>CM053769.1:73335726-73386041 GCA_028658325.1 Potorous gilbertii
GGGGACAAATGGGGAGAAAATTTGGAACCCAAAATTTTGTGAAAATGAATGTAAAAAGTTAAATAAATAAATTTATATTAAAAGAAAGAAAATTCACAGGAATATTATAACTAATTTTGAAGCTCTGAGATCAAAGACAAAATATGACAAGCAACTGGAGAAACACAATTTAAATACTGTGGAGTTACAGTCAGAATAACACAAGATCCAGCTGTTTCTACCTGAAAAGGCTGAATGGCATAGAGTAATGCATTCTGAAGAGCAAAGGATCTGTACTTGCAACCAAGAATAACTTACTCAGCCAAGCTGTGTGTAATTATGAATGGAAAAAGATGGAAATTTAATGAAGTAAAGGATTTTCAGGTATTTGTGAAGAAAAGACCAGAACTGAATGAAATTTGTCATACTAGACTCAGGACAAACATAAGAAGGTTAACATTAAAGACTAATTATAAAGGACACAATAAATCAGAATCTTTACTTCTTATTAAAAAAAAAAATTACTGGACTACCTGTAAGCCATGATAAAAAAAAAAAAAAGAGCCTAGACCTTATCTTCCATGAAATTACCAAGGAAAACTACCCTGATGTTATAGAATCAGAGGGTAAAATGGATATTGAAAGAATTCATCATTCACTTCCTGAAAGAAACCCGAACACACAAACTCCTAGGAACATTGTGGCCAAATTTCAGAGTTCCCAGATCAAGGAGAAAATACTGTAAGCAGATAGAAAGAAAAAAATTGAGTACTGTGGAAATGCAATCAGGATAACACAGGATCTGGCAGCTTCAACATTAAGTGATCGAAGGGCTTGGAATAGGATATTTCAGAAGTCAAAGGAACTGAGATTGAAGCCAGTAATCACCTACCCAGCAAATCTGAATATAATACTTCAAGGGAAAAAATGGTCATTCAGGGATATAGTTGAATTTGAAGATTTCATGTTGAGAAAAAGATCAGATTTGTATTTAAGTATTTTAACTTCCCAAGACAAGATTCAAGAGAACTATAAAAAGGTAAACAGAAAAAACAAATCATAAAAGACTCTCTAAAGCTGAACTGTTTACATTACTACATGGAAAGAAAATACTTTTAACTCTTGAATCTTCTCAGTATTTGGGTAGTTGGAGAGATTGTACACACACACACACACACACACACACACACACACACACACACACACACACACACACACAGAGTACAGGGTGTCTCTGTTATGTCAGAAGAGATGATATCCACATACACATACACAAAAAAATAAAAAATAAAAATTAAGGGGTGAAGGAGGAAAATTCTGGGAAGAGAAAGGGAGTAATGGAATGAGGCAGGTTATAACTCATAAAAGAGATTAAAAAAATCTTATTCAATGGAGGAGATAAGGGAGAATGGGAGGAGGGGGAAAATAAAGCTCCTCTCCCCACATGTGGCTGAAGGAGGGAATAACATGCTCATTAAATTTGATATGAAAATTTATATGCACCACAGGAAAGTAGGAGAGGAGGCTACATGTGGAATGAGGGGAATGTTAGAAGACAGGGCAAATGGGAGAAGGGAGTCACTAGAAATAAACACTTTTGAGAAGGGACAAGGTCAATTGTAGGAGGGAAAAATAAGGGGGGATAGGGTAGGTCAGAGGGCAACATAATTAGCATTACACAACATGATTACTACAGAAGTCTTTTGCAAAACAACACATATTTAGTTGTAGTGCATTGCTTTCCTTCTCAGTGGGGCTGGAGAGGGAAGGAGGGAGGGAGAGAAGTTGGAATTCAATGTATTAGAAATGAATGTTGAGAATTTTTATTGCATATAATAGGGAAATAAGAACTACAGGGATAGGGGGTATGGAAATTTATCTTCCCCTGCAAAAAAAGAGAGAAGATAGAGATAGGAGAGGGGTGGGGTGTGATGGAGGGGAGGGTACATTGAGGGAAGGAGTAATCAGAATGCAAGGTATTAGGAAGCAGAGGGAGGGGAGTGATGGGGAGAAAAATTGGACATGTTACAAAGTGAAGTAAAAGCAGTTAGTATTAAAACAATAGACTGAATTAATTACTGAGAATAAATCAATGACATCTTTAGTTTGGAGAAAAGAATTTCAGTCTAAATTTCCTAGAGAAAGGTAACCTTGGATAAAATTTGGTATTGATGGAAAAGTCAAGGCTTTAATGGTAAATTTGATTTTATGATTGCCATTTAATCAGGAACTAGAACATGTATAGAAAGACATGTAAGCACTTAGGACTTGCCTCAAAAGATGTTCCTTAGCCAAAGTGAAACTAAAGTCATATTTGAAACCTCATTATTGGAACTTGACATTTTTAGATGCTATGGGACTATTCTTCTAAGTCTAACTCCTGGTATAGGAAACAAGAAAGGCAGTCTGAGCCTCTAATCCATAATGCCAGTAAGCTGATGAGATGCTGGTATGAACTGCATAGGTGATCTCAAGGGAAGGGTGGGAGAGCAGCTGTTCAGCATGGGCTGCGGTGGGATTCTCCTGACTCAATTTCCCCACTGACACCTGGCAGACTTCAAGCCTGACTGAATGCAAGTGGATAATCTAATCCTGCCTGGAATTGACATGAAGTCAATTCTTGGGGAGATATTGTATTCCTGCAATGTCCTTACTATTGGTGGCAGTTTCCTATAGTCAAAAGGTTTGTAAGCTTAATACCAGATCTATTCAATTATGAATTATGGATAGGGGAACATCCGAGGTTGCCTAAATTAAGCTATTAGGCATAGAACTTTAGACCAACAACATTAAGTTAAGGTCCTTTAATTCTTAGTAATATTATGGAGACAATTAGATCAAGAGCTTGTGAAGTTAGCAACATAAATATTATCTGTGTCTCAGCTGGTTAACATTTAAAAAAAAATTCTTCTGTGGTCCATATTGTAAATGCTTTAAAAAAGATCTATCACCTGACCAAAAGTTTGAATTGTTTTATCTGTTATAAACTGTGTTAAAAGTAAATTTAAAAAAGAGAGAGAGATCCAAAAAGAAAAGTTCCTAGGAATATTGTAGCCAAATTCCTGAGTTTCCAGGTCAAGGAGAAAATGTTGGAAGCAGTCAGTCAGAAACAATTCAAGTATTGTGGAAACCCAATCTGGATAGCACAGGATATTTAGCAGCTTCTACACTAAGGGATCAGAGGGCTTGGAATATGATATTCCAGAGGTCAAAGGAACTAGGATTAAAACCAAGAATCGCCTACCCAGCAAAACTGAGTATAATACTTCAGGGAAAAGATGGAATTTTAATGAAACAAAGGACTTCCACACATTCTTGTTGAAAAGAGCAGAGCTGAATAGAAAATCTGGCTTTCAAATACAAGAATCAAGAGAAACAGGAAAATGTAAACAGGAAAGAGAAGCCATAAAGGACTCATTAAAGTTTAACTGTTTACATTCCTACATGAAAAGATGATATTTGTACCTCATGAGACCTTTCTCAGTATTAGGATAGTTAGAGGTAATATGTATGTATGAGTGTGTGTCTGTGTGTACATATATGTGTACACACACACACACACACACACACATATATATATATGTGTGTATATATGTATATATAGACAGAAGGTACAGGGTGAACTGAATATGAAGGGAGAATACCTAAGAAATAAAATTAAGTGTTGAGAGCAATGTAAGGGGAGAAAGAGAAAGGGAGAGGTAGAATATAGTAAAACACATCACATAAAAGAGGCAAGAAAGAGCTTTTCTAATGAAGAGGAAGAGTGGGGAGATAAGAGAAGAAGTGAGTCTCACTCTCATTGGATTTGGCTTACCAAGGGAATAATACACACTCAATTTGGTGTGGAAATCTATCTTCCTACAGGAAGGCAGTGGGGGAGGGGATAGGAGAGGAAGGATCATAGAAGAGAAGGAAAATTGGGGAAAGGGATAATCAGAAGCAAACACTATTATGGGGAGGACAAGTCAAGGGAGAGAATGGAATAAATGGAGGACAGGACAAGAAATGTGGTTAGTCTTTTGCAACATGACTGTTAAGGAAATGTTTTGCATGGCTACAGATATGTGGGACCTATATCAAATTGCTTACTTTCTCAATAAGGGTGAACGGGGAGGAGGAGAGAACATGGAACTCAAAGCTTTAGAAATCAATGTTAAAAATTGTTTTTGCACGCAACTGGGAAATAAGTTGTACAGGCAATGGGGTATAGGGATTTATCTTGTCCTACAGGAAAATAGAGGGGAGAGGGATGGGTGAACAGGGGAGTAATGGAAGACAGGGAAGATTGGGAAAAGAGGTGGTTGGGGTGCACCTTGTTCTGGAGGAGGGGGAGGAGAGAGATGGGGAGAAAATTTGGAATTCAAAATCTTGTGGAAGTGAACGTTAAAAACTGAAAACAAAAAAAAAGTATTAAATTTAAAAAGGAAAAAGAGAATTCAATCTTTCTATCTTAATGTAGTTATAAAATATAATCACCAATTAGGCATTAAGTAGATTTTAACACCTAGTCATCATTTATGTATGCCCCTCTCTGGCTGAGAGAGAAGGAAAGCAACATAATTGAACAGGAAAATGATTGACTATATTCCTCGAATGACCCTTAAAAAACACAATCCAGTCAATTTCCTCAGGAGCTGGATTCTACTTCAAGTAAGGATCCCTTCTTGACTGTCGAAACTGCTCTTACTAATTCTCACAAGGAACTTGGTCTAACAAACTAAAAATCATGGCCTCATTTCAAAACAGTTTAAATCATCCTCATCAGTCCTATCTATGTTTTAATTCTAGGGCTTTCAAATTCCTTTATCACTAAATGTCCTTTCTTGACTTTTGGGCCATGAAGGTATGTATGGAATGTAGGTAATAAATTTGTGGTCAGTGTATAATGTATTCAATAGTTTTTTCTAATACAGCTCATTCCTGAACTTTGTCAGAAGTCAGTTTAACTATTTAACATTTTGGGAATTAGATAACTAATATAGATACATAGGTATATACACATATATATGCATACATATGTATATACATGTATACTTACATGTATATACATATGTGTGTATAAAAGGTTGTGAATGCAGTGGAGAAGGACATAAGAATCTTGTACTATCTTCCATTGGGTGAGGTTCTGCTAAAAAGAGTGTTGATGCAATTCCAGGACCATGGCCAAGGCTCCCTGCACCCAAAGAATTCCTGAATTCATAAATTTCCTATCATGATGAAAATACATTTAAAGGAAAGTGTAGTAAATTAACTGAGGCATACAGAGTAGGATTAGCAACAAATTAAAGACAGAACAATTTGTGGGAAAGCTGAAAAAAAAAAGGAAGATCTATAAAATTAATAAGAATGTGGTGGCAGCCTAGGTGGGAAAGAAACCCAAATACTTCTTCTCCCTCAGTTTGAACTTTGTTAGGAGAAAAGATTGCTTTTAATACCCTGAAGTTAGCTTTCTATTCACCTCAGATAGAGTTGGCCTCAGCTTATCACAGAAATCAAGAAACGAGTTTATAAAAATTTTCTTGGCTACTAGCAAGAGAAAAAGCTTTAGAATTTCCTCTTCCTTTCTATATCTTGAAATCTACTTAAAGTCAAGACTTTAAACTTCTTGACTCAAAACCAAGGCTGGGGAGTAGATATCTGGTTGGAGCAGAGGTGATCAAATGGTTTCCTTTAGAGATGATGAAGCAATCTCTTCTCCAAACTAAAACTGAAACAAAACTAAAACAGAGCTAATCTGTCCCAAAGACCTGTTAGAAATGTGTCCTTGGAATGAGCACTGAAAGATACTTTGAATCCCAGAATTCTAACAAACTCTCCAAGGTCAAAGTTTAACAGTCCTGGAGGCATGTTTCCAGTTTTCTCGATTTGAAAAGGAAGGATGGGGTCAGAAAATTCACAGAACAAAAAACGTGGGAGTTATTCAGAAGCAGTTGTACTTTCTGTAGCCAATAATTCTAGATAATAGAGCAATCCTTCTAAATTCTCCATCTTGAATGGGACAAACACAGCAAAGTAGAAAAGGCACTAGCATTCTATCCATTGTTTTTTTTTTCCCTTAAAGTTTTAAGACCTTTGGAAAATTCATTTAGATTTGAATTTGACACATTAGCTTTTTCTAGTGCCTCACCCCAGAGCACCTCTCAATCATTTCCAGAGCAACAATCCCAAATGTCCTATAACAGAGAGCCTTATGTCAGACTTGCTACTTAGACTCCTGGGGACTCAGTACCAGGTGCTGGTCCTGGAATCACCAGCCTCAAGTTCAAAGATGGCCTAAAACCTGTCACTCAACCTCTGTCTGCCTCAGTTTCCTCATCTACAAAATGGCCCTCATAATAGCACCCTACCTCCAATGATGGATGTGAACATACATATTATTGAATCATTTTTCAGTCATGTCTGAATCTTTGGGAACCCATATGATGGTTTCTTGACAAAGTTACTGGAGTGGTTTACAATTTTTTTTTCTCCTGTTCCTGTGGCAAACAGGCTTAAGTGACTTGACCAGGCTCAAAGAGATAGGAAATGTCTGAGGCCAGATTTGAATTCAGGAACAAGAATCTTCCTGATTCCTGGGCACTCTATCCTCTTTGCCATCTAGCTGCCTGGATATACATGAGATAATGCATAAAGTGCCTGGAAAATTTTCAGTTACAATATATGTGCCAGCTATTGTTTTTAGGGTTTTGGTAGACTACTGGACTTGTTTGGTCTTTAAGAACTTTGTTTTTTAAGTATCAATTTCAATCCTCTCTTGATACCAACAACTGAGGACGTCTGTGTTGTAATGAATGACCTCGAACATTATTTCCAGATATTAAGACAAATAAAAAGTGACTGCCATAGACAAGGAGAATCATGTTTCCATCTCACTTTTATCCACTCATAGCATCAGGGTTTCCTTCTATGAAGGCTACTTTTCAGAGTTGGGCAGAACATTGGGCTGCCTGGGGAGGCTTCCTGCCCCATCTTTCTCTTCCAGCCTACACTGTAGATCTTCAAACAGAGGCTTGATGACAACTTGTTGGAGGGAAAGTTAAAATGCCGATTCCTGGGTTGGACCAGATGGCCATCAGGATACTTTCCATCTCTGAGGTTTTGTTATTCCTTTACTCTTTTCCTAGGATTAGTCCTAGTCCAGAGTCTCTACCCCGTGTTCTAATTTATATAGGACTTGAGATAAATGGTGCTCATGTTCACACCTATCCCTCACCCACCCTTTAACTTGACTCACCAGTCAACCAGACTCATGATCTCCACATTAGCTTAGCTTATCTCCCCTCTCAGTAAGTGATTGAACTACCTTCCTCTATAGAGTCTCTTAGCCATTGCCTGTCTCTCTACTTCCATAACACCCCATCCCATTTCTCTTCTATCTTATACCAGCGGTGTTGAACTCAAACTGAAATAGGGCATTAAGCTATATATCAGGATCCCTGGGATGGAAGATACACACTGACTTCATTACATTTCAGTCTGATTCAGACAACATTGGAGACCTCTGTCCTAAAGACAATTGTAATTCTGCCTAAATGGCTGTCCCACTGTCACTGTCTCTCTGTCCCTCCCATTCTTTCTTCAAACCACTGCCCAAATATACGCTCATTGCCCTGCTCTAATCATGGCATTTCTCCACTCAGAAACCACAAGAGGCTTCCTCTTCTTTCTTTTACTGGCTGGCCAATTTGTGATCCTGGCAGTCAAGGCCTTCCACAATCTGCCTTCTCATATTCCTCTACAATCTACTTTTCTCATCACTTTTTAGATATTCTATGTTTTAGTTCATGTATGTTACCTTGACCTGTCTCTGTACCTTGGCTCATTGTCCCAAAGTCTGGAATGGATTCTCCTCTCCCTCACTCTTTCTCTCTCTAATGAAGTGTCTTCCCTTTGACTATTTCAAGGGCAATTAATATTTCTTCCCTGAAGAAGCTTTCTCTGAGTCAAAGTACTTATACCTCAACTTTGTTAGGCTATTTTGCCTGACTCTCTCCTTTGCATTTTTCCTCCCCACCCTTCTGTCTGAGGGAGTTGGGTCTATGCCTTTCCTCCTTTATTGTGCAGGCTACCAAAGGCCAGGATTGTTTTAATCATCACTCTCTTTCCATAGTTTTACATAGAGTAGAGGTCTAATTTTTATTAAATTGATTCAGCACTGTTCAGAGAAGCCAAATTGAAACTCAGCTACAAGAAGAAAATTCATTTTGAATTTAAATACCATTTTTAGGTAGTGGTTACAATGATAGAAATAAATTAAGCATCTGAGTCTTAAACCACCCAAGTACCTGAATGAATAAAAAACTGTGGCACCTCAGAAAACCCCCTTTGGAAAGCATTCATGCTAAAAGGATTCCCGATTCTATTAGTTGCTATGAAATAATTATTAACATTATGGTATCCTGAAGATTTGACAAGTTGCTCCAAAGCTTTTTAATATCCTAGTACCTGGAAGATAACTAAAACAGCTATTCTCAGTAAATTTAAAATGAATTAAGCAGCAATTCATTTTTGTCTGAATCATTGACAGAAATGGAGAAATTCCCATTCAGGCAAGATATTGGTACCATAACCTATTTTGTGCCCGATAGACCTAGGACAGCATAGGCAATAAAATGAGGCTAGGGGGAGGAGAAGAAAACAGGTTGGAACTTGACTTCTTTTTAAATATCAGCAGGAGACTGCTGGCCAATAAAAGTGTGGTTTCTGAGAAAAAGCATGAATTATTATTCACAATATGCAAAGGAAGTTTCAATTAAGTTCAAATTAAAAGCAGCAACATCTTAAGAGTGTTCCTGGGGCAGGGGAGAGTGGGCAGAAAAAGGCAGAAGAAACAAAGTGTTCATTTATGAAAGAATCTCAAATTTCACTTACCTGGCTTATTTTCTGGTGGTGACTGGGTTACAAAAAGTCAGGGATCTGAGAGAGCAATCAGTGTCTTGGGGAAACAACCAATCATTCCAACCCCAGGAAAGCTACTCCCTTTAGTAGATAATGAATTTTCCAGCTTCATTTATAGGAGGCAGAATCCTGATTAGATAATTAGAATATCATGGATTCTCAGGTGGAACTATGTTTCTCTGGAAAGAACAAGGGGATATTTTCCTGAATTAAGCCAATGGTTCAATTTGTCAACCAGTAACTAATGAATGATCTCTTGGCAAGAACAGTTATTAGCAAATACCTGTCAATTATCTAGCTGATAACTTATTTTGAAAAAACTTATGAATAAAATGGCAAACTGATAAACCTATTTTATAGTTGTCTTTGCTTTCAGTTTAGAATTAGAAGTGTTCTTCCATTCAGTGTTGCGGTAGGGCTGAAAGAAAGAAATTGACCAACTAAATTATTAGGATGATCTCCTAACTCCCTTGATTAGCACCTGTATGGGACCTCTCTTTGGCACTTATGCATTACTTTCTACTGTGGTTATTTTTTTCATTCAATTGTATTTTATTTTCTATTCTGAATTGTATTTATATTTCTATTCTATTTCTATTTATTTATATATGATATAATATATATTTCTATTCTATTTATATTTATTTATATAGTTTTATTTATATTTATTTATATATTATATAGAATATAATACATAATAATATAATATAATATATATTTCTATTCTATTTCTATTTATTTATATATTTATGTTTCTATTCTGAATTCTCTCCCACAGGTGAAAACATAAACCTGTTGTAAAGTCTCTCATATATTTATGCAAAATCAAATTCCTGCATTAAACTTGTCAAGTAAGGGAGAAGAAATAAATAAAAGAAGAAAGAAACGAAGGAAGGGAGGAAGGAATAAAGGTAGGAATAAAGAAAGGAAGCAAGAATGAAAAAGAAAGAACATAAGAAAAAAAGAAGTGAAGGAAGGATGAGAAGGAAGAAAACTTCAATGAGTACCTTGAGTCCATCATTTCTCTACCTGCAGGTGCATAGCATGCTTCATCATGCGTCTTTCAAAATTGTGGTTTGTAATTGTGTTGGTCAAAGTTCTTAACTCTTCCAAAGCTCATTCTCTTTACAGTATTGTGTTTATTGTATAAATTGTTCTGGTTCTGCTCACTTCACTTTGCATCAATTCATAGGAATCTTCCCAGGATTTTCTGAAACCATTCCACTCACCATTTCTTAAAACCCAATGCTCTCCCATCACTTTCCCCTACCTTACCTTGTTCAGTCATCAGTTGATAAGTTTCCAATTCTTTGCCCCCACAGAATGAGCTGGTATATTTTTGTATATTTGGATTCTTTTCCTGTTTCTTGGATCTATTTGGAGTACAGATGTCATAGTAGTATCATTGTGTTAAAGAATGTCCACAGTTTAAATGCTTTGGGGGCATCATTCTAAAGTCTTTTCAGAATGACTAAATGAATTCATAACTCTACCAACAGTATATTAGTGTAACTTTTCCCTCTTTAGTAATTTTCCTCCTTTAGTAATTGTCTTTATTTGTCAGCTTAGATAATCTGGTAGGTTTGAGGTGCTGCCTCAAAGTTGTTTCAGTTCATGTAATTATTAGATTTCAGCATTTTTATAGGACTGTTGAAAACTTGGATTTCTTCCTCTGAAAATTGCCTGTTCCAATACTTTGACCATTTATCAATTGGGAAATGGCTCTCATTCCTATATATTTGTATATCTTAGAAATGAGATTTTTATTTTAAAAAAAACTTGTTGCAAAGACTTCCCCCCAATTTTCTGCTTCTTTTCTAATTTTAGTCTTATTGCTTTTGTTTCTACAAAAAAACCTCTTAATTTTATGTCATCAAAATTGTCTATTTTATCACCTGTGAATCTCTCTATCTCTCTTGGAGTCATGATCTTTTAAATTTATGTTATGCTTATTTATGTGTGTGTTCTATTTGTTTCATGAATTCTTAGCTCTCTGAGGTCAAGGGCACTGTTGTATTGATGTTTTCAATCTTTCTCAATGCTCAGTACTATGCTCTGCAGCTGGAAGATGCTTATAAATTTTGGTGGAAGTTGAAACTGCATGCATTAGCCTCCTTCACAGAGATGTTTGCTTGGGAAACTTAATTGTATAATAAGAACATATGATTTCTATAGGCCTCAGTTCACAGCATTTTAAAATATCTGCTGAAATTTTTTCTCCATATCAAATATTGAGGATCTAATTCATAAACCTTTCTGATACATTTGTAAAATGGTAAGTTTTAGTATCAAACTGGGAGAACAATTTATATAATAATAATCACCATGTATTCTTCAGTCTAATGACTCCTTGATATTCCACTAACAAGATACTCCATTTCTGAGCTCTGGGCATTTTCTCTGGCTATCTCTAATGCCTGCAATGATTTCCCTCCTCATCTACATCTCCTGGCTACCCTGGCTTTCTCTAAGTTCCAAATAAAATTCCATCTTTTACAAGAAGTCTTTAACAACCCTTCTTAATGCTAGTACTTACCAATCAGTTATTTCCTATTTATGCTGTATATAGCTTATTTGAATGTATTTGTTTGATGGTCGTCTCCCCCATTATATTGTGAACTCCTTGAGTTTGGGGACATTCATCTGCCTCTTTCAGAAACTCCAACATTTATCGCAGTGCCTGGAAGATAGCCAGTACTTAATAAATGTTTATTCTCTGGTAAAGAGAACTGAATTTTCAAATTTATGAACAACAAAGTGGAATAGTTGTGAGTGCCGGCAAAATTAAGAGTAGGCTCATCTCTGTGCCTAGATTGATTGAGGAATTGGGAAATTAGGGTAGTCGAGGGAACATGAGTATCTGTGTGGAATCTAGTATAAAAGAAACAGGGTGGAAAGACTATGAGTCAGACATTGAACTCATTCAAGAAGGAAGAAGAAAGTCCTGGGGGCTCAGTAGATAATAACCACCAGGAGCTTGACTTTGTGAGAAGTAAAGACAGAGTCTGGATTTGGATAGGGAACAAAGAATATTCTAACTCTCTCACCTCTACCACTGATCGGGAAATAGGGGGTATGGAGAAAATGGATGCAGTACTGGAAAGCCTTCAGAAGATATTCATGTCTCGGCGAGTATCAAAAAAAAAAAAAGAAAAAATAGGAGAAAAAAATAAAAGAAGCTTAAGATGCAAGGAAATGTGTTCATTGTGGAGCAGGCCCATTCCAGAGGGCCCAATGAAAGAAGTAAACAGATCTGGAGTGAAACCTTGTGTGGTAGAACTGAAGTGAAGTAATACAAGGAAAAAGGACAACTTGGGTTGGGGAGTGGGGCTTGTAGCCAGAGATTCAGTGTGAGTGTGATGAGGAGAGTAAAAGGGCTGAGATGAGGATAAGAGGCATTGAGAGATGAGGATAAGAGGCATAACAAAAGCTGGAGAGAAGTCTGTTAAGGTAGTGTATTGCCAATGGGATATTAGCAACTGCTATGAATATGTATTTTGTATTTTATATATATTTTGTATATATGTATGTATTTTATATATATATATGTATGACAAATTTTAATGTTCAAATCACAAGATATAATAATCACTCTTCACTTAAAACTGAACCAGTATAACATTTATTCTGTATGCTAAGAACAGACAAAACATCACTATGGAAATACAAGAAAACAAACTCAACAGGGCAAAAAAATGTTTATAAAGACATTACCAGCCCTGAGAGCACGGCCAGTTCAATTCACTTTCACAGCTGGAAGCTCCTTGATAACAGCTACTTAGAAGAGTCTTAAGCCAAAGTTCGTTCTCTGACTGGGTTCCCCTCCAGTGAGTTTTCCTTCATCTATTTCTCCTCCCCAGCAAGTCTCTGTTATTGCTGCTGGTTTCTCATCCCTCAATGCTCGATGCTCATTTTCTTTACACTCATTTTCTCAACGGCTCTCTCTATATACAGTTTTACTCAGCACCGGATTGGCTCAGTGCAGAAAAACATGAGAGCCCACGGTGCATAAGTGGCTCTATGTGACTCAACATGGGATATAGCACAGCTGCAAAAACATCTGTGCTTAGTGGGGGATGGTTGTGTGGGCCCATTAATGGACAGGGAAGATTTTCATATTCCATTAACCCTACAGGGAGGAAGGTGATTGTACTGTTCAATTCCTCTTTTAAGTCTCAAAACTGTGGCAGGAGGAAATGGATTCTGGGAGGTCACAGAAACCAGACTTACAAGGAATAAGGGTAGGAGGAGGTATATAACATAGGAAGTTTGGGAGGCAGAAGGCTCTGACACAGGAGTTGAGGGTTAGTCAGAATGGGGGGGGGGCACCTAGGAACTGTCTTCTTTAGGTGGACAGTGGTGGAATTATGACAGCAAGCTACCAGTTGCTTGATAGGCCTGGGTTACTGTCAGAGGAGGTCTTTGAGAGGCAGGTGGGGGATGGTGGTGTCTGTGCCTCCTGTTGGAATTACCACGAACACATCAGAGTTCTTTTTCCAGAAAACAGTAGTCTATTAGAGTCAAACTTGAAATTTTGACTCTAATCTTTTTTTTTTTTAAATAAAAGTTACTTCTTTTCATTGCTATTTCACTTCTCCTGGAATAAGAATTCCTGGTTGTCTGACTTCAGAACTCTGCCTCTGATTGAGTGGCACAGTTCTTCTAAGCTTCCTTTCACACTTTCTGACTCTGCTTTGTGTTATCTTTTCCCATTAGAACACTTCTTGAGTTCGGGGATTATCTTTCTTGTTGTTTGTATTTTTATTCCCATTATTTTGTTCAGTGCCTGGCACATAGTAGGCACTTAAAAAGTAAATGTTTATTAAATAGAAAATGAATGGTGGTATTAGGTAGCTCTCATAAGATCACTTTATATTCTTGTTTTATCCCCACCATCATTCTGGGAAGTGTTATAGTTATTTCTACTGAAGTACAAGGAAACTGAAACAGGCAGAGGTTTTGTGGCCACACAGGTGCTAAGAGTCTGAGGCTGCATTTGAATTCATGTCTTCCTGACTCCAAGCCTGACATTATCTTCTGGGCCAACCAGTTGCCTCAGTTATTTTACTGAGACCTCTTTTTGCTTCAGAGAGGTGGCACTTTCCCTCAAGTTTGTCCCTACAAAAAAATCAGATTTGTTCAGTTTGTGCCTAGTGTGAACATAATTCTTCTACAAGCCCATCAAATAGGCTAAAGTTTCCCTTTAGGGGAACCAGAAAAAATGGAGTAACACAACTAGCCAATCAGGAGGACTTCTGATGCCCAGGGCTGCATAATATAGTGATGGGGTACTTGGGTACTTGTGCTTGGACTTCAGTTCCAACATCATATTTCTCCCTAGTCTCAAAACACTATTCTTGGCAGTTTCTCCCCAGCCTAAGGACACTATACCTAACAATTATTCATGAGTGGGCCCCAGCAAAACATTTATCTCTCTCTCTGGTATAGTAACAATTGGCACCTATAGGAATTATTTGTCCGAACTGGTTTTATACTGGCTCATAAAGATATTCTGCCCAACTCTCTACCTCATTATATGCATTCTGGATTCCTCAATATGTGTATCCTAGACTTTAGACACGTGTACTCCTTACATCTATCTTGTCAAACAAGACATTGATTGGTGGCAGACTGTGCAATCCCCAGAGGGCCCTGACCTCTAGTTAACTTAGTGACATAGCAGACCTAAAAACCACACCTTGCTGTGCCCTCTCCCTCCTTGGGCTTTTTCAAGTGAACTCTGGGTAACACACCTGTGCAACAGATACAAAAAGTGCATAGTCCTTTAAGAATGACCACCCCATAACCACTCCCTAATCCTCCCCAAATCACCTAGTTAGTATACTTGGCATTTTCTTTACTATAGTCTTTCCTACATAAGCTTTAACTGTACCCTTTTTAGGCATAGTTTACTGGCTCTATTTCTTGCTCAAAGATCAAGCCTCAAACCCAATTCACTCTGGAGCTCATAGACTGGACAAGTCTCTACCGCAGAGTGGAATTGAACACTAAACAGTAATTGTTTCTCTTTTACCCAGGAACCTTGAGGGTCTTCTCCAGTTTGATTTTTTTTTCTTTTGGATTAAAGGGGCTATCCCTTTAGCAACTGCTTAAAGAAGCCTATTCATTGAATGGGGGTATCTCACTCAAAGTGAGAATGCTACAGGACCTTAGCCTGAAAGGGCAGGCTCTCACTTGACATCCTGGGCCATCTCCAGTAGTCCTGATGAATATCAGGCCACTAGACCCAGGTGGCTCAGGAGAACATGAACCTTGCACAACCCTCCCTCTCTCAAATCAAAGTCAAGTGAAAGTATGTCATCCTCTTAATGTCATAGCCCTCTTAGAGAACCAAGGACAAACAACAACCATACCCCTCTAAGGCTGCAGGTTCCTTAAGAACTTTTGCCCTCTGAAAAGTGTAAAAATAAACCTTTGCCAACTTGATTTAAAAACAGCTCAAGTCCATGAATTCATTCTAGAACACCCAGTCCTGATTTCCAGTTGTTGGGGGTCTCTGAATCCCCCTAAACTGCACCAATACTAGTGATCCTTTGGGGAAGTAAACTTTAGCTGAACTCAGAGATAACTGTAATTGCTGAAGCCAGTGTTGACCAGCTCAGAGAAAAGCAAAAATTTTGGTTTCTCACTTATCTAAAGAGTAGCAAACATTGTCCTTTCTCATTTATTTTACTTACAGATATATTCTCCCTATACCCCGACTTCTTTGTGTTCTCTGTTAATCCTGACTTGGCCATATATCCTAAACACCTCAAATATGTATAAACCCCTCTCACTTTATAACTCCCCTCTTAGCAGGTGTGAACCCACTCCAACTTGCAAAGCTCCTTAGGCAAAAAATGCAGCTATGATCTTTGTGAATTGTGATACCCTGGTTCCTCCCACGTCTCCCTTTTGGACCTTGGTTTTCTTCCATTTTAACAGTTCACAGGGATTTTCTTTTCAACAGAAGTATAAAGAGGAGTAGTGACTAGAAGTTTCAGAGGGATGCATCTAAGCTTCTAAGTAGATCACCATTTAAAACTGTTCCTTTGGGAGCTACCTGACTTCTGACCCCAGTCCTAGGTACAAAATTCTCCACCCACAAAACTTGAGTTCACCTCTATTCTGCCATGTGTAACACTTGCACAAATGCTCTGGGATCTGACAGCAACAGTACACAAGCAGATACCTTAGAGCTTGGACAGTCATTCAAGCCTTGAAAGTTCTCCCTGACCCCCCAAAAATGTAGAATTTAAGAAAATCCTGTTTAGGTAGAAGGAAAATACCACAGATGCTAAAGACTACAATATTTATTAAAAATGGACAATTTTAATGTTCAAAACTTCATGAGAGAAAGTTATAAAAACTTAAATGAAAAGCTTAAATGTGACATCACCAGGTCACGCCAAACTGAGCTGCAAAACCCAGCTATGACTGTGAACATGTTTGGACACTTGGGTTTGGAGGAGCTGAGGGGCATAAAAGTGTATGTAATATCTTTTGGGGCTCCCAATTTCTCTTCAATTCTGTGTTTATTTCCCCACCTTCCCCTCCACAGGGCAACCCCTTCTGTAGTGCCTAGACATCATTAGGAATCCTCCTCATGTTTTATGTTCTCTCAAGTCTTGGTTTCTAAGTGAAGAACTAGAGCCACTTCCTGGGAGCAGGGCAAAGACCTTTGGTTTGATTCAGCTTCTGTACAAATTTGGACTTCCCTGCAAACTTAGCCGCAGTGAAGGTTTTGTAGATTGAGATTGTCATAAATTATAAAAAGTCAAAAAAATTTAAATCTCAGTAGTGGCTTCAGTTTTGTCTTCTGTTGTGGTAGAGGTTTGGGTTCTACTTGATGTCATGGTAGGGGCTTGGGTTGTATTTAGTTCCGAAAGGCTTAAATATCTCCACGACTCCATTTGACATATGAGACCCATCAGGACAATTGCAACAGCTGTAGCAGAGACACCAATGGAAAGGCAAGTTATTCCTACGACAAAGTATTGAGGAATGTAGCCAAAGGAAGCAAGTGCTGAAATAGCAGATCCAATTAAAATCAGTATTCCTCCAACTATGATTATGCCAAGGGGGCATTTGTATTTGGTCCAGCAAGTTTCTCCTTGTGATCTTGGTTGAGAAGGGCCCAGCTGAGCATCACTGATCTCCATATCTTCCTTTGGACCTTGTCTTCCTAAGAACAGGATGAACTTTGGTCTGGGGAAAAAGAAATCAAGAGTTTTTTTCTCTAGGACTAGAAGAGACGTTCCCTGTAAATGATAAGCATTCTACTTTCAGCTAGAACTCATTTGATTTCACCATCATCCAATGTGAATGTAATTAGTCAGACTGTTACATCCCATCTGGGATTTTTTCTCAACTATGTCACTGAGAAATTGTTTTCAGAGGTTATACAGGGATGTTAGCAAAATTAATAGACAGGAAGGTGCAACTGATGAAGATCTACTTCACTCATTCTATTTTTCACTGTACTTTTTTAAAAGTATTTTTAAAAAATACTCTCAATGAAGTCATTCTTAGAACTTTGGGTGCTTTTTATAAACATGGTGACCATTTAATTATTGTATACTAATACAGTTGTAAGAGATGAGAGGATTTTATTCCTCTATCTTAATTAATGTAGTTATAAAACATAACCAGAGATTAAGAGTTAAATAGATTTTAACATCTAGTCATGCTTTTAAATATGGCCCTCTCTGGCTGAGACAAAAGGAAAGCAAGATCATGGAACAAAAAAATGATTAACCATGTTCCTGGAATGACCCTTAAAAGACACAGCCCAGCTAATTCTCTACTGGCAGAGCAAGTTGGTCAAAAGATTTTGGAAAACAATTTAAAATTATGTAAGAAAAGTTAACAAAACTGTTTGTATTCTTTGACCCAGGGGTTCCATTGCTGGGTTTATGCCCTAAGAAGGATGGTGACAAGAAGAAAAGATTTATCTGTACAAAAATACTGAGCATATTACTATTTATAATAGAAAAACTTGTAATCAAATGGTGTGCCCAGTGACTGGGGAATGGCTGAGTAGGAAAGTAGACCAACATCTCACAGCTAATATAGTACAATAAATTCCAAATGAATAAGTTAAAAAAAAAAAAGACACAGCCCAGTCAATCTCTTCAGGAGCTGGGGTCTACTTCAAGTGAGGGTCCCTTCTTGACTGATTAAACGGCTCTTTCTAATTCTTCCAAGGGACTCTCTCTCTCTCAAACCTTAAAACGGCAGGACTGAAGTTTGGTTTCTTTTTTGGGGTTTCATTTTTTTTTTTTAAGTCAAACATATCTTTATCAATCCCATATATGTTTTAAATCCAGGGCTTTCAAATCCCTTTATGATTAATAAATGTCACTTCTTAGCTTTTGGGCCAAGATGGTATATATGTTTTAGGTAAATTTGTGGATAATATTTAACCTAGTTAATAACTTCTTCCATTAAAGATCATTTCTGAAGTTTGTCAAATGTCAGCTTAACTAATTAACCTCTTATGAAGTAGGCAGCTTGGTACAAAGAAAAGAGGTGGAAGCGGAAGGGGAGAATCCCAATGGATGGTCTGCATAGTTGCAGGTTCTGCTAACATCACTATTGGTCCTATTTTAAGACCAAAGTTAGGGGACCAAAAGAATTACTAAGTTCCAATAATGATGGAAATGAATTTTTAAGAAAGTGCAGTAAATTATTTTAGTTGAATAGCATGAAGATTGGAAACAAAACACAGAAAAATTGATGACAAAGCTAGAAACAAAAATAGGAGCTAAGAAATTGATTAGGAGGTGAAAGTAGGCTAGGTAGGAAAGCAACGCAAACCCTCCTCTCTCAATTTGAGCATTATGGGGGCGAGGGGAAGATTGCTTTTAATACCCTGAAGTTGGCTTTTATTCACCTGGGACAGACCTGGCCTCAACTTATCATGGAAGTACAAAAATGAACAGTCAAAAACAGTCTTTGCTACTGAGGAGGAAGGAAGCTTTAGATTTTCTTCTGCCTTTCTGTATCTTGAAATCCCCTTAAAGTCAGGGCTTTAAATTTCTTGACCCAAAACCAAGGTTGGGGAAAAGATATCAAAGATACCTTGGATGAAGCAGAGGTGATCAAATGGTTTCCTTTAGTGATGGTAAAGCAATAGGTTCTCCAACCTAAAACCATTCACAAGCTAGTCTATTCTAAAGACCTGTTAGTGTGTCCCTGGAGTCAGCAGCAAAGGATACTTTGAACCCCAAAATTTCAACAGACTCCAAGGTAAAAGTTTGATAGTCCTGCAGCCAGGTTTCCAGCTTTGTGGATTTGAGAAGGGAGGGTGGGGGTGAAGGGGAGAAAAGTCACAGAACAAAAATTGGGGAGTTATTCAAAAGCAGCTGTACTTTATGTAACCAACAGTTCTGAAGATTAGAGCAACCTTAGTTCCTTTCTCCTTCTAATCTTCTACAAGACAGACTCGGTAAAGAAGTAGCAAAGGCAGTAACATTGTATCTTTTTTTTTTTTTTTTTAGAAATTTCTCAACCTTATGAGAATTTATTTTGGTTTGTGTCTGACACATTAGCTTTTCCTAGTACTTCAGCTGAGAGTAGCTCCCAATCCCAAGTAGTCTTGTAAGAGAAAGCCCTATGTCAGACTTGCTACTTAGGTCCCTAGGGAGTTCTGTCCATAGAGCCCTGGTCCTGGAATCGCAAGACCTAAGTTTAGATGTGGTCTCAGGCCTGTCACTTTACCACTATCTGCTTCAATTCCATCATCTACGTAATGGGGATACGAATAGCACTTACTTCCTACAACTGTTGTGAATGTAGAAGTTTTTGAGTCATTTTTCAGTCATATCTGATTCTTTGGTTTCTTGGTAAAGTTACTAGAATGGTTGGCCATTTTATTCTCTAGCTCATTTTAGTGATGAAAAAAAAGGCAAAATAGAGCTAAGATAATTGCCCAGGGTCACACAGATAGAAAATGTCTGAGGCCAGATTTGAACTGAGGAACATGAGTCTTCATGACTCTATTCTGGGCACTCTATCCACTGTGCCACCTAGATATCTATCTATCCATATCTATCTATATCTATATCTATATCTATATCTATATATATGAGATCATGAGTCAAGTGCCTTGCAAAATTTCAGTTGTAATATATGTACCAACTATTATATTTAGGATTTTCATAGACTACAGGATTTGTTTGGTCTTTAAGTGCTGTTTTTTAAAGACCAGTTTAGAGTACTTTCTGCACATCACCCACTGACTACATCTGTTTTATAATAAATAGCCTATAACATTATTTCCAGATATCATGACAAATAATAAGAAGTGACTGCCAGAGACAAGGAGAATCCTGTTTCCATAACACTTTTATCCATCCCCATAGCATCAGTATTTCCTTCTACGCAGGACACTTTTTAGAGTTGACTAGACTTCTGGGTTGTCTTGGGAGGCAGTAGGCTCCTGTCTTATCTTTCTGCCAGCCTACACTGTAGGTCTTCCAACAGAGGCCTGATGACTGCTTTTGTGCATGGGTTAGACTGGATGGCCCTCAGGATACTTTCCATCCCTGAAGTTCTGTCTCAGCTTCCTCCTAAGATCCAGCCTCTCCCAAGTCTCTACCTCATATAGAACATGACAAAAGTGGCACTCATATTCACACCCATCCTTCAACCTGGCTCTTTCCACTAGTGGCACTACCACCACCAGTCAACCAGACTCATGATCTTCAAATTATCTTATCTCCTCTCTCAGTAACTAATTGAACTACCTACCTCTATAGAGTCTCTTAACTATTGCCCGTTCTCTGCTTCTACAACACTCCACCCCTTATCTCTTGTATTCTAAACCAGTGGTGTTGAAACTGAAGTAGGGCATTTATTGAAATAGACAAACCATATATAAGGATCCTTGGGTTGGGAGGCACATATTGACTTCATTACATTTCAATCTGATTCAGACAACATTGGAGACCTCTGTCCCAAATACGATTGTAATGCTGCCAAAATGGCCATCTTACTGTCGGTCTATCTCTGCCCTCCCATCCTTTCTTCAAACCACTTCCCAAGTTATATGCCCATGGCACTGCTCTAATCATGGCATTCCTCCACTCAGAAACCACAAGAGGCTTCCTCTTCTACTTTCTTCTACTGGCTGGCTAATTTGTGATCCTGGCACTTAAGGCCTTCAACAATCTGCCTCCTCATATTCTTCCACGTTCCACTCTTATTTTTTTTTTTAGTATTTTTTGAGTATTCTACATTTTAACTAACGTATATATCTTGTATACATGTAATACATTGTATATAATGTATATATCTTGATATCTTACCTGTCTCTGAGCCTTTTCTCCAAGCCTGGAATGGATTCTCCTCTCCCCCCTCCCCACTCTATTAAGTCTCTTCCCTTCTTCCAAGGGGAACTTAATTATTACTTTCTTGAAGAAACTTTTCCTGAGTCAATGTACTTATACCTCAAGTTTCACACTATTTTGCCTGACCCTCTCCTTTGCATTTTTCCTCCCCACTCTTCTGTCTGGGGGAGTTCTGTCTATGCCTTTCCTCCTTTAATATGGAAGCTAGCAAAGACAAGGGTTATACTATTTATTATTCTCTTTGCAGGGACTTTGCATACAGCAGGTGCTTAATATTTGTTGATTTCATTCAGCACTGCTCAGAGAAGTCAAACTGAAGCCCAAGTCAGCTATAAGAACAAAATTTCCCTTTAACTCTAAGTATCATGTATAGGTTGTGGTTATGATAATTAAAATAAGTCAGGCATCTGAGTCTTAAACCACACAAATACTTGAATGAATACCCTGCATCCATTATTGAAAGAACTGTGGCCTCTGATCTGGGGCCCAGCTCCTAGAAAGAAACAGAGCGCTCCCTTTGGAAAGGATTCATATTTAAGGGACTCCCGATTTTGCTACTTTCTATATAGTATTTTTAAAATCATAATATCTTGAAGATAACCAAAGTAGATATTTCCAGTTAATTTAAAGTGAGTTAGGGAGCAATTCATTTTTGTCTGAATAATTTACAAATATAGAGAAATACTCATTCAAGCAGAAAATAAGACATTGATATCCAAAATCATTTTGTGCCAAGTAGATCCAGGGGAGGGTGGGGAAGAAGGTGAGGTCTAGGGGGATGTAAGAAACCAAAACAGGTTGGAACTTGACTTCATTTTAAATATCAGCAAGAAACTACAGGACAGTAGAAGTGTAGTTTCTGAGGAAAAGCAAGCACCATCATTGAGGATATGCAAAAGCAATTTGCAATTATTTTTTAATCAAAAGCAGCAACATTTTATGAGTTGCTTTTGGGCATGAGGTATTGCAGAAAAATAGAAGAAACAAGGTGTTCATTTATGAAAGAATCTCAAGCTTCACTTACTGGCTTATTTTCTGGAGGTGACTGGATGACAAAAAGTCAGGGATCTGGGAGAACGACCAGGTGTCTTGTGAAACATCAGCCTCTCTGACCTAAGGAAAGCTCCTCTTGTTAGCAGATCTTGCATTTTCCAACTTCATTTATAGGAGGCAGAAGCCTAATTAGGAAATTAGAATATCCTGGATCCTCAGGTGACTCATTTGATCTAGAAAGATCTAGGGAATATTTTCCTGAGTTAAGCCAATGATTTAATTTTCAACTGGCAGTTGATGAAGGATTTCTTGCCTAGAGTATTTATGAGCAACTACCTGTGAATTTTCTAGCTGGCAACTGATTGTGAAGGAATTTACGCATAAAATTTTAAACTGATAAACTCCTTTTGAAGTTGCGTTGGCTTTCAGCTAAAATCTGAACAATTAAGAACATTTAATGTTGGGGGCAGGACTGAAAGAAAGAAATTGTCAAACAAAATGATTGTAACTGTCCTTCCTAACTTCCTAGATTAGCACCTAAGTGATATATCTCTTTGGCACTTATCACGCATCATTTTCTACTGTGGTTATTTTTTAAATTCAATTTCATTTTATTTTCAATTCTAAATTCTTTCTGCCTCACATGGGGGAAGGCTAAATATTTTGCACGTACATATATATCTATTCCAAACAAATTCCTGTGTTGCCTACATCAAGGAAGGAAGGAAGAAAGAAAGAAAGAAAAGGAAGGAGAGAAAATAGGAAGTAAGAAAGGAAGGGAGGGTGGAAAGAAGGAAGGTTGAAATGACTACAGGAAGGAAGGATGGAAGAATGGTAGAAAGGATGGAAGGAAGGAGGAAAGAAAAAAGAGAAAAAAGAAAGTTTCAATACACACTTTGAGTTCGTTATTCCTCTATCTGCAGGTGGATAGCATGCTTCATCTTGAATCTTTTGGCATTATGGTTGGTCATTGTGTTGGTCAGAGTTCTTAAGTCTTGCAAGATTCACTATGGTTTACAATATTGTGTTTACTATATAAACTGGTCCTGTGGTCCTGCTCACTTCACTTTGTATCAGTTCATACATGTCTTCCCCAGTTTTTCTGAAACCATTCCTCTCATCCTTTCTTCAAGCGCAATGTTATTCCATCACATTTATCTGCCTTAACTTCTTCAGCCACTAGTTGATCAGCAGCCCACCTCTAAAAAACTGCTGTATTTTTGTACATTTGGATCCCTTTCCTCTTTCTTTGATCTCTTTGGGATACAGATTTAGTAACAATATCAATGGATCAAAGGATATCCTCAGTTTAAATGCCTTTCGGGCCTAGTTCCAAGTTGATTTTCAGAATTCACAACACTGCCAACAGTACAGAAATGTACCTAATGTACAGTCCCTCCAGTGTTTGTCATTTCCCTTTTTTTGCCAGCTTAGACAATCTGAAGGGTTTGAGGAGCTTACTAAACATTGTTTCAATTTAAATTTCTGTAATTACTAGATTTCAGCATTTTTTCACATGACTACTGCAAGCTTGGACGTCTTCCTCTGAAAATTGCCTATTCATATCTTTTGACCACTGATCAGGTGGGAAATAGCTCTTATTCTTATAAATTTGACTCTGTTTTCTATATGTTGTAGAAATGAGACTTTAAGCAAAGAGATTTTTTTCTGAATATTTTCCCTTAATTTCCTCCTCCTCTTCTAATTTTAGCTGCATTGCTTTTGCTTTGCAAGAACCTTTTAATTTTAAATCGTTAAAGTTGTACATTTAATCTTCTGCGAACTTCTCTATCTCTTGCTTAATCATCCCCTTTCAACGTTATATTATGTTTATTTTAATCCATTAATATACTTCTAGCTCTCTGAGGCCAAGGCTTATTTCCATTTTCTATCTTTGCCAATGCCTACTACAATGCTCTGCAGCTGGAAGATGCTTATGAACTATGATATGAGATGAAACTGACTACGGTAAACCTTCACAGAGCTTTTTACTTAAGAAACTCAGGTATGTATGTATGTTTAGAAAGTCATGTATTTAGTAACATCATAGGGTTTCTGTAAATCTTCAACCTCAGTTTACAGAATTTTAAACAATCTGTTCAAATTTTTTCTATTTCCAACCTTGAGGAAGTAATTCACAAACTTTTCTACTCGACTTGTAAAGTGGTAAATTTTAGTAAATTTAGTAAATTTAGTTTATACAATGATAGTCCTTACTGTGTCCTGTTTGATCTAGTGACTCTGGCCACCTTCATGTTGCACCATTGTATAAGACTCCATTTCTCAGGCTTGGACATTTTCTCTAGCTATCTCCAATGTCTAAAAAGCTCTCTCTCCTCATCTGCACCTCTTGGCTTCCCTGGCTTTCTCTAAGTTCCAATTAAAATCCCATCTTCTACAGGAAACCTTTCCTAACATCTCTTAATTCTAGTATCTCATCTCTCAATTATTTCCTATTTATACTGTGTGTAGCTTATTTGCATATATTGGTTTGTTGGTTGTCTCTCCCATCATATTGTGAACTTGAAATCAGGGACTTTCTTTTGCCTCTTTTGGAATCTGCAGCACTTTTCACAGTGTCTGGAGCATAGCAGACACTTCATAAGTGTTTATTGATTTGTTAAGAGAATAGAATTTATGAACATCCAAGTGGAATATTTTTGAATGCCCACAAGATTAAGAGTAGGCTTATATCTGTGTGAGAATGAAAAGAGAGGAAGAGGCGGTCATGGGAAATGAATAGATTGAGGAGTTAGTGTATTCAAGGGAACCTAGATATCTATGTGGAAGTTCCCTAGTATAAAGGAATGGAAAGACTATGAGACAGACATTGAACTCATTGAAGAAGAAGGAAGAAAGCCCGTGTTCAGTAGATAATAACTACCAGGAGTTTGACTTGTTGAATATTTGGATATTATGACCCTAACAGAGAAGTAAGGACATAGTCTAGATTTAGCAATGGGGAACAAGGAGTATTTTGATTCCCTCACCTCTACTACTACAGACTGGAGAATAAAGGGTACAGAGAAAATGGATAGAGTACTGGAAAGGGGATCTAGGTTAGTAATGCCTTCAGGAGGAATCCATGTCACAGTAAGTATCAGAGAAAAATGAAAGAGTAAAAAATGAAAAGGTTTAAGATGCTAGGAAATGTGTCCCTCATGGAGCAGGCATACCAGAGGGTTCAGTGAAAAGAGCAGACAGATCTGGAGTGGCAGCTCTCTGTGAGGGAGAGCTGAAGTGGACTAGGATAAGGGAGAGGACAGCTTGAGTTGTGGAGTGATTTTTGTTTATTGGTAGCCAGGGATTCAGTATCAAGGCGATGAAGAAAGTAAAAGGGCCAGCAATATGTGACTCATTTTTCAATGAGTGTAGGAGGCATAACAGAAGATGGAGAGAAGTCTGTTAAGGGAGACAAGTGATTGTACTTTTCAAATTGTGCCTTTAAGTCTCATAGTTGTAGCAGGAGGTGATATGGCATCCTGGGAGATCACAGAAACTAGACTCACATGAACAAGGACAAGAAGGGGTATGACACGGGGAGTTTGGAAGCCAGGAGAATCTGGCCCAGGAGTTGGGGGTTAGTCAGGATGAGGGACTCCTAGAAATTGCGTTCTTTAGATGGGTAGTGGTAGAATTATGACAGCAAGCTACCAGGCGCCTGAATGACCTGGGTTACTGCCAGAAGAGCTCTTTGGGAGTCAGGTGGGGGATGGTGGTGTCTGTGCTTCCTGTTGGAATCAATCACAAACATATCAGTTCTTTTTCTAGAAAACAGTGGCCTGGCTGTTGGAGCCAACCCTGACATTTTGAATCTTATTTTTCTTTTTAAAAATAAAATTTTCTCCTATGCATTATTCTATTTCATTCCTCCTGGAATAGGGATTCCTGGCTGTCAAACTTCAAAACTGTGCCTCTGATTGAGGGTCACAGTTCTTCTCAAGCTTTCTGTCACACTTTTAGCTACTGTTTGTGTTGTCTTTTCTTATCAGAATATAACCTTTCTGAGGTCAGAGATTGTCTTCCCAGATGCTTCAATTTTTATCACCATTACTCACTTCAGTGCCTGGCATATTGTAATAAGTAATTGAAAATGAATAATGGTATTGATGGGGTGCTTGGGTGCCTGTGCTTGGACCCCAATTCTAAAATCACTTTTCTCTCTAAAAATCACATTTCTCCCTAATCTTAAAACACTATCCCAGGTAGTTTTTCCCCAGCCCAAGAACAGCCTATCCTATATCTCTCTTCCTGTTACAGTAGCCAGCTAAACTTATAGAATTTATTTGTCTGAACCAGCTGTGTACTGGCTGAACTGTCTGTATACTGGGTCATAACAACATTTACTACTCACTGATCTATCATATGTATCCTAGACTTAGACATGTATACTCCCTTACGTTTATCTTCTCTAACAAGACATTAATGGGGGCAGCTTGGATATTTCCCAGTCAGCCCTGGTGGCTGACTTAGTGACACTGCAGGAGTACAACCACACCTCCACTTAGCACCCCACCTTGGGCTATTTCCCCGTGAACTCACAATAGATGCCAAAAGTACATGTTCCTTTAAGAACTAACCACTCCCTAATCCCACCCTGAATCACCTAGTTAGCATATTTATTACTTTATACTGTAGAATATCCTATATAAACTTTACCTGTAGCCCTTTCAAATAGAAGGTTACCTAAGAAATCTTGCCCACTGAAAGGTGTAACTAAATCTTTACGACCTTGATTTTAAGAATGCTGGAGTCCACAGATTCATTCATTCATTCATTCTGGATGGCCCACCCACGGAACTGCATTTTTCCATCCCTCGTCAGTATTAGCTACTAATTGTAAGACCACTTTACATTCTCATTTTATTGTCATCATAATCCTGGCAAGTGCTATTGCTATTTCCAGGGAAGTCCTAGGAAGCTGATAGAGGCATAGGTTTTGTGGCTCACTCAGGATCCTTGGAGACCATTATGAGTCCTCCAAGACCTGAGAAAAGCCAAAGACCTGGATGGACCAGTCAGGAGAAAGACATTTTGGCCCACTCTGTGCTTAACCTACCATAATGCTTTGCAGTCTCTAGCATAACAGAAATGCTTTGCTTTGCTCTCCAAATGAACCCAAAACACCTTTCCTGTGTCATCAACTACAAGACCAGATGAAGCTGACCTGGAGCCTTCTTTTGTTTAGGAGCACCAAGGACAAGGCACCCTGAATAACAGCATTTTCCTATCTTGGTTTGTTATGGACACACTATATTATATTATGTCATGTTGATGATAGAAGAAACACAGACATCTTGGAACTGTAATTTCAATTGACATATTGATATTGATCTCATTACATTTACAACCTATCCTATTTTTAAAATTCCTTTCTCATGTGATGGTTAACACATAGAGAGACTATAATTTTGACTGACACAGGCATCCTGAATCAGGAAAGAAGGGGAATTGCTCTGAAAAAATCAGGCCCCTTTTGTCTTTCCTTCTTTGGGTTCATTTTCACAATGAACTCCCATGCATATGTCTGTATGGATGATCCTCCAGCTTTGGGAGAAATAAACATGCACATGGAGCCAAATTTTGTTTATCTCTTAGAACTAACCTATAATGGTTGACACCACACAGGTGCTAGGAGTCTGAGGCTGCATTTGAACTCAAGCTTTCCTGACTCCAGGCCCAGAATTAACCACTTCACCAATCAGTTGCCACAGTTATTTTACTCAGACCTCATTTTGTCTCATGGACATGGCACTTCCCCTCAAGTTTGCCACTACCAAAGAATCAGATTTGTTCAGCTTTTGCCTAGTGTAGACATGAGCTGTGTAATTCTTGTAGTAACTAATCAAATATGAAACAGCTTCCCTTTTTTCACAGGGGAACCAGAAAACAGAGTAACTCAATAACTAGCCCATCAGGAGGACTTCTGATGCCCAGAGCTAAATGACATCACAGTGATCTTTGGGGAAGTAAACTTTAGCTGAACTCAGAGATGCCTGTGACTGCTGAAGTCAGTCTACACCAGCTCAGAGGAAAGCATAGATCTTGGTTCCTGACTTATCTAAAGAACAGCAAACATTATCTCCTCCGACTTCCTACTTTATTGTGTTTCTCTGTTAACCCTGACTTGGCCATATATCCTAAACACCTCAAATATGGATGTTTGTGTATGAATATATATGTATATATCATGTATATGATTGGTTGCTGTCCTTCATTTTCTAAGAGGACCAAAATGACATCACCATGATAAAGTGAAGTTTCAGTGTGTCAGACTGTGGCTGATCAGACCAATATGAGCTTGGAATGCTCTACCACAGGTTGGGCACAGATAATCCGAGTGAATATTTGGGGTGGATATCCCAAATTTGCACATCCTGAGTTTACTTTGTGCTGTCTCAATTCTGCTTTGCTCATAGAGCACAGCACCTTTTCTTATGTGGGCACCATGCTGAGCAGTTCTGTGCCAGTGTCTTCCATGTCACACAGTCAAATCCAAAGTTCCTGAGAGAGACCTTGAGAGTATCCTTGTATCGTTTCTTCTGGTTATCATGTGATTGCCTGCCCCATATGAGTCCTCCATAAAATATTTTGGCAAGTGTACATTTTGCATTTGAACAATGTGGCCAACCCATTGGAGTTACACTCTCTGAAACATAGTTTGAATGCTTGGCAGTTCAGCTCGAGCAAGGACTTCAATGTCTGGTACCTTATCCTGCCAGGTGATCCTCAGAATATTCCTAAGATAGTTCAAATGGAAACAGTTTGGTTTCCTGGCATGGCTCTGGTAGACTATCCATGTTTCACAGGCATACAACAATGAGGTCAGCACAACGACTCTGTGGACCTTCAGTTTGGTAGTCAGTCTTATACCTCTTCTCTCCCAAACTTTTCTTTGGAGTCTCCCAAACACTGAGCTAGCTCTGGCAATGAGTGCATCATTGTCAGTGTGTACATCCCTGGAAAGTACACCACCAAGGTAAGTGAACTTATCCACAGCATTCAAAACTTCTCCATTTGTTGTAACCAATGGTTCCACATATGGGTGGTGTGGTGGTAGCTGATGGAGAACCCATGTTTTTTTGGTGTTAATTATTAGGCCAACATTAGCACAGGCAGCAGAGAATTGATCCAATCTTTGTGGCATCTCAGCTTCAGAGGTTGTATTGAGTGTACAATCATCTGCAAACAGAAAATCATGCACCAACACTCCCTCCACTTTGATCTTGGCTTGTAGCCTTTACAAATTGAAGAATTTACCACCAGTGTGGTAGTTGACCTCGATGCCTTGTTCATCCTCATTGAAAGCATTTGACAACATGACTGAAAACATCATGCTAAAAAGCATGGGAGCAAATACACAGCCCTGTTTCACTCCATTGGTGACTGGGAAGGCATGAGAGCATTGTCTACTATCCTAGGCCAACATGCTGTCATGAAATTGATGTACAATACTGATGAACTTCTCTGAGTAACCAAATTTTGACATAATTTTCCTTAAGCCCTCATGACTAACAGTGTCAAAGGCCTTGATTAGATATACAAATGTTGTGTATAGACCTCTATTCTGCTCCTCACATTTCTCCTGGCGTTGTCAGGCAGCAAACACCATGTCAAGTGTTCCTCGGTCCTTTCTGAAGCCACACTGGCTCTCAGGTATATGACCATCTTCCAGGTGAAGGATCAGCCCATTATCGAGAACTCTAGCAAGAATTTTGCCAGTAATGACTAAGAGAGAGACCCACTCCCCCACCCCCACCCTCAGTGATTGTCACAGGACTATCTATTCCCTTTACCTTTATAGAGATGGACAATGGAGGCATCCTTGAAGTCCTGGGAGATAACCTCCTTTTGCCATATAACCTGGAAAATTTCAGTCAGCTTTTGTATGAGCAATGGTCCCCCTGCCTTGTAAATCTCAGCTGGAATAGAATCAGCACCAGGTGCTTTGCCACATGAAAGGAGTCTAATGGCCTCAAAACCTCTTCTTCAGTTGGAGGGTCAGCTAAGGAGGGATTGACTTCAATCTGAGGTAAATGGTCAATGGTCTCAGCATTGACTATTGATGGTCTGTTGAGAACACCATGGAAGTGTTCAGCTCATCTCTCTAAGATCATGTCCTTATCGCTAATCAATGTGGCTCCATCAGCGCTGAGTAGTTGTGATGCACCATAGGATTTTGGTCCATAAATAGCTTTCAGGGAATCATAAAAGTGCTTTGGATTGTACTATCATCATAAAACTGAATTTCATCTGCCTTTTTACTGAGTCAGGAATCCTGCATCTCTCTAAACTTTGCTTGTACTTTACTTTTTATGAAATTAGATGCTGCCCTCTTAGAGATGGATGAACTATCCTGCTGGTATATCCTGTAGAGTTCTCTTTTTTTGTTTATCAGCTTCTGAATTTCCCCATCATTTTCATCAAATCAGTTTTGGTGTTTGTGAATGTTCTGACCCAGATGAGCAAATGCAGTGCTGTACACCAAATCTCTGAAAGTTCCCCATTCCTTTTCTACTCCACTGTAGCCAACTGCGTGTTGGCTCAACTTCCCTTTCAAGTTACCAACAAACTGTTCACGCTCAGAGAAGAGCTCTAATTTGCTGACATTAATTCTTCTGGTAGTCATTTTGCCTTGGGGGCAGCACTTTTGATAAATGCAAATATTTAGCTTGGATAGGACAAGTCTATGATCAGTCCAGCACTCTGCACCACACATTGCCTTTGTCACTCTCACATATTGTCTGTCTCTTCTCTTTACGATCACATAGTGTATTAGATGCCGATGTTTGCTGCAAGGGTGCATCCATGAAGTTGTATTGCGTTTTGGTAAACATAAAACAGTGTTGGTGAAGAAAACTTCATGCGACACACAAGTCTTCAGCAGTAAATGACCATTGCTGTTGCTGTTTCCAACTCCATTCCTCCCTAGGACTCCCTGCTAAGTCTGTTCGTCTGAGCCTACTCTAGCATTAAAGTCACTCAGAATTATAAATTTGTCCTCTTTTGGCACATTGATGATAAGGGTCTCTAGATCTTCATAAAATATGTACACATCAAATATGCATATTCTTTTTTAATAACTCCCTTCTTGGCAGGTGTGAACCTTGTTTCACTGCTCCAGCTTGCAAGCTCCTTCTCAGGCAAAGAATGCAGCTATGATATTTGTAACTGTGATCAGACCCTGGTTCCTCCCAGGTCCCCCTTTTGAATCTCAGTTTTCTTACATTTTAACAGTTCACAAGGGTTTTCATTTTAACAGAAGAGAGTATAAAAAGGAGTAATGGCTGGAAGTTTTGAAGGGACAGATCCACACTTCTGGTAAGAAAAGTTTAGATAATAATTTAATACTGTTCCCTTGGGAGGCTGAATATCTACTTGACTTCTGATGTTCTTCCCAGTCCTAGGTACAAAATGCCCCACCCACACACCTGGAATTCATCTCTCTTTTTCCATATGTAACATTTGGACAAATGCTCCAGGATCTGACAAAAACAGAACACAAGCAGATATCTTAGAGTTTTGACAGATATGCAAGTCCTACAAGTTCTCCCTGATGCCCCAAAAATGTAAAATTTAGGGAAATTCTGTTTAAGTAGAAGGAAAACACTGCAGATATTAAAGACAATAATATTTATTAAAAATGGAGAATTTTAATGTTGAAAACTTCATATGAGAGAAAGTTATTAAAACGTAGATGAAAAGCTTAAATGTGACATCATTAGGTCACACCAAATTGAGCTGCAGCCCTTCCATAACTGTAACATGTATGGACACTTGGATTTGGAAGGGCTGGAGGACATAAAGTATGTAATATCTATAGGGGCTCCAAAGTTTTCCTTAGTTCTGTGTTTCCCCACCTTCTCCTCCTCAGGGTAGTACCATCTGTAGTGTTGTTCCCATCTATTGCCCAGATGTCATCAGGAATCCTCCTCATGTTTTATGTTCTCTCAAGCCTTGGTTTTCTAAGTGGACAGCTAGAGGCACTTCCTGGGAGCAGGGCAAAGAGCTTTGGTTTGATTCAGATTCTATACAAATTTGGACTTTCATGCAAACTCAGCTATAGTGAAGTTTTTGTAGATTGAGATTATCATGAATTTTAAGATATAAAAAAGCTTAAACCATGGTAGTATCTTCAGTTGTTTCCTGGATTGTGGTAGTAGTTTGGACATCATGATAGGGCATTGGGTTGTATTCCAGTTTCTGGTAGAGGTTTGGTGTCTACTTCACAGCATTATAGGGGACTGGGTTGTTGTTCAACAGCTGTTGAAGATCTCAGCAATTCTATTACATCTATGAAACTCATCAGCATAATTCCAACAGATAGAGTAGATAGGCCAATGGAAAGGGAAGTTGTTCCCACTACAAAGAATCGATAGGAAGCAATTGTTGAAATGAGGAATCCATTTAAAAACAATATTCCTCCCACTAAGATGAGGCTAAGGGGGATTTTGTATTTGGTCAAGAAAGTTTTTTCTTGGGGTCTCCGTTGAAAAGGGTCCAGTGGAGCATCCCTGATTTCCATATCTTCCTTTGGACCTTGTCTTCCTAAGAACGGAATGAACTTTATGCCTGGGGAAAAAGAGTTCCACAAATCATATCTTTTTCTCTAGGACTAGAGGAGAATTTTCCTATAATTGGTCATTTTTACTGGAACACATTTGATTTCACTATCATCCAATGTGAATGTAATTAGTCAGTCTGCTACATCTCTTCTGGTATTTTTTCTGAACTGTGGTATTGAGGGATTGTTTTCAGAGTTTATATGGAGATGTTGGCAGTAGTAATAGGAAGTTGCACACTAATGCATACTTACTTCACTAACTTACCCTTCAATTGTACTTTTTTTTAAAAAACTAATATTTTGTGGAACTACTCTCCAAATCATTCTCAGAAACTTGGGGGCTCAGATAAATGCTTTAATTATTACATATTAATACAGTTGTAAGAGATAAGAGGATTTGAGCCTAGTATCCTAATTAATATAGTTATAAAAAAATAACTGCAGATTAGGTGCTAAGTAGATTTTAACACCTAGGCATCCTTTTAAATATGACATTCTGAGAGGGAAGAAAAGCAACCTTATCAGACAGAAAAACGATTGACCATGCTCCCAGAATGACCCTCAAAAGACATTATCCAGTCAATCTCCTCAAGAGCTGGCTTCTACTTCAAGTGAGGATCCCTTCTTGACTGATTGAACGGCTCTTTCTAATTTTCTGAAGGAGCTATCTCACATCTTAAATGATCACTTGGCAAGGCTGCATTTTTTCTTTTCTACAGTAGTGATATATCCTCATCAATCCCATCTATGTTTTAAGTCCAGGGATTTCAAATTCCTTTGTGATCAATAAATGGCACTTCATGGCTTTTGGGCCAAGATAGTACGACTTACGTTTAGGTAAACTGTGGACAGTGTATAACCTAATTGAGTGGTGAGGAATGCAACCTCGAGGCCCCATGTCACCCTCTGGGTCCTCGAATGTACCCCTTTGACTGAATCCAAATTTCACAGAACAAATCTGGGCCCCACTTGACCTAGAGGGTCACATGAGGCCCCTAGGTTCCCACCCCGAATTACTCAACAGTAAAAAGAACTATTGCAGTTCTTTTCTAAATTTCGTCAGAAGTCAGCTTAACTATTTAATGTCTTGGTAATTAGACAGCTCAGCCCAAAGAAAATGGGTGAGATGCAGTGTGGGGGTCAGAAGGAAATCTTGTACTACCTTTTCAGTTGATGGTCTCCATAGGGTCAAGTTCTGCTAACACCATTGTTGGTCCTACTTCAGGACCAAAGCTAAGGCTCTCTGCACCCAAAGAGTTACTAAGGTAATAAATCTCCAATAATGATGGAAATGTTTTCAAAGAAAAGTGTAGTAAATTATTCTAGTTGAACAAAATTAAGATTAGAAACAAAATAAAGACAGAACAATTGGTGGTAACGCTGAAAAACTCTAAGATAGGATGTAGGAAATTAATTACAAGGTGAAGGTAGGCTAGGCAGGAAAGAAACCCAAACGCTCCTCTCTCAATTTGAGCATTAGGCCCCCAGGGGAGTAGGGGTTTGGGGGGGAGGTGAGAAGATTGCTTTTAATACCCTGAAGTTGGCTTTCTATTTTCCTGGAACAAAGCTGGCCTCAACTTATCACACAAGTACAAAAATGAACAGACAAAAACCAGTCTTACCTGCTAAGAAGGAAGGAAGCTTGAGACTTTCTACTGCCTTTCTATATCTTGAAGTCCTCTTAAAATCAGAACTTTAAATTATTCCACCAAAATCAGGACTGAAAGATACCCTTCATTGTCAGCAGAGGTGGTCAAATGGTTTCCTTAGTGGTGATGAAGCAATCTGTTCTCCAAACTAAAACAGTTCACAAGCTAATCTATCCCAAAGACCTATTAGTAGTGTGTCCCTGGAGTCAATAGTAAAGGATACTTTGAACTTCCAAATTCTAACAGACTCCAAGGTCAATGTGTAATAGTCTTGCAACCTGATATCCAGCTTTGTGAATTTGAGAAGGGAGGTTGGGGATGAGGGGGAGAAAATTCACAGAACAAAATTTGGGAGTTATTCAAAAGCAGCTGTATGTTTTCTTACCAACAGTTCTAAAGACCAGAGCAACCCTGTTTCCTTCCTCCTTCTAATCTTCCACAAGACAGACAAAGTACAGAAATAAGGAAGGCACTAGCCTTCTATCTTTTTAGGGGGCATATTTTGCCACTTTCTAAGAATTCATTTTGCCTTGAATTTGACACAATAGCTTTTTCTAGTACTTCAACCCATAGTATCTCCCAGTCCAAAGTAGTCTTGTAAAGAGAAAGCCCTATGTCAGACTCTCTACTTAAGTCCCTAGGAGGCTCTGTCCATAGAGCCCTTGTCCTGGACTCACAAGACCTAAGTTCAGATGGGGCATTAGACTTGTCAGTTTACCACTACCTGCTTCAATTTTATCAGCTATGAAATGAGAACAGTACCACCCTTGTGAATGTACAAGTTTTTGAGTCATTTTTCAGTCATAGCTGACGCTTTGGTTTCTTGATAAAATTACTAGAGTGGTTGGCTATTTTATTCTCCAACTCATTTTAGTGATGAAAAAACAGAGTTAAACAGGGTTAAGTGAATTGCTCATAGTCACAAAGATAGAAAATGTCTGAGGTGAGATTTGAACTCAGGAACATAAGTCTTTCTGACTATAGCTGGGGTACTCTAACCACTTAGCTACCTAGATGCCTGTATATACATAAGATAATGTGTAAAGTGCCTTGCAAAATTTCAGTTGTAATATATGTGCCAACTATTATATTTAGGGTCTTCTTACACCTTTAAGGACTTCGTTTTTTAAAGACCAGTTAGTCTTCCCTTCACACCAAACACGGACTGCATCTGTATTATCATAATTGTCCTGGAACATTATTTCCAGATATCATGACAAATAAGAAGTGACTGCCATAGACAAGGAGAATCATGTTGCCATCTCACTTTTATCCATCCCCATAGCATCAGTGTTTCCTTCTATGTAGGACCCTTTTTAGAGTTGGCCAGAATTCTGGACTGCCTTAAGAGGCAGTAAGCTCCTGCTCCATCTCTCTGCCAGCCTACACTGTAGATGATCAAGGAGAGACTTGATGACTGCATGTGGGAGAGAAAATTAGAATACAGATTCTTTTTGTGCCTTGGTTGGACTAGGAGGCCCTCAGGATGGTTTCCATCTCTGAAGTTCTGTTATTCCTTCACTCTCTTCCTAGGATCAGTCATATACCCATGTCTCCAACTGGGGGTCCTACATGAAATAGCACGTGACATAAATGGGGCTTACACTCACACCCAACCTTTAACTTGGCTCTATATTAGTGGCACTACCACCACCAGTCAACCAGGCTCATGATCTCCAGATTATCTTAGCTTATCTCCTTTCTCAGTAACTGATCGAACTACCTACCTCTATAGAATCTCTTAACCATTGCTTGTTCTCTACTTCTCCAATAACCCTCCCCATTTCTCTTCTACTCTAGATCAATGAAGTTGACTTCAAACCGAAATAGGGCATAAAACCATATGTAAGGATCACTGGACACATATTGACTTCATTACTTTGCAATCTAATTCAGACCAAATTGGAGATCTCTGTCCTAAAGAAAATTGTACTGCTGCCAAAATAGCCATCCCACGGTCAGTCTATCTCTGCCCTCCCATCCCTTCTTCAAACCACTTCCCAAGTTATACGTCCATTGTACTGCTCTAATCATGGCTTTCCTCCACTCAGAAACCACAAGAGCTTCCTCTTCTACTTCCTTTTACTGGCTGGCTAATTTGTGATCCTGGCACTCCTTCCACAATCTGCCTGCTCATATTCCTCCACATTCCACTCTTATCATCCTTTTTTTGGGTATTCTACATTTTAGTTGATGTATCTTACCTTGACCTGTGCCTTTTCCCCAAGCCTCCAATGGTTTCTGCTCTCTCCCCCACTTTTTTGAAGTCTCTTCCCTTCTTCCAAGGGGAATTTAGTTATTACTTTCTTGAAGAAGTTTTCTCTGAGTCCAAGAACTTCTAGCTCAAGTTCCTCCTACTGTTTGCCTGAGCCTCTCGTTTGCAGTTTTCTTCTCCACCCTTCTGTCTATGTCTTTCCTCCTTTACTGTGCAAGCTACCAAGGACAAGGGTTAGGTCATTTACCATTCTCTTCCCAGAGATTTGCTCACAGCAGGTGCTTAATATTTGTTGAATTGATTCAGCACTGCTCAGAAGCCAAACTGAAGCCCAAGTCAGCTACAAGAAGAACATTCCCTTTGCCTTTCATTTTCATTTGTAGGTTGTGGCTGTGATCATTAAAATAAGTCAGGTATCTGAGTCTTAAACCACACAAATATGAATGAATACCCTGCATCCATTATTGAAAAGACTGTGATCCTCGATCTGGGGCCCAGCTCCTAGAAGGAAAAAGAGTGCTCCCTTTGGAAAGGATTCATGTTCAAGGGACTCCTGATTTTGCCACTTGATACAAAAGATTTTTAACATCATAAAATCTTGAAGATAACTAAGGCAACTATTCTCAATTAATTTAAAATGAGTTAGGGAGCAATTGATTTTTGTCTGAATCATTTACAAAAATAGAGAAATTCTCATTCAGGCAGAAAATAAGACATTGATAACAGAACTCATTGTGTGCCAAAAAGATCTAGGGAAGAAGGTGAGATCTAGGGGGACGTAAAGAGAATAAAACAGGTTAGAACTTGACTTCTTTTAAAATATCAGCAGGAAACTGCAGGCTACTAGAAGTATAGTTTCTGAGGAAAAGCAGGCATCATCATTGAGGATATGCAAAGCAATTTGCAATTATTTTCGATTCAAAAGCAACAGCATTTTATGAGTGCTTTTGGGGGTGAGGTATTGCAGAAAAATAGAAGAAACCAGGTGTTCATTTATGAAAGAATCTCAAGCTTCACTTACTTGCTTATTTTCTGGAGGTGACTGGGTGACAAAAAGTCCAGGATCTGAGAGAGCAGCCAAGTGTCTTATGAAACAACCACCTCCTCTCTTTAGCAGATCTTACATTTTCAAACTTCATTTATAGGAAGCAGAAGCCTGATTAGGAAATTAGAATATCCTGGATTCTCAGGTGGCTCATTTGATCTGGAAAGACCTAGGTCATATTTTCTTGAATTAAGCCAATGATTTATTGCTTCAAATAGCAATTGATGAAGGATCTCTTCTCTTGAGTATTTATGAGCAAATGCCTATCAACTTTCTAGCTGGCAACTGACTGTGAAAGAACTTATGCATAAAATGACAGATTGATAACCCCCTTTTGTATTTGCACTGGCAAATTAACTGGAAAGTTAACAACTGAAGGAGTTCCTCTATTAAATGTTGGGAGCAGAACTGAGAAAAATAAGCTACTAAACTACTAAAAATGTCTTTCCTAATTACCTGGATTAGCACCTAGGTGGTATATCTCTTTGGCACTAATTATGCATCACTTTCTATTGTGGTTATTTTTGAAATTCAATTTCATTTTATTTTCAATTCTAAATTCTCTCTTCCTCCCATGGGTGGGAGTTAAATATTTTGCAAATACATATATGTATGCCAAACAAAATTCCTGCACTAGCCCCATCAAGAAAGAAGGAAAGTAAGAAATAAAAGAAGGAAAGTAGGAAAGTGAATAGGAAGGAAAGAAAAAAGGAATGAAGGATAAAGGAATACAGGAAGGAATGATGAAAGAATGGTAGAAATGATGGAAGCAAGGAAGGAGGAAACAAAAAAGAGTAAAAAGAAAGCTTCAGTGTTCCCTTTGAGGCCGATATTTCTCTGTCTGCAGGTGGATAGCATGCTTCATCATGAGTCTTTAGTTGTCGTGGTTGATCTTTGCCTTGGTCAGAGTTCTTAGTTCTTTCAAGGTTCCTTATGTTTATAATATTGTGTTTACTGAATAAGTTGTTGTCCTGGTTCTTTTCATGTCACCTTGGATAATTTCATAGACATTCCAGTTTTCCTGAAACTGCTCTTTTCCTGCTTTCTCAAAGCACAAGGTGGCTTGCCTTTGCTTTTCTTTGTTGTCCTGACTTTAAACCTTAAACCTCAAACCTACTGCACTCTGAAGCCCAGAGACTGGCTCGCTGCCCAAACTCCCCTTAAGGGTTGTTTCCTGGGCCCCTCCTGGCTAAAGAGTGAATATCAGTTGTAACTGTTTCCCTTCCCTTCCAGCTTGATTTAGTTATTTTTCTTTTGCTCATTAAAGGGGCCACTCTCTGACTACTTCTGGAGATGACCCAGGGTGAGGCAGTTGGGGTTAAGTGACTTGCCCAAGGTCACACAGCTAGTGAGTGTCAAATGTCTGAAGTGAGATTTGAACTCAGGTCCTCCTGACTCCTGCACTAGTGCTCTATCTACTGCACCACCTAGCTGCCCGTGAGTACCTGAATAGGCCCAAGGCCAAAGAGGCCAAGGTTTCCCAGTGCATCCTGGGCCATCTCCAGTCATCCTGAATATCTGGTCACTGGATTCAGATGGTTCTGAAGGAGAAGTGAGGCTGGTGACCTGCACAGCCCTCCCTCACTCAAAACAAAATCCAGTGCAAGTCACGTCATCACTTCTCTGATGTCATGGTCCTCTTAGAAAACAAAGGATGAACCCAACAACAACAACGCACAATGCTATTCCATGACATTTATATACCTTAACTTCTTCAGTCACTCCCTTAGTTGATAGGCAGCCCATCCATTTCCAATTCTTTGCTACCTCTATACAAACTGCTGTATTTTTGTACATTTGAGTCCTTTTCTTCTTTCTTTGATGTCTTTGATCTAGTAACAGTATCAGTGGGTTGAAGGATAGCCACAGTTTAAATGCCTTTTGAGCCTAGTTCCAAGTTGGTTTTCAGAATTCACAGCACTGCCAAAAGTACATTAATGTACCTGTTTTCCCAAAGTCCCTCTAGTATTTGTCATTTTTCTTTTTTTTTTTATTTAGACAATCTGAATGGTCTGAGAAGCTAGCTCAATGTTGTTTTAATTTCAATTTATGTAATTATCAGATTTGAGCATTTTTTCTTTTGGCTATTGTAAGCTTGGATTTCTTCCTCTGAAAACTGCCTATTCATATCCTTTGACCACTTATCAGTTGGGAAATAGCTCTTATTCTTATAAATTTGACTCAGTTCTCTATATATTGTAGAAATCAGACTTTTAACAAAGAAATTTTTGAAAAGATTTTCCACCAATTTCCTGCCTCTCTTCTAATGTTAGCTGCATTACTTTTCTTGGTGCAAAACCTTTCATTTTATATCACCAAACTTCTACATTTTTTCTCCTGTGAACTTATGACTTGTATAATCATGAAACTTTCCAACATCGGTATTATATTTATTTATGTGTAGATTCTATTCCCTTAATAATACTCTTAGATCTCTGAGACTGAGGACTTTGTTTTATTTCTGTTTCCTATCTTTCCCAGTGTCTACTATAATGGTCTGCACCTGGAAGGTGCTTATGAAGTATGGTATGAGATGAAACTGCTTCCATTAAGCCTCCTTCACAAAGCTTTTTTCTTAAGAAACTCAGATATATATATATATCTGTGTGTGTGTGTGTGTGTGTGTGTGTGTGTTTAGAATGGTCATATAGTTTCTGTAAATATTCAACCTCAAGTTCATAGAATTTTAAACTATCTTTTGTAATTTTTTTCCCCATTTCCTACCTTGAGGAAGTAATTCACCAACTTTTCTACTAGACTTGTAAAGTAGTAAATTTTAGGGAAGAATTAGGAGAACAGTTTATAGTCCTTACTGTATACTGCTTGATCTAGTGACTCTGGCCTCCTTCATGTTGCACCACTGTTTAAGACATTCATTTCTCACATCTTGACATTTTCTCTGGTTGTCTTCAGTGCCTGAAAGGCTCTCCCTCCTTGTTTCCCTGGTTTTCTCTAAGTTCTAAGTAAAATCTCATCTTCTACAGGAAGCCTTTCCTAACGTTTCTTAATTCTAGTACCTCACTTCTTAATTATTTCATATTTGTGCTGATTATAGCTTATTTGCATATATTTGTTTCCTGATTGTCTCCCCCATCATAATATGAACTTCTTGAGTTCAAGGACTTTCTTTTGCCTCTTTTGGAATCTCTAACATTTATTATAGCGCCCGGAGCATAACAGGCACTTCAAAAATGTTTATTGATTAAGAGAAATAAATTTTAGAATTTGTGAACATCCAAGTGGAATATTTGTGAATGCTGGAAAGATTAAGCATAGGAGAAAGACATTTTGGCCCACTCAGTGCTTAACCTACCATAATGCTTTGCAGTCTCTAGCATAATAGACATGCTTTGCTTTGTTCTCTGAATGAACCCAAAACACCCTTCCTATGTCACCAACTACAAGGCCAGATGAAGCTGACCTGGAGCCTTCTTCTGTTTAGGATCACCAAGGACAAGACACCCTGAATAACAGCATTTTCCTATCTTGGTTTGTTATGGACACACTATATTATATTATGTCATGTTGATGATAGAAGAAACACAGACATCTTGGAACTGTAATTTCAATTGACATATTGATATTGATCTCATTACATTTACAACCTATCCTATTTTTAAAATTCCTTTCTCATGTGATGGTTAACACATAGAGAGACTATAATTTTGGCTGACACAGGCATCCTGAATCAGGAAGGAAGGGGAATTGCTCTGAAAAAATCAGGCCCCTTTTGTCTTTCCTTCTTTGGGCTCATTTTCACAATGAACTCCCATGCATATCTCTGTATGGATAATCTCCTAGCTTTGAGAGAAATAAACAAAATTTGGCTGCATATGCATGTTTATCTCTTAGAACTAACCTATAGTGGTTGACACCACACAGGTGCTAGGAGTCTGAGGCTGCATTTGAACTCAGGCTTTCCTGACTCCAGGCCCAGCATTAACCACTTCACCAATCAGGTATTTTACTCAGACCTCGTTTTGTCTCATGGACATGGCACTTTCCCTCAAGTTTGCCACTACCAAAAGTCAGATTTGTTCAGCTTTTGCCTAGTGTAGACATGAGCTGTGTAATTCTTGTAGTAACTAATAAAATATGAAACAGCTTCCCTTTTTTCACAGGGGAACCAGAAAACAGAGTAACTCAATAACTAGCCCATCAGGAGGACTTCTGATGCCCAGAGCTAAATGACATCACAGTGATCTTTGGGGAAGCAAACTTTAGCTGAACTCAGAGATGCCTGAGACTGCTGAAGCCAGTCTACACCAGCTCAGAGGAAAGCAAAGATCTTGGTTCCTGACTTATCTAAAGAACAGCAAACATTCTCCTTTCTGATTATTTTATTTAAAGATATCTCCTCCCACTTCCTACTTTATTGTGTTTGTTTCTCTGTTAATCTTGCCTTGACCATATATCCTAAACACTTAAAATATGTATAAACCCCTCACCCTTTATAACACCCCTCTTAGTAGGTATGAACCTTATCTCACGGCTCAGCTTGCAAACTCTTTCTCAGGCAAAAAAATGCAACCCCAATCTTTGTAAACTGTGATCAGACCCTGGTTCCTCCCAGGTTCCCCTTTTCAAACTCAGTTTTCTTACATTTTAACAGTTCACAAGGGTTTTCATTTTTACAAAAGAAAATATAAAAGTCATGGTTGGAAGTTTCAGAAGGACACATCTAAGTTTCGAAGTAGATAACAATTTAAAACTGTTTCTTTGGGAGGCTGAATAACTACCTGACTTCTGACGTTCTTCCTAGTCCTAGGTACAAAATTATCCACCCACACAATTTGAGTTCACTAGTATTCTGCCATGTTGGGACAAATGCTCTGGGATCTAACAACAGAACACAAGGAGATATTTTAGGGCTTAGACAGACATTCAAGCCCTAAAAGTTCTCCATAATGCCCCAAAAATGTAGAATTTAGGGAAATTCTGTTTAGGTAGAAGGAAAACACTACAGATGCTAAAGACTATAATAGTCATTAAAAATGGAGAATTTTAATAATCAAAACTTCATATGAGAAAAAGTTATTAAAAACTTAGATGAAAAGCTTAAATGTGACATCACTAGGTCATGCCAAATTGGAGCCCAGCCATGACTGTGAACATGTGTGGACACTTGGGTTTGGAGGGGCTGGAGGACATAAAAGCGCATGTAATATCTATTGGGGCTTTCCATTTCTCTTCCACTCCGTATTTGTTTCTCCATTTTTCCCTCTTCAGGGTAGCACCTTCTCTAGTGTTGTCACCATCTATTGCCTAGACATCATCAGGAATCCTCTTCATGTTTTATGTTCTCTCAAGCCTTGGTTTTCTAAGCAAACAACTAAACCCACTTCTGGGAGCAAGGTGAAAAGCTTTGGTTTGATTCAAATTCGGTACAAAGGACTTTCCTACAAATTTAGCTACAGTGGAGTTTTTGTAGATTGAGATTGTCACGAATTTTTAAATATAAAATAATATAATTCTCGGTAGGGTCTTCAGTAGTTTCCTGGACTGTGATAAGAGTTTGGGTTCTACTGGACATCATTATAGGGGCTTTGTTGTGTTTCATCCTCTGCTAGAGGTATGTCGTCGTCTTCTTTGTAACATGATAGGGGATTCAGTTATATTCAGATCCCCAAGTATAAAAGAACTCAACAACTCCATTTCCTTTATGAGACTCATCAGCATTATTCCAACAGATATAGCAGAGAGGCCAATGGAAAGGCAAGCTGTTCCTAAGACAAAGTATTGAGGAATGTAGCCAGAAGAAGTTATTGCTGAAATAAGCCATCCAATTAAAAACAGTACTCCTCCCATTAAGATTATGACAATAGAGGTTTTGTATTTGGCCCAGAAAGTTTCTTCTTGTGATCTCTGTTGTAAAGGGTCCAGTGGAGCATCACTGAGTTCCATTGTCTTCCTTTGGACCTTGTCTTCCTAAGGAAAGGATGAACCTTATGCCTGGGGGGAAAAGTTCCAGAAGTCATGACTTTTTCTCTTGGACTGAAGGAGAATTTTCCTATAACTGGTAATCATTCTACTTTCAGCTTGAACACATTAGATTTCACTATGATTCAGTGTGAATGTAATTAGTCAGACTGTTACATCTTTAGATTTTTTATCTGAACTGTGGCACCAAGAGATTGTTTTCAGAGCTTCTATGGGGATGTTGGCAATAATAACATACAGGAAGCTGCACACTGACGCATATTTACTTCACAAATTTAACCTTCCAATGTACTTTTTTTTTAAAACTAATTTAAAAAAAAATACTCTCAAAGTCATTCTCAGAAATTTGAGGGCTTTGATAAACATGGTGACCCTTTAATTATTATATATTAATACAGTTGTAAGAAACGGGAGGATTTTATCCCTCTATCTTAATTAACAGTTATAAAAATAACCACCCATTAGGTACTAAGTAGATTTTAACATGTAGGCTTCCTTTTAAATGTGACACTCTGGCTGAGAAAGAAAACAACATCATTGGGCCGAAAAAATGATTGACTGTGTCCCAAAATGACCCTTAAAAGACCCAATCCAGTCAATCTCCTCAGGAGCTGGCTTCTACTTCAAGTGAGGGTCCCTTCTTGCCTAATTAAACTGCTCTTTCTATTTCTCTGAAGGAGCTTAAAATCTCACATCATAAAATGATCACTTGGCAAGACTGCATTTTTTTCTTTTCTACAGCTAAATATATCCTCATCAATCCCATCTATGTTTTAAGTCTAGGAATTTCAAATCCGTTTACGATCAATAAATGGCACTTCATGGCTTTGGGGCCAAGATAGTATGAATTGTGTTTAGGTAAATTTGTGGACAGTGTATAACTTAATTGAGTGGTAGGAAACCTGCAACCTCGCGGCCCCGTGTCACCACTTTGACTGATTCCAAACTTCACAGCACAAATCTGGATTCAGCCAAAGGCCACACCTGAGTATCTAGAGGGCCATATGAGGCTGTGAGACCCCAGGTTCCCACCCCTGAATTACTCAGTTTCGTCTATTATAGTTCTTTTCTGAAGTTTGTCAGAAGTCAGCTTAACTATTTAACATCTTCAGAACTGGCAGCTTAGCACAAAGAAAAGAGGTGATGTGGGGGGTGGAAGGCAGAGGGAAATCTTGTACTACCTCTCCAGTTGATGGTCTCCATAGGGTCAGGTTCTGCTAACACCACTGCTGGTCCTATTTCAGAACCAAAGCTAAAGCTCTCTGCACCCAAAGAATTACTAAGTTCATCAATCTCCAATAATGATGCAAATGCATTTGAAGGGATAAGTAGTGAATTATTTTAGTTGAACAGAATGAGTAATGGAAATAAAATAGAGACAGAACAATTGGTGGCAATGTTGAAAAACAAAAATAGGTGGTGGGAAATTAATTAGGAGAGGAAAGTAGGCTAGGTAGGAAAGAAACCCAAACTGTCCTCTCTCGATTTGAGCATCATGGGGGTGGGGAAGATTACTTCTAATACCCTGAAGTTGGCTTTCTATTTACCTGGGATAAAGCTGGTCTCAACTTATCACAGAAGTACAAAAATAACAGACAAAAACAGTCTTAGCTAGATTTTCTTGGTAGATTTTCTACTGCCTTTCTATATCTTGAAATGCCCTGAAAGTCAGGATTTTAAACTACTCCATCAAAATCAGGACTGGGGAGTAGATATCAAAGATACCTTCATTGCCAGCAGAGGTGACCAAATAGTTTCCTTTAGGGATGATGAAGCCATCTGTTTTCCAAACTAAAACAGTTCACAAGCTTATCTATCCCAAAGATCTATTAGTAGTGTGCCCCTGGAGTCAGTAAAGGATACTTTGAACCCCCAAATTCTAACAGATTCCAAGGGACAAAGTACTCTAGTCCTGCAACCAGGTTTCCAGCTTTGTGAATTTGAGAAGGGAGGGTGGGGGTGAGGGGGAGGAAAGTCACAGAACAAAAACCTGGGAGTTATTCCAAAGCAATTTTACTTTCTGAAACCAACAGTTCTAAAGACTAGAGCAGCCCTGCTTCCTTCCTCCTTCTAATCTTTCACAAGACACAGTAAAGAAATAGGAAAGGCACTATCATTCTATCTTTTCTTTTCTTTCTTTCTTTTTCTTTCTTTTTTTTTTTAGACATTTCTCAACCATCTGAGAATTCATTTTGATTTATGTTTGACACATTAGGTTTTTCTAGTACCTCAACCCAGAGTATCTTCCAATCCAAAGTATTCTTGTAAGAGAAAATCCTACGTCAGACTCTACTTAGGACTCTAGGGGACTCAGCTTGTAGAGCCCTGGTCTGGAATCAGACCTAAATTTAGATGTGGCCTTAACCTCTCTGCCTCAAATCCTTCATCTAAGTGAGTAGTACCTGAATAGGGCTTAGCCAAAAAAGGTCAAGGTCTCCCATTGTATCCTGGGCCATCTTCAGTCATCCTGATAAATATCTGTTCACTGGATCAAGATGGCTCAGGAGAGAAAGTGAGGCTGGTGACCTTGCGTAGCCCTCTTTCACTCAAAACAAAGTCAAGGGCAAGTCATTTCTCATCATTTCTCTGATGTCACAATCTTCTTCAGAAATGAAGGATGAACACAAAACAACTGTTGTGAATGTACAAATTTTTGAGTCACTTTTCAGTTATGTCTAACTCTTTGTGAATCAATGTGATTTTTTTTTTTGGTAAAGTCATTAGAGTGGTTGGCCATTTTCTTCTCCAGGCTCATCTTAGAGATGAAAAAACTGAGTCAATCAGCACTGTAACTTGCCCATGATCACACAGGTAGAAAATGTCTGAGGCCAGATTTGAGGTCAGGGACATGAGTCTTCCTGACTCCACTCTGGGCTCTCTGTCCACTGTGCCACCTGTAAATACATGACATAATGTGTAAAATGCCTTGCAAAATTCCAGTTGCAATATATGTGCCAATTATTATATTTTGGGTTTTCATAGACTGGTGGACTTGTTGGATTTTAAGGTCTTTGTTTTTTAAAGATCAATTAAGTCCTTCCTTCACACCAAACAGATGATATCTGTATTTTCATAAATGACCCGTAACATTATTTCCAGAGATCTTGACAGATAAGAAGTGACTACCATAGACAAGGAGAATCATGTCTCCATAATACTTTCATTCATTCCCATAGCATCAGCATTTCCTTCCATGCAGGACACTTTTTAGAGTTTGCCAGGGGCTGCCTTGGGAGGCAGCAGGCACGTGCCCCATCTCTCTTTGTCAGCCTACATTGTGTAGATCTTCAGAAGCCTGGTGACTATTTGTGGGAGGGAAAGTTAAAGTGCAGATTCTTTTAGTGCATCAGTTAGACTAGATAGCCCTCAGAATAGTTTCCATCTCTGAAGTTCTGTTATTGTTTCACTAACCCTAACCCTCTTCCTAGGATCAGTCTTATTCCAGGGTTTCTACCCCAGTGTCCAACCTCATATAGGACCTGACAAAATTTTGCTTATATTCACACCCACCACTCACCCACCTTTTAACTTGGCTATTTCTATTAGTGGCACTACCACCACCAGTCAGCCAGATTCATGATATCCAAGTTATCTTCTCTTTCAGTAAGTGATTAAAGTACCTCTATAAAATCTCTTCACCATTGCCAGTTCTCTACCTCCACAACACCCTGCCCTATTTCTCTTCTAGTCTAGACCAGTGGTGTTGAACTCAAACAAAACAGGGTATTAAACCATATATAAGGATCCCTGGGATGGGGGATGCACATTGAATTCATTACATTGCAATCTGATTCAGACCATATTGGAGACCTATGCCCTAATGATAATTGCAATACTGCCTAAATCGTCATCCCACTGTCAGTCTATCTCTGCCCACCCAGCCTTTCTTCAAACCACTGCCCAAGTTATACATCCATTGCCCTGCTCTAACCATGGCATTCCTCCACTCAGAAACCACAAGAGGCTTCCTCTTCCATTTTCTTTTACTGGGTGGCTAATTTGTGATCCTGGCACTCAAAGCTTTCCACAATCTGTCTCCTCCTATTCCTCTACAATCTACCTTTCTCAGCCTTTTTTTGAGTGTCCTCCATTTGACCTGTCTCTATGCCTTGGCTCTTTTTCCCCAAGCCTGGAATGGATTCTTCTCTCTCCCCCCTACTCTGTTGAAGTCTCTTCCCATCTTCCAAGGGATCCTCAGTTGTTTTGACTTCCTTGAAGAAGCTCTCCTTAGAGTACTTACACCTCAATATTGTCATGCTGTTTTGCCTGATGCACTTCTTTGCGGTATTTCCTCTCCACCCTTCTCTTTGAGGGAGTTTTATCTACGTCTTTCCTACATAACTGTGCAGGCTCCCAAAGACAAGAGTTAGGTTATTTATTATTTTCTTCCCCTGGACTTGCACATAGTAGGTGCTTAACACTTGTTGAATTGATTTCACTCTGCTCAAAGAAGCCAAAAGGAAACCCAAGCCAGTTACTAGAAGAAAATTCCCTTTACCTTTAAGTATCATTTATAGGCTGTGGTTATGAGGCATCTGAGTCTTAAACCACACAAATATGAATGAATACCCTGCATCCATTATTTAAAAGACTGATCCTCAATCTGGGGCCCAGCTCCTAGAGGGAAACAGAGTGCTCAATTTGAAAAGTGTTCGTGTTCAAGGGACTCCCAATTTTACTACTTGCTACAAAAGATTTTTAACATCACAGTATCTTGAAGATGACTAAAGCAGCTATTCCCAATTACTTTAAAGTGATTTAGGGAGCAATTCATTTTTGTCAAAATCATTTACAAATTAAAGAAATTCTCATTAAGGCAGAAAATAAGACATTGATATCGCAAACCATTTTGTGCCAAATAGACCTAGGGGAGGGTGGGAAAGAAAGTGAAGGCTGGGCAGAGGTGAAGAGAACAGAACAGGTAGGAACTTGATTTCTTTTTAAATATCAGCAGGAAACTGCTGGCCAATAGAAGTGTAGTTTCTGAGGAACAGCAAGCAGCACCATTCAGGATATGCAAAGCAATTTGCAAATTTTTTTTTTTAAATCAAAAGCAGCAATATTTTATGTGTACTTCCAGGGAGAGAGTGGAGGTTGTTGCAGAAAAAAGTAGAATAAACAAGGTGTTCATTTTTGAAAGAATCTCATTTCACTTACTGGTTTATTTTCTGGAGGTGACTGGGTGACAAAAAGTGAAAGATCTGAGAGAGCATCCAGATGTCTTGTGAAGCAACCAGCCTCTCCGACCCAAGGAAGCCTCATCTCTTGTGCATTTTCCAACTTCTTTTATAACAGGAAGAATCCTGATTAGATCATTAGAATATCCTGGATCCTCAGGTGACTCTCTGGAAAGATCAAGGGAATACTTTTCTTAATTAAGGCAATGATTTAATTCTTCAACTGGCAGTTGATGAAGGATCTCTTCTCAAGAGCAGTTATAAGCAAATGTCTGTCAACTTTCTAGCTGACCACTGATTGTGAAAGATCTTAGGCATAAAATGACAAATTGTAGTTGCATTGGCTTTCAGTTTACAACTGGAGTTCCTCCATTAAATGTAGGGGGCAGGACTGAAAAAAAGAAGCTGCTAACTTCCTAGGTTAGCACCAGTACAGTATATCTCTTTGGCAATTATCATGCATCACTATCTATTGCGGTTTTTAAAATTCAATTTCATTTTATTTTCAATTCTAAATTCTCTCCCCCACCCATTGTGGAGGGAGGCAGGGCTAACCCTTTGACAAATATGTATATTTATGCAAAACAAATTCCTGCATTGACTACATCCAGAAAGAAGGAAAGCAAGACACAAAAGAAGGACGGAAGGAAAATAGAATGAAAGGAATAAAGGGAGGATGGAAGAATGCTAAGAAGGATGGAAGGAAGGAAAGAAGAACAAAAAAGGAGAAAGAAAAAGGTTCAATGTTCACTTTGAGTCCATCATTTCTCTACCTGCAGGTGGAAGGCAGGCTGCATCATGAGTCTTTTGGAATTGTGTTTCGTCATTGCATTGCTCAGACTTCTTTAGTCTTCAAAGTTCATTATCTTTACAGTGTTGTGTTTACTACATAAATTGGTCTTTTGGTTCTGCCCACTTCACTTTGTATCAATTCATAGAAATCTACCCAGTTTTTCTGAAATCGTTCCTTTCACCACTTTTTAAAGCACAATGCTATTACATTTGTATACCTTAACTTGTTCAGCCACTTCCCTAGTTGATAGACAGCCCATCCATTTCCAATTCTTTGCCACCTCTAAAGGAATTGCTATATTTTTGTACATTTGGGTCCTTTTCTTCTTTCTTTGATCTCCTTGAGATGCAGATTGAGTAACAGTATCAATGGGTCAAAGGATATTCACAGTTTAAATACTTTTGGGGCATAATTCCAAGTTGATTTTTAGAATTCCCAACACTCCCATTAATATATGTTTTCTCACAGTCCATTAAGTAGTTATCATTTTTCTTCTTTTATCAGTTTAGTCAATCTTAAGGATTTGAGAAGCTACCTCAAAGTTGTTTTAATTTAAATTTCTATGATTATTAGATTGGAACATTTTTTCACATGACTATTGCAAGTTTGGATTTCTTCCTCTGAAAACTGCCTATTCACCCTTTGACTATTTAATCAGTTGAGAAATGACTCTTATGCTTATAAATTGAACTCAATTCTTTATATA
>CM053769.1:73386541-73415369 GCA_028658325.1 Potorous gilbertii
GCGAATGACTTCCATATTTATTTCTCTGAGTGTGGAAGGCATTTTGCCTTAGAAAATCGACATTGGGATTTTTTTTTTTCAGTAAGTTCTTGTGTTATTACAAAGTTCCAAGTCTACCAGAAAAAACTCTCACACACTGTGGTCGTTGCTGTGCACAAAGTTTTCCTGGTTCTGCTCCTTTCGCTCAGCATCAGATCATATAAGTCTTTCCAGGCCTCCCTGAAGTCTTCTTGTTCATCATTTCTTATGGCGCAATAATATGCTCAATAGGAAAGTATATGTCGAACCTATACAGAATTATATGCTGTCATGGGGAGGGAGGGGGTAGGGGTGGAAGGTGTGGGGATATAAAATCTTAATTTTAAGGAAGTGATTGTAGACCATTTATAAATAAATAAAATTTAAAAAAAAACCTTTTCATTCTATATCATTAAAGTTGCACATTTTACCTTCTGTGACCTTTTCTATCTGTTGTTTAATGATCCTCTTTCAATATTATTGCACGGGGCTAGCCCCCGGCCCTCGCTTGGATACTTACCCTATCCCAGGTCTTCAGACATCTCTGGTATACCAACCCCTCCTCCATGGAGGGGAAATGACTACACAGAACATCCAAGGTGGCCAGTGCACTTCACTTTATTGCTTACATCACCCCCGGATCCCTCCCAGACAGCTACTTATATCCCCAGCCAGAGCCCCTCCCATGTTCCTCTCTGAGGGCAGAGCCAGCTCCCGGAACTTGGCCCCTAACATATTATATTATGTTTATTTATGTGTATGTCCTATTCCATTAACATACTCTTAGCTCTCTTAGACCAAGGACTTTATCTTATTTCCATTTTCTATCTTTGCCAGTGCCTACTATAATACTCTGCAGCTAGAAGATGCTTATGAAGTATGGTATAAGATGAAACTGCCTACAGTAAGCCTCCTTCACAGGCCTTTTTACTTGAGAAACTCAGGTATATTTGTATGTTTAGAAAGTCATGTATTTAGTCAGATCATAGGGTTTCTGTAAATCTTTGTCAGTTCACAGAATTTTAAACAATCTGTTAAAAAAAATTTTCTCATTTCCTATCTAGAGGAAGTAACTCACAAACTTTTCTACTAGACTTGTAAAGTGGTAAATTTTAGGGCAGAACTGGGAGAACAGTTTATACAATGGTAGTCCTTTGCTATGTACTGCTTGATTTAGTGGCTCTGGCCTCCTTCATATTGCACCAACAAGAAACTCCCTTTCTTAGTTCTGGACATTTTCTCTGACTGTCTCAAATGCCTGGAAGGCTCTCTCTCTTCATCAGCACCTCCTGACTTCCTCTAAGTTCCAATTAAAAGCCTGTCTTTTACAGTAAGCCTTTCCTAACATTTCTTAATTCTAGTACCTTTCCTTTTCGAGTGTTTCCTATTTATGCTGCATATAGCTTATTTGTATGTATTTGTTTGCTGGTTGTCTCTGCCATCATATTATGAACTCCTTGAGTTCAGGGACTTTCTCCAACACTTGTCACAGTGGCTGGGGCATAGCAGGCACTTCATTGATATTTATTAAGAGAAATAAATTTTAGAATTTATGAATGTCCAAGTAGAATATTTCTGAGTGTTGGCAAGATTAAGAGTAGACTTATCTTTCTGTATAGATAAAAAGAAGTGGAAGAGGTGGTCAGGGGAATCGAACAGATTGAAGAATTAGGAAGTTAGGATATTGAAGGGAACTGGACACCTATGTGGAAATCCCCTAGCATAAAGGAATTAGGATGGAAGGACTATGAGTTGGACATTGAACTCATAGAAGGAGGAAGAAAGCCCTTCGGTTCAGTAAAAAATACTGGTAATAACTCTTGGCAAGGAAATTGACTTGATGAATATTTGGATAATACATGAAAATTTGACTCTAATCTTCCTCTTCTTAATAAAACTTTCTATTATTTTATTTCATTCCCCTCCTGGAATAGGGATTCCTGGCTGACAGACTTCAAACTATGTCTCTAATTGAGTGGCACAGTTCTCTCAAACCCCCTTTCACAATTTTTAGCTCTGATTTGTGTTATTTTTTCCTGTTAGAATGTAACCATTTTAATTTCAGGGATTATCTTTCTTGTTGCTTATACTTTTAGTCCTAGTAACTTAGTTTACTGCCTAGCACAGAGTAGGCACTTAATGTTAATTAAATGAAAAATGAACACTACTAGCAGCTAGCATTGATAAGACCACTTCACATTCTCATTTCATTCTCACCATGACCCTGGAGGGTGATACTGTTATTTCCAGTGAAGTATAAGGAAACATAAGGCAGAGGTTTTGTCACCACACAGGAGACAGGAGTCTGAGGCTGCATTTGAACTCTGGTCTTCTTGATTCCAGGCCAAGCATTTTCCCCTGGGTCAGCAGGTTGCCTTGGCTATTTTACTGACACCTTTTTTTGTCTCAGAGAGATGACATTTTGCCATAAGATTCCCAGTACAAAAAAGTATTAAATGTGTTCATCTTGGGCCTAGAAAGCCTAGAAAGGTGGAGCAAGGAGAAGAAGCTTCAAAGGGACAGATCTAAGCTTCTTCTAAGGAGTATTAGATAACAGTTGAAAACTGTTCCTTTGGGAGGCTGAAGAACTATCTGATTCCAGAAGTTCTTCTCAGCCCTAGCCCCACGTAATCTGAATTCACCTTTCTATTTTACCGTTCTAACTATGAGAGAAGATGAGCAAAAATCGTAGAGCTTAGACATTCGAGCCCTGAAATTCTCCTGCAAAATGCAGAATTTAGGAAAAACATGTTTAAGTAGGAGGAAAACACCACAGATGCTAAAGGTTATAACATTTATTAAAAATGGACAATTCTAATGTTCAAAACTTCATATGAAAGTTTTTTTTAAAAACTTAGATGAAAAGCTCAAATGTGGCATCACCAGGTCATGCCAAACAGGAAATGCCCACCTCTCCTGCACTCAGTGCTGCTTCTCCTCAGTCTCTGAGCAGGCAGCAGCTGTGGTGTTGGCAATAGGGGGTGCTGTGTGTGTCTCAATTCAAATGAGTGATGAAAAGGATCCTTGGAAAGTGAAAAATTTAGATGAAATGCTTCAGGAAAAGAAGGGAAAGAAGGAACAAGAGAAGGCAGAGGTGAAACATTAAAAATTCTGATGAGAATTCCAAGTGGGGATTTCTTTGAAGAGGGGAAGTTGAGAGGTCACCCCATGGAGACGACAATCAGGAACTCACCTTACAGGAAGGCAGATTCTATGGGAGAGAGAGGTGAAAAATGTGACTCCCCAACCATCAGACCACTCCAGAAAATGCCACAGAAAGGAAAAACTCATCAAGGAATTGATGAGAAAAGGAAAAAGAAAGGCAGGCATCACAGCCATTTAGCACAATGATACATGCCAGGCTGAAAGGAGTGAGAACCTGAGCTGTGAAAAAAGCTTTGGTAGGAGGAGGATAAAGCTTGATGGGAATGGGAAAGGCAGAAGAGGGGGAGATGGCTTGAGAACATTCCAGGAGGGAGAAGGATCATCTTGAACAACTGGACCTAAGGAGAGATTGAGAAGGAAAGATGAGGGAGAAGGAGGAAGGGAACAGAAGGAATGGGAGAGACTCTGAGGAGAGGCACAGAGAGCAAAGGCCAGAAGAGAAGTTTGTGCTCATCACAGAACATTACAAGAAGATGGTTGAGGGGCATGGCATGCAGCCAATCAAAAGAGAGAAACTGGAAGAGAGGAAGGATCCATGTTCTGACTGACAAGATAGCAGCAAGAGGATGCCCAGCTCATCTGAGTCCTCATCAGCAGAGTCAGCATTGAGCTCAGGAGAAAGAAGAAAGCAGCAGAGAGGAACCAGAAGAGAAGGATAAAGGCAGTCATTGTGAGGAAGGATCTAATCTATCTGCTGAAGAAGGGTGAAGGGGAAGGGCAAGAGGATGGAAATGATAACTTAGTTGTTACAGAGTCAAATTCAATTGAGATTTGGGAGAGAGGGAAGAAATGGGAGAGGGGATAGTACAACCCAACACCATGGGAGAAGGAGATTGCATCCCAGCTCTCCAGCCTTATCTCCCATTGAGCTGAAGCTGGAGAGTCTGAATAGGGATGAGGAAGGCATATAGGCTGTGGTATACAGTTTCATCAGTCTTTATATTCTTTGGTTTGTATCTCTTAAATGGTTGAAAATGGAAAAGGAGAAAGAGGCCTTCCTGATTATCTCCCTCTGGGAAGTCCATATCATCCTGAAAGCTCAGCACCCAAACATTGTCACTGTTGGTCAACAACATGGCCAAGATCTCCATCATGATGAATTATGTGGACCATGACCTCAGGAGCCTCATGGAGACAATGAAGCAGCCCTTCCTGCCAGGGCAAGAGAAGACACTGATGATCCAGCTTCTGTGAAAGGTGAAGCATTTTCATGACAACTGGATTCTTCTCCAGGACCTGAAGATCTCCAACCTGCTCCTCAGTTGGCATTTTCAAAGTTGGCAATTTGGGCTTGGCCAGAAAACATAGCTCCCCATTGAAAGCTTACATGCTAGTGTTGGTGACACTATGGTACCAGGCTCCAGAGTTGTTATAAGGGGCCAAGGAATCATTTCACTGCAATAGCCATGTGGTTAGCAGGCTGTGTATTTGCAGATCTATTCTCTTAGAAGCCCTGTTTCCAAGAAAATCAGAGACTGACCAGATTAACAATGTTTGTGAGGATCTGGAGATATAGCCTGGTAATGATGACATTCCAGTAATGATGAAAAATAGACCATTCCCATGACAACTTGCAGAAAACATTTGGGGCCATCCATTCTGTCCAAGTTTTCAGTATGAAAAAGAAGTTCTTGATGTACTTCCTGGCTGATGGAGCAATACAGAAGGTGGTCTGAAGCATGAGTCCTTCTGAGAAGCCCCTCTTTCCTGTTGACCCTTCCATGTTTCCCATGTGGCCAGCCAAGAGGGAGCAACAGAGAGTTGGAAGCAGCACCAACACCAACTCCTTCTCCAGCCTCCCATTCAACTTTCTGGAAGGAATACTTAGTTACCAACAGCGAGGGGAAGTTGATCTCATAGTACACACTTCCATCTTACCACTTCCAGGGAAGGAGCATCTGACCCAAGATCTCTCCTCAGGTTTTAAACACACAAGGGCACAAAGCAGAGCAAACACTGACAGCCAAACAATTGAGTTTGGAGGGGCTGGAGGGGATAAAAGTGCATGTAATATCTACTGGGGCTCCCAACCTCTTATCAATTCTTTCTTTGTTTCCCCACCTCCCTCCCATCGGGGCAGCACCTTCGGTAGTGTGGTCCCCATCTGTTGCCCCAGGCTAGCCATCATCAGGTGTCCTCTTCATGTTTTATGTTCTCTCAAGTCTTGCTTTTCTAAGTGACCAACTGGACCTACTCCCTGGGAGTAGGGGAAAGACCTTTAGTTTGATTCAGATTCTGCATATAGTGTTCGAAAATCCTGGAAACTTAGCCATATTGATGTTTTGGTATATTTAGGATTAGGAATTTTAAAATGTAAAGAAGTTTAAACCACTGTAGAATCTTGGGTTGTATTTGGGATTGTGGTAGTAGATAGGATTGTGTTATGCATTATAGTAGGAACTTGGGCTGTATCCCTGGTTGAGATTCTAGCTCCTGGTAGAGGTACCTTGTAGAGGTTCGAGTTCCTGGAGGTTCCTCATAGAAGTTGGGGCTCTTGGTAGAGGATGGTAGAGATTCCAGGCTCTGGTAGAGGTTCGTGATAGAAGTTCAAGCTCCTGGGGGAAGTTCATGGTAGAGGTTTGGGCTCTATTCGGCGTCGCAATAGTGCCTTGGGTTATATTTTGCTCAGTATCTCTTAAAGGTTTTAATGAATTCATTTCATCTATGACAATCATCAATATATTTCCAATAGTTATAGAAGAAATGCCAATGCAAATACAAGGTGATGCCAATGTGAACTCATTATGAATGTAGCCCGTGGCAATAAATGCTGAAATAAGGAATCCAATTAAAAACATTATTCCTCCCACTGAGATAATTAAGAGTGGATTTTTGTATTTGGTCCAGAAAGTTTCTCCTTGTGATCTGTGTGGAGAAGGGACCAGTAGAGCATCACTGATTTCCATATCTTCCTTTGGACCTTGTCTTCCGAAGGACAGAATGAATTTTGTACCTGGGAGAAGAAAATTCACGAAGTCATGGCCTTTTTTCTCTAGGACTAGAGGGAGAATTTTCCTATATTGGTCATCATTATGCCTTTTACTGGAACACATTTGATTTCACTGTCATCCAATGTGAATGTCATTAGTCAGACTGTTACCTTCTTAGGTTTTTTCTGAATTGTGGAATTGAGAGATTGTTCTCAGAGTTTATAAGGGGATGTTGGCAGTAAGAACAGACACAAATTGCAAACTGATGAATACCTACTTCACTAATTTAAACTAATTTTTTTTTAACTACTCACAAAATCATTCTGAGAAAGTTGGGGATTTTTATAAACATGGTGACCATTTAATTAGTGTATCCTAATAAAGTTGGAAGAGAGGGGAGGAGTTGATCCTCCTATCTTAATTAACATAATTATAAAATATAACCATTGATTAGGTGTTCAGTCTCTTTTAATGCCTGGTCATCCTTTTAAATATGACCCTTTCTGGCTGAAGGAGAAAGAAAGCAACATCACCGGCCAGAGAAATGATTGACTATATTCCCAGAATGACACTTAAAAGACTCAGTTCCATCTCCCCAGGAACTGGATTCTACTTCAAGTTAGGGTCCCTTCTTGACTAGTGAAAGTGCTCCAATTCTCTCAAATGGCTTAAAATCTCACCTCCTAAGATGGTCATTTGGCATGGCTGCATATTATTATTATTTTTAATTTTTTTACTGTTTAACACATCTTCATCAATTCCATCTATTTTAAAGGATTTCAAATCCCTTTACGAGCAATAGATGTTACTTCTTGACTTTTGGGCCAAGATAGTATAAATGGTGTGTAGATAAATTTGTGGACAGTATATAACCAGTCAATAGTTCCTTCTATTAAGATAACTTCTGACAAACTTCAGAAATGAGCTGTAACTATTTAACATCTTGGGAATTAGACAGCTAAACATAACAGAAAGGAGCGGGTGGGAGTGGCTAGGAAATCTGTATTCTCTCCCCAGTTGATGGTCTCCATTGGGTCAGTGGTGATGCTATCCCAGAACCATAGCTAAGCTTCCCTGTGCTCACAGGAATCCTAAGTTTGTAAATCTGTAACTGTGCTGGAAATGCACTTAAAGGAAGCAAAATTAGCAAACAAATTAAAGACAGAACAACTGGTAGGAAACCTGAAAAAAAAAACTAGCATCTGGGAAATTAATTAGGCGTTAGAGGCCAGCTAGGCAGGAAGAAACTCAAATACTTCTCCCTCAGCTTGAGCATTGGTGGAGAAAAAAGATTGCTTTCAATACCCTGAAGTTTGCTTTCTACTCACCTGGCACAGAACTGCTCTCAGCTTATCCCAGAAGTATGAAAGTGAACATACAAAAACCATTTTTGGCCACTAGGAAGGAAACTTTTGATTTTCCACTGCCTACTGTATCTTGAAATCTTCCTAAAGTCAAGACTTTAAATTTCCTGACCTAAAACCAAAACCTTGGTTGCAGCAAAGGTGATGAAGCCATCTATTCTCCAACCCAAAACCATTCACAATCTAATCAGTCCTAAAGATCTATTAAAAGTGTGTCCCTGGAATCAGCAGTAAAGAACCCCAGAATTCTAAGCCAGATTTGAGAAGCAAGGGGATGAGGATTGGCCGGAGAAAAGTCAGAGAACAAAAACTTGGGAGTTACTCAAAATCAGCTGTATTTTCTGTAACCAACACATTTTCTTTGTGTGTGGTTAATAGTATTTTAATTTTTTAGTTACATTTACAGAGTTTTCAACATTCATTTTCTACAAGATTTTGAGTTCCAGAGCTCCTCACCTCCTTCTTAAGAAGCAAGCAATCTGATAAAGGTAATACATTTGCAGTCACATTAAACTTATTTCCACCCCCAGCTCAAGCAGAAAGACCACCTGCTCACCTGCCTGCCTGCCCACCTGTGTGCCCACTTGCTCACCTATCTGCCTGCCCATCTACTCACAGGCCTTCCCACTTGCCTGCCCACACAAGCTGAGACTGAATCCCAGAGAGAGACAGCTATGGGTTTTTCAACGGGCACAGACTGGCTCAGATTCCACCTCTACCCCCTGGTCCTTGGCTTAGCCTGAGGAAGGATTCAGCAGCACTTGAAGCCTCAGCCAGCTTGTAACTTCCTCCTCTGGATCAATGTCCGTTGGGAAATGTCTCCCGAGTGTTTTGACTCCTCCTGGCTCTCTGCTTCCTCGGTCTCCCCTGGTCTTTGCTAGGCAAGGCCACTACCCTTCTTTGCTAATGGCCTGACCTCTCACAGCTTCTTCAGGCACTGAATCTGTCCTTCCCACCCATGGGAGTCACAAACCTCCTGTCCCTTTGCCTTTTCTCTGTATCTCCAGAGATCACAGACCCAGGGACTGATGCTTGGGGGCCAGGGAGAAGGCCATAGGAGCCTCCAACAGGGTATATAGCCCTGGACAAATGATGGCCTGAGCTTCTTCTGTCCCTTCTAGCTCCAAGTCTCTAATCCTCACATCTGGCCCCTAAAGCATCCCCCAGCACTGGGCAGAGGTCATAGTAACCAGATTTCACCCAAATGCGGACTGGAAGGAGAGAATTATGGAGAAGGGGGAGAGGGATTTGGTGAGAGTGAAGAATGCACTTCATCCAGGCCTCCAAAGAGATGTCTGTGCCCCCAGGGATGAACATCCCTAAGCCCCCTAACCCTCCCTAACCTGTCTGACTTCCCCAGTATGCTAGGGAGGAGTGGAGAACCTAACACAGCTCTTAGCTTCCAGGAAGCCAGGGCCCACCTGGCAGCATTTGGGCTTCAGTCCAGTCAAAGCATGGCACTCATAGCAGGGCAGGGGCCTGTTTATTCTGCTTAAGGAAGGAAACTCAAGGAAGCACTGATAGCCTTGGATTGTTACTGCAGCTGCAAAGGATTTCTGTCTAAGCCCTAAAACAGAGCTGGTCTAAACCTGGCCAAACTTGATCCCCCCTGGGTGGTGGGGCGCTCCTCAGCAGCAGCCCCGCTTCTGGAGGAAGGTTCTGAAGAGGTGACCTGGCAGAACCTGGAATCAGAATCATGACATCTGGCTTCAAATCCAGCCCCAGACACTTGTGACCCTAGGCAAGTCACTTCATCCCCGATTAGCCTCGGTTCTGCTTCTGTAAAATGAGAGGGAGGGGATGGAGCTCCATGGCTCTCTTTCAGCTTGCAATCTAAGCTTTACTTGATATTGGGATGGGTTGGGGCAAGGAGGTCAGGGACACCTAACAAATGAGCCCAGCAGACTTAAGCCCAGGCGTGGGATAGTCAGGTGTTAACATGAGTGTCTTTAGCTGTCTCCTGGGGCCAGGTTCTCTCTGACCCTCCCCCCCTATCCTCCAGCTGCTCCAGCCCCTCCCACTCAAGGCCAGGGCCCTTGGGCCTGGCACTGCCCTCCCCCCAGCTCTCTTCCCCCAGCCCACATTCCTGTGCACACATCCTTGGAGATTCCTCCAAGGCAACAGTGACCATGTTCCATCTGGCCTCCAAACTGGAGCCTTCCCTTTCCCATGGATCTCAGGCAAAATAGTTCTGGGTGTGAACCTCTGGCTCCTTAATCTTCTGCTACTGCTAAACCAAGCTATCAGACACTCCTCTGAAAATGGACTCATTTTCTGCTGGCCAAGCCAGGTTCCCAAAGACCCTGAAGCTTTCCACCCTGAAAAGGCCCCCAGCACTCCCCAGGCTGACTCCAGGTGTGACTTTATTTTCATGCTGGATGCCTCACTTCAAGGACTGATTTCCCTGAGGTGGACACTCTTTCTGCTGACCCAGATCGGGGCACTCTGGGGGCACTAGTCAGAATCTAAGTGCTGTGGTGTAGGGGCCAGATGGCTCCAAATTCAGTCCCCCTGCCCCCAACTTGGACAACACATACAAGCTGACCTGCGCTCCAAGCCTCTCTGGTTCACCAGGCCCTGGCATATTCTGCTGGAAGAGGCTCCGAAAACCCAGAAGTGCCTTCCTGAGACCCTGAACACAGCTAGGAGACTGCCATCAAAGGCATCTGCCCACCATGTTGGCCCAGGATGCGCAGATCTGACTTCAGCAAGGCTCGTTACTGGGCCATAGATACACAGCCTGGAATGAAGTCGCTTCCTGCCTGTCTGCTTTCCTTAGCACCTACTATGGCCAGGCACTGTGCTAAGCACTTTATAAATACGATCTCCTCTGATTTTTGCAACAACCCTGCTATTATCCCATTTTACAGTTGAGGAAACTGAGGCAGGTTTGCTAATAAGGTTGTGTTTGGAAAACAGAACAAAAAAACCCAGTATTTCCATATTGGTCATTCTGTAAAAGAAGAATCAGAACGAAAGAGGAAAACCATGAAAGACAAAAAAGAAAAACGTGGAAATCGTATGTGTTGGTCTTCATTCATGCTCCAGCTATTTCTCTGGATGCGGATAGCATTTTCCATCACTAGTCTTTTGCAATTGCCTTGCGTTGCTGTATTGCTGAGAAGAGCTAAGTCAATCATAGCTGATCACTGCCCAGTATTCCAGTTATTGCATCCAATGTTCTCCTGGTTCTGCTCACTTCACATAAGGCTTAGGTTTTTTTGGAAATCTTCCTGCTCATCATTTCTTATAGTACAACAGTATTCCATTATATTCATATATTATATGTATGAATATATTATATTCATGTATTCCACGGTTTGTTCAGCCTTTTTCCCAGCTGATGGGCATTCCCTCAATTTCCAGTTCTTTGCCACCACTAAAAGAGCCGTTATAAATATTTCAGTACATGTAGGTCCTTTGCCGGTTTTTATTATATCTTTGGGATACAGACCTAGTACTGATATTGCTGGATCCAAAGTGTAACCAAGAGTTCTATGGATTGCTCTAGTTCATTCTAACCTAGTTCTTTCCTCCTTCTAATCTTCCATAAGACAGATACAATAAAGAAGTAGGAAAGGCACTAATATTCTAGATTTTTTTAGAAGTTTCTAAACCTTTTGGGAATTTTTTGATTTCAGTTTGACACATTCACATTTTCTAGTACTTCAACTCAGAGTACCTCCCAGCCCAAAGTAGAACTGTAAAATAAAGCCTTATGTCAGGCATGATTTGGGGGCCCAGTACAAAGAGCCCTGGTCCTGGAATCAGAAAACTTAGGTTCTTCTGTAGCCTTAATCCTGTCACTTAATCTATCTGCCTCAGTTTCTTCATCAATAAAATGAAGACGATATCATCAACCTCCTACAGTTGCTGCATATATACACACATGTTGTTTAGCCGTTTTTCAGTCATGTTTTACTGTTTGTGACCCCATATGGAAGTTACTGGAGTGGTTTGCCATTTTCTTCTCTACCTTATTTTGCATATGATGATACTGAGGCAAAGAAGGTTAAGTGACTTGCCCAGGGTAACACAGCTAGGCAATGTCTGAGGGCAGATTTAAACTAAGGAAGATTGTCTTCCTGATTGTCTGAACTGCTCTACTGTGCCACCTGGCTGCCTGTAAATACATGAGATAATGAGTAGAGTGCCTTGCAAGATTTCAATTACAATATATGTGCCAACTATTATATGTACAGTGTTCATAGACTACTAGACTTGTTTGGTCTTTAAGGACTTTGTTTTTTAAAGACCATTTCACACTAACAGCTGACACACCTGCATTATAAGAAATAAACTTTTAACATTGTGCCCAGATATCATGACAAATAAAAAGTGACTGCTGTAGACAAGGAGAATCATGTTTTCATAATGCTTTTATCCATTCCCAAAGTATCAATATATCCTTCCAGGCAGCAAACTTTTAGAGTTGGCCAGAAGTCTAGACTGCCTTGAGAGGCAGTGGATTCCTGCCCAGTTTCTCTGCCAGCCTATACTATAGATCTTCAAGCAAAGGCTACATGAGTGCTCATGGGAGGGAAAGATAAAGTGCAGATTCCTTCTGTTCATGGGCTGGCCTAGATGACACTCAGGAACTTTCATTCTCTAAAGTTCTAGTATTCCTTCAACCTCTTCCTAGGATTCATCCTATTACAGCGCCTCTACCCCAGTGTCATACCTCTTATAGGACATGACAAAAAAAAAATGGTGTCATGTTCACATCCACCCCTCATGCACCCACCCTTTAACTTGGCTATTTCTGTTAGTGGCACTACCACCAGTCGAACAGGCTCATGATCTCCAGATTACCTTATCTTCTCTCTCAGTAACTGATTGAACTACCTACCTCTTTAGAGTCTCTTAAACATTACCTGTTCTCTACTTCTATAACTCCCCACCCCATTTCTCTTCTAGTCTAGACCAGTGGTATTGAACTCAAACTGAAACAGGGCATTAAACCATAAATAAGGATTCCTGGGATGGGAAATACACATTGACTTCATTGCATTTCAGTGTGATTCAGACCACATTGGAGACAATCTCCTAAAGACAATTGTAATGATGCCTGAATGGCCACGCCACTGTCACTCTATCTCTGTCCTCCCATCCTTTCTTCAAACCACTACCCAAGTTATACATCCATTGCCCTGCTCTAATCTTGGCATTCCTCCACTCAGAAATCACAAGAGACTTTCTCTTCTACTTTCTTTTACTGGCTGGCTAGTTTGTGATCCTGGCTCTCAAGGCCTTCCACAATCTGCCTCCTAATATTCCTCCACAACATGCTTTTCTTGTCCTCTTGAGTATTCTATGTTCTAGCTAATGGATCCTACCTTGACCTGTCTCTACACCTTGGCTCATTGTCACCAAGCCTGGAAGGGATTCTACTGTGTCCCCCATTCTACTGAAGTCTCTTCCCTTCTTCCAAGGGGAATTTAGTTATCACATCCTTAAAGAAACTTTCTCTGAGTCGAAGTACTCCTTAGTCATCCTGTTTTGCCTGAACTCCTTTGCATTTTTCTTCCCCACCCTTCTGTCTGAGAGAATTGTATCTATGTCACTCCCCTTTACTATACATGCCACCAAAGACCATGGTTGTTTTATCACTCTCTTTCCAGGGACTTGCATACAGTAGGTGCTTAATGTTGATTGAATTGATTCAGCACTGCTCAGAGAAGTCAAACTGAATCCTAAGCTACAAGAAAAAAAAAATGCACTTTGTCTTTAAGTACTATTTATAGGTGGTGATGATAGAAATAAATTAAGCATCTGAATCTTAAACCACCCAAGTACTTGAATGAACATACTGTCTTGTAAAAAAAAAGAAAAAAGAATGTGGCCCCTGACTTGGGACCCAGCTCAGAGAAGGAAACAGAATGCTCCCTTTGGAAAACACTCATGTTAAAGGGATGCCTGATTTTGCTAGTTGCTTCAAAATAAGTTTTTAAGATCATAGTATCCTAAAGCTTTTACTCATTGCTGCAAAAAGCTTTTTAACATCATACTATCTTGAAGGTAAATGAAGGAACTAAGATTGGCTAATAGGAAAAAAGTGATAAATGACAAATATTGGAGGGGATGTGGGAAAAATGAGACATAATGCACTGTTGGTAGAGTTGTGAACTGATTCAACCATTCTGTAGAGCAATTGGAACTATGCTCAAAGGGCTATAAAACCATATATACCATTTAACTTAGCAATACCACTACAAGGTCTGCATCCTAAAGGAGATTTAAAAATGGGAAAAGACTCATATGTACAAAAATATTTATAGCTGCTCATTTCTGGGGGGAAAGAATTAGAAATTAAGAGGGTGTCCATCAATTAGGGAATGGCTGAACAAGTTTTGGTATGTGTTTGTGATGGTATAGTACCATATGAAATGATGAACATGAGGTTCTCAGGAAAGACCTGGGAAGATTTGCATGAATTGATGCAAAGTGAAATGTACTGTGTAAAAAAGTAACTGCATTATTGTAAGATGATCAACGACTTTGTTATTCTTAGCAATATAACAATCCAACGCAACTCTAAAGGACTTATGATGAAAAATGCTAGCCATCCCCAGAAAAAGAACTGATGGTGTCTGAATACAGATTTGAGCATACTTATTTATTTATTTTCCTGATTTTTCTTGAGTTTTTTTGTTATAAGTTTTCTTTTACTACATGACTATTATGGATATGTCTTGCATGACTACACATGTGTAAAACCTATATCAAATTGATTGCCTTCTCAACAAGAGGAGGGCAGTAGGGAGGCAGGAAGGGAGAGAATTTGGAACTCAAAGTTTTTAAAATGAATGTTAAAAATTGTTTTTTACATGTAACTGGGTAAATAAATAAAGCAACTATTCTCAGTTAAAATGAGTTAGGGAGCAATTCCTTTTTGTCTGAATCATTTACAAAAATGGAGAAAGTCTCATTTAAGCAAAAAACAAGGCATTGGTACCATAACCCATTTTGTGCCAGATAGACCTAGGACAGGGTAGGCAATAAGATGAGAACTAGGGGAGGAGGAATAGAGAACAAAACAGGTTGAAACTTATCTTCTTTTAAAATATCAGCAGGAAACTGCTGGACAGTAGAAATGAAGTTTCTGAGGAAAAGCAAGCACAGTCATTCAGTATATGCAAAGAAAGTTGCAAGTTAACTTCAGATTAAAAGCATCAATATTTTAGGAGGGCTTCTGAGTCTGGAGAGAGAGAGGACAGGAAAAAGTAGATGAAACAAGGTGTTAATTTAGGAGAGAATCTCAAGTTCACTTACCTGGCTTATTTTCTGGAGGTGACTGGGTGACAAAAAGTCAGGGATCTGGGAGAACAACCAGGTGTCTTGTGTAACAACCAGTCACTCCAACCCAAGGAAAAGTCCTCTCTTTAAAAAGTTTTGCATTTTCCAACTTCATTTATAGGAGGTAGAATCCTGATTAGATAAGTAGAATATCATGGATTCTCAGGTGGAAACTATGTTTATATCTCTGGAAAGAACAAGGGGATATTTTCTTGAATTAAGTCAATGATTTAATTATTCAATTGGTAACTGATGAGGAAACTCTTTTTAACCACAACTTACAATCAAATACCTGTGAATTTTCTAAGTGACAACTAACTGATTGTGAAAGAACTTATGCATAAAGTGACAAATTGATAAAACCCTTTTGCAATGGCATTAGCTTTCACTGAAGACTAAAGGTGTTCTTCCATTAAATGTTGGGGGCAAGACTGAAAGAAAGAAGACACCAAACAGAACGACTGTAATGGTCTTTCTTAATTCCCTAGATTAGTATCTACATGGTACCTCTCATTGGCATTTACCATGCATCATTTTTTATTGTGGTTATTTTTAAAATTCAATTTCATCTTATTTTCAATTTCGAATTCCCTCCTCCATCCATTGAAAGTTCTGGGGAAGAACCTAAACCTGTACAAATATTTATATTTGTGAAAATAATTTCCTGCATTAGTCATCTCAAGGAAGGAAGAAAGCTTCAGCGTGCACTTCAAGTCCATCATTTCTCTCTGTGCAGGTGAATGGCAAGCTTCATCATGAGTCTTGAAATTTTGGTTGGACATTGAGTTGGTCTTAAGCCTTCCAAAGGTCATTATCTTCACAATATTGTGGTTACTGTATAAATTATTCTTCTAGTTCTGCTCACTTCACTTTGCATCTATTCATATGAGTGTTCCAAGGTTTCTCTGAAACCTTTCCCTTCATCATTTCTTAAAGCATACTACTATTTCACCACATTCATATATTATAACTTGTTTAGCCATTCACCAGTTCATTTCTTTGCCACCTCAAAAAGAGCTGCTATAATTTTGTACATTTTGGTCCTTTTTATGTTTTATTGATCTCTTTAGGTACAGATCTAGTAGCTGCATCACTGAGTCAAAGCATATCCACAGTTTAAAATCTTTTGAGGCACAGATCCAAATTACTTTCCAGAATGGTTAAATCAGTTCACAACTGTGCCAACAGTGCATTAATATATTTGTTTTCTCACAGTCTTTCCAGGATTTGTCATTTTTCTTTTTTTTTCCTTTTTTGTCATCTTAACCAATCTCATGGGATCTAGGTACTACCTCAAAGTTGTTTTAATGTGATTTTCTATAATTATTATATTTGAGATTTTTTTTCATATGGCTATTGAAAGCTTGGATTTCTTCCTCTGCAAATTATTCATATCCTTTGACAATTTATCAACTGGGATATTCTTATAAATTTGATTCAATTCCCCATAGGTCTTAGAGATGACACTTGTTAAAGAAACTTGTTGCAAAGATTCCCTATACCCCAAGTTCCTGCTTCTCTTCTAATTTTACCGGTATTGTTTTGTGTGTAAAATTTTTGAAAAATTTTGTGTCATCAAAATTGTCCATATTATCTCTGCTGAACTTCTCTATCTCTCATTTAGTCATGATCTTTTCCACTATCCATGTTATGTGTATTTATGTGTTTGTCCTATTTCTTTGGTACATTCTTAGCTCTCTGAGGTCAAAGACTTGGCTGTATTTCCATTTTCTCTCTTTCCAATTACCTACAATGCTCTGCAGCTAGAAAATGCTTAGAAAATCTGATGGAAGTTCCAAAAGCCTCCCTCACAGAGCTGTTTGCTTAAGAAATTTATAAAAACATATGTTTCCTGTAGGACTTCAACCTCAGTTCACAACATCTTAGACTATCTGTCGGATTTTTTTTTTTCCATTTCAAACATTTCTGAAAACTTTTCTGAAAGATTTGTAAAAAATGATAAAATTTTAGGGTCAAACAGCAGAGCAGTTTTTAGAATAGCCCTCACAATGTACTCTCTCCAGTCTAGTGACACTGGCCTCCTTAACATGACACCAACAAGAAACTCCATTTCTCAGTTCTGGACATTTTCTCTGGCTGTCCCCCATGACTGGAATGTTCTCTCTCCTTAACTGCACCTCCTGGCTTCCCTGGCTTTCTCTAATTTCCAACTAAAATCCCATCTTCTACAAGAAGCCTTTCCCCACCAATCTTAATTCCAGTACCTTACCTTTCAATTATTTCCTATTTATCATATGTATATATATATAATATACATATGTGTAGTATGTATATATATGTGTGTATGTGTGTGTGTGTGTGTGTGTGTGTTTTGAGTGAGCCCTACCTCACTCAGTCCAGTGCAAGTCATGTCATCATTTCTCTGATGTCATGGTCTTCTTCAAAAATGAAGGATGAACACAACCACACACTATACATATATATGTAGGTATGTATGTATATACAGGATACATATAGGATAAATATATATACATATATTGGATATATATAGGATAAATACATATATAATATATATGTGGTATTTGCATATATTTGTTGGTTGTCTCCCCTATCATATTGTGAACTCCATGAGAGCAGGGACTTTCTTTTGTCTCTTTTGGAATCTCCAGCACTTATCACAGTGCCTGGAACCTAGTAGGCACTTTATAAATGTTTATTAATTGACTAAGGGAAATAAAACTTAGAGTTTAGGAACATCCAAGTGGAACATTTGTGAGTGCTGGCAAGATTAAGAGTAAGCTCATCTGCTTGTGTAGATAAAACGGTGATCATAAGAATTGAATAGATGGAGGAATTAGGAAGTGAGGGTATTCAAGGGAGTGTAAGGTTCTATGTGGAAGTCCCCTAGTATAGAGGAATTAGAGTGGAAAAAGTATGAGCCACACAGTGAAATCATGAAGAAAGCCCTGGGGGTCAGTAGATAATGACCACCAGGAGCTTGACTTGTTGACAAATTTGGACATTATGACCCTGAAGGGGAAGTAAAGGCAGAGTCTAGATTTGGCAATGGGAACAAGGAGGATTCTGACTCTCCTACCTCCACCACTGATTTTGGAGTAGGAAGTATAAAAGAAAATGTATCCAATTCGGGAAAGCAATCCTTTCAGGGTTTCGGGGAAGCAATCCTTTCGGGGAAGCAATCCTTTCAGGAGATATCCATGTCTTGTCAATATCAGAAACAATGTGAAAAGCACAAAGGGAAGATATTGAGATGCAAGGAAATGCATTTATTACGGAAGAGGCATTTCAAAGGGTACAGCAAAAGGTGCAGGCATATTTGGAATAGAAGCTTGTGTGGGAGAGCTGAAGTGCACTGGAATAAGGGAGAGGACAATGAGGGTTGGGGAGCCGGATTTCTTCACTGGTAGCTAGGGATTCATTATCAAGGGATGAGGAAAGTAAAAGAATTGGCATTATGTGACTCATTGTGAAATGAGTATAGGAGGCATAACAGAAGATGGAGAGAAGTCTATTAAAGGAGGAAGGTGATTGTACAGTTCAAGTTGCTCCTTTAAGTCTCAAAATTGTGCCAGGAGGTGAGGTCATAGAAAGTCAACTTACAAGAGAAAAGGGCAGGAAGGGGTATGACACAGGAAGCCAGATCAGGAGACAAGAGGATCTGGCACAGGGATTGAGGGTTAGTCAGAATGGGGGCTCCTAGAAACTGGATTCTGTGGGGGAGAAGAAGTGGAATTATGACAGCAAGCTACCAGATCCTTGAATGGCCTGGGTTACTGCCAGCAGAATCTTTGAGGGGCAGGTGGGGGATGGTAGTGTCTGTGCTTCCTGTTGGAATTGCCACAAAGTGACATCAGAGTTCTTTTTCTAGAAAACAGCAGCCTGGCTGTTGAAGCCAATCCCAAAATTTTGACGCTAGTCTTTTTTTTTCTTAATAAAATTTACTCCTATTCATTATTTTACTTCATTCCCTCCCTGGAATAGGAATTCCTGGCTGTCTGACTTCAAAACCATGCTTCTGAGTGGCACAGTTCTCTCAAACCCCCTTTCATACTTTTTAGCTGCACTTTGTGTTGTTTTCCCCTTTATTTCAGGGATTATCTTTCTTGTTGTTTCTACTTTTAGCCCTAGTTCTTAGTTTACTGCCTAGCACACAGTAGGCACTTAATGTTTATTAAATGGAAAATGACCACTAGTAGCAGCTAGCATTGAAAAGATCACTTCACATTCTTATGTCATCCTCATCATAACCCTGGGGGGCGTGATATTGTCATTTCCACTGAAGTACAAGGAAACATAAGGCAGAGGTTTTGTCACTGCACAGGAGACAGGAGTCTGAGGCTGCATTTGAACTCTGGTCTTCTTGATTCCAGGCCAAGCATTTTCCCCTGGGTCAGCAGGTTGCCTTGGTTATTTTACTGAGACCTCTTTTTGCCTCAGAGAGATGGCCATAAGATTCCCAGTACAAAACAGTATTAAATGTGTTCAGCTTGGGCCTAGAAAGCACAAGGTGGAGCAAGGAGAGGAAGCTTCAAAGGGACAGATCTAAGCTCCTTATAAGGAATATTAGCTAACAATTGAAAACTGTTCCTTTGGGAGGCTGAAGACTCCTGAAGTTCTTCTCAGTCCTAGCTGGGAAATGCCACACCCACACAACAAAAACGTAGAATTTGGGGAAATCGTGTTTAAGTAGAAGAAAAACACCACAGATGCTAAAGATTATAATATTTATTAAAGATGGATAATTTTAATGACCAAACTTCATATTAAAGTTTTTTTAAAAACTGAAATGAAAAGCTCAAATGTGGCATCACCAGGTCATGACAAATGGAAAATGCCCACCTCTCCTGCACTCAGTGCTGCTTCTCCTCAGTCTCTGAGCAGGCACCAGCTGTGGTGTTGGCAGTAGGGGGTGCCATATGTGTGTGTCTCAATTCAAATGAGCAACAGAAAGGATCCTTGGAAAGTGAAAAGTTTAAATGAAACGCTTCAGGAAAAGAAGAGAAGGTACAAGAAGAAAAGGTAAAGGTGAAACCCATTAAAAATTCTGATGAGAATTCCAAGTGGGGTTTCCTTGAAGAGGGGAAGTTGAGAGGTCACCCCATGGAGACAACAATCAGGAACCCACCTTATAGGAAGGCAGGGAAAAAGGGAAAAAGCTCATCACACGATTGATGGGGAAAGGAAAGAGAAAAGCAAGCATCACAGCCATTCGGCACAATGATCCATGCCAGGCTGAAAGGAGTGAGAACCTGAGCTGTGAAAAAGGCATTGGGAGGAGCAGGATAAAGCTTGGTGGAAATGGGAAAGGCAGAAGAGGAGGAGATGGCTTGAGAACATTCCAGGGGGAACAGAGATCATCTTGGGCAGCTGGAGCTAAGGAGAGAATGACAAAGATGAGGGAGGAGGAGGAGGAAGGGAACAGAAGGAATGGGAGAGACTCTGAGGAGAGGCACAGAGAGGGAAGGCCAGAAGAGAAGTTTGTGCTCATCACAGAAATGTGTGAGAAGATCATGGAGACAACCCAGACATTAAAGCCCCTCATGCCAGCAGCCATGGATTGAAGAGGGGCATGGCAGGAAACTAATCAAAGAGGAGAAACCAGAACTCCTGAACCTTTCTGACTTACAAGACAGCCACAGCAAGAGGATGCTGAGTCCTCATCAGCAGAGTCAGCACTGAGCTCAGGAGGAAGAAGAAAGCAGCAGAGAGGAACCAGAACAGGAGGATAAAGGCAGTCATTGTGAGGAAGGATCTAATCTGTCTGCTGAAGAAGAGTGAAGAGGAAGAGCAAGAGGATGGAAATGATAACTTAGTTGTTACAGAGTCAAATTCAATTGAGATTTGGGAGAGAGGGAAGAAGTGGGAGAGGGGATGGTGCAACCCAACACCACGGAAGAAGGAGATTGCATCCCAGCTCTCCAGCCTAATCTCCCATTGAGCTGAAGCAAGAGAGTTTGAACAGAGATGAGGAAGGCACATAGGCTGTGGTATACAGACCAAAGCATATAAAGCCTGATGAAATTGTGTCTGAAATGGGTGAAAATGAAAAAGGAGAAAGAAGTCTTCCTGATTATCTCCCTCTGGAAGTCAATACCATCCTGCAAACTTAGCACCCAAACATTATCAGTGTGTGGGAGATTCTGTTGGTCACCAACATGGCCAAGATCTCTATCATGAGTTATGTGGAACATGACCTCAGGATCCTCATGGAGACAATGAAGCAGCCCTTCCTGCCAGGGGAAGTGAAGACGCTGATGATCCAGCTTCTGGGAAAGGTGAAGTATCTTCATGACAACTGGATCCTTCTCCAGGACCTGAAGACCTCCAACCTACTCCTCAGTGGGCATTTTCAAAGTTGATGATTTGAGGCTGACCAGAACATGTAACTCCCCATTAAAAGCTTACATGGTGCTGGTGGTGATCATGTGGTATCAGGTCCCAAAGCAGTTATTAGTAGCCAAGGAGTATTCCACTTCAGTAGATATACAGTTAGTGAGCTATATATTTGCAGAGCTGTTAGTTTAGGTGACCCTGTTTCCAGGGGCAAATTGGAAAGTGACCAGATTCAGCAAATGTTTGTGAGGACCTGAGAACTCCAACAGAAAACAATCAGCATGGTCCACAGTGACATTCCGGTAATGATGAAATTGAGTTTTACAGACTATCTCCATGAGAACTTGCAGAAAAGATTTGGGGCCCTCCTCTCTGACCAAGGCTTCAACTCGACGAAAACTTCTTGATGTTCTTCCTGAGCAATGCAGAAGATGACCTGAAGCTGAGTACTTCTGAGAAACCCCTCTTCCCTTTGTCCTTGCCATGTTTTCCATATGGCGAGCCAAGCGTAAGCAGCACCAACACCAACTCCCCCTCCAGCTTCCCATTCAACTTTCCAAAAGGAAGACTTGGTTACATACAACTAAGGGAAGATGTATCTCAGAGGTACACATTTCTCGCCACTACCAATGAAGGAACATCTAAGGGCTGGCCCAAGGTTTATCCTCACGTTTTAAACTCCACAGAGGGGCATAAAACAGAGCAAACCCTGACAGTCCAATAATGACTATGAACATGTGTAGACACTTGGGTTTGGAGGGGCTGGAGTTGCGGCTTCCAACTCTTATCAATTCTGTTTGTTTCTCCACCTTCCTCTCATCAGGGCAGCACCTTTGGCAGTGTGGTCCCTATCTGTTGCCCCAGGTTAGGCATCATCTGGCATCTTCTTCATGTTTTATGTTCTCTCAAGCCTTGCTTTTCTAAGTGACCAACTAGACCCACTCCCTGGGAGCAGGAGAAAGACATTTTGTTGGATTCAAAATCTGCCTACAGTGTTCAATATTTCTCAAAACTTGGCCACTGTGAAGATTTTGTGTAGGTAGATGATTGTGAATTTTAAAATATAAGGAAGTTTAAACCTCAGGAGTATCTTGGGTTGTATTCTGGACTGTACTAGTAGCTTGGGTTCTACTATGCCTCAGGGACTTGGGTTGTATTCTGCCTTCAGGCAGAGTTTCAGGGTCTCTTCTGCATCATGATAGTGCCTTGGGTTGTAGTTTGCCCAATAACTCTTAGAGCTTTCGGTGACTTCATTTCATCTAAGACAATCATCAGTATAACTCCAATAGCTGTACTACAGATGCCAAAGCAAATGCAAGGGGATCCCAACATGGACTCTTTAGGAAAGTAGCCAATGGCAACAAATGCTGAAAAAAGGGCTCCAGTTAAAAACACGATTCCTCCCACTGAGGTAATGAAGAGGGGTGTTTTGCATTTGGTCCAGAAAGTTTCTCCTTGTGATCTGTGTGGAGAAGGGACCAGTGGAGCATCACTGATTTCCATATCTTCCTTTGGATCTTGTCTTCCTAAGGACAGAATGAATTTTGTACCTGGGAGAAGAAAGTTCAAGAAGTCACAACTTTTTTTCTAGGACGAGAGGAGAATTTTCCTATAATTGGTAATCTTGCTTTTTGCTGTAACACATTTGATTTCACTTCATCCAACATCACTGTAGTTAGGCAGATTGTTACATCCCATTTGAAATTTTTTCTGAACTGTGGCATTGAGAGATTATTTTCAGAATTTATGTGGGGATCTTGGCAGTAAGAACAGACAGGAAGTTGCACACTGATGAATACCTACTTCACTAATTTACCCTCCCAGTGTACCTTTTTTTTTAAACTAATTTTTTTTGGAACTACTTGCAGTAAAATGATTCTCAGAAAGTTGGGGTTTTTAATAAATATGGTGACCGTTTAATTAGTATATACTAATACAGTTGGAAGAGAGGGGAGGATTTGATCCTCCTAGCTTAATATAATTATAAAATATAACCATCCATTCGGTGTTTAGTCTATTTTAATGCCTGGTCATCCTTTTAAATATGACCCTCTTTGCTTGAGAGAGAAGGAAAGCATTTTATGCCAGGAAAATTGTCTTTTCTTTATACTGTACTATAAACAAAAGTGCCTGTTTAGTTCCTGTTTGCTTAAGCTCCTTGTCAAGTTTGTCTTTTCCAGAGTACAAGCCATCAGCTTCCAGATGACTCCTCAGGCTATGTATGTATCCCTTGAATGGATGTGCCCTCCTTAGTCTGCTCTACCTCAAAGGCCTTACAGCTAACTTTCTGTGCTTTGGTCTCTGGTGTAGTCTTCCAGCATCTTAACATTTTCCCTAAGGGATGCTCTGGAGTTACGCTCACAAAAGAATCCTTTCCCTTGAACAGGCCCATCGAGGCAGGGACCTAGCTCTACACCCCTTACCATCAGGAAGCAGATTCAGAAACTGAGACCTTCACTCCCTACCCCAAAAGAATTTGGGTGCCATCTGTCTGAGGGGAGAATGATGGGATACAGATTCTGGAAACCTCCTTGAATCTTTCCACTTAATCTGGTTTTTCATACCCAAATCTGTTACTCTTAACCTATCCTGGCTCTCTATTGTCTATTATCTCCCGATTGAGTATGTAGGGTGTGTTCAGAGAGGACTAGTACCTTTGGTGTGATGGCTGCCATGCCCTTTTTAGGGCTCTCTCCCTCCACCTTTGGCATTCACCTGTTCTGCCTAACTCTCACCTGTTGCTCCAAGGAACTGCAGTATGTGCAGTGGCCACATCCTGGTAAACCATTTTGGCAGATGGCCAAACCAGGTAGAGGGTAACCAAGCATTCTCAAACCCCTTTGGTGATTTATAGGGGGTGTGTACCCCAAGCATGTGAAGACTTCATCTGGTGGAATAGGTGGATGAGAACAATTTGTTCCAATGCATTTAATGGTCCTGGAATGCTGAATTAAAAAAAAGCTTTGAAGTCCAGAATTCTAACAGACTTCAAAGTCAGCATTTAATGGTCCTGGAACCAAGTTTCTAGTCTTGTGAATTTGAGAAGCAAAAGGGTGAGGATTGACTGGGGGGGGCGGGGAGGGAGGAAGGAATAGTCACAGAACAAAAACTTAAGAGTTATTAAAAATCAGCTATACTTTCTGTGACCAACACATCTTTTATTTTTTGGGGTAGTAAATTGTATTTTAATTTCAGTTACATGTACAGAATTTTCAACATTCATTTTCTATAACATTTTGCATTCCATATTTCTGCCTCCCTACCTCCCCTCATTACTCCCAAAGAAGCAAGCAATCTGATATAGTCAATACACGTATAGTCATGTTAATCATATTTCTACATTAGTCATGTTGTGAAAGAAGTATCAGAACAAAAGATGAAAACCACGAAAGACAAAAATAAAGTGATAATAGTATGCTTTGGTCTGCATTCAGACTCCATGCCTCTTTCTCTGGATCTGAAGAGCATTTTCCTTCTTACCTTGACCTGTCTCTGTGCATTGGCTCATTGTCCCTAAGCCTGAAATGGATTTTCCTCTCTCCTCCACTCTATTGAAGTCTCTTCCCTTCTTCCAAGGGAAATTTAAATTATTACTTCCCTGAAGAAGCTTCAGAGTCAAAGTTACTTATGCCTCAAGTTTGCAACACATTTCACCTGACCCTGCATTTTCTTCCCCACTGTTCAAGGGGAGTTGTGTCTATGTCTTTCCTCATTTACTGTGCATGCTACCAAGCACCGTGGTTGTTTTATTTTTCATTCTCTTCCCAGGGACTTGCATACAGTAGTTTCTTAATATTGGTTGAATTGATTTAGCACTGCTAAGAGAAACCAAATTTAAGCCCAGTAGAAAATGCACTGTCTTTAAGAGAACCCTAGGTGATTGTTACGATGATAGAAATAAACTAAGCATCTAAATCTTAAACCACCAAAGCACTTGAATGAATACACTGTCACACAGGAATGAAGAGACTGTGGCCCTTTATCTGGGGCCAACTCATAAAAGGAAACAGAATTCTCCCTTTGGAGAATATTCTGCTAAAGGGACTCCTGATTTTTCTAGTTGCTACAAAATAGTTTTTTAAGATCATAATTTCCTAAAGATTTTACTAATTGCTACAAAAAAACTTTTTAACATCATAGTATCTTGAAGATAAGTAAAGGACCTAAGATTGACTAATAGGACAAAAATGGTAAATGATAAATATTGGAGGGGATGTTGGAAAAATGAGACATTAATGCACTGTTGGTACAGTTGTGAATGGATTCAACCATTTTGTAGAGCAATTTGGGATTATACTTCAAGGGCTAAAAAATCATGCATACCATTTAATTTAGCAATATCACTACTAGGTCTGTATGCCAGCACAGATTCTTAAAAAAGGAAGACACCTATATATACAAAAATATTTATAGCTGCTCATTTCTGGGAGCAAAGAATAAGAAATCATGGGGATATCATCCATTAGGGAATGGCTGAACAAGTTGTGGTATGTGATTATGATGGAATACTACTATACCATCTATGATGGAATACTATTGTACCATAAGAAATGAAGAACATGATGCTCTCAGGAAAAACCTGGAAAGACTTGCATGAGCTGATGCAAAATGAAATGTACTATATTATTGTAAGATGATCAGCTGTGAATGACTTCGCTATTCTCAGTAATATAACAACCCAATACAACTGTAAAGGACTTATGATGAAAAATGCTAGCCATCCCCAGAAAAAGAACTGATGGAGTCTGAAAAGAAATTGAAGCAGACTTATTTTTTTCCACTTTCCTCATTTTTCTTGTCTTTTTGTCCATGTTCTCTTTCACTACATATCTATTGTGGATATGTCTTGCATGACTACACATGTGTATAACCTATATCAAACTGCTTTCCTTCTCAATAAGGGGAAAGGGGGTAGGGAGGGAGGAAGGGAGAGAATTTGGAACTCAAATTTTTAAAAATGGGTTTTTAAAATTATTTTTACATGTAACTGGGTATATAAATAAAGCAGCTATTCTCAGCTAAAGTGAGTTAGAGAGCAATTCCTTTTTATCTGAATCATTTACAAAAATGAAGAAATTCTCATTCAGACAGAAAACAAGACATTGGTACCATAACCCATTTTGTGCTAAATAGACCTAGGACAGTGTAGGCAATAAGATGAGGACTAGGGGAGGAGGAGAAGAGTACAAAACAGGTTGAAACTTGTCTTTGTTTTAAATATCAACAGGAAACTGTTGGCCAGTAGAGAAGAAGTTTCTGAGGAAAAGAAAGCAAGCATCATCATTCAGTATATGCAAAGAAAGTTGCAAGTAAGTTCAAATTAAACATAGCAACATTTTAAGAGGGCTTGCAAGTCTGGAGATAGGGGACAGGAAAAAGTAGATGAAAGAAAGTGCTAATTTAGGAGAGAATCTCGTTTCACTTACCTGGCTTATTTTCTGGATGTGACAAAAAGTCAAAGATCTAAGAGAGCAATCAGGTGTCTTGTGTAACAACCAGCCACTCCAACCCAAGGAAAGCTCCTCTCTTTAAAAAGTCTTGCATTTTCCAACTTCATTTATAGGAGGTGGAATCCTGATTAGATAAGTAGAATATCATGGATTCTTAGGTGGAACTATGTTTGTATCTCTGGAAAGAATAAGGGGATATTTTCCTGAATCAAGCCAATGATTTAATTATTCAGCTGGCAACTAATGAAGGAACTCTTTTCAACAGCAATTGATAAGCAAATACCTGTGAATTTTCTGACAACTAACTGATTGTGAAAGAACTTATACATAAAGTGACAAATTGATAAACCCCTTTTGCAGTGGCATTGGCTTTCACCTAAGAACTAAAGGTGTTCTTCCATTAAATGTTGAGGGCAAGAATGAAAGAAAGAAGACACCAAACAGAATGACTGTAATGGTCTTTCTTAATTCCTTAGATTAGTACCTACATGGTATCTCTCTTTGGCATTTACCATGCGTCATTTTTTATTGTGGTTATTTTTAAAATTCAATTTCATTTTATTTTGAAATCTGACTTCTCTCCTCCACCCATTGAAAGTTCTGGGGAGGAACTTACACCTGTTGCAAATATTTATGCAAAATAAATTCCTGCATTAGTCATCTTACATCAGCATTCACTTTGAGTCTGTCATTTCTCTATCTGCAGGTGGGCGGCAAGCTTCATCATGAATCTTTGAAGCTTTGGTTGGCCATTGAGTTGGTCTTAAGTCTTCCAAAGGTCATTATCTTCACAATATTGTGGTTACTGTATAAAGTGTTCTTGTGGTTCTGCTCACTTCACTTTGCATCAGTTCATATGAGTCTTCCAAGGTTTCTCTGAAATCATTCCCTTCATCATGTCTTAAAGCACACTGTTATTTCATTATATTCATATACTTTAACTTGTGTAGCCATTCCCCAGTTAAAAGGCAGTCCATCTATTTCCAATTCTTTGCCACCTCAAAAAAGCTGCTATAATTATGTATAATTGGGTCCTTTCCATTTTTAATCTCTTTGGGGTGCAGTTCTAGTAACTGTATCACTGAGTCAAAGCAGATCTACAGTTTAAAACATTTTGGGGCACAGTTCCAAATTACTTCTCCAAATGGCTGAATCGGTTCACAGCTGTGAATTAATGTGCATTAATGCATTTTTTCCCTTACAGCCCTTTCAGCAATTGTTATTTTTCTTTTTTATTCTCTTTTGTCAACGTAACCCATCTCATGGGTGTTAGGTACTACCTCAAAGTTGTTTTAATGTGAATTTCTATAATTATTACATTTGAGATTTTTTTCATATGGCTATTGAAAGCTTGGATTTTTTTCCTCTAAAAATTGCTTCTTCATATCCTTTGAACAGCTATCAATTGAGAAATGGTTCTTAGTCTTTTAAATTTGACTCAATTCTCTATAGATCTTAGAAATGAGACTTTTTTCAAAGAAACTTGTTGCAAAGATTCCCTGTGCCCCAATTTCCTGCTTTTCTTCCAATTTTACCGTATTGTTTTGTGTGTAACTTTTTTTTTTAATTTTATATCATGAAAATTGTTCCTATTATCTCTGCTAAATTTTGCTACCTCTCCTTTAGTAATGATCTTTTCTATTATCCATGTTATGTATATTTATTTGTTTGTCCTATTTCCTTGGTGTATTCTTAACTATCTAAGGTCAAGTATTGTGCTGTATTTCCATTTTCTCTCTTTCCCAGTAACTACAATGCTATGCAGCTGGAAGGTACTTATAAAAACTGGTGGAAATTCAAGGTGTATACATTAAGCCTCCCTCAAAGAGCTATTTGCTTAAGAAACTTAACTGTATAACAAGAAGATATGATTCTGTAGGACTTCAACCTCAGTTCAGAGCATTTTAAATTCTATTGAAATTTTCTTCCCTTTCAAACACTGTAATTCAAAAACATTTCTAAGAGATTTGTAAAATGATAAATTTTAGGGCCAAACAGGAGCACAGTTTATAGAGTATAGTCCTCACAATGTCCTTTCCAGTCTAGTGACACTGGTCTCCTTGACATTGCACCAACAAGAAACTCCATTTCTCAGTTTTGGACATTTCTTCTGGCTTCCCCCCCCATGACTAGAATGTTCTCTTTTTTTTTTTTATTTAACTTTTTACATTCATTTTCACAAAATTTTGGGTTCCAAATTTTCTCCCCATTTTCTTCTCCCCCCACCCCAGTACACCAAACATTCTAATTTCCCCTATCACCAATCTGCCCTCTCTTCTATCATCCCTCC
>CM053769.1:73415869-73441262 GCA_028658325.1 Potorous gilbertii
ATCCTAAAACTTTAAGTTCCAGTTTCTCCCCATCCCTCCCTCCCCACCCATTCCCTTTGGGAAGGCAGGCAATTCAATGTAGGCCATATCTGTGTAGTTTTGCAAATGACTTCCATAATAGTCGTGTTGTGTAAGACTAACTATATTTCCCTCCATCCTATCCTGCCCCCCATTGTTTCTATTCTCTTTTATGTTAATGTTTTCCATGGTTGAATATATATATGCATATATAAAACCTATATCCAATTGTGTATTGTCTCAGGAAAGAGAGGGAAGGAGAAAATTTGAAACTCAAAAATTTTTTAAATGAATTCTAAAAATTGACTTTACATGCAATGGGGGTATAAAATATTATTTTTCAAAAAAAAAATAATTGGAAATAAAACTTTAAAGAGAAAAAAAATCATCGAATTTCCAAGACCGGAAAAAAATGTTTAGATACCATATTTCAAGAATTCATTAAAGAAAACTGTCAAGATCTAACTATTAGAATCAGAGGGCAAAATGAAAATATAAAAAATGCACTGATAACCTTCTGAAATAAATTCCATACTAAACATACCCAGGAATGTTATAACCAAATTCCAGAGCTCCTAAATAAAAAAAAATATTATAAGCAGAGAAAATATTGAAATATTATATTCCCAAAGGGTAAAGACAAAGTCTTAAACCACCAAAAAAAACTTACCATGTAACACTGAGGATAATCCTATAACAGGAATGGGGAAAGAATGGACTTTTAATAGAATGAGATGAAAAGATCAAAACTGAGTTTCAAGAGAAACCTAGAAAAGTAATTGCATTTAAGCAACTGGAAATGGCTCAGCAATGATGAAGTGCTCACAACCTAATAGGTGAAAAGACAAACGGCCCTTCAAAATTCCATTGTTTTTAAGAGTCACAGAAAAGATTAAAAGAACATGAAAGCACAGGTCCTTTGTGTAATTTTGTTCTGTTCAGTTGGTTTAAGGAGAAGAAAGAAAAGGGAGGAGGAACAAAAATACATTAAGGGAGAACTTAGGAAGCCAAGAAAGGAACATACTCTTTTGCACGATTAAGGAACACTGAGAAGAAGGATATACCACGATGGAGGCAAGAAGAGAGTGGGTATCTCATGGGTCTTATCTGTTCCTGACCTCCCCCAACAAAGGAGGTCAGAACATATGCACAAATGCACACAAAGAGCTTACACTCAATAATGAAACACAGAGATGGAGAAAAGATGGAAGAGGTTTAAAAGAAAGAGAAGACTTGGAATTATGCAACTAAACTGCCTTTAATGTCAATATTCTTTGGCCCAGACATTCCGTTGGTAGGTATGTATACTGATACACCAAAGAAAGCATTAACAAAAAAAGTTTCCATGTACATTTAAAAACAAGATATTATAGCAGTACTTTTCATGTAGTAAAGAACTGGAACCAAAGCAGATGTCCATTGACTGAGCAAGGTCTAAACAAATTGTTGTCATAAATGCGATAGAATATTACACAATTGTAAAAAACAATGAACATGATGAATACAGAGAAACATGGAAACACTTAACATGAACTAATGCAAAGTAATATGTACAATGGCTACAATAATATAAATGGAAAAAGCAACCATTATAAAAACACGAAACTGAATGTTACAAAAGGATTAAGAACAAATTTGACCCCTTTGATGAGATATGAGAAGATAGCCCTTTCTTGGATAAAAAAAACCCATCTTTTTCTGTTTAAAAATTCTTTATTATTAGGCATTCTCCATCTCAGAGGAAGGCTAAGAAATATAGAGAGAAATATAGGCAATATAAAAATAAAAGATACTCTTAAAATCTACAATTTTTAAAAGAAGTAGGCAGATTCAGTAGGAGAAGGCAAAGCAAATGTCAGTTTCAGAGGGTGGATCATAAAGAGATTATAAAAAAGAAATAAAACATAGCAACCGGAGATTGGTGTCTAAGTTTGGTAGAGATAAGAGAAGCAGAAGGGGAGTAGACTATTTCAGCTATAATTACTAATGTTAATCACATTCTTTTTCTTTCTCCAATTCTTTCTTTTGTGCAAAGAGGGAAGCAGAAAGGGGAAAGTATAAGAGGATATTATAGCAGGAAATATACAATAATCCTAACTTTGAATGTAAACTGGATGAATTGTCCCAAAAAATGGAGGAGATTAAATTAATTAGAAAGTAGAAGACAGTATGTTCTTTGCAGGATCCATGCATGAAACAGGGCCTGGGGCTATTCTTGAGATAAAAGTTTTAAAAGCAGGAGTAGCAGTCATGATCTCAAATAAGTAAATCATAAAATAAACATGGTTAAAAACAGATTAGCAGTAAAATTTCATTATATTTAAAGGAACTACAAATAACGAAATAGTATCAGTATTTAATATATGTACACCAAATGGCATAGTATCTAAATACTTGATGAAAAGTTAATTTAAATGTGGTTAGAAAAAAATAGCAAAACTAAAATATTTAGGGACCTTCATGTCCTTGCTATCAAAGAACTTGACAATCTGAATTGAATGTTAGGAAAGTCCAATATGATATATCTCTGGCAATTACTGAACAGGAATAGAAAGGAATACACACATTTCTCAGTAGTACCCTTACAAAAACTATGTGTTAGGTCATAAAAACATGGCAAACAAATATAACAAATCAGAAATACTAAACACTTTCTTTGCTGACCATGGTACAATAAAAATATAATTAATGTCAACCAGATGGAGCCAGCCTCTGACCTGTGGGTGACTGGAGCTGAACAGAGGAGCCTAGAGACAGAGTCAGGAACCAGACAGAAGTTTAATTTCAAAGCGAGGGAAAAGGCTTGCAAGAAAGAACAAATGTATCAGAAGCCCACCTCTAATGTCTACTTTTGTGTAGGCAGATTTCAATCCTTATACCAATGACTGTGCAACAAGCTGTAGCCCTGACAGTGAGGGATGACAGCAACTATGTGATGAGTTTGATTCATAGCAGGACTTCATGACTAGAACATGGATACATTAGGGGTCAAACCAATACAATAATTGTATGAAACAATCTATGATTTTGCTGTGGCTGAGATCATCCAGAGGGTGAGTACAAAGGACTATTGTTGCACCAGGTTCATGGCATAGCCAACTTTCTGGGCCTTGGCTCTGGAAAACAAGGTTTCTCCTAATACCTTGACATTAATTAAGGACCTTTGAATTTCAATAGAGACTAAGTAATTTAATCATGATCAAAGAACAAATCATAGAAAAAAATGGATAATTTCATCAAAGAAAACAATGACTCAACATACCAGAACATTTGGGATATAGCCAGACCAGTTCTTAGAAAAATATTTATGCCTCTAAACACTTTCATCAACAAAAGAGAAAGAATAAATTGATAAATTGGGTGTACAATTATATAAAGGACAGCAAGGTATTACAGAGGAGTGTATGACTTGGAGTAGGGGGTAGCTGGTGGTGCAGTGGACAGAGCACCAGTGCAGGAGTCAGGAGGACCTGCATTCAAATCTCACCTCAGACACTTGACTCTCACTAGCTGTGTAACCTTGGGCAAGTCACTTAACCCCAATTGCCTCATCCTGGGTCATCTCTAGTCATCCTAATGAATATCTGGTCACTGGATTCAGATGGCTCTGGAGGAGAAGTGAGGCTGGTGACCTGCACAGCCCTCCCTCACTCAAAACAGAGTCAAGTGCAAATGATGTCATTATTTCTTTGATGGCCTGGTCTTCTTCAGCAATGAAGGATGAACACACACAGATTTGGAGGCAGGAAGACTTGAATTCCAACCTTGCCTCTGACACCAACTACGGAGTCACTTAACTTCTATGTCTGTTTCCTCATCTGTATAATCAGGACAATAACTGCACAGGGTTGTTGTGAGGATTAAATGAGTTAACATGAAAAGAGCTCTGAACACTCTAAAATGCGATATAAATGCTGATCATTGTTAATATCACTATTATTAAACAACTGGAAAATTATGGTTTAAAATCCTAATGAAATAAAAATTATGAAAATGAAGAAGAAATTAAAAATTGAGAACTGATAAGTGGATGGATAATTGGATAATAAAAAGTAAATCATTTTAAGAAGTGTTCAATGACTTCCGTGGCAACCTATTACAACCACAAAAGGAAAGCTACAAGCTTACAACACCTTTCCCTTTCATGTATCCTTTAGGGGAATCTGAGTTATGGTTAGATCATTAGGAGAACATGAATTCCCAAGTGGAAATAAACTCACACCTCAAGTAATAACGTGTCAACGTTTTCCCCAGTGAAGCCAGTTATTTAAGTGATCATTTAAAAACCAGGAAAGAACTCTTTTTAGGAGCAGGAATTACAAGCAAATGACTTAACTTAACAGCAGGAGATGGATTTGAAGGAACCAATAAATAAAAGTAGGAACTAATAAATCCTTTTCTACTTGTGCTAGTTTTCCACTAATTGCCAGAGTTGCTCTTTCATGAAATGTGCACCTAAAGTAAACTAATGTAATGGTACTCCCTTGATGAATTTCTGTTTTATACCCTAGGAGACAGTTATCATAAATTACTTTCTATTACTGTCATTTGTGTATGGATCATATGGCCAAAATAGACTGTGACTTCCTTGAAGGCAGGGAATATAACTTATTTATTATCTGTATCTTCATATTGTCTAGTGCATTGCTTGGCTTATGGAAGGAGTATTAATAACAATAACGTTAATAAATGTCAGTGTAAATTGAGTTTATATATATTTGTCTCCAATACCTGCCAGTTCCTTTTAGAAAATGAAAGATGCAAGGAGACTGTGGTCTCTATATGCCTTGAATCTTTGTTCATAATGCTTTCAAAAGATCTTTTTGTGAGTGCTGCTATTTCAAAGACAGATAAATTGATTAGGAAGAAAACTCCATAAAAACATTTTTGTTATCAATTAATTAATTAATACCTCCAAGGAAATCAAAGAATTACCAAAGTTACAGGATTGAGGAGACTTCAAGAAACTCTTTGGATGTCTGTGGCAGCTAAGAGTAAATAACTAAGCTTCATAAACCCAATGTGCTAATTGCCCAGATGGTTTGTTCATTCACGACTTTGCTGTGATTACTTGAGGGGCTGGGCCCAGTTCTACACCTTTCTGTGCATGTAATGAACCCTCTGACAGTCTTGTGAAGCCTATAGAAACTTTCTCACCAATATTTTTAAATAATTGAAGGAAATGTTAAATTTCAATTAAAGGTTAGCAAAAATAAGGTATACCTTATTTTAGGGGCTAACAAAAAGTTAATGAAGAGGTTAGTGAAAATTACATTTTCCCCCCAAGTTCCATCTATGAAATCCATGAACCTGAAATCTATGCACAGGCCATTTCGGTTCCAGATTACGAGCCTTTGATTTGAGGTTTCTATTCCAACCACTGGAGACCCTGGACTCAGTTTATCAGTTGTACCCCTTTCTTATAATCTTGGAAGCATCACACGGTAAAAAAGGAAGTTCAGTCTTCTCAAGTAAAGACCATTTAAATAGATACCTGGCTCAAACTTGAAGGCTGACGAAAGGCTTTTTACACACAGAATCTCTCTGTTTCTCACAACTATCCCAATAATAAATAAGTAGCAGCACTGTGCTTTGGACTGAGTATCATTGGGTTTGAAGCCTGACTCTGTCCCCTTATTGCTTAGTTCTGTCATGACAGTATTCACGCCTCTACTCTCTCTCTCTTTCCTTTCTCATTCTTTGTTTGATCTATTTACCCTCAGCATTTTATTCTGATGCAAGTCAGAGTTGGATCGTGTAGTATAACTCCTACCAGAGAGGGAGTCTCTCCAATACCATCCCTAAAAAATGCTCATCTAGGCTTTCTCTTGAAGAACTCCAGGAAGAGGAAATTCCTGACCTATTCCTGCTGTCCTATTTTACTTTGGGACCTCTCTAGTGATTAGGACTTTTTTCCCTTAAAATGAACAAAAATAAGGCAAAAAATCTGGAATCAAAAACTGGAATTAAAGTTGCTGTGGAAAAGTATCAACAACCTCAGATATGCAGATGATACCACACTGATGGCAGAAACTGAAGAGAAATGAGGAATCCTCTTGATAAGTGGGAAAGAGGAGAATGGAAAAGGGGGTTTGAAACAACATCAGAAAACTAAGATCTTGGCAACCAATCCCATCATTTCCTTGCAAATACAGAGAGAATAAATGGAAGCAGTATCAAATTTTATATTCTTGGGATCAAAGATCACTGTAGATGGCAACTGCAGCCATGAAATTAAGACTTGCTTTTGGAAGGAAAGATATGGCAAATCTGGACAGCATACTAAAAAGCAGATATCACCTTGCCTACAAAGGTCAGTATAGTCAAAGTTACAGTTTTTCCAATAGCAAAGAATGACTGTGAGAGTTGGACTATAAAGAAAGCCAAGTGGCACAGAATCAACACTTTTGAATTGTGAGTGATAGAAAGACCTTGGACAGCAAGTAAGTCCAATCAGCCAGTACTTAAAGAAATGAATTCAGGCTGTTCGCTGGAAGGTCAAATACTGAAGCTAAAAGCTTAAATACTTTGGCCACATAATCAGAAGACAGGACTTATTAGAAAAGACCCTGATGTTGGGAAAGATTAAAGGCAAAAGGAAACGGGGACAGCAGAGGATGAAATAGATAGATTATGCAATGGAAACAACAAACATGAACTTGGACAGATTGGGAGACAGAGGATAGAAGAGCCTAGTGTGCTATGATGTGTGGAGTCATGAAGAGTCAGACACAACTGATAACAAGACAATAAGGAAAGCCTTGTTTTGGTAGGAGATGAAGATGTTAGTTGATAAAGATCTAAATGTTTATTAAAATGGATAGTTTTAGCATTTTAAGCTTCATGCTGGAGGAAATTAAAATAATTGCTATACGTAAGTTACTGTAGGGTCAGGTCTTCTGTTAACACCAGTCAGGTCCTACTTAAAAGATCTGATTCTCCTCCTCTGAAATGAGGTGACTAGCCTCCTGCTTTTTAGGATAACCTTTGTGGCTGCAGTTACTAGAAACCCAGAAATTACCATCACATAGTCAAAAAATTAGAAGTTGTTCCAGAAGCTTTGCATACAGCCAAAGTAGTTGATCAGCTTGAGAGCCAGTACAAAAAAAAAAAAATCACCCCTATTCCAAAAACAATGACATCACAAGCACTTCAATATTTAGTCCAGAGAGATTCTAGTTGGTCTTCTTGTGCAGTTGGGGAACACTTCCTCTTCCATCACATCAAGGTTATTTTCTGTTGCCAGTAACATGAGGTTTTGCCTGCGGAAAGAGGTAAGGCTGAACACGTCATGGGACCAAAATTGAACAGTGACCATTTGTAGGTTTCCTGTCATAGTAATAACTAAGTGTTTAGATGATAACTGCATTCCAATAAATGGCATTCATTATATTTTAGATCTGTGACGAGTTAAAAATGGCTACTATAGATAAAGATGAGCCAAGTCTCACTATGATCTCTTCCAAAGTTCCTGTTAACACCTCTCTGCAGATTACTTCTAGGTATCCCCTTATATTTGACCTCTGTCTAGATAGCTAGTTTCTTATTTCTAGATACCTGCTGGATCTCAAATTCATAATTTAGACTTGGAAGGAACCCTCAACAAGGCCCTCCAGCCAATTCCTTCCACACAGTACTCACCAAGTAGTCATCCAGTATATGCTTGTTGATCTCCAGTGTTGGTAAATTCACCATTTCTAAGGCATTCTACTATATCTATGAATAGCATTGTTCATTCATATGTATACACAAACATACGTACATGTATTTGCGAATTGTTTCTCTACTATACAAATATCTTATCAGAGGAGTTTGATACAAAGATTTTTCCTCATCCCTTCTTTTCCTAGGTACATTAATTTTATCTATATAAAAGCTTTTCAGTTTCATATAATCAGTTGTCTATTTCATCTTTTTTAATTGCCTCTGTCCCTTTTTTATTAAAAACATATCTATCACCCATAGCTGTGAGGAGTATATGACCTGTTTTTGGGGCAGCTAGGTGGTACAGGGTGCCAGGCTTATAGTCAGGGAGACCCAATTTCAAATATGGCCTCAGATATTTACCAGATGTGTGACCCTCATCATATAACCTGTTTGCCTCAGTTTCCTCATCTATAAAATGGGGGTGATAACCTAACTCCCAGGGTTGTTGTGAGGATCCAATGAGATAATAAGTGCAAAGTGCTTAGAACAGTGCCTGGCACATAATAAGCGTTATAAAATTATTAGTTATTATTACAGTCTAATTTTTTATAGTGTGATCTTTAATATTAATATCACATCCATTTTGACTGTATTTTGGAATATGTTGTAAGGTGTTGATCTAAACATAGTTTTTGCCAGTCTGCTTTCCAGTTTTGCCTAACTGTTTTTAAATCAAATAGAGAATTCTTTCCAAACTAATTTACATTTTCCATTTTTATTGAACACTGGGTTAATGAGTTCCATTGCTTTTTATTCTCCCTCATCTAGTCTGTTTATTGATCTACTTGTCTATTTTTTTTAAACCAATACCAGATGGCTTTGAGAACTGCCACGTTATAATAAAATCTAAGATCTAGAATAGGAATAGACTGTGATAAAAAATTTTCCCTACACATCAAGCCCAAGTGTACCTCCTTACTACCTCTACCCATTGCTCCAGATGTTGCTCTTTAGATAAGGGGATATTGACTGGCTGGGACAAAGCAGAACAAGTCTCTTTTCTCTTTCAGTGTTGAAGAAGATTGATTTTCCTGGGGAGGGGTCAGGAGTTTCTGTTTTAAAAATTCTGTTATATAGGATGACTCTCCAGGAAGAGGAAGGGGAAAGGATGCAGGGGAAATTTAGGCAATATAAAAACAAAACATTAATAATTTGTTAAAGTCTCCCTCCAGCAAGTATTCAAGCTAATGTAACCCTAGATTTGCATAGTAGTTGCTATCTAAGAATTTCAAATGCCACAGTATACTAACTGAAGCTGCAGCAACTTCTGTCGAATGGTTTAAGATAAGGTAGGGAAATGCTTTTGACTAAAGGCAGAAGAGTAAGGGGAGGTTGTGTCATTCAAACAGAAGAACAAAGAACTTCCCATTATTTGATTTTGTACCTCGTAGAGCTGGCACAAGGAGTGGGGTGGGAAAGGAAAAAAATACCATTTGTGTTTAATTTTGTTTTAACTATATAAGAAAATGCTGATAATTAAAAGGCAGATAGTTTCTGAGAAATAAAAACTTCACACCCAAGTAACACAGAGATGGAAATAAATTAGCACTTTAACAGCTTCCTAAAAAAGAAAACAAATTTTAAAAAACCTAAGAGAAATAAAGCATTTGTTTTATGGAAAGATTCAAGCATCACTTACCTAGGGTACAGGAACAACATGGAAGCAAAAAACAAACAGAGTTTTTGTGTAACCAGATAAATGCCTTACACAACAACCCTCCATAAACCCCTAAGGCAAATTACAAACTTTGCAAAGCCTTTCTTTTTTATGTATCTGACACTAGAAATATGATTAGGTAATTGGAATGGCATGGATTCTCAAGTAGAGAGGAGCTCATGAGCAAGTTACAGTTTTTCCCAATTAAAACAAGGAGTTAGAAATAATGAAAAGCAGGATGTAGGCTTATTAACTTTTCATTGACTGGCTCAAGGAACCTATGAATAAAATTAGGATATTCATAAACTCATGCTACTCATGCATTGGCTTTCAATTAATTAATAACTCTTTCATTAAATACACTGGCATTGAATGAAGGTAGGCTCCTGCTAAGTTAAACTTAGCAGTAGTTAAACTACTGTACTACTACTGTAATGATCTTTGATGCCTTTCTTGATTAGCAACTGTTCTGAACTTCTCCTAGATACTCATCATAGATCTACTTTCTACTGTATTTATTTATAGATGTATTATATCCCTTCATTAGATTGTGAGGTCCCTACACAATCTTCCCTGTGTAGATTGCTCTGCAATCTAGCCTAAAAGACCAAGGTCTCCCATCGTATCCTGAGGCAACAGGGGCTCTCTCACCTTTCCGCTGAAACTAGATGGCTCTTAAATGTTGTTGCCAACTTTTCTATGTATAAACCCAACCTCACGGCTAATAAAACTCAATAAACTAATCTTAAAAGAAAAGAAAAATGAAGAGTTTGGACTAGAGCACCTCTGAGGTCCCTTCTATCTCCAGAGCCATGAACTTTTCCTTATTTGAATTGCCAGGCTCCTGTCTTGAGCATGAATTAGAATTTTGTTTATTTCAATATTGTTACCACCCATCTGACACCAGCAGTTCATCTCATCTAGTATTATTTCTAGGAAGTATTATGGAGGGGTATTTTATACAGACGAGAGCCTAAGAAGTACTCTTCATGAAGTCATCTCACTAGACTGGTCATTGTTTCAGAAATACACTCTTTACCATTTAATAACAAGTGTAATTCTTACACAGCTCCTCTAGGATAGAAGCACCTGCTAATAGGCCAGGAATTGTGTGAGGTACTGGGGACAAACTGGAAACAACGAAAGTTTCTGCCTTCTAGGAATATCACATTTGGCATTGAAGCTGCAGTTAGTTCAAGGTGACATAAGAAATAGTTCGCTTTTGGCTGAATCACCAAAGTTGAAGACTGTCATTCAGAAAGAAAACTTGAAAACTGCTCCAGGAATCCATTTCTGCTAAGAAGATCAGCTTTCTGGGTGTAAATAGTATTATCTTTATTTTTTTAAAAAGACCATGAGGAAAGTGTTACTTGGACAAGTACAAGTTCTGAGAAATGAGGCTATACAAAGAAAATTGGAAATGCATTGATATTGAGATAACGGCAGTTTAATATAACTTCCTGGAAAAAAAATAGATAAAACAGGTAGCTTTGTTAGGAACCCAGGCCACCCCTCTCTTTTTAGGATTAGGAGACACCTGAGGCTGAGCTAAGGCTCAGCAAGCAAGTTTTGTCCTGAGTTTGGCATAGCAACCATCTTTTGTGTTCACCCCCTCGGTAAACTCTGCTACAACTAAATCACAGAACTGATGGTCCCTGAGCTTCAGAAGCACCAGCAGGCCCAGACATGAAACCCTGCTATGAACAGACTTGTGGTCACTTGGCCATCTTACCTCCCTGTTGCTGCTATGCCTCATCACTTCTACTACATCACGCTGTTTGATTCCTTGTCTAGCCACAAATATATAAATCAAAGTTTTAGCCCCACTGTCTTGGGTGTCCTACATGGGGGGAGGTCCAAAACGTGTATCTAACTTCCCTCCCCCAATGGAATAAAGAAGGTTTTTGCTTATAACCTGTGTGAGCTCTTTGGTACTTTTGGAGTTCACAGAAGTTGCAAAACCTCTGTGACTCTGGTCATTTGTTACTAGAGTTGACAGCTTTGTGAGAAAAATTCATATTCTATTTACCTGGTTTATACATGTAATCAAGTAACAAAAGGCAAACAGGTTTTGAGAGACCAGTCGGTTCCATTGGAATACTCTTAAAATGCAGGTGGGTGCCTAGAGTGCTACACTTGGAAACCTGAGACATCTAATCACTAGGCTTCAGGGAAATCACTTGACCTCTCTCAGCCTCTGTTTTCCCTTCTGTAAAATGGAGATGACAATATCTCCTTCACAAGGTGGATGAGGAGCAAATAATAGGAATTGTTTTTCTTTTACCCAGGAACCCTGAGGGTCTTCCCCTCCCAGTTTGATTTTTTTTTTAATTAAAGGGATCATCCTTTGAGTAACTTAAAGAAGCCTCTTCATTGAATGGGTGTATCTCACTCAAAGTGAGAATATGATAAGACTTTAGCCTGAAAGGACCAGAGTCTCCCATTGCATCCTGGGCTATCTCCAGTCAGCCTGATGAATGGCCACTGGACCCAGATGGCTCAGGAAAAAGAAAGTGAGATTAGTCACCTTGCACAGCCCTCACTCACTCAAATCAGTCAACTGCAAGTCATGTCATCATCCTGATGTCATGGTCTTCTTCGAGAACCAAGGACAAACACAACCTGGAAATCAAATGAGATATCTTAATGTACTTCATAAACCATAAAGCACTAAGTAAATGCTAGCTATAACTAAAAAACAATAACAAAAAAAATAAAAAACAAGGAAATGTATACTTTTACAAAGCCTGTCTCATCATTTGTCTGGGACCAGGTCAGGATTAGATGAATGAACTTCCTGGCCCTCAATTTGCCCATTTGTAAGATGGAGGGGATTGAATTATATGGCTCCTTAGGTTTCTTTTTGCTCTAGATGTAAGATCCTATGATTGTAAAGGGGCTCAAATTTCTGAAGCTTTCTTACTGTGCCTTGACCTCCCCCCAACAAGCCAAAGAGAAAACCAACAGATGTCCAAAACACTGTTAAAGAAATACATGTTTATTAAAACTGATGGCTTTAAAGTTTAAAATTCATACTGAAGAAAATTAAAATAATCAACGAACAAGTTTACATGTGGGTAATGGAACCCATTGGCAACAGTAAGGGCTAACTGTAAAGACTGCATTCCTCCAAGTCTGCCATCTGTGTTGTGTAGCTGGAATTCACTTACAAGATAAAAATAGGAGTCCAATAACCACAATGCCCTTTGAAATTCCATCAAGCAGAGGCAATTACAGGCTTTGCCTATTGTGAAAGAAGATGATTACTTTAATGTATCGAAGAAATATAGCAATTAGCATTGCAAATAGGAAAATGGCAGTCTTGTGTTCAGTCTAGCAACTATCTTGTGAATCTCTCTGGGGCAAGGGGATCCCTGTAGCACCAAAGTCTTCTATCTATGGCAATTTCTTATCTTATGAAGGAGGAGAGGAGTTTTGTCCTGAGGTAGGAGCTAAGAGGAAATAGTTAAAGAAATCCTGTGTCAAGATTAATTGGACTCAATCAACATTATTACCCTTATCATCAAGGAAAACAAAGAAGGGGAAAATATAATCCTTGCCCTCAAGGGCAAGAACATTCTAATGAGAGAGAGAAAACATGTAAAATAACTAGGATGGCGTAGAGTACTGACCCTAGAGTCAGGACGACCCAAGCTCAAATCCAGCCTCAGTCACTTGCCACACTTACTAGCTGTGTGACCTCAAGGCACTTAACCCCTATTGCCTTGCTTTGATGCCTCCAAAGAAAAGGAAAAAAAAAAGTTATATGTGACACTAACAAAGGGATCAGGAAAGGTCTTGTAGAAACTTAAACTAAACCTGAAGGAAGCCTGGAGTCAGACTCATTTGGGAAGGAGAGCATTCCTCACCCAGGAGACAGCTGAAGCAAAAACATGACAGTGTCTTCTTGTGGGAGAGACAAGTAGTCTGTAGTAATTGGATCATCACTGCTGTTCCTCAATGGTTTCAGTTGTGACTGACTCTCTGTGACCCCATTTGGGATCCAGGGTTTTGGCAGAGATATCGGAATGGTTTGGCATTTCCTTCTCCAGCTCATTTTACAGATGAGGAACTGGAGACAAATAGAAGTTAAGTGACTTGCCCAGGGTTGCACAGCTAGTAAGTGTCTAAAATAAGATTTGAACTCAGGTCCTTCTGACTCTGACTGGTGCTCTATCCACTTTACTACCTAGCTGCTGCCTTCATAGAATTGATAGAAGAATATGAAAGGTGAAAAAGGTGTCAGGTTGTGAAGGGCCTAACAAAGGATTTTATATTTGATCTTGGAGATCATAGGGAACCACTACAGTTTGTTGGGGAGTGACTTGGACCTTTTGCTTTAGAAGAGTCACTTTTGTAGGTGAATAAAAGCTAGATTGTCGCAAGAGAAACTTGAAGGAGGGAAACGCACAAGCAGACTGTGTCAATAATCCAGGTATGTGGTGAAAAGGACTAAGCCAGGGTGGCATTTTACACATGAATGGAGAGGAAGGTACATAACAGAAAGATACTTGGGAATTAGGAATTGGGAGGTAGCTAAAGTGGCTCAGATAATAGAACACCTCCAGTCAGGAAGACCAGAGTCTTCCACTGGAAAAGAACATGGCAAACCACTCCAGTGTCTTTGCCAAGAAAACTCCATAATGAGATCATGAAGAGTCAGATGTGATTGAACAACTGAACAATTCGTGGAATTATGACTAAATATTCGTGGAAATATGACTAAAGATGAGGCTGACAGAAGTCGCAAGCTTGGCTCACTGGGATAATGGTGGCACCCTTAACTGTAAGGGGAGAATTGGGAAAAGGAAAAGTTTGAGAGGAAAGATAAAGGAGTTCCGTTTTGGACATGTTAAATTTAAGATACCTATGTGACATTATTTGATACGTCCAAAAGGCAACTTGGTGATTCAAAAACTGGAACTTGGGAGAGAATAGGGCTGTATATATAGATCTGGGAATCACCTGCAGAAATATAATTGAACCCATGGAAGCTGATGAGATTACTATATCAGATAGTATTGAGGATAACAGAAAGAGGACTCAGGACAGACCCTCGGGGATACCCTAGGTCAGTGGAATTATCCTGGATGAGATGGAGGAATCAGTCAGGCAGACACTGGAACCAAGAGAGAGCAGTGTAAAAAAAAAAATCCCAGAGAGAATAGACAGAAGAATAGGGCTATTGACAGCATCAAATACTAGAAGGAGATCATGGATGAGAATTGGCACTAGGGATAATTAGGGTAACTGCTGACAGACCAGTTTCAATGGAAGAGATCAGAAGGTGGAGGCACTCTCAAATATTTTCACCAACAGGGTGAGGAGGGACAGTCAGACCAAATGAAAAGTGTTTTGTTTTGTTCATAGTTTTGTTTCCAAAAGTAAAAGAGAAGCCTAAGTGTGTTTGTGGCGAGCAGACAGGAAGAGATCACAGATTAGAGACAAAATAAGGATTATGGAGGGGTCAGTGCAACCTGCTGGAAAAGAGAGAGGATGTGATGCAGAGTTCATGTCAAGGGGTTTGCCTGGGGAAGGAGAAAACTTTCTATCATTTGGACTGACTTGGGATCTTGGTTTGGATAAAGATTCCAATTTCATTTACTCTCCTTCAGCATGAAAGCAGCTCTTCAGCACTGCACAGACCAGTATTCCGTTCCATCTAGCATTCTTTCTGGACAGTGATGTAGAGATAGTTTATACCTGGAAATGCTATCTGCAAAGTATTCAAGCTAATGGCATGCCAGACTTGCCTAATAGACTACAGAGAAATTTCTGACCCCACAGAATCCTAATAGAAACTACAGCAATGTTTGTCAATTGGTGGAAGGTCAGATAGGGAGCAACTAATATTGTCTGAACCATAAAAGGGAAAATTGAGTCATTCAGGCAGAAAATTTGAACCTGACTGTAGTCCATTTTCTGCCAGGTAGACCTTGCTGAGCAAAGGAAGGAAGAGGGGAGGAGAAAGGAGAAAATATTATCTTCATTTTAAAATAATGCTTTTAAGAAAATGCTATTTTAAAGCACAAACCACTTGGAAGACACAATAAGTATCCACATAAAGTCCACTGCAGAAGAGACTGCAAATAAATTAATGCTAAAAAACAATGGTAGTTTAATATCCTCTGTTGAAAAAAAAAAGCAAGATGTTAACTTTATGAGAGAAGCCCACTTTCGCTTGCCTGGTTTATAGAGGCAGATGGATAAAACAAAACAGACAAAGCACAAGCTTGAGAGACTACCTGAGAATCTTCTAAAATTACCTACAAACCCCTTGAAGCAAAGCGACTGGCTTGAGAAAGCCTGGCCCTTTTTCCTCCATCATTTATAGGAGATGAAATCCTGCTTAGGTAATTGGAAAAACATGGATCCTCAGCTAAAGATGGGTTCACATCTTAGGCAATAGCCCAGTTAAATCACTGAGTTAACGCTCACCTAAAGACTATGAAGTAACTGTTAGGAACCTAAATATGCCATTAAGGATTGATAAATATGTTGAGCACCTAAGCTCAGCTTTCAGTGAAGAACTACAGTTAATCCTTTCATTCAAAGTGCTACTAAATAGCTCTTTTAGTGATGGCTAAGAACTGGAAATAGAAGGAATTCCCATCAAGTGGGGGATAGCTAAACAAACTGTGATATATGATTGTGATGGAATATTATTGTGTTATAAAAAAAAAAAAAGGCAAGCAGGATGATTACAGAAAAACCTGGAAAGACTTACATTATCTGATGCAAAATGAAGTGAATAGAACCCGAAGAATGTTGTACACAGTAATGGTAATGCCGTACAATGGAAAATTGTGAATGACTTGGCTACTTTCAGTAATTCAATGATCCAAGACAATCCCAAATGACTAATGATGAGGCACACTCTCCGGCTCCAGAGAAAGAACTGTATTGTTTGAATACAGATGGAAGCATACTATTTTTCAGTTTCATTCTTTCTCTTTTATTCTCATTTTCTCGTACCAAATGTCTATATTTTATGTGATTGTTTTATATGATTATATGATTTATATGATTGAATATGTATAATCTATATCTGATTGCTTACCTTTTCCAAGGCCTAATAATTCTACATACAGAAAGTGTTCAATCAGTACTAATGGCAGTTAAAATTTTATACTTTAAACCTCTCTAACATAGAAGTTCCCTTTAAAAATTGAAATGTTTGATAAGAACATGCATTTTCTATATGCCTTTAAATCTAGTTCATACCTTTCTTTTCTATTATCGTTGGGAAGAGGGGTTTCACCTTCTTTTTTAAAAATTCTGAACTTAAACCTCAACAAATCAAGGGGTATGTGAATTTTAACTTTGTTATCATAAAGGTGGCTCTGGTCAACCAAGGTTTCTCCAAACTCACCTTCACTCTAAAATTAATACAGGCAACCCCTTAATTGTTTAGGGATTCATTTTTTAAAAAATCTACAAAATATCTTTTGTGCATTGATTTCTCTATCTTGAAAATTTCCCCTAGACTACAGAAAATGCTAAACTGCCTCTTGATTTTGTTTTACTTGAAGGCTCTTAAGGCCTTACCTTATCTCCTCTATTTCTTTTTCAGATCAATCAGTAAACATTTATTTAGCACTTACTTTGTGCTGAGGGAATTAGGACAGTCAGAGGTTAATTGTGGAACTTTCACCAACCACAGTACCAGGTACTGTGCTAAGTACTGGGATGCAAAGAAAGACAAAAGATAGTATCTGCTCTTATGGAGTCTTCAGGGAAGCAATTTATACTTGAGTTAGTCTTGTTGTGGGGAACAATATTACTCTAGGCCAGGCAGTGATGCTAAAGAAGCATATAAACCACACAGGCAGATGGAAATCTGACACTTGGATAGTCTTGAGGGTTTACAAATCCACATTATACATTATGCTTCATTTGAGTCTCACAGCAGTAGCATGAAGTAGGCAACACAGATAGCATTAGGTATAAACTGCGTGACCTTGGGCAAGTCACTTAACATTGCTTCCGTTTCCTAATCTATAAAATGAACTACAGAAGAAAATGGGAAACCATTCCAAAATCTTTGCAATTAAAACCCCAAACTGGATCAGGAAGAGTGGATGCAACTGAGACACCTGAACTATGAAATGGTTAGGAAGGCTTCAAGCTTAAATTTGCATTCGAGCAACTTCCATCTATCCCATTACTTTTCATTAGTTTCTCTCTGGGGCCAGGTAGAGCAAGCCTAATTCCTCTTCCATGCAAAAACCTGAATTTACTTGAAGACAGCTATTATGTCTAACAGCAGTAGCACCACTCCTCCCTTTCTAAACTAAGTCTTTTCATCTCCAGGCTAAAATATCCCCTTTCCTTCAATGATTTCTATATAGCATGAAGATGGTCCAGGGAGGTCTGTAAAACTCCAGTGTGGTCTGAATCAGGTCAAAATGGAATTAGAAAATGTTTAGCAAAATAATAAAAATACAATGCAATAAAGATGATATTAATTTGTGATTTTCTAAATCAGTATGAAGCCTACAGAGATTTTAATTTTATTTGAATTTGAGACCACATCTCTCTTTCTTGATCACAAAGACAATATGAGACTTTGCAAAAACACTTTTTATTCTGAAACTTTACATGTTTAATCTATCAATCAATCAAAAAACATTAGCACCTACTACGTGCAAGACCCTCTGCTTGGGATATAAAGACAAAAATTAAACACTGGATGAAGTAACAATAACTAACACTTAATAGCCTTCCACATATCATTCTACTTAATCCTCACAATAACCTGAAACAGGTGCTATTATTATGAGGCTCAGAGAGATTCAGTGACTTTCCCAGGATCACTCAGCTGCTAGGCGTTTGAGGCAGAATTTGAACTCAGCACTTAGTGCAGTGCCTGGAAATACAGAAGGTGCCTAATAAATGTTTATTCTATTCTCATAAACCCCTTTTGACTCCAGGGCTAGCTAGCCCTTTAAATCACTGTGCCACGTAGTTGGCTTCATCCAAACCATTATATACTTATGGGTATTAATCTAGAAATGTCCTTAAATTGGTCCAAAGATGGGGATAGGGCAAGAAGGGAGAGGGAGATGTTATTTGTGGTTTATGAAGCCCCAATCAGGGTACTCAGTATTTGGAAGATAAATATCAACTGTGTTCTGGACTGATCGATCAGTCAACATTTATTTAATTAAACACACAGTATGTTCCAGACACTGAGGATCCATGTTTCCTCTAAGCAGTATAGAGCAGTCACACAGTGACAGATGGTCCATACCCAAGTCACTGAATTGTTGCCAAGTCACTGATATTTGCTTTGCAAAATCCCTTTTACATGGTTATGCATCTTGGCTGCCCGCGGGTCTCCTTAGAAATGAAATAGATGGCATTCCTATCTTCATGCTTATGGGGAAGGGATGGCTGCTAGAGCTAAGATTTTACTATCACCTTCTATTGACAGAAACCTGAAGTTTGGTGAAACAGACTCGAAGTCCTGCACAATGGTGATGGCACCATTAGGAAAGGAAAAGGAAAACTACCATGCAAATAGTGACTAATGATGAAATTGTACTAGATTTTATTGTACCTTTAAGTAATAAAATGAAAAGTATGCAAATTTTCAATCTTCATTGGAAATATTTGTGTTACGCATAGTATACAATACAATACAATATAATACTAGTAATCATGCAATTCTTCAGCTATTCTAGGGAGATAAGGTCACATTTGCACAGGGGAACAATTTATGGAAGCAAGCCGGAAATAGTCACATTTTGGGGAGATCTTTATCAGGACTGAAAGCCTGCAATAAATTTATATTTATATATGTAAATTTATATAAACAAAGCTCCTTATAACGATTGGGGATTAAAGGAGAAACTGACCATTCATTATTGACTTCATAGTAAAAATATTGTTCCTGGAGGAATTAGGAGATACTGTTCCTTTTCTTTTAATCTCCATAGCCTCCCATTCCTCCCACCTCAGTGAAATCTTAAAACTGAATTACTAACTCAGCATTGATCTAGCACTTTGTGATGCAATCTTGCTAGTAAAGCTGTGGATCCCTGTTATTTTCTGTGTATCAGTGTCCAAGCTTACTACACTGATTACCTCAAGTTCAATAGTGACAATACCTCGCTGTGCCTCAACAAAACAGTAATACGCAAATTTTAAAAAGGCAAATGAGTCTTGGCATAAGGAAATTCAAGGGAATGTTTCTGAGGATACAAAGACTAAAGCAAAATAGACTCAGTCCTCAAGGAATCCATATCCATGCAGAGTCAGCAGGTGAAAAAATACTTACTGTGTGTCTACTATGTGCTCAATACTGGAGCAAAGTACAAGACAGATACAAAACAGACACAAGTTAAACTTGGATGGGAGGACACTAGCCCTTGGAGGAAGTAGGACTGCTCTCTTGCAGAAGGTGGAGCTTGAGCAAATTCTGAAAGGAAATGAGGAATTCTAAGAGGCAGCAGTGCAGGGGGAGGGCATTTCAGGGATGAGGGAGAGTCAGTGGATGGACAGGGAGATGGAATGTTAAATGAGCCAATAAGGTTGGAGTGAAGAGGGGAATAATGTATAAGAGGACTCCAGAGATAGGAAGGGGTCATGTTGTGAAGAGCTCGAGGGCTTGCCTTGGAATCACCAGAGTTTACTGAATAGAGGACTGACATGGTCAGATCTTTGCTTTGAAGAAAATCACTTTGGTGGCTCTGGGCAGGATGGATTAGAGCAGAGAAAGACAAGCAGAGGCACCAAATCAATCTGAACAAATGTAGAACACTGTGCTCTATCCTGGAAGTTCTGTTGTAGAAAGCTAGAGCTGCTCCACAGGAAGGATGGAAATAAACATTTATTAAGTGCCTACTATGTTCCAGGTACTGCAGCAAGTCCTTTACAAGTAAAATTTCATGTGATCTTCAGAACAACCCTGGGAGGTAGGTGTTATTATCAACCCCATTTTTCAGTTAAGGAAAATGAAGATTGGGGTCAGGACCAAGATGACAGAGAAAAGGTCCCAGGGACTCACCTGAGCTCTCCTCCAAACCCCTCCAAATACCCTTAAACAATGGATCAAAACAAATTCTAGAGTGGCAAAACCCACAAAAATATGGAGCAAAACAATTTTCCAGCCCAAGACAACATAGAAGGTTGGAAGAAAAGCTCTGTCACCCTGGATGTGAGTGGAGCATAGTCCAACACAGACACCCTCATCGGTGCAGAATGGGCCCCAGCAAATGTGGAGCAGACCTTGGAGAGGGGACAGCTGAATCAGGGGTGACAGTGGTCACCTTTCAGCCCACAGACAGTAAGGGGGTTAGACACCAGGGGTCCCTCAGGGGCAGGATTCTGTTGCATTGCCCATACTTGGGTCTTAGTCCCAGATGAGGGGGAACATTAGCACCCACACAGACCCTAGTCACAGTTTCAGGGTGGAAAAGAATACTTATGGTTGCTCACAGACCAGAGCACAGGCCAGGAGAGGAGTAACCCCACCTCTCCCTAGATCATACTAGGTTGGAAGAAACAAAATCTCAAAGGTCCCCAGAATTACCTCTATAAACAGTTACAGAAAAAAACCTGAAGCTTGGGATTGTATCCCCTCCACTCTGAAAACAGAGCCCCACTTTAGTATAGAATTAAAATTCAAGAAATAGACTGCAAAACGAGCAAACAGCAGAAAAAGATCCTGACTACAGAAAGATACTAGAGTGACAGGAAAGATCAAAATACAAACTCAGAAGACAACAAAGTCAAAAATCCTACATCCAAAGCCTCAAAGAAAAATAGGAATTGGCCCAGAGCATGGACAAGCTCAAAAAGGATTTAAAAATCATGTAAGAGAGGTAAAGGAAAAACTGAGAAGAGAAATGAGTGATCCAAGAAAATAATGAAAAAAGAGTCAACAGCTTGGTAAGGAGACACAAAAACATACTGAAGAAAACACTTTAAAAAACAGAATAGGTCAAAAGGTAAAAGAGGCACAAAAAATCCAATGGAAAGAAGGATGCCTTTGAAAAGCAAAATTGAGCAAATGAAAAATGATGCACAAAAATTCACTGAAGAAAAGAACTCCTTAAAAAGCAGAATTGGCCAAATCAAAAAGGAGGTACAAAGGCTCACTCAGGGAAATAATTCCTTAAAAATTAGAACAGCAAGCTGTAGGCTAATGACTTTATGAGACAACAAAAATCAATCAAATAAAATCAAAAGAATGAAAAGATAGAAGAAAATGTGAAGCAAATATATTCAGGAGAGCTAATTTTAAAATTATTGACCTATGCCTGAAAGCCATGATTAAAAAAAAGAACCTAGATATCATCTTTTAAGAAATCATCAAGGAAAACTGCTTTGACATTCTAGTACCAGAAGGTAAAATAAAAATTGAAACAATCCACTGATCTCCTCCTGAAAGAGATCCCCAAATGAAGACTTCCAGGAATATTATAACCAAATTTCAGAAAGGAGAAAATATTGCAAAGCAGTCAAAATGAAACAAATCAAATATCATGGAGCCACCATCAGGTTACAAGATTTAGCAGTTTCTGCATTAATGGATCACAGAGCTTAGAATATGATATTCCAGAGGGCAAAAGAACTAGGGTTACAACTGAGAATCACCTGTCAGCAAAACTGAATATAATCCTTCAGGGGAAAACAATGGATATTCAATGAAATAGAGGACTTTCAAGCAATCCTGATGAAAAGACCAGAGTTGAGTAGAAAAACTGACTTTCAAATACAAGAATCAAAAAAAGCTTAAATAGATAAAGAGGGAAGAGAAATCATAAGGGATTCAATAAGGTTAAACTGTTTAAATGCCTGCATGGGAAAATGATACTTGTAACTCCTGAAAACTTTCTCATTATTAGGGCCATTAGAAGGAGTATACATAGATAGAAAGCACAGAAGTGAGTTGACTATGATGGGATGATTATCTAAAAAATTAAATTAAGAGGTGAGAAAGAAAAATGCACTGGGAGAGAGCAAAAGGGAAAGGTAGAATGGGGTAAATTATCTGACAAAAGCAGCTTGAAAGAGATTTTAAATAGAGAGAAAGATGGGGGAAGGGAAAAGGGAAGTGTGTGAATCTTACTCTCATAGGAATTGGATCCAAGAAAGAACAGCACACACTCAGTTAGGTGTAGAAATCTTATCTTACCATACATGAAAGTAGGAGGGGAAGAGGATAAAAGAAGGGGTGTGGGACTAATAGAAGGGAGGGAAGATTGGGGGAGGTAAAAATCAGAAGCAAAACACTTTCAAGAATGGACAAGGTGAAAGGACTGATAGAACAGGATAAATGGAGATACGATGGAGGGAAATAGAAAGTCTTTACTGTGGAAAAAATTTATAGCAAGTTTGTCTTAAAAAGACATAAATTTATAGAAATAAGTCCCATTCTTCAATTGATAATTTGGTCAAAAGATATGAACAGGTAGTTTTCAGACAAAGTCATCAAAACTATCCAGTCATATGAAAAAATGCTCTAAATCACATGCAAATTAAAACAACTCTGAGTTACCACCACACACCTGTTAGATTAACTAATATGACAAAAAAGGAAAATGATAAATGTTAGAGGGGATGTTGGAAAATTAAAACACTAATGCACCACCAAAGTTGTATACTGAGTCAACCATTCTGGAGGGCAATTTGGAACTATGTCCATAGGTCTATAAATCATGTATACCCTTTAACTAAGCAATACGACTACTAGGTCTGGATCCCAGAGATAAAAAACAAAATGGAAAAGAAGCTATATGAACAAAAATATTTCTAATAGTTCTTTTATTGGTGGCAAAGAAAAAGAAATTTGAGGGGATATCTTGTTGTTGTGTTTGTCCTTCATTCTGGAAGAGGACCATGACGTCAAGATGATGACATGACTTGCAGTTGACTGTGATTTGAGTGAGAGAGGGCTGTGCAAGGTCACCAACCTCACTTTCTCCTCCTGAGCCATCTGGTCCAGTGGCCTGACATTCATCAGGAAGTGTAGAGATGGCCCAGGATATCTGTCAATTGGGGAATGACTGAACAAGTTATTATATATGATTGTGATGGAATACTATTGTGCTATAAGAAATGGTGAGCAGGATGCTCTCAAAAAATGTGAAAAACGGGCAAAAGCAAAAGAACATTGTGCATAGTAATGGCAATATTGTATGGAGATATGCTGTGAGTAACTTAGCCATTCTCAACAGTACAATTATCAAAGGCAATTCTGAAGGACTTATGATGAAAGGTGCTGTCCATCTCCAGGGAAACACCTGGTAGAACCTGAATGCAGATCAGACACTTTTTATTTACTGTTTTTCTTGGGGTATTTTTTTGTCTGTGTTTTCTTTCACTGCATGATTTATATGGAAATGTTTTGCATGACTATACATGTATATCCTACGTCAAATTGGTTGTTTTCTCAATAGGGGGAGGAGAGGGAAGAAGAGAATTTGGAACTCAAAATTTGAAAAAAGAATGTTAAAATTGCTTTTATCTGTAATTGCGGTCAATTATTAAAGTTTTAAAAAGGAAACTGAGGCTGACAGAAGTTTAAGTGACTTGTACAGAGATGTATAAGGAGTATCTGAGGATGGATGTGAACTTGGGTCATTGCCTTCTAAGTCGTATCCAGTGTGCCCCCTAGCTGCCTCCTTCCTTGATATCTTAAGTGGCAGTTTATTACGAACCTCACTAGCTGTGGGATATGGGAACCCAGGGTGAATGTTATCCCCACCATGAAATTTTGATGGTATTTAATGTGATTGTATATGTATAAGCTGTATCAGATTGCTTACTGTCTTGGAGAAGAGGCAGGGAAGGGTAAACGCCAAGCACCAGATGGCATAACTAGGAAACAAGTAATATTTGTTGAGTATCCCTACACGAAAAAGAACAATGGACCAGAAAATAAGAGTTGTAACTCAGCTGTCTCTGTGTGACCTTGGGAAAAATCTTTGGATCTTTCTCATACTTCCACGTGTCTGTGGTCTCCCCATACAGTAAACAAGTTTTTTGAGGACAAATAATTCATTTGTCTTTATCTTCCCTTTCTTTTGTCCATACTGGGTTTTGTTGCTTTTTTATTGGACTTCCATCATTTCCACGTAACTATTGTTACTCTTCCTAGGTCATTAAGCCTAGCTCAGTCTGGCACCCTGAAGGACAAGAGGTAGCACAGGCCAGAAAAAAAAACTATCAATGCAACAGTGCCTGGCATACAGTAAGGGCTTAATGAATGCCTGTTCCCTCCATTACCATCTGCTTTACTGTTGCATCCAAGAGACCATGGAAGCTTTCCCTTTGACTTGCAGATGAAAACTCCATGTCATTGTCTATTAGAACATAAGCTTTTTGAGGGCAGGGGCTGCTTTTATATTTGTATGCCCAATATATTTAACATAGAATTTTGCACTAAGTGCTTTTCACATGCTTTTTCAGTTTTTTCTATCTCTAAATGCATTATTTTATGATTAGAAATGCTACCACATTAGTTGAAGGAACAGGGGGATTTCAAGGTAGGACTACAAACCTTTGAAGGGAGGAACTATTTTTGCCCTTCTCTGTACCAACTCTGCCCCCACCTCCAGCAGTCTGGCATAGTACCTGTAAGAATGTTAGCTAACATTTATATTATGTGCCAGGCACTGTACTAAATGCTTTGTAACCATCCCGGGAGGAAACTGAGACAATCAGACAATCAGAGGTTATATCTGGCTCCATGTTACACAGCTATATCTACTAAGTGTCCAAGACTGGATCTGACTCAGGTCTGATTCCAGGCCCAGTGCTTTACCAACTATTATGCCTGTTCATGGAGACTTTAGATTTACCTGGATTAGTCCTTAAGGGAAGAAACAGGGGCAGTGATCCCAGATATAAAGCTGGGACATCCTGCTTTACAAGTAAGGCCCAGAGATCACACATGTAAAAGAAGCCATCAATTATGACATGTATTCAGGTCCTCTAATGTCAGACTCAGTGGTCTTATCCCATCATGTTAAAATGAGAGGCAGACTTCTTTCTGTTCAA
>CM053769.1:73441762-73584354 GCA_028658325.1 Potorous gilbertii
CTGGAGCTGGGGGCGCGCCCTGGAGCTGGGGACTGGCGCTGGAGCTGGGGGCGCTGGAGCTGGGAGCGCTGGAGCTGGGGGCTGGAGCTGGGGGCGCTGGAGCTGGGGGCTGGCCCGCTGGCTTCAGCCTCCGAGCCCCTCCCCGGAGCTTCTCCTCCTGCCGCGGCGCGGGGAGGACCGCGGGCCTTCTCCAGCCCCTGACGCGCCGTGTCGTGGCTTCTCTTGTGACCGGGCCTGGGGACGCTGTCTCCGCAGCCCCTCCCCTGGAGAGGCCGGCGATCCCCCTGGAATCAAGGCCCGCTGTGTCCCGGTCACTGCGCTGGGGATGCGGAGACGAGGATGAAATAGACCGGCTTCCCTCCACGAACGTGGAGTCTCTGGGGAGACCAGCTGTACAAGCGTACACCCATACGTATATGCGTATATTAAACGTTGTAAAGGGTTCACTTCTTCTACGATGTTTTTTATAGATAGTGTTTAAGCTTAGCGTCTGTGCGTGAAAGTGGAAACTATTTTTATGTCTGTATTTGCCGTGCCATAGTATTTAATAGACGGGCTGCTAGGTGGTGAGGTGCGGGTCCCGGACTCCTAGGTTCAAATCCAGCCTCAGACACTTTCTAGCCAACCCTGGGCAAGTGACTGAACCCTGTTCAGTTTTCTCATCTGTAAGATGAACTGGAGAAGGAAATGGCAAACCACTCCAGTATCTTTGCGAAGAAAACCCAGTGGAATCACAAAGAGTAAGACGTGACAGAACGAGAAGTGTTTAACATGCACAATGTTGAAGCTCATGACGTTCTATAATAGAACTTAATGTTTGAACGTTGCCACAGAAACTGTCCTACTAGTTAATAATTAAATCATACCCGTCTACAAAAATTTGTGTATATCCTTGCATATGTTGTCCCCCCTAGAGAGATTCTAAGCTTATGTTTGTGTATTCACATGTGTGTATTCATGTACATATGATACATGCTTATGATTTAATCTTTATAGATAAAACTTCCCAGATGAGAAATTCAGTGCTTGGCACAGCTCCTGGAACGTAGTAGGGGCATAATAAATATTGATTGATTGTAATTTTCCCTCCACTTTAACAGGTTGGCACTTTTTCTACAATTAAAAATCGTGGAGAGTTGCCTAGAGGGTAAATGATTTGCAAAGGGGCACACAGTGTTTCAGAGGCAGTACTGGAGCCCAAGTTTTCTGCATCCAAAGCTGGCTCTCATTGTTCACTGTGCCACATTACTTCTCACCACATATACCCATATTCCACTTTTGAGGGGAGAGGAGGGAAGGGCAAGGTTAGTGGTTGTGTTGGGGGGCAATCATGAAAAAACTTCTGTGGCTCTTGATCTGAGTTTTGAAGGAAACTTGGGATTCTGAGAGTCATGGGTGTGAAAGGAATGAATTTCAGATATAATAGACAGCCTGTATGGAGGCACTGAATATTATATGAGGAACAGCTGTAAAATATAACCGGTAAGAAGTCCTGTTAGATTAGACTGTAAAGTGTGGCGAGGGGAATAATATAGTAAGCTTGGAAAGGTACTTTAGGTCCATGTTTTGAGGGGTTTTAGATACTAAACTGATATTTGTATTTCACTAGAGGTAAAAGTAATGAGATAATGAAGTTTTTGAGTAGGGAGGTGGCATGGTCAGACACAATTATACTTTAGGAAACTCACTTTGGCACCTTTATGGGGGCCAGCATATTTTACAGGAGGAGATAGACTTGAGGCAGGGAGACTAATTGAGTGGATGTTGCAATAGTCCAAGCAAGAGGTGATGAACTAGGGTGGTACCTTGTGAGCAAATTGACAAGGCTTAGGAAGGATAGGGAAAGAAATTTCATTAGTATAGGGAAACTCAGGTGAGGAAATTCCCTCTGCCAGTGCAATCTGCCCTCTCCTTGCATCTTAAGAGTTAAGTTCCTCTAGAGCCATGAGAGGTTAACGGACTTGCCCAGGGATCACAGCCAGTATGTTTCAGAGGTGGGACCAGAACACAAGTCTTCCAGCTTCAGGGTTCTCCCTCTCTATTCTACTGTAAGAGTTTCTTCAAATCACTTTCCAGTGCTCCAGTGTATCAGCCCCTTACTCAATTGTATAACCTTCATGAGACTGTGACTTTGTATCCTCTTGGAGCCTTATTATCTTCAGCGCTAAGGATGTTGAAGAAAATGTTAATTGAATTTGAATGACTGCCTAGATGTTTTCTGCACAGAAAATGCAACAGACTTTCTTTTTCTTCAAAAGAATGCATTCCTTACTAAAAGAATTAAATTTTTAAAAATTTTTTGTTTTCTTTAAATTGCTTGTTTTATTTTTTTTAAAGTTAGTAATTTGGAACTCTACCCAAAGGGCTATAAAACTGTGCGTACCCTTTGTTCCAACAAATATTACTACTAAGTCTGTATCCCAAAGAGATCATAAAAAAGGAAAACAGACTCAAATGTTCAAAAATATTTATAGCATCTCTTGGTGGTGGCAAAGAATTGGAAATTGAGGGGATGCCCATCAATTGAATGAACAAGCTGTGGTATATGAATGTAATGGAATACTATTTTGCTGTAAGAAATGATGAGCAGATGGAGTTCAGAAAAACCTGGAAAGACTTACATGAAGTGATGCTGATGCTGAGTGAAGTTGGCAGAACCAGGAGAATATTGTACACAGTAACAGCATCATTGTACGATGATCAGCTGTGATAGATTTAACTCTTCCAAAAGGCTCATAATGGAAAATGTTATCCACATCCAGAAAAAGAACTGGATAGTGAATGCAGATTAAAGCATATACTATTTTCATTTTTTCCTTTCTCATGTGTTTTTCCTTTTCTGTGATTCTTCTTTCAAAACGTGACTAATGTTTAACATGATTGTACATATATAACCTAAAAAAAGTTGTTTAATGAAGAAGAGAAGTTAATGAGAATTCTTTGGCTTTTTAATGGGCTATATTGTTCTCTATTTCAGTGTCTTAATGTCTTGAAATTTTGCTTTTTAGAATTTCGGATATGCTTTCATTGGAAAAGGACTTCTTTGGTTCTCCACCAAAAAAAACTGTTCGGTTCGGTGGGACTGTGACAGACATCTTGCTAAAATACAAAAAGGTAAAAAAATTTGTGGCATTTTTAATTTGACTTCTTTCAAGTTACTTCAGTTACAAACAAGTCATTTTCATGATGGTTTGTTTTTTTTACTTGACGTTCTGTCTAGTATAACATTCGTGTTAAAGTATTTGTACATAATAGTCAAACTGTATTATGATACCAATTTTTTTATTTTATTAGAATTTTTTTTATATATATCAAGATAATATATGGCAGCTGTAAATTGGGAAACAGGCCAGTTCCTTACTTGAAGTAAACCATTTATTAATGCAAACAAAATATTTACTTTAGAAGAAGGATTTTAAATTTCTTGTCCATGGATAGATTTCAGGGGATCTGTGAAATTGGGTGGGTAAAAAATTACTTATTTTCATTAACCTTTGAACATTTTGAGGAGTTCATAGTAATTACACACAAAAATGTTAAGAACCTGTGTTTCAGCAGAATCCCTTTCAAGTCTTTAGATGTGAATAAATTCCATGAGTTACCTTGTTTTAGGTGAGATTTAAAAAAAAATTTATTTGAAAGTGATATCATTCTTAAGAGAAAGGAGAAAACTCAGAGCTTTACATAGTAGTTTTATTGAAAATTTTGGAAACATACAGAATGTAAGACATAGCTATATTCAAATAAAAGTTTACAAGTCAAAGATATCATCTAAGGATCATGTCTAACTTTTAAAATATGCTGTCTGCCGTATTTTGCCAGGGGACAATCAGTTCTCTTCATCATAGGGTGTTGAATTGACCTGTGTTTTTAGAAACCAGTTCTGAGAATGGTCTGAATATTAATTGTATAATCCTTCCCTCCCTTTTATCTATTTAAGGGTGATACAAATGATTTTGAGTTGTTGAAGCACCAATTGTCAGATCCAGACATAAAGGTAAGGTATTTTATAAGAAATCTTTTACTGACCATTAAACTCTTCCTTTGGTCTCTCAGTTCAAGTTGGATCAGACTGCTGTAAGAGTAATCTTCATAATTCACAATTCTAGTCATGTCATTCTCTTGATAAAAAATTTCAGTGGTTCTTTGTTGCTTTTTGACTAGTCTAAACTCATTCAGGTTCGTTAAGAGCTTAAACCTATTTTATCTTAATAATAACGACATTTACATAGTACTTTAAGGTTTGCAAAATATTTTGCCTCCTTCCATTTGTCTTCATGCCTTCAGTACATTAGTTAAAATGAGACAGCACAAAGTAAACTTAGGATGCGCAAATTTGGGACATCTACCCCGTATATTCTCACGGACTATCTGTGCCCAACCTGTGGTAGAGCATTCCGAGCTCGTATTGGTCTGATCAGCCATGGACGGACACACTGAAACTTCACTTTATCATGGTGATGTCATTTTGATCCTCCTCGAAGACGAAGGACAACAACCAACCAATATTAGCTAAAAATGTGTCTTGTACTCCAACTAAACCATCATGGTTAAGATTCCCCAAACTTGTTTTTTTTTTCCTGCTTGATTTCCTTTTTCTTCTGGAGTTTTCTGTACTTGAAATGCATTCATGTAATGTCTCCATATTTTGGACTCTATCCAGTTCTTCAGGACCTAGTTCAGGTACCATTTCCTTCATGAAGTCTTTATCTTCCTGATGGAATTTCTGATTATTGTTAAGGATCTCTTTTAACATGTTTTTTATCATATGGCACTTAATATTTCGGTCAAGTATCTATTTTGAGCTTTGTGGTATGTAGGATACGATGTTCATTTCAATCTCATTTCTGACAGACTGCTTTCCATTTTTCTGGGAGTTCTTGTTAAATCAGGAGTTCTTAAGTAATTTATGTTCTCACATTTATCGAACTTTAGATCATTGAGTTTAATTATTTTTCCTATATGTGGTCTATTCCACAGATCTGCTTTTCAGCTAGTACCAAATTGTTTTGAAGGTGACTCCTTTATATTGTAATTTCTGGTCTAAAAGTTCACTTCCATCTTCATTTCTCTTTTGTTGTCTTTGAGATTTTTGATCGTTTGTCCTCCAATTGAGGTCTGCTATGTTTTTGTCTTGCTCTGTAAAGTAGTTCCATAGTAGTATGATTGGCATTGTATTAAATCTAAAATCTAAAATAATTTAATATTATCATTTATTATATAAGCATGACAGTCATGAGCACTAAATATCTCTTTAGTTAAATTTCTAGTTAAATCTCTGCTTAAATTTCTAAACTTTCTAAGAATGTTTGGTTTTGATTAAATTGAAAAATTAACAAAATTAAAATTTTTTGCACAAATGAAACCAGCTAAAATTAGAAGAGAAGCAGGTAAATAAAGGAAAAAAAACCTTTGTAATAAATTTTCTTAGATACGTCTCTTTTCTAGGCTTAATAGAGAATTGAGTCAAATTATAAAAATGAAAATTAAAACAACTAGCTGTTCTAGAAAACTAATCTCTTTGAAGGCAATGCCTTCAGAGCCTAGCATAGTACCTTATACACAGAAGATGCTTCATTTTTATTAAAAATTTAATTTTTTTTGATAATTAGAAAAGTTGTGTTCATTTTTTGAAACAGCTAAAATATTTTTTTTAAAATTCTTTAGATAGGAAATTAGGGTTTGTTTTGGAGGCATTTGAGCTCCTCAGTATAGTTTTGATAGAGCATTAACTTCAAGTAAATAATAATGAAGACAAGTTTATGGATTCAGTTCACATATAGGACAGTTAGGTTCAAAAAGAATCTGTTTCCCAGACAGCTTCCATAATTCTAACTGTCCATGTCACCAGTGTGTGGTTGCAAGTTTGCTCTGAATCCAGAAGGTAGACTCAAATAATGATGTGTTATTGTCCTCTTTGTATTTTGACAACACCTAATAATTTAATCCACCTTTACTTGTCTGCTTTCCTCTCCCATCCCCTTTCCTATGATGTTAACATTAGAAACAGGAAATATCAAATAGGGAAGGAAGAATGCCATGGCGAGAGAGCTGGATTTGCAGTCAGAGGACCTGGAACATAATCCTAATTTGCTACTGCATATGTGGGCTGAGAGAAGTCACTTAATTCTCTTTGGGCCTTCGATTCCTCAGGCGTGTAACAGATGGTCTCTAAAGCTCCTTCTAACTTTAAATCTATGATCCTAAAGATCACAGACCCAAACCTTAACTAGAGAATGAGGTGGTGATATTGAATATTTGGGACAATGAATTAAAAGTCTGTACATATTTATTGGGTACCTACCATGTGTAAGGCTTAGGGGACACAAATCTTTGATTCAAGTTTCTGAACATCACTTAATCGTTGTAAATTTTGACATTTGGTCCATATTTATAGCCACTATACATGCCCTTGGATGTTGTTTTGGTGAAAAAATTCTCCCTGTTATTCTTTTTCTTGGAATGTGCTTCTGTTTCTAAAAGTGGACCACGGAAAAATATTTGTGAAACTGGTTCTAATATTAACATGTTTTATGTACAAATTTGAATTCAGAGAAAAATGTAGGCAGGTGACTTTTTAGAATTTTTATTTAGATTGCAGCAGTTTTGCATTAGATATTGTAGGCACTTAACAAATATTTAATTGTGTTAAAATGTGATACTTTTTACCACTTAATTATGGACAAATGTAAACAGAATCCTAATCAACTTTGTGTTTAAAACTGTTTTCATTGTATGTGTTTTTAACTGAAAAACTTGAACTTCTCCCTTTTCCCCCAATAGACTACGTTGCTCATTATTTAAATAAAGATTTGTATAATTTCTGAATTGCTGATTTCTTTGCTGTTGAATTTTCTAATTTGTCAAAAAACCAGTGATTTTGAGAGGAATTTGTTTTTAAAATTATATAAATTCAAATATAGGAAAAGTAACTGTGATAGAGATGCTTACTTGAGTATCATCCTTACTTTTTTTATAATTAAATTGAAAATTTTTAGTGCCATTGCTCTTTGCCAGTGTCTGAATTTAAAGAGAACTTGTTTCTAATTCATGAATATTATTACTCCCAAGATGTAGCTATGTTCCTACCTTACCTTTCATTATTATGTTTGATTTCATACTTACTTAAGAATTTATGTTTTGGAAATATTTTTCTTAAAGAGACACTTTTATTTGTTGAATTTCAGGATGCCCAGATTATTAACTGGCTGTTAGAGTTTCGAAATTCAGTCACATACTTGACAAAAGACTTTGAACAGCTTATCACCATTTTATTGGTAAGTACTATCTAGACACCGATTTCAGTGACTAGTAATTTGGTCTTTAAAAGGGATGTAAACAAACATGACTAACACAGAAATGTGTTTCAGATGACTGCATCTGTATAACCTATATCAAATTGATTTCCTTCTCAATGAGTAGGGGAGGGAAGGGAGAGACTTTGAAACTCAAAAAAAATTTTTTTTAAATATTAAAAATTATTTTTACATGTAATTGGAGGAAAATAAATATTAAATAAAAATAAAAGAGATGTTAGCCTTGGATGAACTAAATGCCATTTCCCCCTTCTTCAAACCAGAAATTGCCATGGCTAAAAAGGAGCCAAGAAGTGTTGGAGGAATATTTGGCTTTTCTTGGAAACCTTGTTTCAGCGCAGACTGTCTATCTTAGACCGTGTCTCAGCATGATTGTTTCTCATTTTATACCTTGTAAGTATATACTTTCTCCTTACCTCAATTTTCCTTTTATGCCTTGTTATTTCTTATAAAACCATTTTAGATAAACTTTAAGACACTACTCACATCTTTAAAATTAATAGCCACTGAATATTTCAGTGTTTATTTTGGCAACAGTGCTGGTTAGGGTATTAGCCTCAAATGAGATGCTGTGGCGTAGTAGATTGATGACCTTAATGTCAGGAATATCTTCCATCAAATAATTTCTCAGACATGTATTAGCTATGAGACCAAGGAAAAGCCACCCTTTCATCTGTTCTGTATGTATCTTTTATGTTCCTAATTATTTTCATGTTTATCTTCCCTCATTGGAATGTGAGCTTGAGGACAGGGATTTGTACTCCTGACTTTTCTTTTGTATCCTCACTCTTAGTCCAGTTAGCATTTTCTCAGATTATCAATTATAGTTACTGTATTAATAGAGGAAATTTCTACATTGAGAGCTGAAATCACAAGACAATGTCCTCTTCTACCACAAACTCTCCCCTCTCTTCATCTTCTTCTAAAAACAAGCTTCTCTTTCATGTGAGTTCCAGTACAGTGAAATTTATTGAACCATCTAAATTTTTAACATACATATGTCATAATTTGTTTTGTTCTGCAGTCAATGGCATTTGCTTTGTTTCAAATTTTTTGTTATTACAAAAATGCTACCATGAATATTTTGGTATACAAAATATTTTGTTCAGGTCATGGGATCTCCAATTCTTGGAATGTGGACATTTTGATCACTTTTTTAAAATTGTTTTTGCAAAATACTTTCCAGAATATCAGCTTTTCCTCTTGAAGCTGATATTTTGGCTAGAAAAATGTTAACATCAAAAGTAAACAAATATCAAATGTTTAGTAAAGACTTAGAGTGTTTGCTGTAAGGAAATTTCCCAAGGAAATAAAGGTGTCTGGGTAAAGTTTCTTGGATGTCTCTCTTAAGAGACTTAGATCGTTACTGAGAAGTCCATCTAAGTTTTGACAGTAATAAAGTTTAGTCGACTTTATGGTGCCCTAAAATTGTATTTCTTATTTATACACATGATATATTGGGCCCCTTGAATAATCAGCCTCTTCATGTGGCATTTTGTTTTGTGCATGTACATGCGCACCTATGTAGAGACAAAGAATATGTCCATTTTTAAGACTGAGCATAGGTATATAGAGTATCTTTTTGTGATACTGTTGGACTTATGTGATACAAAGCCCTTGACCTGAAACGTGACATCTGAAAATTTTTCATACTAGGAAATATGATTTGCTTTCTGTTAAAAGTTTCCCAAAATGAGTTTTGATGAGAGGGAAACTATTTGGTGTTTTCATAAATAATTGAAATGTGGCAGAAATAATTTAAATAAAATGGTGAATGAGTACGAGAAATGGTTATTTAAATCCAAGGAAAATGTTCAAATTAGATAATATAAACTTATGACTTGCTACTTTACATTGAAGTACAAACCACTGTATGCAATAAAAGTAGTATCTAGTTTGTGAATAAGTTGTGTTCCAAAAGTTTGTTTCTAAATTACTTACTTGAAACAACCTACTTTTCTCCATGAAAACAGTGTTTCTATATTGTGGCTACATTTCCAGGATGAGCCACAAAAATCCTAATGTAGCCAAAATAAAAGATTAGCCTGGTTTCTGAGTCCTGGGGGTGTGGAGGTGCAGGAAGAATAAGAAGCACTTACCTTCCCCAGTTATTGAGTCTGTGACTGGTCCTGGTTATACTTTTGGAATAAGTACAGTTTGCTTTTTTCCACTTTTTTTTTCTGTTCCTTGCTCCAGATCGTGTTCTCTTCTCAACTTTAACTGTCTTCATGTTTTCTTAAGCACTCCTGCTTTGAAAAGGGTGGGTAGGTGCTACCTGTCAAACTTCATGCTCCGAACTATTTAACTCTTCTCAGTCCAGATTCCTATTTTCTCAGTTTAGATGAGGTGGAGGTTGGCTCGATGTTAGGAAAGCAGTTTTATTAAACTCATTCACATTAAGATGTGGATTTTCAGCCAGTCCAATCTCTAACTGGCTATCCATTTATCTTATGATAAACATTTTCAGGAGATATGGGAGAAATCATTTGGATTAACCTTCCTACTAGAGGCTCTATGTAAGTCTCTGTGATATTTCATAATTTGTAGAAGGATTCATAGAGAGCAAAACAGTACTTGTTCAGTTCAGCCTGTAGTTATTAAATGCTTACTATGGGCAAAACACTGTTTAATCACTAAAAGATACATAAATAATGGCAAAATTCTTGCCTTTTAAAGAACTTGCAATCTAATAATCTTAATTGGGTCTTAGATGAAGAAGACAGTCACCAGGGAGAGACATTTGGGGCTAATTTGAACTTGAGTCCCCATAAAAGACATAAATGCCTTTTACGTCTTCCTCCCCATCCTTGTCTCCTAAACCTAAAGATTCACTTAAAACTTTACTTCTTTTTCTCAGAGATAGATATATATTTATGAGCAGTTATTTGTAAATGGAGGTGTCTTATTTGTTGGGAACTATTTGTATATTGTTGTTAATATACTTTACAGTAAACTACAAGGTAGTTTACTCTTTGAAGGGCTTTTTATCTTACATTTTGAGAAATATCAATATGTTAGTTTAATCAAATGTTATAGTTTTTATTTCTAGCTTGAAAACAGCTTTTATAAATTGCCTTTTTCATTTTATTTTGTAATATGAGTTTGTCCAAGCAGCTATGTCAAGGCTAAAAAATAACAGACCACTTTAAAATTATGTTCCTAACAGCTCGAGTAATCATCAAGGAAGGAGATAGGACCATATCAGATTCGGATGATGAAGATGATAGTAAGTCCTGAAATACAACCAAAGTTTAAAAAAAAAACAAATCTTTTAGACTGAGTAACATGAGGTAAATGGTATTAGAAACTCCAGCGTTTGATTTATTCCTGTAAGTAAAGCAGTAGGGTTTGGTGGTCTGATAGGATCTTATGTTGTATTTAACTTACATTTTGAATTAGTGAGGTCACTGGAATTTATTTGCAGTACTGTGAATGGAAAACTGGTTGTAACTGGTTGTGTTCGTGTACATATGATTTCCCTTTTGAAGTAGTTTAGAATACCTGTTTGACTGGATTCTATAGCAGTTTCCAACACATAATTTTAGTTTCTTGCCTGATCCCATCATTTCTGGTCCATTACCTAGTACTAGAATAATAGAAAAAGATTCTTGACTTTCCTGCTTGAGTTTTCTCATCTGTAAAAAGTCAGGGAGTTGAACTGGGACCTCTTAGAACCAGATACCTTAGTTCTGTGTTTTTGTTGTTCTGGCCAGACCTTGTAAATATTTATACTCTCCCCATATTCTCCTGGTATTTTGCATTTCTGTCTGTATACATTAGATTGTAAACTCTTTGAGGGAAATGACTTATCTTTTGCCACTTTTTGTATTCTTCACCTTAATAAATGCTGATTGATAAATTGATTGAAAAGTCCACCCTTCTCCCGTATTAGATTGTGAATTCCTTGGACTTGCAGGGAATGTATTACTTTTCCCCTTTGTGTCTTCTAGTACCTATCACAATGTTATGTACAGATTAAGTGCTTCATAAGTAAATATTTCTTAAACTGAACAGTTATTATTTTGTTCTCTTTGTAGATCTTACTGCAAATTTTGATACATGTCATAGAGCCTTACAATTAATAGCAAGATATGTCCCCTCGTGAGTATATTTTCTTCTTTTCTCATTTTTAAAAATTGTGGTATTTTATTCTTTTTAAAAGCTCAGTAGACAATTGTTATGTCTAGTGATTAAATCAAAGAATGATTTTAAACTTTGTTTATTTCTGTATAGTTTTATATCATCAGTATATGTTCTCACTTTACTTTCACTTAATATGTGTTTCATGGTCCTCAGTCTAAGTTAATTTTAGTAATGAAAATTGGAAGATTATATCGTATAAGAATGCTATTTGCCAGTTTTAAGAAAAAATTTTTTAGAAATTGTGTGAATTTCCATCTTGAAATTTCATGATACTTACCTCTTTCCATTTGTTTTTTAGCAAACTTATTATCTTTATCAGCAGCAAATGTATTAGCTATCAGAGTAAATGTTTACATTTTTGGATAATTATATAAATAAGGGACTCAAAAATATTTGCGTAATTTTCTCTAACATTTCATTCTTGGTAATTCTAGTATTACTGCTTATTAACTTGATTTTGACCTGAAGTATTCATTAAACTCATTGAGAAAAATGAAGACTCTTAAGAGCTAGAGGATTTACTTTTTCATTTAATTGACTCCAGAGTTATCAGGTTTTCTATTTTTAAGGCAAGGAAACAAGCATTTATTAAGTACTTATTATGTGTCAGGCACTGTGCTAAGTGCTAAGTACTGGGGATACAAATGAAAAAGAAAGACAGCTCCTGTCCTCGAAGAGCTTATATTTTAACGGGGGAAGAAAACACTTGAAAGAGGGAAGAAGAAATTGTGTTTGTATTTAGGGGCAAGTAAAGTCCAGAAATTGGGAAGAAGAGCTTCAAGTTGGAAGCCTGGGCCCTTCCGCCTAATGGAGACCAAAGTGGGAACTTGCCTGACAGGGACATTTCAGGCTGAGCGTATTGCAAGGTCTGGTGGATGTTCCAGACTGAAGAAGCCCTCGGTACTGGGAGATGTTGCAGCATGAGGGACAGCTGAGGCATAGTAGCAGAGGCCAAGAGTATAGGCAGAGCTGAGAGGGGAAGATAAAATATGAATTAAAACTTAGCTCAATAAAAATGCACAATATGAATTGAGAATTTTAGATAAAAAAATGTAAGCTACTCTATCTGTTCCCTTTTTTATCAGTATACTATTAATAAGGAATTATTTTTATAGTTGTAGGCAGTGTGTATATCAGTTTTGTTTTCTTGATTTACATCGTTTCTTCTAAGTCGGGAAAAGTTTTTTTCTATCATGTTGCAATCCCTTTATTTTGATAAGCCAATTAAATGGTGGGGAGATTTTTAAATTTGGGGAGGTAATTGTATATTCATATCCCGGTGCTCCCTGGAATTAAGATTAGAAATTCCAGCTCTTGAAATTTGAAACTGATAATTTTTAAAATTTTTACTAATCTTGACTTTTCTTACAGTACACCATGGTTTCTTATGCCAATACTTGTGGAAAAATTTCCTTTTATTCGAAAATCAGAGAGAATTTTGGTAAGAATATTTGGGAGAGCAGTAGGGTGGAGAAACTCAGCAATTTGGGAGATTTTAATTCTGCATGTTTTATTTGCATAAAACTAGTTAAATTGTTACGATAGTAATCTTAGCCTAAGGCTCTTAAATTCCTTTCCTACCATCATTTTGACTAAGGATAAAACTTCTAATCTTCATCTTCCTTATTACTCATAAATCAGGATCAGTTCCTTTCGAATATTTTTAGAGGACTAATATTTATTACGGATACTAATTATTGAGAGTTACTGCACATTGATGTTGTTATTGTACATTAGCAATAAGAACAACCTTTACTAATTAATTGCCTGCTGCTTTGAGAGTATTGTATTAAGAACTAGGGGAGAACTGTGTGTAAGGTATCCTCTGTCTTTAGGGAGCTTAAAATATATTAGAGAGAAAAAATAACAGAGGTCAAAGTTCAGTTAGACCAAACAGCTGGAAGGGTAGAGCATGGTAGAGTGTAAAAGGACTTGGCTGCCAGTTATCAGAATTTGAACACAATTCAATAGGCAATAGCAGAAATTTTTGACATAAAAGTGACACAGCTTTATTCTTATCTGGTATAGGTAAATCCTGAGAAGACTACAGATGGTTTTCCTTAAAATATTAAGGGATCAGTATGGCATTTTCTTTTGTTTCTAGTGGTCCTTTATAAACTTTAGTGGTCCTATATTTACAAGTATGGTTCCAACATTTTTATAGTTCACTTCTTAAGTCCTGGAAATTAAGAGGAATATTGGTTGTTTTATTAGGTTGATGTGAAGTGCAGGTTTACTTATTCAGACTTCTTAATGCTTTTATTTTTTAGGAATGCTATGTTCATAATCTGCTAAGGATTTGTGTATATTTTCCAACCTTGCGACCTGAAATTTTGGAACTTGTTGTCGAAAAGCTACTCAAGATGGATGTAAGTGTTGAATAATTTATTGTTAAAGTTATTTGCTAGCAATCTTATACTTTTTAGAGTGTAGTATAATGATACACCCCTTTTTGGAAACAGAGGGTTGATTAAATCACCCCTAAGTATTTGCCCTGCCAAGAACATTTTAGTGATTAATATGATGCTATGTGCCATGTGCCACAGAAGTTGTGTTCTAATATTATACTTCGGTGCAGAAGAGACCTTGGTTTCTTGAAAAGTATCCAACAACTGCAAGGTTTGGCAGATCCTACCAAGCTACAAAGACTTCAGATAAAGTCCTGATGAAGGGCTAAATGCCTTTTGTCCAAAGGACAGCCAAGCTAAGTTAAAGACATAGCACTAAGTATATCCTTAAATTTTGTCACCTTGTAGCTAATCAAAAGAATAACTGGTTTCGGAGGAAGAACTCTTGTTCCGTAAGGATAAATGAGAGAGCTAACATGGCATAATGGATAGAAGACTTGGCAAGTCACTTAAACCTCTCAGTGCCTCAGGCAGTTCTCTAAGATGTTAAAAGTAATTACAAATCTGCATTGGTAGAGGACATATTACTGGGAGTTCTTTATAGTCATGGGTCTGGAATTCATAAGGGTAGGGACAGTTATGAAGAAAGGTATATAAGATTGGCATGAACTCATGTAGTGTGAAGAATGTAGAACCAAAGCAATGTTACATTATACAATCATGTATACGTGACTTGCAACAATGTAAATGAAATCAACTACAGAAATATACACTGTATCTTCTTAAAACACTAAGCTATGAAAATGGAAAGTGTCATGACTGCATTGCCATCACTCTTCTCAACAAATTGGTTTAGCTTTTTTTTCCAATGGGAAAGATATGCAGGGGTGAGGGGTGGACAGGTTGAACTGGATTGCTGAGAAGTGACTTGATGGGCCAAAGCAAAATGTAACAACAACCCAAATCGGTTGAGTCTCTGTGTCTGCCTTGATGTAAGCAGATTCTTCCACTCTCTAGGTGACACAGTGTAGACAGAAATCTAGACAAGGACTCAGGAGTTCAGATGTGGCTTCAGTCACTAACTCTTATGATCCTGGGCTCGTCCCACAACCTGTGTGCCTTGGATTTATCATCTGTAAAGTGGGAATAATGATAGCAGCTACCTTCCAGTGTTGTTAGGCTCAAATGAGATAATTGTAAGCTGCTCTGCAAACCTTAAAGCCATGTATAAATGAGTAAGTACTACTACTGCTTGCTGCTGCTGCTGCTACTAATACCACTACCTCTGTTTATTCTGTGGGAACTCAGTTATTTCTAATTGAGCTGAACCAAAGGGTTTGATTTATTCATTAGAAATGAGAAGTTTAAAATTTAAAGCTGAAATTCAAATGATAAAGTTAGGCTACTTTACATTGTACCATTAATATGACCATTCATTATTAAATGTTGAACACATTGTAACTTGTATGTACCTTTTTTTAGTTTTACTTTTGGTTCCAAATTCTCTTTCACCATTCCCCTCCCTTGCCCACTGAGAAGGAAAGAAAAACAAGGCCCCTTATAAATCTGTATAGTTGTGCAAAATAAACTTCTGCATTAAGTGTGTTTAAAAAATAAAGAAAAGAGAACATTCTTTGACCTGCATTTTTGAGTCCACCAGCTGTCTGTCCAGATGTGAATCCTTTGGGATTGTGGTTGGGTGTTGCTTGAGCTCCTAAGCCTTTTAGAACCGTTTATCCTTACAGAGTGGTTGCTATCTAAATTGTCCTCCTGATTCTGTTCACTCTACTCTGAATCTGATGTAGTTTTCAACACTGATTTTTTAAAATAAGTTTTATTTATTCAACTTTAATTTTTAATAGCTTTAATTTTTTTTCAATTAAGCATTTTCTTTCCTCCCCAACCTGCCATGTGGAAAAAGAAAACAAAACCCTTGTAACAAATATGTATAGTTTAGCAAAATTACCTCCCACTTCCAGTCTTCATTTTTAACACACTTTTGGAATTGTTTTGTGGTATTTAAGGTATCTTTAAAGTGTCAGAACTCTAGGGGTTTCCTTCTGTAGTATGTGAACAGAGACCTTGGAAGGACACCTTTAATTTTTAAGTTTTGTTGAAAGCAATTAAGAAAAAAACCAATTCTTCCTGTAGAAGGTGGGATTTTAAGTAGGACTTGAAAGACTCTATGGAACCAGGAGGCAGTGATGAGGAGGGAGAGAATTCTAGTCATAAAGGACAGTGAGTGCAAATGCACATGTTTGAGAGATGGTGTTGCGTGTTAGCAGTAGTAAGGAGGCAAGTGTTATTGAAGCAAAGAGTACTTGGTGAGATATAAGGTGTAAGACTGGTGGATTGGGGGTGAGGATGTTCTGACTGTTATCATAATTCTTAGCTTTGAATGTTAGAGGATTTTATATTTGATCCTGGAGATGAAAGGAAGCAAGTAGTTTGAGTGGGAGAGTGACATAGGAAGGTTACTTTTACAGTGGAATGGGGAGAAGTTTTTGTCAGGTAGAAAAATGAGAAGGCTACAACATAGCAATGTCAGATGAGAGAATGGGCCATATTAGAGAGATGATTTGAAAGCAGAATTGATAGACCTCAGCAACAGATTGGATACGGGAGGTAGGTAAGAGAATGAGTAGTTGAGGATGACAAGTAGTTTCAAATCCAGATGATTGGGATGATGGTGGTACTCTTAACAGTGACAGGAAAAATTGAGAAGAGGAGAGGATTTTGGGGAAAAGATGAGTTCAGTTTTGGACATGTTGCATTTAAGATTTCTGTGACTCATCCCATTCAAGGTATCTGTTAGGCAATTAGACATATGAGACTGGAGACGGAGAGAAATTAGAGCTGGACAAGTAGATCTGAGAATCATGCATAGAGATGATAATTGAATCCATGGGAGCTGGTGAGATCACCAAGTGAAATCATATAGAGGGAGATGGGAAGAGGCCTAGAACAAAAGCCTGTGCAAAGGGAATAAACCATGATTAGCAGACTTGGGTGAAGATCCATCAAAGGAGACTGAGAAACACCAGTCAAATAGGTGGGAAAACCAGGAGGGAGGAGTAGTGTCTTAAATGCCTAGAGAAAAGAGTATTAGGGCTGCAGAAACGTCACAAAGAATGAGGAATGAGAAAAGGCCATTAAGATTGGATTGGCAGTTAAGAGATCATTGATACTTTGGAGAGGTTGAACCATGAGGTTGGAAACCAGATTATCTACAGTTAAGAATAATGAAAGAAAAGTAAATGGAGGCATCTGCTCTAGAGAGCCTTCTGTAGGAGTTTAGCCACAAAGGGAGAAAAGGTAGGGGAGAATAGCTAAGTAGTTATTCGATATGGATGGGTCAAGGTTGCGCCTTTTGAGGATGGGCAACAGGGAAGCACCCAGCAGAAAAAAGCAAGATTAAAGATAAATGAAAGACTGGGGGTGATAGAGGGAAAAGTGCTGGAGGAGACAAGCTGGTGTTGGGAAGTTACTCCTCAGCTGCTTGTTGATTAACATTTTCTGTGTTTCCGATTCATAGCTCTTTTTTGTTGCTATTCAGGATTCGCTTGATTTATTTTTCTGAATTTTTAAAAGGTAGTTTTTGAATGTATCTGGGGAAATAAAGCTTGCACAGATGGTAAGATATATATTTATTGAAATGATCTGTATAAGAAGTATGTAACCAGTTGTATATATTAAGTATGACAATTATTAGGAGCCCCTTTCTAATAATGACTTTTAAAATTCAAAAATAATTTTAATTTTAGCATTTGATTTTTAATTATCTCCCAATCCTATTGAATTAGAATCTAGCTTTTTAAGCTCTGTCATAATTGGGTAACTGTTAATGTAGAATGTTTATAGAAATATTTGTCATAGGGCATGGTATTCATGTGATAACAGAAATGTTAGGTTATTGATATTATAAGTCTTCACTTACCCAGTTCACTATATAGATTTGAAGTGTGTGTGTAATGTAATGCTATAAAGTATACCAACCTAATACTTAAATATGTCTTAGAAATAGCTCTTGTGTTAATACAAATACTTTATAAAGTTATGTACTTATTTTTCCTGCATTTGTAATATAGGTGAGTGCATCGAGGCAAGATGTTGAAGATGCAGAGGATGCAGAAGAAACAGCTGTTCAAACTGATAATGGGACAGATACAGTAGAAAGGTTATTTAATATGGTCAGTCTGTATTACCAAAATGAAATTTAAATATAAGCTGTTGGATGAAACTATTTGTATCGATTCTCTTTCCTGGTGTTGGTGGAAAAAACTAGTTAATCATCTCTGATTTAAAAGAGCATAGTCTGTTTTAGAAGCAGTTATTTATTACATATAAATATAGCTCTGACCAGGTTACCTGTCAACAGATTAGCTGTGTTTTTCTTTAAATTTGAGTGCAGAGTTGTATGTTTAAATTTAAACATTGCTTCTCCAATTAAGGAATTTTGTTCTAGAACCAGTCAGTTTATGGTGGACCAATTGTAAAGCACATAAATTGCTTTTCCTATCGTTTCACATTATTCAGAACATGTATAATTTCTTTGATTTAGATGCTTTTATCGATGCATACTACAACCTCCTCCATGTCTTAGTTTCCATGAGCTGCTGTGTCTAAAATACTTTTTCCTTGGTGGTCAGCTTTCTTTTGAAGCGTCTAGTCTTTCTCAGTATGTGACCTTCAAATGATGGCTCTTGCTGGGCCGGTGTTCAGCTTTTTTAGCTTGAACCGTTGGAGCTCTCATTCTACTTCCACTAAGTGATTACTTGTATCTTAATGTAGCATAGGTATTTTTTTCTTTCTTGATTTTTGTGGAAAACTTAATCGCTTTCCATTTAACAGGATGAAGATGAAGAGACTAAAGATGAAACAAAAGATATTTCTGGAAACAGTGATCGAATGGCACATCCAGTAGCTGAACGTTTAGATATTCTTTTGTCCTTACTCTTTTCCTACATAAAAGATATCTGCTATAAAAATGGTAATAAGAAAAAGATAATCCAATATTATATATGCATAGAGGTTGGTTATTTTTATCCAGAGATTTGAATTATTTTGAAGCTGTTATTTTCGTAATAGTGTAATAGCCTTGACTTAGTACCTTAACTATGGTATCATGGAAAACTCTAATCTGTAAACATTACCTAGGTCTGTCATCACTAAACTAAAATTGCATATGGCAGTTTACCCTCATATGGATGAAATGGAAACCTGTGCTGTTAATACTGCATTTTTGTCAAAGGCCTGTTTTCTGCATTTCTTTATTTAACCACATAATTTTGTTTGTTTTTAATGTGATTAGTTATGATAATATTTTTCCTAATGTTGTACCTGGTATAGATCCAACATGATCATAGTAACTTATTATATACAAATTTTGCTAGAGTTTAACATATTTTATTTCAGTATTCATTAGTGATACTGATATATAGTTCCTTTTCTGAATACTATCTTTTAGATAGAATAAATGCTGGTAGGTGAAAGTAAGCTGGCATTATTAGACATGACTGTTGAGAGTCACAGGTAATCCATCTTATTGGTTCTAGTGTAATTGATGAGGATGTGTCTCTTAATGAAAATTATTTGCTTTGCTGTTTTCAGATTTTGTATTCTCAATTTTTTCTTTTAATTATCTTTTGAAGCTGAAAAGTTATGTTTACTTTGTAGGTGAGATTGATGTCAACAAAACAAAGGATTTGTATCGAGATTTATTAGGGATCTTTGACAAGCTAGTATTGCCAACCCATGCCTCCTGTCACGTACAGTTTTTTATGTTTTACCTCTGCAGCTTTAAATTGGTAAGTAAAAATACCTTTTTAAAACATTACTTTTTTCTTTCCCTATAACAGATGAATTTACTGAAAATGAGGGAATAATTTTGAAACTTCCCTCTTAGTGAAATTAACTTAGATAAACCTACTTTCTTCATAGGGATTTGCAGAAGCATTTTTGGAACATCTTTGGAAAAAATTGCAGAATCCAAATAATCCTGCCATCCTCAGGCAAGCTGCTGGAAATTATATTGGCAGTCTCTTGGCAAGAGCTAAATTTGTTCCCATCATGTAAGTAATTTTATGCATATATTTTAATGTTATGGTTTTTAAAAGACCAAGATCACTGATCCAGAGATTTGGGAGTTGTCTGCATACAGCTAATAATTCAACCCATAGACTGTAATGAAATCAGTAAGAGAGAGGGTTTAGACAGAGCAGAAGAGCTGAGGACCAAGGAGAGAACCTTGGAATTCCTGTGGGGCAGGTCACAGACGATGACCCAGGAAGGAAAATGGAGGAGGAGTAAACCTACCAGCAGGAGAGAGAGAGAGAATAGCATGCCAAATGCTGAGGAAAGATAAAGTGCCCAAAAAAAGGCCATGTAAGAAGCTGTGAAGAGAAGCCTGGGAGGAAGGAGCCCTTTCTTACCTAAATCAAGTTGAATCAGAAGCCATTTAACTTGAGATTCAGAATTTTGACCCAAGTGAGGACAGACAGGGAGACAGCTAAGAGTATGTACCTGAATCACAAAAAGAGGAGAGGCAGAGGTGGGATTTTGCAAGCCAGACAGAGAAATGTATCCCCCACTTTAGAGTCCTGTGAAGCTAGAGGTTGGTATTAGCTCTCTATTGAATACTAAAGACAAGTCCAGTATCTTGGTCTATAAATTCTTGGTGATTGGGTTCCCAGTTCCTTTGCCGAGCGTCATTGGAAGGACTTCGTTTAGAATAAGAATCTAAGTATCAGTCATTATAGAGGGGTAGGGGTGGTGAAATTGTGCTCTTACACACATACATAGCAGTGGATTTAGGCTCACTAGTAATGGAGGGCTAGAACATAGTTTCAATAATCACAACAGGGGAAAGTGGGTTCTATGAGGAGGCCTTAGCTCATTTCCTGGGGTGGCAACACTTAAGACTATTGGCCTCTTGCTTTTCCGGCTCTTCTGTATCCATGGATAGGACTTGAAATCTATTTTTTTCATATTTAGTGTTAATGGGTGGTTGTGAAGTATCTGTTATTGGTCTTCTTTTTGAGTCAGTCATTTTTTAAAGTAAATACAATTTGCTTATTAAATTGAAATTTTTCTTTTCTCTAGCACTGTAAAAGCATGCCTAGACCTCTTGGTTAACTGGCTGCATATGTACCTGGATAACCAGGATGCAGGAACAAAAGCCTTCTGTGACATTGCTCTTCACGGACCCTTTTATTCAGCTTGTCAGGCTGTGTTTTACACTTTTGTTTTTCGACACAAGCAGCTTTTGGATGGAAACTTAAGGAAAGGTGAGTATGTTAGGGCACATAAGGAACTGATTACATTGACTTGACATTTTTGTTACTGTTGTCATTTGAAACTTGCGGTTATTTCCTCAGTCTGGCCAAATTTTATCTTCAAATACAATTGAAAACTTTATACATTATTTACCATACTGTTGTAGTTTTAGTGACCTCTGTAATTTGTTTCTAGTTTAATCTATAAGAAGCTTGTTAACTATGTTATAGTTGAAGACAACTTCTAGCATAATTTAATAAATATAACCTCATTATGCTGATTCATGTGTCTGTGATTCCACTCATACAGATGTTTTTCTGTAGTTAGGAGGAAAAAGGAATTTTATATGTGTGGAGGGTAAGACTTCAGAGATACTGACCAGCATTAAGAGTATTTGTGCTTCTTTTCCTAAGTAGATGAGATTATTATGCCAGTGTACCTTTATTGGCATAATTCCTTTATTTACCTTTCATTACATCAAAATATTTGTCATACAACATATCTGGACAGATGTCTAAAGGGTTTCTGTCTTAAAAGAAGTGTGGTAGCTTAGCAGCTAATTTAGAAGAGATTCCAAGACCTTTGGCCATGCTAATTGTTTAAAAAAAAAGTTTGATAAAACACATTTTATTGATATCATAAAAGTACTGATGATGATAGCTAGCATTTATATAATGCCTGCCATGTGACAGCGCTGTGGTAAATGTTTACAAATATTATCTCATTTGATCCTCAGCAACCCAGAGAGGGAGGTGCTATTATTTCACTCATTTTTTGGTTTGCCAGGGTTTCACTTTTTCATTTTTATGTCAGTGACGTTTCCCAATATATGTCTCCCTTTCCAGAGATCACTCTCTTGGTAAAAAAAAAAAAAAAAAAAAAAAAAAGAGAGAGAGAGAATAAAATAGGGAGAAAAACGTAAGCAAAACTAACCCCACATTGAAAAAAAACTGACAATATACTCATCATTTTGATGCCTGTGGACCACCCCTCTCTACCACCCTGACCCCCTCCCTCCACACTCTCTGTCTTTGGAGTTAGGGAAGGTATTCCCAGGAATGTATTCTTAGTGATACTATAAATCACTTGAACAGTGACTCATTTTGTTCACGCAAGTAATTTTCTGCATGTCATTGGTTCACATAGTAACCTGTTATGTTTTCTCATTTTGTAGTGTTTAAATTCTGTGACATAGAATGATGGTTTCTAAAACTACACATCAGCATTACCTTGAGGCATTGTAGCATAGTGGATAGGGAAGAATCAGAAAACCTCAACTTTGCCACATTCTCTGTCTATCCCAGTGAAATTAGAGGCCCCATCAGGAAAAAGAACAGCATGTTACATTTGTGTGGTACTTGACAATACAGGGTACTTTCTCACATACAGTTTCTCAATTTGTATTCTTTGTAATATAACAAGTAATAGGGCAAGCACAAAAAGGAGCCTTTATCATTTTGTGGGCATCTGGTTGGTGAAGTGGAAAGGGTGCCAAACCTGATGTCAGGAATTTTTAGCTTAGTGGACAAGTCACTTAACCCTGTTTGCCTCAGTTTCCTCATCTGTCAAAAGAGCTTGAAAAGGAAATGGCCAACCACTCCAGTATCTCTCAAGAAAACCTCAAATAAAAGTCATGAAGAATAGGACATGATTAGAAAAAAATATAAATTAACAACAACAAATTGTTTTATAGTCTTTCTAAAATATAAATGAAGCTTTAAACATTTGACCTTTAAAAAAGATTCATTTATAATTTTGTGGTCTTAATTTCACACAGATAATCTTGAGAAATATCTTCCTTTATGGGTACAAAATAGAAATAGACTTTCAAAAGATCTTTGTAAGAAAATTAAACATTTATGGATCAGATGTGTCCATAAAAATGAATAAAAAACTTAAAATTCTTAAGACCTGCCCATTTTATGTGTGAAAAATCATTTTGAGAATTGTCAAAAAAAAACCCTGACATTTTTTCATGCTATTGCATTAATCTAAAGAATTTCGTGATTTTTAATGGCAGTCAAACTCTAGATCTGGACCTGGAGGGGACTTTAGGAGCCATGTCATCCAGACCTTGTTATGGAGGTGGGGGTGGGGCCAAACCTAGCTCTTACACTGTGCATGTTTGTGGGCCAGCACCTGGCATTTAAAGTTTAGTCATGGGAAATAAAATGATCATTTATTTCTAGCTTTGAATTTTGCCTATGTTCTTAAACTGTTAACTGAGCTTTTTTTTTTAAACAAAGGTTTGGCTTATCTACAGAGTTTAAATTTTGAGCGCATAGTTATGTCTCAGCTAAATCCGTTGAAGATTTGCCTCCCTTCTGTAGTTAACTTCTTTGCTGCCATTACAAGGTAAGTTGTTTGGGCATGATTTTTTAAATTGGAGGATATGTAATTTTAATTTTAATTTTAGATCAATTTGCCAATCATTTATCATCAGCCATGTTCTAGGCATAGGGGTTACAAAGACAGAAATGAAAGTTCATCCATGGAATTTGCTTTCTACTGACAATATAGTGTGTACACAAATAAACACAATCATTTGGGAAAAGGCCTCTTGTAGGAGATGTCAGTTAAGTCTTGAAAGGGAAGTAAGATCTCCAAGAGGAGGAAGGGTTAGACTTACAGGCATAAGGAATACAAAGCATAAAAAAGGGAAATGGAATTCCTTATACAGGATACTGAGAACTTAAACAAGTATAAAAGATCTTTTAAAATTTATGCTTGTTTTCAAATGAAACTTTTTTTATTGTACTGTATTTTAGCATATTGTAGCATTACGTGGTAAGTAAAACTCAGTTTTCTACCACCATTTGAGCTCTAAAGACCAGACAGAGTAATGTCACTGTGCTAACAAATGGATCTGTTCGATTTTCTGAAGGAAATACCAGTTAGTGTTTTGTTACACTATTATTGAGAGGAACAACCGACAGATGCTACCAGTTCTTAGAAACACTGCAGGAGGTGGCTCAGTACAGACCTGCACCAATCCACTTGACACATTCTTCCCCTTTGACCCTTGTGTTCTCAAGAGGTAAGCTCGTTTTAAAGTTTGAAGTTTAAGTAGAATAAATGCTTAGTGGGACAAAGTTTGTATTTTTAAAAATATTTAATGACCTACTGTAAATCTTGAATGGAGAGTGCATGGGTGTTGGTGTGAATTATGAATTTATATGAAGCCATTTGTAAAGTGCATTCTTAATAATTTTTGAGGTAAAAATGTTCTTTTACTGTGAGGAAACTGAAGCTTAAAGAAATTATCACATTTCAACAGGACCATAGCTAATTAATGTCAAGCTCAAACTTAAATCCCAGTAAGCCTTCTGAGAGTCCAAGCCAATACTTGTTCTTTTTTTTATTTTTGTCTTGTGTCCCCTGTGCCTCACTCAGAACTTTTGCACATAGTAGGCACTTAATATAAATATCAGTTTAATTTTAATTTCTTAGTGTTTCTTCTAGGTTGTTACTTTCTAAAGAAACTTACAAATAAATCCCTCAAAGCTATTGACATGGCTCTTTCAGTTTTAAAAAACCATTGTATTCTTTCATAGACTTTTAGAACTTATTTCCCTGCTTTGACCTAATCTGATCTTTAATAAATTCTGACCTTTGGCCTTTGGGGATTACTTGCCCTGGGGTTTGTTTTCTTCTGTTCAGTGCTCAGAGGGATTGGGATGTATGGATTCCTGCTTCCCAATCTAGATAGTCACTGGATTTTATATGACTTATTGGTAGTTTTCTGTGAGCCTCCCTATGGTAGAAAAGGACCAGACTGTGTAGGGAGTGTTCCTCAGTAAATTCTTGCATTGCTTGTTAACTGTACTATATGTGGTATATATCCTTTTTTATTTGTTTAGTAGTAACTGCTCTGGATTTGGATACAAACAACTTACCTCTTGAGGCTTTGAAGCATTTCACTTATTGAGCTACATTGACCTCTTTTTACTTTACTTTCCTCATTAAATAGGGAGAATGCTTCCAGGATCACTTTGAAGATCAAATGATACAATGTATCTAGAAGCACTTTGGAAATTGTAACATTTTCTGATTATATTGTAACATTCTGATTAACTTTTCCTGAGTTAGTTGATTTTTCCTTTTCCTATCTGTAGTACTCTAGAAAAATTCACATTTTACTTTAAAATAATATTATTTATAATACCTTCCTACAAAGCATTTGATAACTGGCCAAAAGTAATTAGCAAGCTTCTTCTACCTTAAGTGTGTTTTTTCCTTATTAAGAACCTAATTTGAGATTAGTAGATTTCCAGATATTAAAAGAATCCCCAGGGAGATAATTGTTTTCCTTTAAATACCATTCATTGTCTTAGATGCCTCTTTTGCTTGTTTGTTACTTGTTACTGTATAGGACAAATACAGTTCAGATATTCAGATTCTAATAAACCAAGTCAGCCATAACTTCCTTTTTAACAGCCTGTATTACCTACTGGCTCCTTGTATGTATATTTCCAGTATAGGAAAACTCTCTTGGGTTCTGGGCTCCCAGACCCCAAATCTTAGGTGAATGAATTCCTGTTAATTTCATTTATATCCAATAAGATACTTATGTAAAATTCATACATACACATATTTTCCCACCCTGACATATCTGAACAAGCAATGGCAGCATAAAAAAGGATAATTCATAATGCTTTAACTGAATATGCAGCTTTTTTTGTACTTCTTGTATCTAGGTCAAAAGTATTGAAACAGTTTAACTGGAAAATGAGAAGCATTTTTGAATGCCAGGATTACATTATTCTTTAACTGGGTATACTATTACTAAAAGTGTTTAATGTGATCTTGAAAGTTTGAAACCTAATTATCAATTATGCTTATCTTTTGTTTTTGTATCACCTAAATTTCTCCCAGCATCCCTCCCTTTACCCAGAGAGGTCATTTTATATAACATGGAAGAAAAAAAAAGCTAGCAAAACCCATCAAATACATTTTTAAAAGTCTAAAAATATATGCAGTTGTTTGACACTTATGGTCTTCCTAAAAGAGGGGTAGCCAGGGTGTCTGCTTGTATCTCTTCTTTGGGGCTGTACTTTTTCTTTGTAATTTTGTAGTATTCTCTGTTGGTTCTTTTGTGGGGCTTATTCTTTCCCATTTACAATTATATGTATTTTCTCATATAAGTCTTATGGTTTGTAGTTTGCAATTCTTTTGAGTGTTTATTCACATTCTTTGACCATTTGTCCATTGGGAGAATGGATCTTGGTCTTACATATTTGTGTTTATTCTCCATACATCTTGGACAACAGACCCCTATCAGAGATATTTCATGCAAATGTCTTGAAATGTGATTTTAATCAATACTTTTTGTTAATAGATCCAAAAAAGTCATTGATCCCATTTATCAGTCATGGGAAGAATTGAGTGCTGAAGAACTTAAGGAGTTTAAGAAACCGATTGAAAAGGTAATTTTTTGATTTACCATTTACTTGTAACCTCGTTATCAATAGATTTGGCCAAATGCTAAACTAGCAATAATTAACTAATTTTTTAATTGGACAGTTTGCATTTATTTTAAGTTTATTACTATTTTTAACAAAGTTCACTTTTTTACAATTTACTATATATATTCTTTTCAATGGAAATTTGTCATCAGATTTTGGTAAAGTGTACGAGTTTTATCCAATTATGGAGAAATGTAGGGTTAAATAAGATATGAATTTAGATACATTTAAAAATGTTCTCATAGTTTTTGTTTTTGTAAAAATACCAAAAACTTTCCTTTGTAGTCCAGTTATCCTTAGGTTGACATTTGTGCCAACAGTTGGATAAAATAACCTTATGGTAATGTGGAAATAATCACTTGAAGGGATAAATCAATAGGCAGTCTTTAGAACATATCAGCTAGCATGTCATCACAGAAGTAAGTAGTCATCCTATACTGCATCATTCTGCTGCACTTTCATAGTTTTGGTTACCATTTCTACCTTCCTTAGATTTTCAGCCTTCTTCAGAGTCTTCATTCACATTTGAAACTTGAATCAATGTGCTTGTTTTCCTACCTGATAATTATGGTAGTATACTTCAAAGAATGTAAGATCTTGTTGATATAGGTATTCATTCCAGTGGTACTAATTGAAATCTGACCCTGTTCTCCTGTAGTTTCTCTACACAGGAGCCATTCCTCTCTTCCAGGCTTTTTTATTTTCCAGTTATTAGGGCAGCAGTCAGGTTTTCCATTGGTTGTTCCTTGATCTGTCCACACATTTGACCCACCTCCTTTTCCTGTTTCTTCGATGGCATACCTTATGCCACTGCTTCTGCATAAGTTATCCTTGGAAATATCTACAACCTACTTATTCTCACCATATGTCTTTTCATATTGAATCATTTACAACTTTGGTTCAGAACCATATGTCATTTTCTGGAGAATGTGTTCTGAAGAATTTTTATTCTTGGGATCATTAAAAGCAGTGTACAGTCCAGCTCATTTTCTTCCTCCTGTTAGATGCTAGACTCCAGTAACTGTCCAGCCACAGTGCCTGTCCCAGATACATGTGCTTACGTATAACAGTGTCATCCAGTTGTGTGTCGTGATCTGGACAAAAGGCATTTTTCATTCATTTAGTTCTTCCTGTAAAGATTGTTAAATACATTTCATTTGAGCAGCGATGGATCTCACTGATAAACCCCTGTAGTAGTTCCTGGGCTGGGTAGAACCCATAAAACAAAATGTCTTTATATTATCTCTCTTTACTCAACTCCTTGTTGCAAAGGACTGTGTTATGAGGAATTTGAATTTTGGCTTTCTTTGGGATCTCTGACTTGGTCATTTAATTAGCTTTTCAGTGAGAAATTTTGAAATTATTTTCTCCTTGCTCTGTATTGATTAGTGTTAAATTCCTAGAAATGGTTTTGGTTTTGGGGTTTTTTTTTTCCATTGTAATGTCTTCTGGGAAGGAGAAAAATTTTATTGGTGTTTTCTCCTTTTTCTTTTTTCCAGGGAACAACAGAAGATGAAGATGATGACTTTTTGAAAGCTGAAGTGCCTCAGAATGACACTGTGATTGGAATGACACCGAATTCTTTGGAGTCAAGTTTTCGAAGCCCATCAAGCAGTGTAGGGTCTCCACAAGTCACATATATATTGGGCCAGCCCCTCTGATAACAAGAATTAATAACTGAAGAGACTTTTCCCCTAAAAAAAATCCCAACAACAACAAACAAACCCAAACTTGAATACCAAGTTTCACAGGTTATGGAAGCTGAATTTAAATTCAACCATTGACATACCTCAGGCATCCTGGTTTCAAGTTAAATTTTAAATGGTTTCCAGACGGACGACTTTTTTTTTTTTTTAGTATAAATTCTAGAAAAAGTTGAATGAATATCATGTGCAATATTTTATAGTATAGTTTATTATTACTGTAATTTTGCAGAGTCTTCATTTAATGTATAAAACATATCTTTTATAATGTAATTATTATAAAATTTCTAACATATGTAATCCTATTTTATTTAATAGCATTTTAACATGGACTTCTACTTGTCAATGCCATTTTCATATTCCAATGATAGCCCTATGAATCCCAGTGCTTTGCTTATATGGTTTCAAGAAAACATCCTATATAACAGATTCGTTCACAAGTCTCTATCCATATTTCAAGTCAATCTTTGTAATTAGAACATTTTTGCTTTGGTTCAGTATTTATTTTGTGTTGTAAATAAATAAGCATGCATGCTTATTTATTTACTGAGACCCATTATGGTTGAATCTCAGTGTAGTGGAAATAATAGGGAAAGAGGGAGGTTGTTGAAAATAGTCTGGGATAATGATAGTTGGAGAGGGATCAGCATACTGCAGGATTTGATCTTGTGGGTTGAGTGGGGAGAAGAATGGTAGAGCTAGGAAAGCAGAATTTTCTTGCTTTGTTTAAGCAAATAATCAGGTAAAAAAAGATACACTGTACAGAAATTGTATTAGTAGTTTTCCATTTGAATGGAATTAAGATTTACAAAAGTGGTTTTGATAGCTTTTCAAATCTGTTAACATGGATTTTACCTGTACATTTTTCAGGAATGTTATGTTTGAAACAGTACTACCAATTTATCATAGCATATCCAAATTAGTTTTGGATAAACAGGTCAGTGATAATGTTCACATTTTGACATTCAGCTTCTAAATTGTGAGAAAAATATTTTCATGTCTTTTATTTGACCTCTAATTGTAAGGATTTGTTAGGAAAAAATGAGATCGTCAATTGAATTATAAATCTGTCATCCAAATTAATGAACAACTTTACAGGTGGAAGCAATTTACAAAAAGAATCTTTTGAGCACTTCTGTAACTAAATCCCCTTGGATATAAGGCAGTTCAGTCTTACGTGAATTCTGCAATGTAATATAGTATCTTTTCAATACTTGTGTATTTTATCTTAGTTTTTTAAATGTATATATAATTTTTTTTCCCAAGGCATAAAAAGCATTTCATGTGTTTTTGTTATTTAATTTGTCAATGAAACAAATGCTTTCCTTGCTCATAAAATTTTATAGTTCTTTAATATCTCTTCAAATATATTAACGTGGAATTCAACCTAAGGGAAGAAATATATTCCTGAAGGTGATTTGTGCATATGAAAAGTAGAATTTCATATCTTGAATTGGATAGCTACTCTGCCTTCTTCAAAAAGAGAGTACCAGGCTAGAATTATATCTATCCCCCTAAATATTGCTAGCTTAGGGGAATTTTTATTTTTTGGTTCAAGCTGTGTTCCTGGTATTCCAGTCCTCAGGTGCGCAGCTATTTGACTGAAGCCAAACTTCAAAGAACCCCCTTAAAAGGTTTTATTTAGTGGTGGACTCAGTCAAAAGGTTGCACCCAAGGACCTAGAAGACCATATGTGATCTCAAGACTGCAATTTCCCCACCCCAATCTAGTCCAGCTTTCTCTTTTTGTAGATAAACTGAGGCACAACTTGCTGAGGTTCCAAAGATACAGGCAGAATTTGAACCCAGATCTTCTCATTCTGCAGTCAGTGTTCTGTGCAGGAGCGGGGAACCTGCAGACTCTAAGCCACATGTGGCCTTCTAGGTCCTCAAGAATGGCCCTTTGACTAAATCCAAACTTCATAGAACAAATCCCCTTAATAAAAGGGTATAAATAGTTTCCTGCTGCATTATACTCAAGTAGAGATTAATGAGAAGTACTTAAAGTGGGAAATAAAGCAAAATAAGACTGTAAATAAGTCTGGAATTAATTTACAGAAGGTAGAGCCCACCAGCCTATAAGCAAGGTTTTAATAAAACTTCAGCCTACTCCCTGCCATTCTAGATCCCACTAGAAGAGGCAGACTTTAACAAAAGGAGCTAACTCATTGTCACTAAATCAAACCCCGCTCCCCCATGTCCAGATGCCACTGGCCTTTCTCTTAGTAGGGCTTTGTCTCTTCAGACTTCTGAAGTCTGGTCACACATGGGCTTCAAAGAACTGTGAGTTGTGAACTACAAAGCCTCCAGGTAAATGACAGACCACTAAGCCCTAATATCTGTCCTACTGCTGAATTCTCCAATTAAAAGATGAACTCCTCCAAGGAGGGTATGTCTCAATTGTCCTTTTGTATCTTAGCACTAAATACAGTGCTTGACAAATGGTAAGGACTTAGTAAATGCCCACTTCACTCATTCATTGCCTGAATGCCAGGCTGAGTCGCCTTATGTTGTGTGAATAATGGGAGACTTCTGAAAGTTTTTGAGGAGAGGTGTGACAGGTTAGAGGGGCAATGTATGGGAGGAATAAGGCCGTATTGAAAAGTCACAGGGCTGAGTCCAGATGTTGGCTCCACTGCTGCTTATTCCTGTAACGTGGGCAAGCCACTAGATATGTTTCAGTTCTCCCATCTCCAGGAATCCAATGAACTTAAGGTCCCTTTCAACTCTAAATGTGAAAGCTGCTGTGGTTTTGGTCAGAGAGGGAACCAATTTAGCTTCATGCCAGGGGTGATGACAATGGCACTAAAAAATTAGAGAGTTGTTTCAAAGATTATTAAAAGTAGACAACTGGATAGTGGGGTTGGCAAGGTTTATAGGCTAGAAGGTAGAGGCAGGGTCCAGTATGGAAAAAAGTAATGGGCAGCCAGGCAACAAAGCATTTAAGTGCTTATTAAGCAGAAAAGCAATTCCTGCTCACAGAAGCTTACATTTTAACAGGGCAAGACTACACTTAAAAGGGAACTGAAAAAAGGAGGGGAGGAGAAAGTACCTACCTGGAGGCATGGTGGAGATGCCCACCCAAGTACAGGAACTCCTCAGTGGGAGAAGGTTGTTAAGCCAGAATGATGGAAGAATGGGCCAGGAAAAGGTATTTGATTTGGACCTGGAGAACCTGACCTTGAACGCTAGCTCAACTGCTTAATATTTTTATTATGTTACCTTGGGCCAGTGTAACAGCAAGCACACAGTAGGGCCTGCTGCACAGGTTCTTAGATCTGCTTTTCTAAGAAAAGCAATCTTAAAAGGAGTAAACAATCCTACTTTCATCAAGATATATCATTCACTTAGTTCAGGCGGGAAAAGTCAGCATCCTGAACTTCAGAGAAAATACAAACAGAAACTACAAACAGAATGACCAATAGACAGGGCTTCCAACTGTCTGACCATAGACAGTATGTCATTACCAGAGAGACAATCACCAGCATCTGTGTTTTCGAAGCCATGGAGCTTCATAACAGCAGCTGCCAAGAGTCTTGTCTGGCCTAATCACATACTCTTCCAGTAATTTGAGCGCCAAAGCAAAATTTCACCTCAGTATATATACTTTTCAGACCGGGAGGGCCACAACCCCAGTGACTCAGTGCCTCATTAGCAATCCACAAAAGATGTGGGCCTTCATGGGAAACATGCCTCCCCTAATCAATCTTCCCTTAATAGCCCCACCAGAAGCTTATTAATGGTGGGGAAGATTATTAACTGCCCTTGCATCAAGTCACTTAGTTTAGCCTCAGTTTTCTCTGTACAGAGAGTGCTTCGCAAACCTTTATGCACTATATAAATGGCAGCTATATTTTCCATCTCAGATAGAGGGTGTATGTGTGCATCAGGATAGTGATACACAGATAAGGATTGTGTGTGTGACTCAAGCTATCACCACCCAGGTGTTTCATTGCACAATCATTGTCACAGATTTTATGACATATTTTTGCAAAAAAGGTGGACTTGTGACCATTAGGTGACAATTTAAAAAAACAAAATTTGTACCAGTATTGTCTTTAAATTTCTGCCGGCTTCACACCAACTTTTCACTCACTGAAAACGGTCTTTCTGTTTCCATGTTGTTCAATGAACACAATCACTTTCAGCTTGAAGCCCAAAGAATAGTTTTACATTTACCCATAGTCAGAAAGACATGCTTCACACATTAATGTTTTGCTGACAGATGAACTGTACAGTTTAATTACCAAGAGAAGCTGCAAGATTTACCACATCACATGACTTATTCAAGGTAGTTCTGCCTGCCAGCTTCCCTTACATTGGGTTTAGTGACAACACTGCAGTGCTTTAAACAAATCAAGGAGATGAGTGACCACACCAGTCAGCTTTTGGAAATATAGTGACAAGGCACACGCACTAAGAATTCTAAGCTCATGGCTAGAAATGCAGGAGAGAGAAATTCATTCCCATATTCCAGTGGTGAACAGCATTTTTAAAAAGGATTGGATTGTATGTATTTTGGCTTTGGGAAGGGAAGGGGAAGGCTGCCTTAAGTGCAGGGGGCGGGACTCTGATTGCAGGTGCCTCAGGTAGAAGATCCAGGCGCGAATTAGGGGCGGGAGCAAGAAAGGAGAGGCGGGGCGAATCAAAATTGGACAGCACTTGGCACCGCCCCCTTGTCCTATACCTCCTCTCTCTTCCCCGTGCCTCCCCGACTACCTTGGGTAGGTGATCTCGGCACGCGCAGGGGCCGAAGGCGGGAGGGGGAGGAGCCTGAGAGATAGGAGAGACTTGGCGAATCAGGAGACACATGGGTGGCCCTTGGCACGCCCCCTTATCCCCCCAGCCCTCTTCTTTCCCATCTCAACTACATTTCCCGGCAACCTGCGGGGCAAGGAGCGGCCATCCGTCCGGGTGCGGTGTGCGAGGGGGCGGGACCAGAGCCGGGGCTGGGCGTCCCTTCCCCCTCCCCGCCCCTGGCCCAGAATGGGGCGGGGCCTGCGGGCGGGCACCTCTCACGCCTCCGCCTCCCGGCGGCCGCCACCGCGATGCCGCTCTTCATCGAGGGGCGGCGAGTCCAGCTGCCGCAGTCCGTCAGGGAAATCGTGCGGGCCCACCCGCCCCTGGAGGTGAGCAGGGCCGGGGCCCAGGAGGCCGGGGCCGGGAGCCGGGACGCGACGGCGCGCGTCACAACGAGCCAGGGCCCCCAGCGGCCTCCCTGCTCGGGCCGCCGCCCTCGGTCCGGCCGGACGAGGCTGCGAGCAAGGGTCGCGAGGCGTCTCTCCGGCTTCCGGGGCCGCCCGAAGTCTAGTGCCCGAGACCGGGGCTCCCCTACGCCCGTAGCGATGGGAGCGTCCGGAGCCCGGCCCCGCCCCGCTCCGCCCCGCCCCCGGCCTCGCTTTGCCTGATTGGTTCATTTCATTAGATGATAACTCTGGGTCTGCGGGGGGGGTGAAGGGACCCGAGGGGCTCCCGGGCTTAGAGGCCACGGCAGTAATCGCGATTACGTTTATACGAAGCTCTTTACAGACATTATCTCGTGATTTCTAAAGCAATTTCGGGAGGTAGGCGCTATCATTCCCCATTTTACAGATGAGGAAACTGAGGCACGGAGAGGTTAAGTGACGTGCCAGGATAACCCAACCTGTAGGTATCTGAAGCAGGATTTTAACTCGTCCTGAATCCCACATCAGGGCGTAATCTATCGTTACTCTTTGGTTGGTTGTCCCTTTTAGAAAAGGGCCGATGACGTCACGGGGTGCTGCCCTGCCCTGCCCTGCCCTAGAGTCTTAGTTTTGTTACTGTTACAGCTTACGTTTATGTAGTGGTTTGTGGTTTAGAAATACCTTACAGACGCGTGTCATGGGATCCTCCCTGACAACTGTTACCATTCAAGGCCAAAGGACTTAGCTGAGGTCCTCTGGTTCATCGGTGTCTAAGGCAGGGTTAGAACTTTGACCGTAGGATTCCAGGGTCTAATGCTTATTGATCGCTTGAGGGCAAAATTAATGATTATTGCTTTGCTTTGAAAAAAAAATCAGCAGTTGTAGGCAAAGTGCCAAGCATGGAGTGAGGATGACCTGAGTCTAATCCAGCCTCACTCACTTACTAGCGGTGGGACCCTGGGCAAGGCATTTAACCTCTGTTTGCCTCATCTGTAAAATGGGAATACTAATTCCCTACCTCCCTAGTTTGTTTTGTGGATCAAATTAATAATTATAAGCCGCTTAGCACAGTGCCTACATTTAATAAGTGCGATATAAACGACAACTGTTCTATTAGCTATCAATTCCCAAACTACCACAGAATGTCCAAATTAGGGGAAATGGTAGTGAAGATATTCTGGATAACTGGCATCTCTGGAGAATAAGGGATTATTACAGTGTGTTTAGCTTTCCAGTGGCAAGTCTCTAGAGTGTCAAGGCCTTTGGGGATCTTGCCCTGTTAAAGGTTGGAGGGAACCTTAGAAAACATAAGATCCATACTTTTTATTTTACTGGTGAGGGACCTGAAGTCCAGGAGAAGGTGACTTGCCCAAGGTCACTTAGGGAAGTGGCAAAGGTAGAATTTGAACTAGTTTCCCTGACTGCAACAGCCCTTACCATTCCACCACTTTACCTCCTATTCTTGAATGGTTACTCCTGGACACAATATTCTAACCTAGATATGGTTTAGAACCTGGTTACTGATGGGGCTAATAGGTCAGATGAGAGGGATAGATATTAAATACTTAAGGAATCCATTCAAGGGAACCATGTATTCCACGTAGGGTGGTCAAGGAAGGCTTCTCTATTCCTCAGTTTCCACATCGGCAAAATGGGGTTAATAGTACTTCAATACCTATCCCTTGCTGTGATTGTAAGGTAAGCATTTTGTAAACCCTCAATGCTGTATACAAGTATGATTTCTTCTTTATAAAGGAGGGGACATTTGAGTTGGACTTTGCAGGATGGTTAGGTGAGGAGAACATTCCAGTTAGGAGAAGGAAGAGGTGGAAAAGTGTAAGATGTGTTTAGATGGCAATGAAATCAAGCATTTTGGTTTCAGGAGAGGTTTTTCTTTATCAGAGTGGTGGAGCCAAAGTAAGGCTGAAAAGAGAATTTAGGAACAGGCTTTCTACAGGGCTTTGAATTCCTGGATGAGTTTAGATTTTATCTTCTAGACACAATTGCCTCAAAGATAAAATCTAAACTCACTGAAGAGAGATGGGACCACGTGACTGCAAAGTGTGGAATGGATTTCAGTGAATGGAAAGTGGAGGCAGAGAAACTGTTTAGAAAGATATTGCAGTGATTTGGGTATAAGGTGATAAAAAGGGCTTGAAGCTGGAGTGAAACCAAAATTCACAGGACAGATTTAGGAGACATGAAGGAATATTTGACTAAAAGAAGAATTGACCCCACTTGGTAACTGATTGAGTATGTGTGTGTGTTCGTCCTTCGTTGCTGAAGAAGACCATGTCATCAGACAAATAATGACATGACTTGTACTTGACTTTGTTCGGAGTGAGGGAGAGCTGTGCAGGTCACCAGCCTCACTTCTCCAGAGCCATCTGAATCCAGGGACCAGATATTCATCAGGATGACTGGAGATGACCCAGGATAAGGCAGTTGGGGTTAAGTGACTTGCCCAAGGTCACACAGCTAGTGAGTGTCAAGTGTCTGAGGTGAGATTTGAACTCAGGTCCTCCTGACTCCTGCACTAGTGCTCTATTCACTGCACCACCTAGCTGCCCCAATTCAGTATGTGTGGAGCTAGGAAGAAAAATGAGTTTTTAAGGTTGGGTACTTGGTAAAAAATGGTAGAAAAAAAATGACAAAGAACTAAGGAGAAACTGTTTTGAGGATGGAGGAGATAAATGTGTGTGTGTGTGTGTGTGCTTATATATACAAACATATGTTGAGTATCAATTAGAATTCAAAGAATTGTATTAATATTGTTTAAGAAAGTAAGGAAGTTCAGTCTACTCATTTCAGATGTAAAATGTTCTGATTTCTTTACAGGATAGCTCTGCCTGTTTGTTGCAAAGATGGATAAATAATACAATATAATTTTTTTTACTACTCGTTTGTCTGAAGGTTTGATATTCTATTTTAGCTATGTTGCTTTAACTTTTTTCTTTTGGGAATCAATGAAAGGTACATTGTGAGTGGTTTCACACACACACACACACACACACACACACACACACACACACACACACACACACACCTTGGAAATTTTAGTGACCAGAACAGATGGGGAAAGATATAATTTAGTGATAGCCTAGGAAAACAGGCAGCAACAGTAATATCTCAGTGACTTTTTAAAAAGCTATGCCCTTTTACTGATCTTGTTTTCTTGAGAAACTGACTTGAGTCAATTTATTTTCTAAGTTGAGTGTTTGGGGAATTTTAATTACTACTTGGATTATAATTAATGGAAGCTTATTGTAAGATAAAAGACATTATAGAATTAATCAAAGTGATCTTTATATTGATTACATTTTCTTATATTTTATTAAGTGTTTATATAAAATCATCAAGGAAGATAACCAAGGCAAAGAGTGTTTAAGTTTTAAATAATGTTCCAAATGGCATTTTATTGTGTCCTCATTTGAAATCTTGTTTTTGTTATAGAAAGGAAAAATTTGACAACTTTTACTTATAACTTTGCTTAAATTTGTCACTTTTGATAAGGGAGTAATTGATTTGGTTTCAATCCATAATTTCATGGGAATAATGAAGTTTTAAATATTATGGCATATTTTGCTAATATCAACAGAGCCTCTTAAATACACCACTTTAACTCCCTTAAAAATACACCAAATGAGAATCTCTGCCCACTTTATTCCCTGCCTCATATAATCAGATTTCTTTGCAGTAATTCCATTTGAGGACTGTTTAAGAAATACTTGCTGTATTCGGAGCACTATTCTGGGTGCTGGAGGAAATACAGAGTTTGAATAAGCTGTCATCCCTGTCCTCATGGAACTTAGATATTTTGAAATTATAAGGTCTTATGAAAAGATTCATATTCTAATAAGGAAGAAAAATAGCGCTGGGTTTTTACCATATATTTCTTTCATTAATAAATAGTTTTATTTAAATGAGCTAATTTTTTTCTTATTCTCATAACTAGGTAGCTATATGACCTTTTTATTCCAGATATTTCTCCAAACATTTATCCATTTACTACAGACATATTTGTGGCTATTCCCATTTGGAGTACACTGTGGCTCTCATCAGCCCTCTTACCATTTAACCCTCTCTAATTTATGTAACTCTTATTTTTCAATTAAACAGGAAAGAGCCAAACTTCTCAGAGGTCAGTCTGTTCAGCTTGTGGGACCCAAGGGCCTTCTCTATGTACAGCAAAGAGAGCTTGCAGTGACCTCCCCAAAGGATGGTAGGTTAGGAAGCAGTGAATTAGACAGTGACATAAAATGCTGCTGGATATTTTATTGTTTTTCTTGTCTAAACAGGCTCGATCTCCATTCTGGGTTCTGATGATGCAACTACTTGCCACATTGTGGTCCTGAGACACACAGGTATGAAAGAGATAAAGGAAACAGTCACTTCAGTGCTGGGCTTTGGGGGAAGGGGGACAGGGAAGGATTAGTTTTATTCTTAAATTGGCTTTTTTCATTTTCTGCTCAGAACTTGATCTTAGTTTATATTTCCTTTTTTCTGTCTACATATTGTTTTAAGAACCAAGGTTCTTGTATCTTTTGGCAACATAAAAAAATGAGGTATGAATGAACAAGTTAGACTTGTTAATTCTTGTTTTCTTACCTCATATACTTGTGTTAGCTCAGTTATCTCTTCTCAGCAATACCATGAATTATTTCTTCCTTGTTGTTTCAGGTAATGGGGCTACCTGCATGACACATTGTGATGGATCAGATACCAAAACTGAAGTCCCTCTGATCATGAATTCCCTAAAGTCCTTGTCTAACCATACCCAGAATGGAAGGTGAGTTCCTCTAGAATAATTTTTGTACATTTTAAAGGATGGTTGAGATCTTGGGTGACTTTAGAGAAAATTACCTCCTTGGTAAAGAATATGTAGCTACATAATAAATAGTACATCAAAGGGTCATGGGATCCTGGACTTACAACTGATAGGGGACCTTCAAGGTCAGCTCCTCCAACCCCCTCATTTTACAAATAAGAAATCTCAGATCCAGAAAAGATAAATGACTTTCCTAAAGTCCCACAGGTAGCATGTGAAAGAGCTGGGATTTGAAAGCCAGGTACTATGTTGCTTCCCAAAGACCTGTGTCAAAATAGTATGTGTCTAATAGAGAAATATTTATGTGACCGATAGATAGGACAGTGTGACTTTGCAATTGCTCCTTTAAAACTACCCTTGTTTCAGTTTTTACAGAGGGAGTCCCAGAAACTATACTTCTTTAGATTATTGGTATTGTAATGTAGCCTGATACAGCCAACTGAGTTGTTTATCCAGGTCATGTTGAAATTACATTTTACCAGAGCCCTGACAGGTTATGTAGGTTTGATTTCCTTGTGAGATTTTAATTTTTTATTCTGCTACTCATTCACTGACATAAATTAGCCATTATGATAGTCTTTACTATCATGCTATATGATTAACTGAAATAATTTTTTAAAATTGATTAAAATACAGGATTGTTTCATTTTTTTATCTTTTTAATCACTCAACACTGTGCCCAGCACATAGTAGGCTCTATTGATTGCAAAGGAAAGAGCCACAATTATGCTATCTATTGTAATTATTTAACAGTAACTACTGGAGCAGCTAGATGGCTCAGTGGATAGAGTACTGATCCTAGAGTCAGGAGGACCTGAGTTCAGAAGTGGCCTCCGACACTTTACTAGCTGTGTGACCCTGGACAAGTCATTTAACTCCCATTGCTTCCTCCTCACCAAAAAAAAAGAAAAGAAAAAATTACATGATCATGAAATGCTATTTCCTTCGTGGAACTTATAAAAGATAAAGGTGTGCCCAAGATCTTAAATCGCAAATGATTTTGTACCAAAGTGTTTAACAAACATGTCTGGATATTATATAGAGAATGTGGCATTGCATAATTTTTAATTTTGTAGTACTGTATTTCTGTAGACTGATAATTGTTTTGATTGAAACTCAAAATGTTAATCCAGTTTGGTATTAAATTAAGAGAACAGAGCAGAATAGATTTTTGATGGCATTGCAAAACTGCTAACTTGTGGGTGTATTTTAACTTTTCTTTAATATTATTCCATCTTTGTTAGGTTAGAAGTACATCTAGTTGGAGGTTTCAATGACGATAGGCAATTGTCACAAAAACTTACAAACCAGCTTCTTAGTAAGTGCATTTTCTTTCTTTTTTACCTTGGGCAGAAGGTCAGGGTTGGCGGAGGTGAAGCATGTTTTTTCTTACTTTCTGTCCCAGAGCTCTTAGTTTTGTTTGGGAGAGGATGTTCAAAGATCTCACCAAGAAATGGTCCCTGGATTGATACTGTCAAGTTGCCAGGTTAAAGCTGTGGTGTGCCTTGTTTGATTATCTACGAACAGGATGGAAAGGGATTTCTGAGAGAAAATTTTGAAACAGTATTTTCTAAAACATATTCTTTGAAAGGATTAAACAGAACCACCTTCTTGACCTCAAAATAAAATGTCAATTTTAAAGTTTAATTGATAGATATGCAGTTAATATAGAAGAAATAATAATTTATCTTTAGCCAGATGGGCATGCTGAGCCTGGATCAGGGAGACAAGTTTAAATCCAGCCTCAGACATTTAGTGGCTCTGTGATCCTGGACAAGTCACTTACTCTCTGTCTGCCCCAGTTTCCTCAGTGCTAAAATGGGAATATGAACAGCACCTGCCTCCCAGGGTGATTGTGAACATCAAATGAGATAATATTTATGAAGCGCTTAGCATAGTGCCTGACACATGGCAGGTGCTTAATAAATCCATCTTTCCTCCTTCTCTCCCTTCCTTTCTTTCCTTCTCTTTCTCCTTCCCTCCCTTCTTTCTCCATGTGAAAGGAAAAGAATTCGTTTCAAGTACCCGCAGTGTCTTTTTACTCTTTATCTTCTATCTTGCCCTCAGGCACTAACGGTTCTAGCTATACCTCCAATTCCTGTTGGGGGTTCAAGCACTGAATAATTGCTACATATTGGTTGTGGGAAATGGGATGCTGCTTCTCTGCTAGTGACAGCCTGCTTGGTTAATGGTCTCAGATAGACAGCAGGATAATTCGTATAGCTTGTCCCAGCCATCCAGTCTTCATGCTCAGTGCATGCACTGCCAGTCTAAGTCATTGCACTGCCAGTCTAAGTCATTTTAATTTCTTTCAAAATTTTAATTGTAGATGAATTTGACAGACAGGAAGATGACATTCACTTAATGACTTTCTGTGTGACAGGTAAGTACACATGCTCCCCCCTAAAAACTAGCAGTGCCTAGCAAAGTGTCCTGCATTTAGTCAGCTTTTAGTAAATATTTGTTAGCCATGATGGTGTTGATGAAGACCCCAGTTTTTTACTGCTTCCTATGTCAGAACTGGCACAGATAATTGGAAAGGATTTGGGTTATCCCTAGCATGGCGTGACTAGTTCTCCCTGCTGCTGTATACTGTACAGCTGGTTTTGACAGCAACCATACTGGTATTCCTAAAACCCATATCTTGACTATATCACCCCCTGCTCACAAATCTTCAGACTCCCTATTGCCTCTAGAGTAAAAAACAAAATTTTTAGTCTGATATTTAAAGATATTCACAGTCTATTCCCCTTTTCAGTCCCACTTAATCTAATTTACCATTTAACACAGTGTCCATTCCAGTCTAACTGGCCTGCCAGCCATTCCTTACCCTTGACATTTCCTTTCTGCACGTTCCCTCATGTCTAGAATGCACTTTTGTCTCTTCTGCTTTGTAGAATCCCTCGCTTTTTTTAGAGCATAGTTCAGATGCTGCCTTCCATAGGACACCTTTCCTGATGCCCCAGTTATCAGCACTCTTTCTCTCTTGAAATTACTTTGTATGGAATTTTTATTTCCTTATCTGTGTATATGTCGTATCCACCAAGCAGAAAGCAAGCTCCTCCAGAACAGGAGCGTCATTAATTTTGACTTTGTATTGTCGCACCTCAAACAGTTCTAAAAATCATCATTCATTTAGATAATGATCCAAGCTCCTGGAGACGTAGCAGAGAAAATGAGACCGTTCTAGACATGTTCTACTTTTCACCTTTGAAAGATGGGGGGTCTTCTTATCCTCTTTGGCAGGACAAAATGAAGTTTGCTTTACCTCCTTTTCACACAATATTATGTTTTCAGAGTTGCTCTAATTACTTTGGTTGCTTTGTTGTTGTTTTTAAAATAGAATTAAATGATCGAGAAGAAAACGAAAATCATTTTCCAGTAGTTTGTGGGATTGGTAAGTACTAGCAATAACCAAGGAAAGAGATGCACAAGCACTTTGTCAATGCTGTCTGAATAGAAGGTGTTAATCTTTTCAAGACGGAGATCAGGGGTGAGTGTGGGAGTCTAAGGGTGAAATCTGGTCCCCAAACAGTTACCACTGAGCTTTGGCTCTGCTGCCAGATAGATTCTTTCATGTTAGAAACCATAGTGCTCTGCAGCTTTGTGGGACACTGGTTGGCTTTGCTTTAATCCAGGCTGACAGACTGACCCACCCACCTTAACTCAGCCATATGCAACAGCAGTGGTCACAAGAGCAATTATCCCATATTGTTTACTACAAGTTGGTCACCAACTTGACTTGAGGAAAAAAACCTCAAAGTGAATGTCCAGTGAATATTTTATTGACATTTTTCTGAAGGGACAGAATATAATTTTGAGTGAATTTCAATCTGATTCCGGAAATTTATGCTTAATATTTGCCAGTTCAGGTCAGAGAATTACGTGGGGGGAAACATGCCCTTCACTGATGCATGTCCCCATTCTTCTCCTGTGGGATCCTTATCTGTATCCTTCCAGCCATCTTCCATAAATGTTTTCCCTAACGAGATGGAGGTCTGGCCCTTGTTCCTGTACAATCTTGAGATACCAGTGTAGCATTCACACTGTTCAACTGTTGTATTATTGCTACGTGACCGGTCTATCTTGTTTTCTTGTCCTACATGTTAACGGTGTTTTAAAATCACACCTTATGTGCCAATTTATCATTGGTTACAGGTTATAGCCTACTTAAACCTGCCATATGTCATTCATTTTCTTTTTGAGTTACTTGTAACTTGGATAATTTGATGGGTTTTTTTTGAGATCAGGTGTTTCATGATTCTCAAATATCTTCACTGGGAGAACATTGTTAATTAGGACAATTTTATTAATGAATGTTTGCATAAAGATTGAAAGCTCTGGAGGCACCTTTTACTTTTCCCTTATCCCCCATATTTAGGTATTTGTCAGTAAGGTTGATTTTATTTACGTGTCTCTCTGCCTTCCAGGCTGAACTCAGGCACTAACTCTTCAGAGCTGCTCTTGTCAGTTTTCTAACTTCCTCGTAAAAGCATTCTCTCCCTCTCTCTCCACATTTTCCTTGAGCACTTTGGTTGAACATCTTTGTCTCATCATCCCCTGCCTTGTGTCCTACTTGTCTGTGTGCATATTCTCCAGAAGAGTGTAATTGAGGACAGGGGACTCTTGTTTTTGTATCTTCAGAGAGACGTACTGCCCAGGTCTTAGCTCAGTTAGGAGGGATGCCCCATAGCATCTGTCTGTCAGTGCTTATCTGGGATAGATTGAAAAGAGCTGGGCCTAGAGCTACACAGAAGGAGGAGAGGCAACTCTCAAGCTTCCCATGTGAAAAGAAAAAAAAAGCTCATTTTATAAATGCTCACATCCTCCCAGCATCACTCTATCACATGAGATGTGTAATACAACAATCTCCCAGGAATTCAAACTGAGTATAAACAAGACAGTGAGAGGTGTATGGTAGATGTGAGTGGACTGTAACCTAACCAATGAGGAAATGAAAGATGTCATTGGGGAGATGTATGAGAGGCTGGCAACATGGGCAGAGTGGGAGAAGACAGGCAGTGAGCCAGAAGGCTCAATTGTCTTCTCCTAATGTAGGAGAAATGGAGGAAGGCCACTGGCAGGGAGCATCGCTCCCCTGAGCAAAGCTGTGGGAGGACGTAGGTAAGGGTGGCACAGGATGGACAGGCTTGGAAGGCTTGTGATCTGCATTGTTGGAGGAAACTCCCAAATCAGTGGGGTCACAAATCCCATTTGACTACTAGAACGGTGCCTTATTCGTAATAGATTGCTTAATAATGTTGAATTGAATTGGAGGATAGCCTCCCTGTATTTCATTGGAAAACTACAAACATTTATTATTTCGCTGTGTTTATACTTCACTGTGAGATGGATTGTAAATTCAGTACTTCATTTTCCAAATATTGTCTTTTCTTTGTGAATGTAGATCTCAAAACATGAAAACGTCTCTTTTTATTCAATTGCCTTTTAATTCCAAAATATCTTATTGCTGTCACAGCTATCAACATTAAAACCGCAGAGATTTTCAGGGCCACATTTCCAGAGAGAGGCCCAGAGGAAGAGTTGCGTTCCGCTCGCTCTTTAACTGGAGGACCAGTGAGTGATAAAACTTTTTTTCCCAATGTTAAGCGTTTACATTTTTAAAATACATCTTAGTTTCATGTTACATTGGAGCCTCAGGACTCCAAGATATATCCAATCAAAAGTATTTCAAGACAATTGTAACCTTTTAAATGAGAAAATGCTGATGTGTTTACTAGCCATGTGAAGTTGTGAACTGGTATAAGACATGGAAGAAAATTAGATACTGAGGTGCAGCCAACTAAAACACTTTAACATAGTAAGTTTCTCCCTTTCTGACCCCCAGCAGATAAACGGACTAGTATAAACGTACATTGCTGCTTATATAATGTGCAAAGCCCATAAGGCTTCCACATGAATTTTTTCTTTTCTCTTTTCTTACTTCCTGAATCTTGGAGGGGAGCCAGAGGGGAACAGAAGCAGCTTTTTTTCCTTTTATATCTAGGAACTCATTATTCCCCCAGGGGAAAAAAATGGCCTGCAGTTAATTAAATAGAATCAGTACATACCTTTCAGAACTGTCTATGGAATCAATCTAACAACTAAGAAATAGGATTTACTGGGTGCAGACTGGAGCATGAATGAGCTTTAGGTTTGTGGGTCCGACCTTCCTGTAGGCCAGTTAGTTTTACTTGATTCTGTGGTCAGTGACCAACAAGTATCTTTAGCCTACTTCTGTATCTTAAAGGGTTATTATCCATGAGGTTGAAACTCTGCATCAACAGTAAATCCTACAGTGTTTATTATATATTTCAGGGGTTTGTTCTTAATTTTTTATCCTGAACTTCACAAACACCAAACATTTCCACATACAAAGTAAACAGAAAGAGGGTTGTACAGGAAGCTAATTGTGCCCAGCTGGCTTACTTTCTATGTGGACCATAAATTGGACATGTAACTCACTGCTGTCATGCTTGCCTGATTTCTTCTGCTCTCTTCTCCCTTTTGGGGAGAGGAGCAGATCCCATCCCTATGCTCCCTCCTCCCACTGAAAGCTCAGGCACTTTTGGGGGATAATGACAATATTGCTGCTGCTGAACCAAATGTAGCGTAAATCACTTCAAAAGGAACAACTTGCCAGTAGGCCTTTCAGAGCTGGCGTACGTATGTAACCTTTCAATTTCCTGTCCCAGATAGAATAAAACTCTTTTTTGTCCTTTCCTGACCAACTGCTGTAAATATAGTTAAGTAAAGCTTTGCTCCAGACACAGTTAAGAATGCTGTCACTTTCTTAGTCTGTCTTTAGGGTCCTCTTTTCTCTTCAAATCTTCCCCCATCCAATTCAGTTCAACAAGCATTTTTTGTCCTCTCCATATCCTGCGCTGTGGTCATTACTGGGAATTCAAAGACAAAAACAGAAAATATTCACTGCCCTCAAAGAGTTGACTTTCTAACAGAATCTTATATCCAGTTCTAAGAGTAGTGGGTAGCAATTATAAAGAAAACAAACTTGGGATTGACATCAAGAATTTCTTAATTAAAGCTATGCAAAGGCAGAACTAGGCCAGGTAGTAAATGGTTTTCCTTCCATTAGAGGTTTTCAATTAAATGCTGTTAGACTCTTTCAGTGTATATTATATTCAGTGTATATTCCATTTCCAATATAAATTGTACTAGATCGCTTCTTGAAGCCCCATTCAAATACGAGAATTCTGTGATTTCCCATGAGTGAAATTTCCTTAAAAGATGAAATTTTATGCTTCTCTCTTGAAATCTTTATTAGATGATTAATATTTATGATGCAAAGACAGAACAACTTCATATTGGACCTTATTTCTGGAGGCCTTTTCCTCGTGTGGATTTTTGGCTTCAACAAGATGATAAACAGCTATTAGAGGTGAGCTATAATACAGTAGAGAGAAGCCTGAACTTAGTGAGAGCTGGACCTTAGCCTTGGTTTTTCTTCTGACCAGTTTTCTCTTCATTTTTTTACATTTGTTTCCTCACCTGTAAAATGAGGGGATTAGTCTTTTCCACTCCTGAAATTCTTTTCTAACTGCCTTTTCCCGCAAGAATTGTAATTTTTTAGGTGGGCCTTGAACAGACCTCATTATTTCTTTAGTAACAAATGATGTTTGGTACCAGAAATGAAATTTTCTTTCAAGAACAACTGTGTAAGATTGGTGTCCACTGTGTCTTATGGCTTACTGAACCTTGCTTCTGCTTCCCTATCTGTATCATACAAATTTGGCTTATTAATGTCTGGAGGAAACTTGCATATTTTAATTTATATTACTGTCAAAATAAGGAAATCTGGTAAGGCTTATCTTTCCTCTCACCAATATCTTATTTTTCAGAATCTTTCCACTTCGCCTCTTGCCGAGCCACCCCACTTTGTTCCACACATCAGATCTACATTGATGTTTTTAAAAAAATATCCATTTCCAGGCAACTCACTGTTTCCTGGAAATAGGGCTCTACTCTACAAAAAAAATGAAGGAGGATTATGGGAAAAGATTTCTTCACCAGGAAGCTAAATGTAGGCATTTGCAACTAAATAAAAAGCCTTATATGTGTAACCCTGGCAAAGGCAACTGGCTTTGAGTGGAGAGAACATGAATTTTGAAATCTGCCAGCGTGAAGTCTGATGTTTCATTCCTCAGTGTCTTTTAAGTCCTTTTCAAAATAAAACCTTATTTTGGCAGAGGTACTTGTTCATATTATTGCTTTATGGGGAAAAAAAAACCCAGTAAATGTCCAGATTTTTAGAATGCTAAAAAAGTAACCATTTTTCTCTCTCCAGGCCTACATTTCTTTCTTGATCTAGAGTTAACTATTGGTTAGAATTTTTTATTCCCAATAGACAGATAAAGATATTGAAACTGGTTGAACATTTTTAAACAGTCTTAAATACTATTGTATAGTGTGGTGTTATTTAAATCAGAAAAATTTCTAAGTAATGAAGGGAGAATGAGAGGTTCTGGAGGGAGACTTAAGCTGGTGGATATAAAGAATTAAGAATTACTTGCATAAAGATAATTAAACTTATTGGAGCTGAGGTTACTGCAAGATTACTGTGGAGACTGCAAACAGAAAAAGAGAGACCAGCACATAATCTTAGGAGGTAGGAGGTGGATGCATGAAACCAAAAAAGGAAGTCAGACAGGCAGGAAAGGAAGCAAGAGTGGCCTAGGGAGAAGAAAACAGCAGTGTCAGAAGCTGAGGAAGGAATCTCTTGTGCCTTCTGGGACCCAAGATGACTAAGTATGACCTGGGTTTTCCAGAGCAAAGTTCCACATATCCTTGGGCCCCCCCAGTAGGAGACATCACCAACTGTGTGGATGGTGCCCAGTGCCAAGAATGTATACACTAGCTCTCCCTGAGCAGGCTTCCTAAAGCTAGTGTGGGTGACAACAATAGTGGTTAGTCAAAAAGGGGAAACCAGGGCTGCAATAGAAGGTGTATCCACTAGTGACAATACAGAAGCAGGAGTCACACTAGGGGAAAAATGTTTCTGTACCTTGAAGATGAGACATGGGTCACAATAAATAATAAATGTGGCATGAAAGGTTTTGCTATCACAGGGCCTGTTTCCAAGGAGTGTGCTGGGATTGACTCTCCTACAGTTCATAGTATTTTTACTTTGTGTGATTAAAGTGTCTGCCTGTTTAAAAAAAAAAAAAGCTAATGACGGCTAAAGAGTAGAATAAGTGAAATGAAAATCCTTATTTACCATAGCATCAGTTTTCTCAGAAGAGCAGTGATGCCATCTGTTGACATCTAAGGTCCCTTCCAGGTTCACATCTTGGAACCTATAAGAGATGGTTGGCATTGGAAGCCAGAGGAAAAGATCTAGCATGATAAAGAAATGCCAGGTGTGATTAGAGTACATGAATTTGTAGCAGACTCAGTTCCAATAGTTGGGTGACTTTCTGCACCATTCAGCAGTTACAGAGTAGAAATGGAAAAGGTGAATGGATATTGGAGGGAACCCAGGGTTCAGGACTGCCCCGTGGCATAATGGAAGGAAGGGGACCTGGTCAACTAGACTAAGGAAACACATAATAAAGGCTAGAAAAGTAGTCATCATGCTCATTTACTTAATAGGAAGGTTTATTGTATATGAACTCAATTCATATTTAACAATTTCAAGAACCTTTATTGAATCCAACATTCAAATAGTATAGTATCTAAAGGGTGAATTTCTATTTCAGCAAAAACAAACCATTTTAACAATTCCAAATATAAAAACATTAAAAATTAATTTATTTATAGATAATTTTATCCCCCAATTCTTATGAGTTAATATACTTCATTGCACCAAATAAACTATAAGGAAGACCATTTGCCTTTTGATCATCTGCTCAAGTGAAAAACTGTACTTTTAAGAGAAGTGCCAAATGTCAAGAATCACATTAAATCATAAAGTAATTATAGGTTTAATATGGTGTTAACTAAGGCTCCCAAAATTAAAATCAACAAGCCTAATGTGAAATATGAGTAAAGGTATCCTGTAAGAATAGTCTATGTTGCCTGACTCCAGAAGGCAAAAAGGCAAAAGGGCCATCAAAAATGTAAATGAATTATTCAGCAGTTTTTATAAGTTAGGGTGAGTAGTAGGCTGTTTCCATTTTAAATTCAAGAGCAGACCAGTTCTCCTCTAGGGAAGATCATACTTCTGTACCTTATTTTAAAAAAATTTTTGAAGAAGCTTTTGTCTTTTATTGATGAATTGGGTCCAACAAGGAAATGTAACTGAAAAAAAGCCTCTGAGTCAATTTCTGATAAAGGATAAAGTTATATTTAAATTAAAATTATAGGTTGTGTGCTACAGTGCATAAGATTTGGTTTTATATATCTCTACCAGATTTTAAGTTAATCAAAGGAAAACAAAAACCAGCACAATCTGTGTTTCAGTTTGTTAATTTATAACTTCCACCTGTAAAAATATACATGGGAAAGAGACTTCAGTTATGGTTGCTCTATACATTTAATAATTTGTTTACAAATAGTGCATAGGGGAGAAAATGGATTGATGGCAGAGAATAAAGTCTCAGACTGAAATGCTGCCCATTCTAATGTGCTTGACAGTCTTGTCAGAACACAATTTGGTAGAGTGGACACAATCCCTACTTAAGTCTCCAGGACGCACAGCAGAGGGGCATGACAGGTGGGGTTCAGGCGTTCGTATTTACAAGAGCATTTAAACCCGTTCTCCTTGAAACAAAAGACATGGGTTATGAGACCAATTTGGTATGAAAATGATACGATTCCATAAAATAAAACTTTACACCAACTAAACAGAGGCAGCCAAGCCAAGTGAGTTTCTAGTAAGTGACGTGTCATCTTTGCCTGCAGGATGGAAGTCCAGTGAGCAGCAGCCAAAGAGAAGTGTTTAATCAAGGAGTGACCATGTGCAACCCAATCACTTAAGCTTATGTTAGAAGGATCAGGGCAAGTATTTCAGGTGACACACCTGAAGTTATAATAGCAATTATTTAAAGCAACTTTAAAAAAATTCTTTTTCAACTTCTTAGTGTTGCTAAAGATGTGTAGGGTTGAAGCAACAGCCACAAACTGGCCTATAAACAAATGAATTGACCAGCACTGAGAAATGGTTTTCAGCCACACCTTTGTGCAAGAATCCCAGTTAATTATGAATTGCAGTAGTTCTTACTGTCCTAATGTGGCACCATTCACATTTTATATGTATCCTTACCATCCCTGGCACACAGGGAATGCAGTCAATCTATGAAGTCAGAATTTTATCTTAAGCTTTCTGGTTCTTCTACTTGAGTGCAGTCATTGTCCAGGTGCTGAGATCCATCCCTCGGAACTGCCTCACTTTGGTTTGCTGCCTGTGAGACGCAATCTCCAGTCTGCAGCTCAGGGCTGCTCAAGTTTGGAGTGCCCTGTTCTTCCCCACCAGAGACAGCCGAAGTCTGTTGTTCTACCTTTTCTAAATCTTCAACATGAGTCACTGAGCTTGTCTCACTAAAGGCATCTGAGCCTCTTAAAGATCTTTTAAAAAGTTTTTGACCTGGAATAAATTTGAACAAACACACCATTAAAAGATAGAAGACATTAAAATAAAATCTTTACTTTAAAAAAGTAAACAAAGAAAGTTAAAAATTGCTTTCCTTAGTAGTGAATGTAGTTAAACTGAGTCAAGAAGGAGAATTTGGAGCATGAGGGTATTAATGGGTACATAGTTCAAAAACTGAAGAGCTAATTACACTAGTCATAATTAGTAAAAAGTATAGGTTTTCCTGTGTTTAGTTCCAATAAGGAGGAGACATACCTGGAAGCCTTTGTTTGGTGCGACTGGCTAAAGGAGTTGGAGGTGGAGTGGCTCCTGTACCTTGTACCTTAGAAGCGTATGTGAGCTCTGTGGATTCCAGAGAACCTGCCGGGTGAGAACAGCATGGCTTGGGGGGGAATGGTAAAGGCAGGTCACAAGTTCCTGGCAAAGACTGTGTCTAAGAGCAAAGATGTTACTAACTGTTCTCTTCGGTTCATCTCTTCAGGCTTGCCAGGTTATCAGCATTAACAGAATTTGCCCACTTCATTCTCAGCCTTCTCATGGCTGGTCCATTTCCTTAACACTACTCAACCACCACAGAACATGACTGGGGCATTCTGAGATCCTGGAGTCGAAGGGCATCTGAAATCAGCTACACTAGCAAAGTGACCTACCCACCCCACACAGGAGTAGGCCGCAACAGAAGGATTGTCGATCTGATGAGAAACTGGATTTCAGTTTCTCTAATGAGGGATAAACTTTGTCTATTAATTGACCAATGTAGCTACTACTGTATGGAGGTAAAGGAATAGTCCATGTTTCAGAAATGAGAACTCTAAAAAAGACATATTTTGGTAGTGTCAATGTAACAAAATTCAAATTAGTGGCATTTCTGCAAGTTTTAAAGGTTAGAAATCAAGTAATTCAGGAATTATTCCAACAATATTTTCCTATTATATACTTGTGAGGAAAAGAGCAACCAAACTAACCTTTTTCATTTAAGGAAATACAAAAGCCTGCTCTGTTTGTCAGAGGAAATTCTGCTTTTCAACTCTTTCAGCATTCATAGAACAGTATAGTCATCTTATAAGGCCGCCTAGCATAGTGTATAATGATAGAGAATGTAAATAGAAAGTATTTCTTTAAATATACTGTGCCTTTGAGTGAGGGTCAAGAGCATTTGTCTAAATCTCTCAACAGAACAGATTTTGGCAGAACTTATTTAATCCTACCTGCTGTTAAGTTAAAAGTTCTTCCCTTCTGTGAAGCTTGAACTGGAGAAAACCAGTTTAGTACTGATCCAACAACAGGGATCTGCCGTAACACTCCCTGTGAGATATAACCAAGACCTCAAGATTAGTTTGGCAACTTTAAAGGCTGAGGTGGGAAATTCAATCTGTGGGCTCACCTCTTCCAAAAGGCGCTCCTCATTTGCTTTCTGTAGCTGAACCTGTGCTTCCTGGATTCCTTTCCGAACAACTTCAGTCATGTTTTCCAGTAGCTAATTAAAACCAGAAAAGGCATTGTTTGGTTATAGTTACTAAGAGGGTGCTCTGAGGGCATTTTTCAAAAGTTAGTTGGTGAAAACTTAATTTTGCTTTAACTAACACTATACAGAAAAAAAAAGTATAAAGACCTAAACTTCTGCTATTTGATTTCTTTACTATATAGTGGGCGGGAGAGATGATCAGACTACCACCTAAAATTTTAAACTGGTACCTAAACTTACAATGCCAACTTATGAAAGCTCACCCCACCTCCTCTACATTCCTAGAAATGCATCAAAAGGTCAGAAGTAACCTGAAGAAATTAACATACAAGAATAAACTAAACTGGCACTTTTAAATTTAAGGGGTTGGTTTGTTTTTGCAAAGGACAGTAAGTAATATGATGAATGATCCCCATTACTTTTTCTAAATTAGTTGAAAAATATTCTGCTATGGTTCGTTTTTCTCCTCTTAAATATTTCTATGACTCAATTGTTTGATTTGAAGAATGTGCCAGACCACCTCCAGTGGTGAAGCCTTTGGAGAAGCCAGTATACTTCGCTTCTGGAAGATCAGATACATATTTCCAAGTATAGCTTAGGAAGGCAACTTCTTCTCTTAGGCTTCAGCCAGCTGATCTTATAGGGCACAATGGCCTTCTTCCCTTTCCTCCTGTTGCCCACAAACTTGGATCAAAACCCTTAATCCTGCAGAACTGTTAAAAGGCTGAAAAGAAGGGAAAATGGGGGAGCAGTCTGTTTATCTTACGAACCCTCGAGTTTTCCTCTATTTCTCGGCCTGTGGCTGCAATGGTCTCTATCAGCTCAGAAATATCAAGGTCCTCAGTTGCCATACCGATATAAATACAGTTCTTCTGTCTTTCAAACTCAGGGCCTGCAGAGGAATAAATAAACCAAATTCCTTAGTTCTACACATCATTATCAAATTTGAGCTCTGCTCTTTTATGTACTCCCGCCCCACAGCCCACCCTCCACCCAAGTTCGGTACCTATCCTTGCTAGGCCACAAACAAGAGACTAACATGGGGCAAGATTTGGGAATCAACCTTGCACGTGATTAGTATGATCTGGGGCATTCTGGAGCGGCTTTAATCTGGGAGGAAGGCGCACAACAAGCTATATACAAGGAAGGGAAATGCAAGGCTGTGTGTGAACAGAGCTCTGTGTTCACCTAGAAGCAGAGCACAGTTTCTCCTGGCATTGTCCACATCAGCTCATGGCTTTAATGGTCAGAATTAGTGACTTATAAAGTAAGAGTTACCCAGTGAAAATGAAAGGTCAGATTCCAGTTCATTTAATTTTTTCAGGATTTCAGTATTGATTTTCTCCACTTCTGCTTCTGATTTCTCATTAACCTTCTCTTCAATTATGTGTTCATACCTACGAAATCACATCAAATAATAATACTGCAGCCTACAATGACATCTTCATATATCAGTCTTATGAAATATGAGCTATTAACACAGAAATTAAGTCACACAACAGGGATGAAAAAATCATTTCATGGATTCTCAAAACCTGAGCACTTTGGGGAATGTAGAAAAGGAAGCACGAGTTCATAAGTCTATGAAATCTTGGGAAATTTTAGCTCTCCCCATACCAGAAGTTTAAATAAAGTACAGTATAAAAGTCAGAATGCAAGCTTTTGGGAGTATGAACTGTTTCAGTCTTTGTATTTCTATTTCCAGCACCCACCACAATGTCTAGCACGTAGTAGGTCCTTAATAAATGCCAACTGATTGGTTTAACAGCTAACAAATAGAGCCAAAGGTTACAGAAGTGCCAGACAGATTGCTCAAGTTTAACTTGGCTTTCTGGGCCACACCACGAACGTGAGCTGCTGGGGCCTGAGCCTGTACCTGACTACCCCGAGCCCTGGCCAGCTCACGTCCTCAATGTGCGAGAGGCCCACGGTTCTGGCCACTCCTTCCTTGAACTCTTCCCGGAGTTGCATGGTGCAGGTCACAATCGGAATCTGGCTTTGTAAGCATTCCACCAGCTGATCAACGTCGCTTGCTTGAGTCCCTAGAACTGGAAAGGCCCAGAGCTTACATCAGAAATGTCCCAGCCACAGAAATCAATCAAAACAGAGGAACAAGATTCCCCTTTCACTGTCAGCAAGGTCCCCACAGAAGTTCCTTGCACACTCAGATAGCTAGAGCTGGGAATTTTAAAAAGGCCTAAGTTTACTGAAGGCAGAGTAGTCTTACATGGTTTTAGGAAGCGAGCATTAGAAAACCGACCCCTGCACCTAAGCCAGACCTCATTAATGCAGTTATTCCCAGGAAAAGGATGATCCAAATAAATTCATCATGTTTCCATCTAAACCCACTGCTTTTCCTCAATTTCAGAAAAATAGGTGAAGGAAACAATGGCTTTGGAACCAGAAGACCTAGGTTCAATGCCACCTGTATGACCTTGGCCTAGATATGGGACCTCCCTGGGTCTCAATGACCTTATCTTGGCCTGGATGACATGTCCTCTGAGGCTTCCTCCAGCCCTGAATCCACAATTCCAATTTCTGTTAGCGCTCCTATCATGCCCTGGGGACAAGCTTGCCGTTGGCTTTTCTCATAGTCAGTCACCCAAGTCTTGCCCCCTCCATCTCCATGATTCTTCACTTTTTTTACCGCTGGGCCCCTCACTCCCCTAGGTTAGACCTTTGCTTCCTCTACCACAGTGACCCAAGCAGCCTCCCAGTTTCCATCATCACCTCTACTCCATCTTATCCATAGCTCTGATCACATCAATAACCTCCAAACTCCTTAGCCTCCAGCCTTCCTCTTATTGACCTTTATATACTTACCTCACACTACTCAACAGCCCCAGTTCTATGCTTTAGCTCCACTGGGCTTCCCAAAATTGTACACACCCAGGAGCTGAAAGAGGCCTCAGGCAAAAAAGGTCTAGTGTGACCTAACCAAGGAAACCTTCAACAAAATCCCCAGCAAGTGTTTGCCTTGCTTCTTCTCAAAGACTTCCAGTAAAGGAGGACTCACCACCTCCCAGGACAGCATTCTACTTCTGAATAGTTCTATTGTCAAGAAGCCTTCTTTACAATGTACCTGCATCTGCCCATCTGTAATTTTCATGTATTGCTCAGTTTCTGGGGTCAAGTAGAACATGTCTAATTATTCTTCTACAAGAGGGATATAAAAAGCAACTAGAAATGGGGACCACTGAGCTATATCTCAGGATTTCTGTGGACTTACGTTATCTATGTTTCACCGTATTTGTATTTATTTTGTTACATATCTCCCAATTACATTTTAACGTAGAGTGGTATGGGCCACACATCTGACAACTTTGTTCTATACTACTGAGCCTTCAAAATCCTTAAAGAACAGCTATCATGTGTCTTAAGTTGTCTGTCTTCTAAGTTAAAATGCCTACTGCCTTCAACCAACCCCTTATAGGCGTGTTTTCCATCCTCTCACCACCTTGGTCACCCTATTCTGGACATGCCTGTCTTTTCCCAAAATATGATGGCCAGAACTGCACACAGTAGTACAAATGTGGTCTGACCAGGGCAGAAGATAGCAGAACTATCACCTCACTTGTTTGGGGCACTATGCCTCCTAACATAGCTTGCAATAATAACATAAGCTTGGATTTTTTGGCTGCCACGTCACCAAGTTGACTCATAACACTAACACTGTAAGATCTCTTCAGAGTATCTTCTGCCTGGGTGAGAGGAACTCATCCTACAATTTTCAGATGTGTGACCTTTGTTCACTCTGTCTCCTGCATTCTAACGTACTCCTTCGTTCCACTGGTTGAAGTCTTATCCTTTCAAAAACTGGTTCAAAGGCCACTTCCTACATTATGGCTTCTCTAACAAGTTGGAAATGATTTCTTCCTCCATTGCCTTTTCCATTACTTCCTTTATACCGTGGCACATATATTGTTTTGTGTTAAGTAACTTGTATACATTACCTTTCTGGAGGTTACATAAAATAACCAACAGAACAAGGAAAAGATCCCGTGAGACCAAGTATATTTCATGCCTTGCCCTTGTTCTTTTAGGGGCAAATGGATGATTATGTTTTCTTACCGTCAAGGGTCTATGTGTGAACTATCCCTTACTCCCCAAAAGAGTGTGCAAATCCTCCCAAGAGGAAGATTCAGAATGATCACAAAAATCACCTCAATATTTTTATTACTTCGAATTTGTCCGAAAATTTAACATTTAAGTCACAAATATCTAAATCCACGTGAATGTTGTATATGGAGAAGTGAATCAGGAAGGAAGATCCATTCAAACCAAGCTGAAGACAACTCCAACAACTCAGTCATCAAACACTGATGACTCTGAGCAGAGCACTCACTGTGTTAGGAGAAAGGCTGATGAACAAAGGAAAAAGGTGCAGGGAAAGGAACTTACTGCTAGTGTAGAGGTGAATGAAATGACAGCCTATACAACCATAAACTCTAATTTCTTCAGCAGGACAAAAGCCCCCTATACAACCAATTCAGAGACAGTAATTACCTGCTGATGTCATGAGCGGGCTGAACCGTACACAGGTGCCCTCATCTTCCAGTTCCACGACATCAACTCCACTAGCAGGAACCAGCTGTGCCAGCTGCTCGCCAAGCTGGTGGAAACAGGTAGGCGAAGGGATCATCAGGCCCTCGAACCCTTTCCTCCCAGCTCATCCCAGGCAAGGAACTCTCCAATCCCCAGTAGTGCATGGAGAAGGTCAATAAATATTGATATGGAGAGGGCTGTCTGCTGTCCTCTCAGTCTAAGAAATACTTGCCTCCTGGCAATCAGAATCAAGTCCCTCAATAACTGGGCCTATGAGGTTTGACTCCCACAGCTAAACAGACACACATGCTGCTTCTTAGAGACTATAATCACTGCTGTTACTATCACCACCCTAATCTGATTACTGAGAAACCACTTAATTTATCCTTTTTTTTTAAACAGACTATTAAAAGCCTGATAGGTAGACCTCACTGACATATGGGAAAACTGAGACAGAAGATGGAGAAGGGATCTGACTGAACCACTTCTGAGCCAATGGCTAATAACAGGATGCCAACATCTCTGGAGTAAGTAGTTTGCAAATACAAATTCCTGACAAGAGAAGAAGCACTTATGTAGTGGCTACTGTGTGCTAAAGACTTTTACAAGTACTACCTCACCTGATCTTCAAAACCCTAGGAGCAAGGTGCTACCATTATCCCCCTTTTACATGAGAATACTGAGGTCCAACGACTTGTCCAGGACCATACTGCTGGTACTTGGGCCTTCCTAATTCCAGGCCCAACGCTCTACCTCCTGAACCACCAGCTGCCCTAAGCTACTGAATGACAAGGCAGATAATGTCCCCTGAAGAGCAGGACTGCCTTATTTTCTATGCGTATCCCCAGCACTTAACACAGTGCTTTCCACACAGGGAGCACTTAACAAATGCTTCTTTCACTGTCCTCTTACCCACTGGTTAAACGTATCACAGATGTCCTTTTCCTGACTAGCTGCTGAGCGCTGCATGGTGGGCCCCACTGTTCCATGCCCTGCTTTATCTGATCCTGAAACACAGAAAGAAGAGTCACTCTGAGAGCATCAAAGTGTTTCCAACTAACTGAAAAGAAAAGGCTGAGGTCAAAGTAATCTCAGATACCACAACCACAGCTCCCATAACTAAAGTTTCTACATAGTTTTATATCACTTAGAATAATGAACAAACGTTTGCAACAAAGACCATCCTAGCAGATGCCTTTACACTGTGCTTTTTATGAGTACAGGTCATTTCACCTGATCCTTTCAGGAGCCCTGTGAGAAGATGACTTTCCAAGGTTCAGAAATAAACAGATCCAACCAAAAACATGCAAGAAGGGGCAGATTTTTTTTGTTGTAATGATACAGTAAAACCACAGTGGGTGCCCCTTGATTAGAGTTGGCTGAATAATGAATGTAAAGGAATAATGATGAGAACAGTTAACACTTCTTTAGTGAGTAAGGAGGGCAAAGTCCTTCCCCTGGATCCTCATAGCAACCCCAGGAAGTAGGTGCTATATTTTCTCCATTTTACAGATGGAAGAAATTGAGACAGGCAAAGACAGGTTAAGCGATTTGAAAGGTCACACAGCTAGTGCCTAAGACAGGATTTGAAACTCAGGCTTTCCCAACTCCCAAGTCAGCATTCTATCCACTCTGCTGCACAGGAAGTCATTAAGAAACAACAAAGAAGAGGAATTCAAAAAACATGAGAAGATCTGTATGAACTGTTAAAGATGGAAGAAAGCAGAACAGAGAGCAATATACACAATGGCTGTAATAATACAAATGAAACTAATCCCCAGAAGCAAGTGAATTCAGATTAAAAATCCAATTACCAAGTCTAGTTCCAGGACATACAATTACACAAGTTCCCCATCTCACAGTAAGTAGGAGTGGCTCCCAATGCCAAACTTCAAATATACTGACATATCATTGCTGCTTCCATTGGAGGGCAGGGGAATATTATTTTGAGCAATTACTCAAAAAAGAAAAGAAAAGCAGAGTGCTGTGACCTGAACTTAAGACTGCAAGGACAGTGGCTCTTTCCATTATGCCATACTGCGTGTACTTTCTTACGTAAAGACAGTCAAGGAATCAATGATGCTCTCATAACACATTACAATTAGAGGCATTTCTTTCAAGAAATCCCAGAGAGTTAAAATCTACCCAACCACTAGTACTGAGTAGCTGTCTGCTGATACCATAGCTAGATCAAGGAAGAGCTGCCAAACACTAGGTTGCTGGGATAGAGTCATCATAAAGACTGTTATAAATAAGATTCTCACATGAATTATGACTACAAATTGAGTTTGTTTCCATCCCTAGGTTACTCAAAGTTGTTCATACTAACTTCCTCTCTAAGTTACTCACCCAAACCTGAAAGTTCCTTGGAAAATTTGAATACCACCACTGGAGAGGTGAGTTCATCTTCCACCTTAAAACCAAATGTGACATTATCAACCAATATATTAAAACTACATATAACTAAAGACTGAAATATTGTGTTTGCACAATAGACTGAAGAAGCATCCATATTTATAGAGAAACAAAAGGTTCTAAGTTTGATTTACCTCACTATCTAATAAATGCAAAATAAAGTGGTGGTTTTGCTATATTCTTAAGGTTTATGATAAAATATTCTAGACATTTTCACATATTCTTAATTTCCACAATTTGTTTACTCTTAAATATTAATTTAAAAAAGACAAAAAAAGATATTCATCCATATTATTCAAGACAATTCTGAAACAAAGGGGCAAGCAGAAGGCCACAAAGCTTATGGGGAACAAAAAGAAGGCAAGGCTTAAGGGAGACTTTGATGGTAGGGTTTTAGGACTTATGCTGATCCAGACATGCCTGACTTAAATTCCTTTGAAAAACATGTTTATATGAAAGAAGGCTCTTTCTAGAATTACATGAGTCCTCTTCTGTTCCTCTACAAGTTCCCCTTCCAAAAGAAAGTGGCCCTTAATTATGGTACTTAGAACAAAACTGCTACGTGTGCCCAAGGTCTAACACAGACTTTATAAAACCAAAACAAGAAAATGTACCATATTAGCATTTCAATGTGGACCAACTAATTACATTACTATAGACTGCAATGCAAATACAAGGAAATTTTTATTAAAGTTACATTAAGACAATATAGAAATAACTCATCTTATAAATCGTGAACTATTTTAAGGCCGTAAGACTAGTTTGAAGGGTGACTCATCACAAGTAATTGGTTCCCATACTTTATGGTACTGAAATATAGGAGCAACAATGCTATAAAGCAGAGGGAGTTGTAAATATAAAACTGCTATAGTGCTTGAAGCATTTCAGAAAGGCTCCATGGGAACAAAAGTGATGGAAGACATCTTAAAACTGGCCCCGTCAAATCTCAAACTAAAGGACAGTATGAAGCCCACCTCTCAGTTGAGACTGATAGGGGAAGAGTCTCTTGGAACCCTTTTTTGAAAGACGTTCAAGGTTGGAAAGGGAAAAAGCACATGAATTTTGTGTAAGAGGTGGAGAGATCTATTCAAGCTTCCGGAACCCACTCAGCTAGCTCCACGATCGTAATTCAGAGGGTAGTGAGGAGCTCCTGCCCAAATTCACTGACCAAAGCTCAAAAATAATTTTAATATACTAAACCCAGGAAAAAAGATCTAAAAATAAAACAGGTCAAAATAGGACAAAGACTCTTATAAAACCAACTGCAAAGTAGCTTTTGCTGCTTTAGGAAAATTACCCAGGAACTAAGTGCTCACTTTTATTCTTCTAACCCTAATGTAAAAGGAAAACAATGAGAGAAGGAAAAAAGACTTAAAGGTTAAGAGACTTTCAAAAAAGTTCAGATAGAAAATATTGCTTGTCACTTAACAGAGATTTTAAAAATATGTTTTCTTCTATGTAGGGTATTTATAAATTCCTTATATGGTTGCATTTTATCTTAAAAACTACTGAACCATAACTTTAAACAGAATTAAATGATAAGATTTTAAAAACAGCACCGAATTCAGTACAATTAGGTTTTAATATAGCTGCCTAGTTATGTCATAAATTACATGAATGGGATGGCACTTGTATTACTGTAATATGCTTAAAATGCATCAAAACAGATAAAAAAATACCCAACATTATTGAAGTTTAATGTATTTTATGGCCTTTGTGTCATACAAACAGTGGAAGTATTTTATTTAATACCGAAGTTTTGATGAAGTCCAGTTTCTTCAAACTCTCCAGCAATCTTTGACTCTGGAAACAAGAAAAAGATTGCATGAATCCATCAACTTGAAATAACATTTAAGAAGTGATTTTTCATAAGAGTCTTTTACAAACAGATGAACTCCTCCAGATCTCCAATTAGAAGCATTTGTTTATGTGCTATTTACGCAAAACATGACTTTTAATCTAATAAAGTCACTCAATACTTGGTAACTTGTAAATAATGGCTGTCTATCAGTCCCAGAGGTGGAACTTTGATCCATCAACCCATCTTAATTTCGATTAAAACTGACACTTGATTTACTCAGGCTAGAAAGATATTTCTAATAAGACATAAAAGTCAGCAGTCATATCTAACACTGCAAAGTCATTCAGTAACTCATTCAACAATGATTTACTAAAATATGCAAGATATTGTATTAGATATGATGGAATATAAAGGTAAAGTTTATTACATATCTAATGGGGAGATGAGTGGCATGCACACAAATAAGTACCATAAAAGGATTCTACAGAAAGTCCAAGCCCTATAAATATCATTTTTACTAGAATGATCAGGCAAGTCTTGATGGAGGGGGTGGCAGCTGAGTTGTACCTTCAGAGATGGGCAGGATCCCAAAGATAAGTGGTAGGATGGACTCATAGAAAATGTACTTTTCATCGGTCCACTATGGAAAAGTATCTGCTTGATGCTGTTAACTTTTTAATAATATTTATGGCTATTTTTTTCAAGGACAATATTTCTTCTCCAACATAAAGTACCTTTGGATACAAGTAATTATACTCAGAATTTGAGAGCTGGAAGGTAGCTCAGTACACCAATCTGACACACCTGAAAGGAATCGTTCTTGTAACATGCCCAACAAGTATCCAATTTTTGCTTGAAGACCTCCAATGAAGGGAAGCCCACTATCCCTCAAAGCAACCCATTTTCAAAGGATTCTTTAAAGGGTAGTTGTAAAGGCACAGAACAAGAAAAATACAAGAGGTCAGGGAGTTCAACCTATAATTTTACAGATTAAGTGGAAAAGTGCGTCCAAAGGCTCTCCCAATTTCCAGTTCGGCGCTCCTTCTGTTACACTACACCAGTGCCTACATGCACTAACCACCTGATAACAACCATGCACAGTACACCTGGTCTTGTATGTAATAAGTGCTCAATACATGTTTGGCTTGTTGAAAAAACAGAATTAAAGAAAATCTGAGCTTAAACTGTGTTTTCAGAAGACAAAAGAACCCATGAGTGCACGTGTGTTCCTCATGTCCTCCCCACAACACATACACCGAGGTTCTTTACTACACTAGAATCAGTGAGTCTGAAGAGCACTTCCCCAAGTCGTCCAGCTCTCCATACTTTGTTTTGAATCTTAACTTATTTCTGGAACATTTCTCTCGGCATCTTATTACTATTGTTGTTTAAATGTCTCATGTAAATTTCATCTCTTCAACTAGATGATAAACTTAATGAAAGTAGGTATCATGTCTGGTATGTGTGTGCATATCCCTACAATATGTACCTGGAAGTGCTATGGTTACTTTATGGTTTATTAAGCACTTTCTTTACAACTCTACTAAAAAGGTCATCCAAGTATCATCTTGAGTTTACAGATGAGGAATTTTGCCAAAAGACACAGTATGAGGTGATCCACTAGGCTCTGAACCCGGGGCTCCTCACTCCAGGTAAGCGCACCAGAAACTCTTGGCCTGGGTCTCCTAATTCTAAGTCTAGTGCTTTCTCTACTCCACTATGCTGCCTTTTACATTTTCTTGAACTTTTTAAAAATTCTGTATTTGACAAATATCAAATAAAAAGAGCATTTAAATATATGTGACAGAAAAGTACAATTAATCACTCATGACATGGTAGAACTCTATTGTATAGAAGTTTTTTCTTAAATCATCGTACTTTCCCCTAATATCCCTCCTCCCCCTCCCACAGAGCCATCCATCCCATATGACAAATAGTATTTTTTTAGAAAGGAAATGAAAAACTCATCACAACTGATCAATATATTGGAAATTTTTGAAAACATGTGGAATATGTAAGATCTGCAGGCCTCCCACCTCCACAAGGTAGTGGGTTGGGGGTGTATTCTCATCTCTCTTTATAATTGACCTTTACAATCAGGTTACATTTGCTTTTGATTTTTTTTTTGGTGTATAGTTATTTCCACTTACGCTGGTATATTGTTTTAACTGCTTACTTCACTCTACATTGGAAAGGATAGACCAACTGACACCTCCACCAACTTAGTTCATCAGTCTTTCCAGCAGCCTCTCCTACAATTGTCATTTCCCTTTTTTTGTTATCTTTGATAATCTGATGGATGGGAGATAGAAAGTCAGAGTTGCTTTAATTTGCATTTCTTTATCAGTGATCTGGAACATTTTTTCACATGGCTGTTGACAGCCTGGATTTCTTCCTCTGAAAACTGCTTGTCCAAAACCTTTAGCCCTTTACCTCCTAGGGCACACTGCTTTCTAAGGAATTTTGCTTTCACATAATCATTTATAAATAGCTTTATGAAACTTAGAATCTATACACCCAGTTTGGGCTAAGCCTAATATTTCTTTAACTCCATTCACTCAACCAACATGTACTGAGCACTCACTGTGTACAAACTGAACATAGCAATAATTTAACATTACTTACTAAATTAGTAATTAGGGCATTATTCAAGATCTCAAACATTTTAAATTCTGTCTCAGCTTTTGCTTTCAAGGATGTGTTAAACTGTGGTGACCTTAGGGGCTTGGTGACTAATATCATCGTCATTTTATCATTTCCTCTTGTCTAATGGGAATTAAAAAGCTCCCTACTGAATGCGTGTACATTCCCCAAATACACTAAGCTACTATGGCAACATGCTAGCCAACCTTTGCAAATGATCTTCATGAAAAGGTCTTCTCATTTACAAATGTTTTACTTTGACATATTATCAGAGAGAAAAAAAATTTTTAAGTATAGGTTTTAAAAAAATTAAACCAATATTAAGTCTGAGTTATTTCTCTGATGTACGAAGAAATTCTCACATCATAAAACAAAGGATTGCTGCCACAATAATACAAAAAAACACTGAGATGTGATTTTTTATACTAGTCAATTTTGATGAAGACAACTTTCTTAATAATCTATTGTAAACTACTAAGCAATGCTCCATGTAAAAGCCACTGCCCTAGGTGGAAATAAGAAAATTGCTTATGCCAGGGCTTAGAACTCAAGATTTTTCCTAGGAACTTTTCAGCTAAAGAAAAAAGTCTAAGTATTTTCCTCAAAGTACCTCTTACAACTAAAATCAATGCTTATTAGTGATTAAAGAAATCATTTTTATGACATAAATTATTATTTTATTTTTGTTGTGTTCTCCTACTGTACAACAACTGAAGTAATTTCCGGAAGGACCCACAAAACTCATCAAGTTCAACCTCTATTCTAACAGGAATAGATAATACCTCCAATCTCCAATGGTGGTATAACCTCTACTCCAAGACTACCTGTAACAGAGAACTCACTGTCTCCCAAAACAGCACCTAACAGCATTCCTGGTCTAACTTCAGGCAAGTTTACCTAGCACTGAGCTGAAATCTGCCTCTTAATTTCCACTCCCTACTCTTCTGTCCTCTAGGTCCACCAAATCTACTCCTTCTTCCACATGACAAGGCATCAATTGCCAGGAGACAAGATTACAACCCTTCTAAGTCTAACCTTCTTCATATTAAACACTTCTAGGTCCTCATAAGCCATGATTTCCTCCTAGTCATCCTCCTCTGGATGTACTCAACTGTCCTTCCTAAAATAGAGGGCCTGGACTAAAATATTCATTCCCTTTGACCCAGAGATCCCACTGTTGGGTGTATATTCCCAAGAACATTTAGAATAGAAAAGTCTCCAATATTTTTCACTGTAAACCAAAATAAAGTCAAAATGATACACGACTTAGACATAAAGGTCATATATAAGCAAACTAGGAGAGCAAGGAATAGTTTACATGTCATATTTATGGAGAATGGAATTTATGTTTGATTAAATTAAATTGAAAAGTTTTTACAAAGTCAATACAACCCAAATAAGAAGGGAAGCAGAAAGCGGGGAAAGAATTTTTACAGCAAAAGTGTCTCTGATAAAGTCCTCATTGTTGAAATATATAGAGAATTGAGTCAAATTTATAAGAATACAAGTCATTCCCCAATTGATAAAAGATCAAAGGATACGAATGGGCATCTTCGGATGAAGAAATTAAAGCTATCTATAGTTATATGAACCATGCTCTAAATCACTACTGATTAGAGAAATACAAATCAAAACAACTCTGAGGTACCACATCACACCTATCAGATTGGCTAACATAACAAAACAGGAAAATGATAAATGCTCGAGAAGTTGTGGGAATATCAGAACACTAATGCTTGTTGATGGAGCTGTGAATTAATCCAACCATTCTGGAAAACAATTTCGAAATATGCCTAAACAGCTATAAAAATGTGCATACCCTTTGACCCTGAAATACCACTTCCAGGGTTGTACCCCAAGGAGATTATAAAAATGGGAAAAGGACCCATATGTACAAAAATATTTACAGTAGCTCTTTTTGTGGTGGTCAAGAACTGGAAATTGAGGGGATGCCCATCAATTGGGGAATGGCTGAACAAGTTGTGGTATATGAAATTAATGGAACACTATTGTGCTATAAAAAATGACGAGCAGGAGGACTTTAGAAAAACCTGGAAAGACTTACATGAACTGATGCTGAGTGAAATGAGCAGAACTATGGGGGAAAAATGGGAGAACACTGTACACAATAACAGCAACACTGTGAAATGACTTTGACAGACTTGGCTATTCTCTCAGCAATGCAAAAATTGAAGACAATTCCAAAAGACTCATGATGGAAAATGTTATCCCCACCCAGAGAGAAAGAACTGTGGAGTCTGAATATGGAGAGAAGCATGCTATTTGTTTTTTTTGTTGTTGTTTCTTCTTTTTCGTTTCTCCTATTGGTTCTAATTCTTCTTTACAATATGATTAATGTGAAAATAGATTTAATAGGAATGTATATGAAGAAGCTATATCAGACACAACCGTCTTGGGGAGGGAAGGAAGGGGAGAAAATTTAGAACTCAAAATCTGATGGAAGTGAATGCTGAAAACTAAAAATTAATTGTTAAAAATAGAAAGGTTTCACAAATACTAAAATATTCGTAATAACACTTTTTTTGTAGTACCAAAGAACTAGAAATAAAGTAGATGCCCATCTGTTGTGGTCTGGACACATAAACTATAGAAAATTAAAAGAATTTCTTGTTCCCGATGGCAACTTTCAGATATGCTTTTTGTTGCCATCACTCAGCAGCCTTTGGAAGTTCATTTCAGATTGTGGTCTGTTTTGTCTAGTGGCCCCCAGGTCACTTTCCTTACTTTTCAGGAAGTTCAGTACCTGGGTTCAGCTATCTTTTCCAAAACTTCTGTCCCGATTCTAAGGGGCTTCAACATTTATAAGGATGCTCCTTTTGAAGGCCTTGTTCCCTCAGGTTTCTCATTTCCTCCAAATCACATGGCCCTTTGCTCCAGCTCAGCCACACAGAGGCCTGATCACCCCTTAGATCCCACCATCACAAGTACTCCACTCCCACAAGGGAAGGCTGGGGGAGATCCCTAGGTCACAATGAAGGGACAGTATCCGATCTGCTGCTTTTGTTCAGTTATGTCCAACTCTTTGCGAATGCACTTGAGGTTTTCCTGGTAGAGATCCTGGAGTGGTTTGTCATTTCCTTCTCCTTTACAGATGAGAAAACTGAGGAGTTCTAACCACTGCCATCACCTGGCTGCCTGTCATAGGCCTAACTCTGTGGAAAGTCTCATAAAGAAAGCTCGAGCCATAATCCAGAAAGAAAGAAACATGGTGGAAAAGGTGGCTCTTCCACCTGGGGCTAAGAACGTCCCTGAAGCTCATAAATATATGACTTTTCTCCTTGGAGATGTCTTCCATTCCAAAGAATTTAGTTCTCACTTCTATAGAGACAGCTTTCAAATATAGATATTCAGCCCTCAATTTTCCCTTGGCCTCCAGCCCCACATTTCCAATTGGGTTCAGGCCCTTTCCATCTGAATGACTAGCCAGCTACTCAAGCAACATTTAAAATTGAAATCATCACCTTCCCCTAATCTTCTTGTCCTTCAAACTTCCCAATTTCTATTAACGGCCCCACTGTTATTCTACTTACCACAGCTGGTAACCTTGGAATTTGTGACTCCTACCTTTTCTGTTCTGTCCAACCAGCTGCCAATTCCTGTGCATTCTGTCAACATATGTCATTCATAACCGTCCTTCTCTTCTCACTCTACCACAACTCTAGTTCAGGCTCTCATGAATTCTTCTTAGGATTACTGAAATGTGGTAACAGTGTTCTGACAGCTTGTTATCCATTCAGGGTTACCATCTCCAAGTCATCATTCATAAAACTGTCAAAATTACTTCCCATCATGCTGGTCTGACCATACGAATCTGCTCAAAAACATTCAGAGCACCCCAATATCTACAAAGGAAGCTTTAACTTGTTAGCTTGGCATTTAAGGAGCTCCAGAATTGTCTTGCTCTCTTCGCACAGATCATTGCACAGGAAGAGTGCTTGACTGCTCGGCAGTTTATAAATCTTCTGAGGGCAGAACTATGTTAGTTTTCCTTTTCATGTTCCTAGTGACCAGCAAGATGTATTATAGACAACAGGCACAAAACACGTTTGTTAAATTAAATCCTCTTAACTCCTATTTAACAGTCAGTCAGAATGAGTAGGGATCCTTTGGATATTCATACCTTTCAAGCTCAATGTTGCCTTTTGCAACTTTTTAAAATGAACACCAAGAGCATCCTTAATCCGTTTTCCTCTGTTAAAAATGTTCATATGCTCACAAGGGGGATCCCCATCTTGTAAATCTATATACCTATTAAGTTACTGAGTGGAAAACATCTGAATGAAATACACTGTTCTCACTGTGAGCAGCAGGACACAGTGAAAAGACTGGATTTGGAGTAAGAGAAGCGAGGCTGGAGTTCCGAGTTCCCCACTTCCTAGAAGTGCAATCACTTCTCCGATTCTCATTTCCCACCTGTAAATCAGAGACAATAACATCTGCACTCCCTACTTCACAGGCTTGTTGGGAAGACTGAACTAACTGTACACTAACATGCAAGCTGAATATGAGCAGTTACTATTAAGTTCAAGAACTGAAGGACTTTAGTAACCCTAAGGAAATCTACTCACCAACTGAGAGGCATGTTTGATTCTTTCCACAATCCCATCAAGTCCCAAATACTGTAAAGATAACCACAGAGGTAAGGCTCGAAGTTTCTCCACTGGCTGACTTGATGTAAGCCCTGCAACCAGTGACTAGAGGAAAAAAAATTCACTGTTAGTGATAATCGATAATGACACTCAACCCATTATCAGTAAATACAAAACTATCAGAAGAGTAGCTAGAGTTTGCTTTACAAGTTCCTGTTTCTAAACGAATCATAAACAGGAATTCCCTGGATTTTAGTTTTTGAAAGTTCCTAGCACTTAAATAATATTTTAAAAACTGACCATGTGAGCAAGCCTACCAGAGAAGGATCTTCATGCCTGTAAAGTGTGACTGCAGGAACAGCTGGCAAGCCCAGCCATGGGCCCAGGGTCAGAGTCATACTGTCACATTTGGTTGCAGCCTACAAGAAAAGAAGAATTCATTCCTATTTTTCCAGAGTCAAAGGTTAAAATTCAAAAATTTCTCCATTAGAAAAAACCAAGAGGCAAACTGCCAATTTTATTAAAGGAATGACAAAGTTCTGTTTGAGAGGGCTAATTTCTGTTCTTTTATCTTTTAGTAAAATAACAACATACCAGTACCGAGGAGGAGATATAGCCTAATGCCAAAGTTGCTAAATTCACACTGAAAAAGAAAACAAGAATTTAACAATTAATTATATACCTTATTTATTAAAGTACAAATGTACAACTGTCTGGCTTAAATAATGTTATAAAAGTGTTTTTCTTTTAACCATAATATGATTTATTTTATACTAATAAGCTTTAGATCCAGGGCTCTTCACTAGGGGTCTATTAATTTGCTTTGTTTTTTAATATTCTGATACGTGTATTTAAGTAAAACTAGTTTCTTGGTAATCCTATGTATTTTATTTTATGCATATAAAAATATTATTCTGAGGAATCCAAATCCACACTTTAGACGAAACCTCAAAAATTAATTTTAATCAAAACTTCTCAGATGATGGATAAAATTAGAAATATATCTTTATAAAAAGTCTTTCAAGTTACTTTTCTTGCCTAGAGAAATTAAAGAACACCTTGGCATATTGTATTTTGGATGTCTTTCTTCTGAAAACTATTAACCTAGACTTGAAGAAGTTTAGTCTCCTTACCCTTCCACATGGAGCCATATATTGTGCTGCTCACAAAGTTCTTTCAAACGTCCCAGTTTGTCTGTGTGCCCTGCTCCTGGGGTACCTACAATGAAGGAAATAAGACACTATCAAGAGTCTCACTTTTTGTCTTTAATAAATAATAATCAGGAATAATAACTTCTTGCTAACAACCAATCCCATCCGCTTATTTCTTCAAATTGCTTCAATAAAAATTAAGAATGCAAGTCCAAGTTTAACACAAAACAATTATATATTTCAAGTTATACAAAGCATGTATTTTATATAAACTTCAAAAACCAATTTTTTCCCCCACAAAGACTAATACTTCACTAACTAAAGTCACATTTACACAACAAAAAAAATCATGAGACTGTCAAGTCTACTGTAACATTAAGAGCTACCATTAATGATTAATAAATTAATGTGGTGAAGGACAACATTTATGCAATTTGTGAAGCATACATTCTAGAACATTTTAAAAGAAATGCACGCTTTCTAGTGAACCCAGTGTTGGACTTAGAGTCAGTAATATCTCGATTTGAATTCCGTTTCTGACACTTCCATGTATAAATAACTATGGGCAAATCATTTAACTTATCTGAAAGGCCTACTCTCCATATATAAGCAAAATTGGAATGACATCTGTTGTACCTACCTTCTAGGGCTGTTGTGGGGCTCAAATGACACGACGTGTGTAAAGTGTGGTGTAAATTTTAAAATGCTATGTAAATACTGGCTACTCTCATAAATACAGACTAGAATTAGTTTAAGAGAAAGTTACCTAATAAAAGTTCTTAAGAATAAACAGCAAGTACTTGGAATAAATAGATAAGAAACCATTTATAATTAGAAATACAATGGTTTGTCTAAAGGATTTGTTTTCTTAGATATGTTAATTATCTAAGAGAACAAACTGTTTAGTTAGAATGTTTAGTAAACATTCCCACTACAATTTTTCTTGAATATTTTTCAATCTCTTTCTTCACAAACGATACAAAACCCTTTACTCCCTTCTCCAGACTCTCTCGGGTGACAATCTCGCCTACTCCAACAGCTCCTGCCACCCCTCCTCTATCCAGGGCTAGAATTCAGACTTATGAGGCTGTGCTGGGGGAGCAGCTGAGATTATCGGTGAAGACAATACAGAGAAACGAGCCAACGTCAATGAAGAAAATTTTTGAACTATGATTTCTATACGATCGATGTACTACTATCCTGAGCTACAGGACCTTTTTTCCAAATGTCTACTGAGTGTCTCCATCTGGATGTGCTAAGGCAAAACCAAGCATGCAATCTTTCTCCCAAAACCTGTATCTCCTTTCTAACCCCACTTCCTCTGTTCATCAGACCACCATTCCAGTCATTTAGGCTCAATATAGAATTGTCTTTGACTCTTCTCCCTTCATAGCCCATCATTCAATCAGTTCTGTCTTCTCTATTTCCACAATCTCTCTTAAATTCATTACTTCCTTTAAAAATATGCCACTAGGTCATCATGGTATAAGAGAAAGACCAGTGGTTTCAGGGTCAGAGGACGACCTTCCAACTCTAAATTCTATGACTACCCACAAAGCCTAAGGCCACACAGGCCTCTCTGGGCTTCAATTTCCTCAACTGCAAAATGAGGGGGTGAACTAGAGAATCTCTAAAGTCCATTCCAGCTTTAGATTTATAATCGTAAGATCCTGACTATTCTATTACAAACCCTATCCTGCCAATCCATCCTACTATACATTCCTAAATTTCTCAGGTTGGCACTCAAGGCCCTCTAAAATTGGGCTCTAATTTGTTACTACAGCTCTCTCTCTCTCTCTCTCACTCCATTCCTTCATGTACTCTATGTTCCAGTCAAACCAGACTGTTTATGGGTTCTCAAATCTACCTCACCTTGGTGCTTTCCTTAAATTTCCTTATATAGACAATTCTGGCTTTATGTGACTTTGACGGGGGGTGGGGAGTGGTTTGAGCAGCAGGATCCCAGCACCAGATCTGGCTCCCAGCGAGTGGAGGTGGGAGGTGGGAGTGGGAGAGAATAATGCATGTAGTCCATGTGCTCCAGGCATTGGAACCAAGGGAGCTCCAAGCTGCACAGAGCCCCTCCGAAGAGGCCATGCAGAGATCGGTGGGGGGAAACAGTCGACTTAGGTTAAGTGAGAATTGGCTGTGTATTGAATGGACTCCTTTTCTTCAACAAATCAACTTCTGCTTGCTGAATAACCATCCTTCAGTGTCAAAGGGAAATGCCACTCCTCCACAAAGTGTGTATTGGTATCGCAGTATCTAAGTAATGTCCTGTTCCTCTGAACTTTGGAAGTACTTTGAATCTCTACTGTACTTACTATGCTTTAATATGCACACATTTCTAATGGAAGTCTAAATCCTTGTGAGTATAGACTATTCTTATTTTTCTGTGAATCTCTCTAAATTTGGAGTCCAAATTTAGGAGAATTGTGTTATCCCCCAAATGCTTTAACAAATATGTCCAAATAATCTAACCTAAACATTGTTTTTCTCATTGAAATTCTGATGTAGATAAGATTCGTCATCTACACCTAATACATCATGTTTTCCAAGACAGCCAGGTCATGTAGTGGATAGAGTATTAGTGGAGTAAGGAAGACCTAGGTTCAAATCCAGCCTCCATCATCCATGCTGTGCAGCCCTGGGCAAGCCACTTACCCTCTACTTGCCCCAGTTTCCTTGTCTCTAAATGGGGCTAATAATAGCACCTATATTTCAGGGTCACTGTGAGGGTAAAATGAAGTAATATTTTTAAACTGCTTTGCAAACCTGAAAACATTATATTAATACTAGCTATTCTAATTTAATACCTGCAAGCCTACAACATTGATTTATTCATATATCCAAAATGGAAGCCTGAGTTCAAAATACCTACCAGCATTTGCAACAAGCAACAGGGGCAGTTTTTCACTCTCCATATCATCTTTAATCAATCTGTCCAATAAAGCAACATCCTGTCACAAAAAAAAAAATCCGAACCAAAAATGAGGCAGAAAACAGACAAGTTGTAGAATTAGAAAACTATAGATTTTAAAAATGACAGCATTCTTAAAACTGATACTATGGGTAAATTCTTAATGCTTTCTCCAAAAGATTAACATATTTTTCTGAAAATCAGAGAATTAACATAGAAATAATTTTTTGTTTTCTTCCGGAAGACAGTGAATAATAGAGAAACGCTAGATGATAGGTAAATATAAAACAGAGCTACAAGGGAATAATTTTCCAAGAAGTAGAGTCAGAATCATTTCTCATAGCCTTTAAAAAAAATCTGTTCTAACAAAGCGGTCAGCTAACGTCTAAAGTTACAGAATTCACTTCTAAGAAACAATACATTTCTAAGATCACCTCTAACAATGTTTTCATCATAATCTTATTATTTTAAAAATTATTTCAAGTATTTATTTCTGTCCCATCTCCTCTTAACCTCCACCCATACAAAAAAAAGAAAAACAAAGTCATTGTAACAAATATGAAGTCAAGCAAAATAAATTCTCAAAATCACCATGTCCAAAAATTTGTCTCATTCTATATCCAGCATCTGCTGCCTCAGTGTTTGAAGGTGGACAGCATGCCTTCAAATAGTGTTAATCACTGTAATAAGAGTTGGACAACTTTTTTTTTAAAAAACAGCACAGACTTTTTGGAGGAAATGCCCATAACCAATTTGTTCTCCCACATTCCAGTAAAATAGGAATCTTAGTGATTAAAAAGAAAAAGTCAGAATTTCTTAGAATCATGTGTTCCTATGCTAATTCTTAATAAATTCATGAACATACAGGTGCAGAGAAGGAAGCCTTAGCCATCCAGATGCCAAGTTTTTCAGGTTTGAATGAAGAGATTAATATATTTTTAAAAATCATAGTCAATAAGTCAAAAAAAGTATGAAAACCTAGTGAAAAAACTATTATGTAGACCAATATTTTCAAAAGAAGATTCATTACTATTCTTCAAAATTAACTTACCATCTGATGTTGGGATCCAAACATAGTATTGCAGGGTACACGACACAAACAGGATAAAGGTAAGCCAAGCTGCAGGGATAAAACTTTTAGTTAAGCAATTCTGAATCAGAAAGGTATAACTTCCTCAAGAGACCATCAAATAGAGTACACAGTGATCTAAGAAAAGTCACAATTCTCATTTGAAAAATTTTATACTCATGAGGAGCCCTAAACAATTCTTTCCCGTTGTCCCAAGAAAAAAATAGAAAAACACCTCAGAGAGATTAAGAAGGTATAGGCTCTCAGTCTGGGAATCTAAGATAACCTAACTTAAAAAGGATCAAAGAACTTTTAAAGAGCTGTCTGATTATTTAGATAATGTAATGAAAAGTTTAACAAAGAAAATAATTATCCCTGAACAATTTTTCTTGGGATAACTTTTGATTCTTCCCACTTCTCCTGAACATCACTAGTGAATCAATGCCAAGTCAACAGCCTCCAATGTGTCACTGTATTCAAAGAAGCAGCAACAAATATGGATTTAGATTGTTTAACAGATATACCTGTTGCTATTATCTACCGACCTCCCAGTTACTATCAACTTCCTTGGATGGGGCAGCTAGCATTCCTTTCTATCAAGTACCCTATATCAGCATTCTCAAAAGAGTCAATACTAACTTTGATTTCTCCTTTAATATTCTGACCATACAATTATCTAACTTTGTATCTATGATCCTCCTTCTGAACATTCCCTTCAGTCATGCACAGGAACGGTTACGCTTTAGACCTCACTATCTCTTGTAAACAGTCTGCCTTGAAAATAGTAAACTAAAATGTGTATTATCACACTACAACTTCCTGTTTTCCCCCTTTCTCACACTGAACTTGCCCTTTGTTCTCACCATGACCTCGAGTAGGGTGTCTGTTCTTGATAGCCCCTCCTATTTCACTGCCTACTGGGACTGTTCCTTCCCTACATTTGAAGCTGGTAACTTGGCCTTTTCCTTCACTGAGAGGAATGAGGACATCTAACGTGATATCCCTTCATTGCCCACAACTTTTCATTACCATCATCATTCACGTTAGATGTCCTTTCCTCATGTCTCACAGGAAGAAGTTTCTCTAGTCTGTTTTGAAGTTAATCCTTCTACTGATGTACTCGATCCTACCTCCTCCTGGCTCCTCAGAACCTGGCTCCAGCTTTCCCCTCACAATCATCAATCTTAACTCCACCACTCTCTGATGGCTCATCCCCATTTGCTTATAAATATGGCCGGTCTTCCGTAATCCTAAAAGACAGCCTTCCCCTAACTCTTCTGCCTTACTCAGTTACTATCCTACCTCTCTCCTTCCCTCCAAAGTAAAACTTCTTAGAAAAATATACTACACAAATGGCAAGGAAAACAATAAACAAGACACAGTCAAAATTGGGATTTGGAGGGGAGACCTCCATCCAGAAAGGCATTAAACTGACATTAAAAAAAGAAAGCAGTCTGTCTAAAGAAAATTAACCAATGACTTCTTCATTTGTTACGTTCGGTGGCTCTCCTTCACTCTCATCCTCCCCTAACCGTTCCCAATCCAGTTTCCCTTCCTATACCTTTACTGATTCCTTCTCTGGTTCTTCTTCCTAATCCAATAAATGGACATTTTCAAGGCCCTTTTCTTAGCTCTTTCCTTTTTTCTCTCTATTCTCATTCTATGCAATCTTATTCCCTCCCTCTCACTGCTTCAACAATCCCTTGCATGTAAGTAACTCTCATAAATCTTTGCACCAGACTTACTGTTTCTCTAGCTCTCCCCTCTTATATCCCCAAATGCTTACAAGTCACCCCAACGTTCCACTAGTATCTCAAGCTCAAAATGTGATAAAAAGAACTTATCTTTTCCAACAGCTTCTCCTAACTTCCTTATTTCTCTCAGTGATATCACCACCATTTACCATGTTGATTTTATCTCTTCTCTCTTCCTCTCCTCTCATATTTAATCTGTCACCAAGGCCTGTTGATTCTACCTCCAGAACAAATTTCACATTTGTCGGCTCCTCTCCATTCACACTGCCACCACCTTCTTATAGGCCCTTGTTATTCCTGCCTGGAATAAGGCTTTCTAACAGGTCTTTCCTCCTCTAGCCTCTTTCCTTCCAATCCACTCTCTATACCAATGCCAGACATATTCATTATGTATGGATCTACTCATCTTAGTCCTCTGCTCAAAATTCTGCAATATCACGCCTGAATTACTCAACCTGGCATTTGAGATTTTCTACAATCTTGTGCAACCCTACTTTTCTGTATTTTTTTCATATTCTTCCCTCTGATCAAACCAATTTGACAATTCACTTCACAACATTAAACTTTCTGTAGCTTTGTCAAGTATTTCCTATGCCTGGAATGTCTTACTTCCAACCTCACCTATACTTTAAAGTCTAACTCAAATTACTATCTCCTCTATGAGGTATTATCTTCTCTTCCTGGACCTCATGTGACCCTTTGCTTGCATTTCATATGTATTAACTATAATACGAATGATAGAGTAACAGCCTGTGTTTCTGTCAGATTCCCTTACGAGACTAAATTCTACGAAGACGGGGTCACAGCTTATATAAATCCCAGTATGTGGCATAAAGAAGTAGCAGGAGAAGCAGTCATCGTTAAAATAATAGCACTACTAGTAACAGCTCATCTTTATATAGCATTTTAAAGTTTACTACTTTTTCCCACACTTTTATCTACTAGGCAACTCTGTGAGGTTTGTTTGTTGAAGTGAATTTTCTTCATGAAACCTGAAACTAAGCCAGTCTCTCCCAAATGAACCCAAACTATATTCATGGTAATTTTAGCAAGCTGCAGCACAGAAAATAATATTTGCATTTACCTAAAATTTCAATCTTAATCCATCTTACCTGATTACAAAGGAATTGGCCCAGGCCAGGCCTACATGCAGCACTAACATATATAACAGGCTGTCTATTAAATAATACATTGAATCCTTCCACCGTGTAGTCTTCATAGCGTGTATGAATAACAAGCCTACAGACCTTTAAGAGGCCCTCACGGTCATCTTCATGGTAATAGGCAGAGCCATTTTCATACCTGTAAGAAAACAATTCCAGGTATTTCTCACCTTTTATCTTAGTTCAGCAATTTCCCCTTAATGTTACAGTAACAGAAATTTCTGCACCAAATAGGTATATAAAAGTTTGAGGAGAATGAGGCCCCACCTCCCACCCAAAAGACATAACCCAAGGGCCACCTGCAGCCCCCCAAAGCAGCCTGCAGCTGATGTTGTGCAGATCTGTTTTAAATTCTCTACATTTTTCAGGGGCCACCTGAAATCCTCTGGCAGGCCTGCATTATTCTATAGTAAGGGGAGAGGTCCAGATAACTGAACCGTAGCTCTCCTATATACAAACTAGACAGTTGCACCAACAGGACATCTCAACAAGTATTAAACTATCAAATGCACTGGCTGCTTTCTTTGTCAGGTTTAATCTTTCCTAAGCCTCTTTTTCCAACCTTCCCAAGAAAGGAAGCACCATCTCACAAAATGGTAGGAGGTGCTATTTAAAACCGAGACTCTCCATGTTAAAAAAAAAAAAAAAAGTCTGGTAATGACTACTCAAGGTGACATTTTTCCAGGACAAATCATAAATTATTAAACTACTCCATTTCAACTGGCCATATGACTCCTTCCTACAGCAACTGTAAATTCCTTATCAAAATCATCACCTCAGTAAAACAAGTTTTAATTTAATATGCTTATTTTTAAAGTAAAACAGTGGATAAATTTAAGAAGAGTTAGGACCTAGATGATTATTAATACTTCTTTTTAGATGCCCCAATATGCAGGACCGTTTAATAGGTAGGTGGGAATGTCCTTACCTGAAAAGTCTGCAAAGCCATAATGTGGTATCTGAAAGTATTCGAGTTGTAAGTTTTCTCAGCTTCTCTTTATCCAGTACTGAAATATATGCTGCCAGACTGTGTCCCAACAAAGCCATATGGCCTTGTTCTCCAACATTTTGGAGTCTATTAAATAAGAAATATGAAACTGAAACATATTTATTAGGATCCCAACTCTGCCACACAATTCTCCAAGAATACTTCTGGATCAGAGGTGAAATCTGTCTCATGCAAGACAGGGCAAAAAAGTCAAAAACTAATCAGTATATGATGGGATATAGATACACTGTGGAAAAGAGCTTTAGAGAATACTGAAAAATGATGTTGCCCAATCAATATTGCATTTTGTATCTTTTTTTACCAAATAAATTATTAAAATAATCTTATTTATAATCAAAACATTTTAATCGTTGAGTACTTATTAAACTCTTATTACATATACATGGAACTGCAGAACAGAGTTTGTTTTCAATTTAAAAACTGAAAATACTGGCCTAACTAAAACTGTGGATTGTTTGACAACAAAATTCTCTGAAATCAAATGAAAAAACCTGAATCAGTGGTTAGGAAGAATTTCCTGTTGCAAGTAACTATACAAAAATTTACAATAATTTCATAAATAAATAATTAATAAGGAGAGGAAAACTTGGTCAATTCACCAGCTGCAATCAGTAGCAATCAAAATTAAAATATCAGCTGCGATGTGAATCCAATTCAGCAGTCTCAGATACCCAATTATGAAAATTATCAAGTTTTACAATCAGCTTTTATAATGATATCTTAACTATTTACAAAAACCACAGTTAAACTATCTAGAGGCAAATGTCATTTTGAAAAAAAAGTGGGATTTTCAAATAAGATGGATTTGGAGAAATGAAATGACTCGTAACTTTCCGAACACCCCAGAACCCAGTCATTGCTGAAGGTAAGAAGCGTAAAGGGTATCATTTAAATGTCAGTCTTTACCGCGCGCACTGGGGCTCCTCTTCTTCATCTCCATGCATGAGGTTCTGAACCAGCTGGAGAATGCTCACTACATCTTGCCCACTAGGGAAAAAGACAAAAAAGATGACTGGAAAAAAAATATCTCTTCCCTGCTCACCCCTGCCTCAGCCTCCCAAAATAGTGTAATTATGTTCTTAAGAGTGTGGCTGCAAAATAATCTACTTTGTTTGAACCCAGTACACATTTTTAAAAATCAAAAAGGGAACTGACTCTGGAGGTTAGTTAACTAAAATCAGTTAATCTCCTGACTAAGTAGTATTTGGAATCATTTTTTAAAAATACATGCCAGCATTTTACTGAATCAAGTGTTTCTACAGATATACTCTATTCAGCAGGAAACTATATAGTAAAGGACAGAATCTATTTTATATAGTTTTGTAGACTAGTGTGCTAAAAATAAAAGTCTCATTCACATCTAGGTTATAGCTATCTTTCATCTCCCAGAGAGGAACCTTTCTGCTCTTCTCATTTTAGCCGTGGAATTTGAAGATCTACCTGGAGTACTGATAAATGGCTTTTGCTCCCACTGCCGATGCGTAATTACCGTCATCACAAGGCAAACACTTAAGCGAACAGTGCCAGCAGGTATGCTTGAAAATGTATAATAAATAAAAATACATGATTTCTCAATTATGATGATAATATGGGCAATTAAAAGTTTCTTTCAATAAACTTCCCAAACATCTCCTCCATGGAACACAGAAGCTAATGGCTGACTAGGAAGAACCACTTGTTGACAGGTGCTTTCATAGATGTCAGCTTGCTTCTGTCAGAGAACTAGATTCTTTTCAAAACTCTTAGTAATATCTTCTCCAGGAGTCAGATCCATACAAATTTCCAACCCCTTTTTTCCCCTCCAGTAATGAGTCTAGAGTAGAGGAGGCCTTTAGAATTGTTTCCTGAGTTGCTTTTAACCAATCTGTCTTGTACTGAGTTTGATATAGGAAAGAACACATCAAAGTTACTACTACTACTTGGTTTGTTTCGTAGATAATCAAATTTGTTAGCTTAACTTGCACATTTACATATATACATATATATGTGCAAGTATATATGCAGACATATATGCACTATATAACATGCTATATATATATATTTTTTTCATCCTCTTCCATTGTATCTTACATTTATTTATATTTGGAGGATAAATACTCTTTAAGGGAGTTGTACTATTTACCTTCTCATTAGCAGATTCTTAAAAGAAAAATAAAGTTAGGTTTAACACAAACAAACTATCTTGGGGCAGGAGGGGCTTGTTCTTAAAACAGATTTATAAAACACTTGGGAAAACTAGGCTTTTCTCACCAGCAAGCCAGGTAGATGTTTCAACAATCTGCTTTTTGGTAACGGTTTTTAAGAACAGCTAGGTGGCACACTGGATAGAATGTAGGCCTGGAGTCAAGAAGACCTGAGTTCAAAAGCAGCCTCAGACGTACTGTTTATGTGAGCCTCTGTTTCTATCTCAGTTTCTCTGTCCATAAAATGGGGGTAATACTAGCGCCTACGTCTCCCACACTGCTGGGGACCAAATGAGGTAATTGTAAAATGCTTAGCGTAGGGCCTGGCCCATAGTAAGAGGGCTGTATTAGCTATTCTTATAGTTATTATAGGTACAAAGGTTGTGTAACAGAAGCAATTACATTATGTGGATCATTTCCTTTACTGGATTTTATTTTCCTAGCTCAAGCATCCAAACTCAAAAAGGCTTATTTTGGATATAGACTTTATTCTACCAACAAAATGAATGCAGAAATTTCATTAGCTATATTTCAAGGGGGAAAAGCATATTCTCCAAAAAATCTTTCAAAATAACTTTCCTTCAAGTCAATAAAGTAAATATATACATCTCAGTCAAAGTAAATAATGGCTACTTCATTTCAAAAGTCCATTTAATACACTTGATTTTTGAGGTTGTATTGTATATGAAAATTGTATTTTCATTCAATTCAATAAAAAAATTATTATGTAGTTATCATGTGTAAGGCAATGTGCTAGGTAATGGAGGATAGAAAATTGAAAAAAAAAAAAGAAATGGTCTCTGACTTTGATCAACCTACATTTTGGGGCCTGGGGGTGTGAGGGTAAAGGAGAGGATACAAGATAATTTGAGGAGAAAAAGAAACTAATGTCTTGGAAGGATGTCAAGCAGATCAGAAGACCTAGGAGTTAAGTCTCAAAGGAAGGTAGGGATGAGCAGAGAGCAGACTCCTAAAAAGAAGACAGAGATAGGAGGGACATGGTGTGGTAACCAATTTCTAATATGACCAGAACTGAATGGGTGATGGAGAATAAGATAAATTAACCCTGAAGGAACAGCTTGGAGACAGATTATGAAGGTTTGTAAAAACCAGCTTTGATAAGTCTGAGCTTATCATAAAAATAATAAGAAACCATGGAGTAACACAATCTGACCTTTCCCTTAGAAAGATGATTTTGGCTGTTGTACAGAGGATGGATTAGAAAGGAGAGACTGCAAACTGAGAGCCTAATTACGCAAGTTAGTGTGATAATCTAAGTCAGAAATGACTGCTCTCAAATAGGGCAGTGGGAATGGGAGGGGTGATTATCAGAAATGCCCACAGAGGCAGAATGGGCAAGACATGACACATGACTAGATACAGGGGGGAAAACCAAGAGTACGCGACGACTAGTTGCTAATAGGGATGACTCAAAGAATGGCAGTGCCCTCCAGAGAAGAAGGAAATTTGGAGGAAGATGTGTAGGTCTAAGAAGTGGAAAGATGAGGTGAATCTAAGAAATGCTGAGTTTAAATTGTTGTGGGACTGGAGCTCAAGAGAAATTAGGGTTGAATATACAGCTATGAGAAATAACTAAAAACTGAACCAAGGAAGGGAACATAGAGAGAAAAGAATCAAATCCAGGACAGAGAACTGGGAACACCTAAGTTTAAAGGATAAGAGACTGGTGACAATCCAGCAAAGGAAAATGAGGTGTGATCAGACTAGTAGGAGACAGCATTCTACAGTCAAGAGTATACTGGCCATGGAGTCAAGGCACATGGGCAGAAGTCCTGTCTGTGATCCCTACTTCCTGCATAAATCCTGGATAAATCATGTAACTTTCTTCATCTGTACAATTAAGGGATTTTATTAGGGATATATTATATGGCCCAAGGTTCCCACCAGCTCTCAAACCAGAATCCTATGAAATCAATAAGTCAATAGCATTTACGTGGGCCAAGCAGCATGTTAAAGACAGGGGATACCAAGGAAGGCAAGACAGTTCTTGCTTCCAAGGAGCTCACAGTCTAATGGAGGAGACAACATGCAAACAACTATAACAAACAAGACATAGACCGGGAGGCAGTTTCAGAGGGAAGGCCCTAGCATTAAGGGAGCCTGGGAAAGGCTTCTTAAGAAGGCGGGACTTCAGTTGACTTGAGGGAAGCCAGAAGGAGATGAGGAGAGAATATTTCAGACATGGAAGATAGCAAGTGAAAACACTGAAGAGATGGAATGCTGCATGCAAGAACAGCAAAGCCAAAGTCATTAGACAGCAGAATATATGAAGGGGAAGAAGGGGTAAGAAGATTTAAAGGTAGGAGAGGGACAGGTTATAAAGGACTTTAAAAGTCAAACATTAGATTTTATAATTGATATTGCAAGTATAAGGGAACCAATGGAGTTTACTGAATGGGGAGAAGGGGATGAGAGACGGTCAGACCTAAGCCTTTGGAAGACCACTGACAGCTGAGTGGAGGATGACCTGGAGTGGGGATATAGATGAGACAGGCTTCTACAAGAGTCCAGATGTGAAGTGATGAGATCCCTGCACCAGGGTAGCAGCAGAGTCTGACAGAAGTGAGTATATGTTAGAGATGTTCTGAAGGCAAGATCAACAAACTTGATATGGGGGAGTAGGGTGAGGAGGAATCAAAGATGACACCCATGAGGCAAACCTGGGTGACTGGGAAGATGGTAGTACCTTTGCCAGTAACAGGGAAATTAGGAAGTGGGAAAGGTCTGAGGGTAAAGATATTAAGTACAGTTTTTGGATAATATGAGTTTAAGATGTTTATGGGACATGTGTAGTTTTGAGATGTCCACTAGGCAGCTGAAGTTCTGAGATGGGAGGTCAAGAGAGAAGTTAGGACTGGATAAATAGATCTGAGAATCATTAATATAGTGATAATTAAATGTATGGAAGGCGATGAGACTAAAAGCAAAACCACATAGAGGGAAAAGAGAAGACCACACAAGATAGTACAGAAGGAGAAGAGAAGAAGGTACAGGACAGAAGCTTGGGGCATGACCAGAGTTAGTGTGGAACATGGATACAGAAAAGAAAGAGGTTAGAAATGTAGCAGGAGAACCAGGATAGAAAAGCACCACAGAAACCTGAGAGAAAGAGGTATCACGGAGAAGAGAGTGATTGACAACACCAAAGGCTGAGGTCCCAAACGCTGAGGACCAATGAGAGGCCATTAGATCTGGCAACTAAGAGATCATTGATAACTACAGAGAAAGCAATTTCAGTTGGATGATGAGGTTGAAAGCCGGTCTAAAGAAGTTAAAAAGAGAGTAAAGAAGTCATCAATCACAGGTGGCCTTATTAAGGTTAGCCACAAAAGGAGACACACAATAATAACTAGCAGGAAGTGACAGATCAAGTCATTGTGATGGCGTAAACATGGGGATGATGAGAGGTAGCAGGGAAGCATTCAGCCCACTGGGAGATACGGAAGATTAGTGAGAAAGTGGGGATGGAACAGGATAGCATGTACAGGTAGAGGGGTGTGCCTTGGCAAAGAGAAGAGCCACCTCTTCATGTGAAACAAAGGTTGAGGAGCAGAGAGTGGTAATGGCATCTAAGTGATGTTTGAGGAGGAGGGATGATGCAAAGTTTTCAGCTAAGAGGAAGTAGAACAAAAATTATCGGGATAATGAAAGCTAAGGGAAGAAAAAGTACTAAGGAAGAGGAAATGGCTGAGAGCATCAAAAACTACTGAGAATCAAAGCCACAGAGACAGCAGTTAAAAGCACTGGTAACCTTTAAAAGAACAGTTTTACTCAACTGGAAGAGAGTTGGAAGACAAATTTTTAAGGGTTGAGAAATCAGGAGAAGGCACTTAAGAAGTGGAATTTCTAAGAGCTTCCTATGAAACAGGAGAAGAGTTATAGGATAGGGACTTGAGCAGATGGCAGAGTCAGATGAAGTAGGTTGGGTTTTTATTTTAAAGGATGTGTATGGTTCATTGTAGGTAAGAAGGGATTCGATCCTACAAGGATCAGGATTACTACTTCAGTGTCAAGACAAAGCACAACTTGATTCAAACTCACTTTAGCCTCTTAAGTACAAAACAGTACATCACTAATCTGAACATTTTGATTTTTTTCAAAAAGCTTATTCAACACAACAGAAACTACCTACACTGCTACCTACCTGCCCTGGAGTGGTCCTGGAATATCTCTTGGTGCATACTTCTTCTCAATCTCTTCCTCTGCTTTTCTAATTTAAAAAAAAATTTACTTTCTGTTAACATTTAATTATGCAAACAAGTGGCACATGTATTATGAGAATTCTATTCAAATTATTAAAGCAAATCTAACTTTGAAGAAATCAAATGTTTTGCCCTACCTTTCCCCACTTTTTTTTTTTAAAGAAAGCATATTAAGATATTTTGCTTAATTAATAGGATGGTGGTTTTTGCTGGTTTCACACAAAAATGAATACAGAGGAAGAAGAGTTTATAGATTCAAATAAAGATGCTGAGGAAATGAAATTTTTAAAAGATAGAAATACAACTGGATTTATAACTAAAATTACATATGTTCAAAATCCTTTAATTATAGCATCTTTTACCTGTTACAAAAGGCATATGGCCTAATACCATTAGAGGCCTCAGAGGAGGACACTAGTATCACCAGTTTCACAGATTTCCAAGGCTTAGCATTGTTCTAGGTGCCTACCTCTGATTGTCCTCTAGCATCTTCATTGCTTCATTAAGATTTTTTCCCATTTCAGCTAGTGTAGGGTCAACCATCTATTATATAAAAAGATAAACTGCATGTAAATAACCACCATCCTTCTAGAAATATATTTCAATCAGTAAATTAAAGTCAAAGAAGTACTTTAGGAAATAGCTATATAGTATTGCAAGTCATAAAAAGATGTTTTTACCTAATACAAGGGCTATTTTTCAAAGTCCCTATTAAGACAACTACTTTATAAATACTACTTTTTAATTATCAAACAAAACATAAATGATGCATTCTTCCTAACCCTGCAATCAACATCCTCATAAGACATTAACAAACACTTTAAAATCTAGTTATCTGGGGTCAAGGATAGGGTGATAGTCACTGATAAACTATAGAATATGTTTGCCAACAGACTCTTAATTGATCTCCCTGCATCCAACACTATCCTCTCTCTAACTGAACCTCCACAAAGCTGATACTGACTTGACCATGAAGAAGAATTTTGATCATGGAGGCCTCCTATTCCCTACAATAAACTATAGTCATCCTTTTAAAACAAAACAAAACAAAAACTCCATTTCCCATGCCCCCTCTGTGCCCTCAAATCCTATAATTCTTTTCTCACAACTTAGAAATTCTACTTCTGTACCCTGTTCTTGTATCTTAACCCATAACAATCTGTGTTCCAAATCCACCAGATGATTAAAGCTGCTCTCTTAAAGTTATTAATGTTCCTAACTGGCTTTCATACTATTTAACGTCTCAGCAGTTTCTGATACTGTCAACCATTTTCTCCTGAACATTTGTGCCCACGGGAGCTTGGTGGATCAGGGGCTAAATTTTCAGATCTGCTCTTTAGGAAAAGCAATGTGGTAGCTGCTTTGAGAAATGAGCAGAGTAAAAGGACTTGAAGCAGGGAAATCAGTGAGGAAGCTACTGCAGTCATCCTAGGGGTGATGAAGGGGAAGAAGAGGGACGTACCAGGTATGAAGCTAAGTACACTGTAATTGTTACCTCATTTGGTCCTTACAATCCCAGAAGTAAGTGCTATTATCACCCCCATTTTAAAGTAGAATAAACTGAGGTCAGAAGAAGTTAAGTGACTTGCCCAGAAGTGTCTGAGGCCAGATTTAAAATCAGGTCTTCCTGACGTCAGGCTACCACCAGCCATGGCAATGCTATAGGAAGAGAAGGGGACAACAAGCGTGGAGAGAGAAATGACAATATCTGACAACTGACTTGATACATGGGATGAGTGAGTTTAAGATAACCTTGCTAAGGAAAAGAATGGTAGTACCCTCAACACTAACATAAAAATTCAGGAGAGGGAAGGGATTGGGCTAAATGATGTTGAACCTGATAGCCATCCAGTCTGAAATGTCTGAATCAAATCTTAGTGATTTGAGACTGGAGGTCAGGAGAGAAATCAGGGCAGGACATACAGATTTGGGCATCATATGCATAGAGATAAGAAATGAAAGAATAAGTGAGAAAATACAGAGATAAAAAAAGGACCTGGGCAGAGCCTTGCGGTATAACCACAAGTAATGGGAATAACATGCATAAAGACCAAGCAAAAGGAGGCTGGGAATAAATAATCAAATAAGGAGTAACAAATGAAGAGAGCTGTGAAAACTCCAAACAAAAAGTTATCCAGGAGGACGAGGTCCACAATATCAAACACTGCAAAGATGCGATGATGAAAAAATGAGAAAAGGCCATTAGACTTAACACTAAAGAGACCAGTGGTCCTTGGAGAGAACTGCTTCAGTTGAATGCTAAGTTCAGAAGCCAGAAAGCCCAAGGCTTAAAAGACAGTGAGAACAGAGAAGAAATGAAGAAACCAAGTATAGGCAACTTTTTCAAATCAAGAAAAGAAGATGTGTTGGATGTCACCTAATGGGGGAATGTGAAGATTCAGTAAGGGTCTGGGTTTTTTTTAAAGGATGGAGAGGACTTGGGACATGTTTTTAGCAGTAAGCAAGGAATCAAAGAGGAAGAGACTGGAGATAAAGGGAGGGATGAATGAGCAAACCTGTTACTGAATATGGAAAGGGATAGAATAAATGGTACATAGAAAAGGGCATTCTCCTTGACAAGAAAAACGGCTACTTCTTCATTGGAGACTGGAGTAGAGATGGAAAAGGGGAAAAGACGGAGCACAAGGCAAAGGGTTTTTATTTTTTTTCAGTAAAGTACAAGTCAAAGTCCTTTTGATTTGATGAGAAGGGAGAGAAGATATTGTGGGAGGTCTAAGGCAAACTTCAAAAAAATGAACTAAAAAAAGAAATCCAGAACAGCCTCTGTGGTAAGTGGAACAGGGATTCAATTAGGGAAAAACAGAAGATGGGACTGTTTTGATGCAATGAGGACCCAACCAACTAAGATCAGATAATATAAATAAGGTGTAGACTCAGTCAGAATATTTCATGACTTCCTTAGTTTCATTCAGCAGTATCTGATTATTAGTGAATGGGGCAAACAGTGGGAATAATTCAAGTTTGGGGCTTGGCAAAGGGACAGCAACAATGAGACAAGGGAGCAAGGGATTCTGGGAAAGAAGACAGTGTAGTGCTGAACTGGCTACAGAGTCATGATTAGCAAGAGAAAAGAGCATATCCCGGAGAAGGGCTGACAGCACAGGAAAGTAGTGAGGGGCAGAAGGCCTGGAGGTCACCATTAGGACAAAAGTTTAGGAATGAACTGTAAGGTACAGATTGAGCAAGGGAGAGATGGCACAACAGAGGATTGTGATCAGACAGAGAAATCTAAGATTACACCAGCTCTTAGTGCTCTCCCCACCTTCTCCTTTCCAAATGACTTGGTTTGTATTTTTTATTTACTTGGATACGAGCTACTTCATTTCTAGCAGTACTTACACTTTTTAAGGTTAGAAACTATTTTGGTTTGTCTTTTTATACCTGGCACCTAGCCGAGTGCTGCAGCTTGCTGAATGAATGATATTCAGGGGAATATCCATACCTGTTAGCATGGAATGCTAAAGATCTCAGCAATGTGGCAAAACATGTGCTATGATATAAAGATACAAAAGGTTTTGTGCACTAAGTCACTGGAGAGAGGAAGTGAAGCATCAAGCACCACCTAAGTTTGATTAATACTCTAAATTTATCTGATGGATCTGTGATACTATTGCTCTGGGATTCCTTCTATTAATAGACTGTACTCTTCCACACCTTCTCTACCTGGGCAATATCTAACACTCAATATCCTCTGACAATTTTAATACCAGTGCAGTAGGTGATCTGTACATTTGTTACGCTTCATTCTTGCGACATGACCAGCCCACCTCCTTTTCTGAATGTATGTATATGTCCTTCATGAGGTTCTCCTTACAAGTTGCTGCTGATAATATGGTACATCCTACTTCCAGAATCACAGAAGCTTAGAGTTGGAAGGGCCTTGAAAGTTTATCTCCTCTTTCATGCAGCTGAACAGAAATCAAGTCTACAACATTCCTGACAAATGATCATCCACCCTCTGCCTGAAGACCCCTAGCAACGAGGAACTCAGTACCTCTCAAAATACCCTATTTCAGTTATAATTTCCAGGCAGTTTTCCTTATGCTGAGCTAAAAGCTTTCAGTCACTTCTTAGTTTTGCTCTCTTCAGTTAAACAGAACAAGATTCCTTTTCCAAATACTCTGAAGATGTCTACTGTGTCATCCGTCATACCCCCCAGCCCGAGTTCTTCTTTAAGTTGAACATCACCATTCCTTCACCTTCTCATCATCCAGATCACTCTTTTCTGGAGACATGCCAGCTTGCCAAGGTTATTCTTAAAATGTGGCATCAAGAATTGAGTATTGAATTGAATATTCAAGAGGTTGTCTTACCAGGGAAGAGCACTTCCCTCATTCTGACCACCTGGCCTCTATTAATGAACCCTAAGATCACAACAACCTTTTGTATTTATTTATGAATTTTCCTACCACTAGGCATTAAGCTCGAAAACCACTCCAGATCTTTTACCAGGGCCTGTTGCCCAGACACATCTTCCCTTATCCTATAATGGAAAAGTTGATTTTTAGAATGCAAGTTTTAAGATTTTACATTTACTATTATTAATTTTTCTCTCATTAGATCTGTACATTCTTCATATTGAGATGTTTTTGTTATCTGAAAATCTGATGAGCATGTCATCCAGCACTTCATGTCAAGCATGTCACTGGTAAAAAACACTAAATAATACAGTGCCAAGGACAGATGCCTAACACACACTGTAAGAGACCTTCTCGCGATGAATACTCTTAGGGTTCTTTATTCAACTAGATCCAAGTCACCTAACTGTTCTAGTATCCAGCCTGCATAATCTTATTTTGTTTGTGCAAAGACACAGAGTTTGTCAAGTACTTTACTGACACATAACAATCTATAGTATTTCCCTGACCTACCAGTGTAGAAATAATTTCAAAAAAGGAAATTGTTCATCTTGTATGACCTGTTCTTGGTGAAGTGTAATGGTAAGGTAATTTGATCTTCCCTGCCCCTTAATAGGCCCAAGTGACCTGCTTTGAGCTTTGGCCCAGCCCATAGCTTGAGTCACATGAAGCCTATGGTGGGAGGAGCCTACTGAAGGGGTGAAGCAGGAAGGGTACGGCAGCGAGAGAATATAGGTGTACCTGAGAAAGGTAGCAGGAAAACTGAGAAGAGCAGTTAGACTGGGTGAGAGAGGAGCATTTTGCCTAAGGGAGCTTGTTTGTAGGGGGAGGCCTAATGAAGGCTTGGGTATGGCAATCCTCCCTCTATTGGTAAAGTGTACAAACTTCCTTGTTACTGTGGTGAAACTGTCTCCTTAGTATCTGAATAAATATCCTGGTTTCGTCTTTGAGGAAGAGAGTTTATGTTTTGTGAATTTACCCTGGAAATACAACTGCATATCCATAGCAGCTACTGTGGGTATCACACTGGTGCTACATGAAGCCATACTAATTCTTAATGAACTAGTTCTTACTTCCTTCTCTAGTCAAAAACCATCCCCTTAATAACCTGTTATGGAATTTTGCCAATAGCCTAGGTCAATTTCACAAGCCTGTAGGTTTGAGCACTCCACCCTCTTCCACTTTTTTTTATGAGAAAACGTATTTTATCATCTCTACTCTTGCCACTGGTGATAATGTTCCATGATGTGCAAAACCACCCAAGGGAATATAAATTTTAAAAAGATAAACTTTTACTGCATTGAGTGGCAATAATAACTAGAAGTCCTGTGCAATCCAACCCAATCTCACGTCATTCAATTCTAGGTCCAGCTCATTGTCCATCTGCAACACTAGTCCAAAGACTACTGCATTACATGCACTTCTGAACATAACCCTTCCTCCTTATCCAGTGAACTAGATGTTTTAACACAGATCTAAAATGAAAAATAAAACGTTTAGCAAGACCAACCCATCAGTTATGTTGGACATTATATGCAGTATTTTACACCAGAGTCCACAACCTCTTAAGTGAAAGAAGGGAATTGCATTTTCTCAACTTTCTCTGGGGCTGTTCTGTGTCATTATAATTAGACAATTCATCTTTGTTATTTTTATTATGTTTACATTGTTACCGTCATTTTGCACATTATCTTCCTAGTTCTATTTTTTCATTCTGAATAATTTTATATAAGTCTTCCCAAGCTCATCTTAATTCTTCATATTCATCGTGTCTGCAATTACATTCATGGATAATAATTAGCTTACCCATTCTCCAAATAATGGACATCTACTTTGCTTCCAATTATTCTTATCACAATAAATGCTGCTATATTATTCCAGTATAGATGGGCCTATTTATATGACCTAGGATATCTTTAGCCCTGGGATCTCTGGATCAAAAGACAAGAATTTAGTCACTTAGCATAATTTCAAAATGCTTTCCAAAATAGCTGGACCCAATCAAAATCCCACCAACAATGTATTAGCAAGCCTGTTTTTTCCGGTGCCTACAAAACTATTTCCACCCTTTGTCATCTTTGTCAATTTATTTGGCATATGGGGAAGGCTTAGTTGGCTTTTTAAAAAAACCTTTCTCTTAGTAGTGATTTTTTTAATTAGATATTTTATTTTATTAGATTTTTTATTAGATATTTTATTATTTTTTATTAGATATTTTAATTCCAAATATATCTTAGATATTAGACCCTTATCAGAGATTCACTTATTTGATGTAAAGATTTTTGTATGTTCAATTTTACTGCTGGGGGAATGGGATTCCTCTCCTCATTAAAAATCTTTTCTTGTGTCTTTCACACACTGTTCCTGGTTCTGCCCTGTGGGGTCAATCAAAACAAGTCTAATCCCCTCCTCTACATGGCAGACCTTCACTTGCTTGCAACTACAATGTCCCACCGCATTGTTCCCTTCTTCAGGATAAATAGACTCAGCAATTTCAAATCATCTTCCCATAACACACATTCAAGGCCTTCCATCATTCTGGTTGCCCTTCTCTGGACATTCTCCAATTAATCAATACACTTTTAACCATAGACCCCAGAAGGTAGGACTAGACAACCCCTAAAGGTCTCTTTCAATTCAATGACTCCTTATTCCCATTATTTCAGTTCTTTGGTTTTCCATTTCTTTAATTTCTGCCCTAATGATAATACTTTCCCTTTTCTGTTCTCCGGCACAACAAAGTAATCTTTGTTCCCATGTGTAAGAATTGTTCAAGATATTAAAATGTTTTCCTCTACCCTTAAAATATGATCATTCCAAAAGCAACATGCAAAGGGGTGCTGTGAGGATGAATAGAAGTTAATGTATCTGAAGTGCTTAATAAACCTTACAGCACCATATAAATACTTAAAAACAAAATGACAATATTACAATGCAGTATCATTAAGAAATACTCAAAATTTCAATTACCCCAAAGGAGCTGTAATCACAATGTAATCACAATTAACTCTAATGATGCAGATGGAACCCATTTAAGTTCACCCCATCTTACGTGTCTTTCATCCTTGTCCTCTCAGAAGTTGGCCAATGGGGAGTATACATCATTACTCATTCATCCACTTTATTTTACTGTGTGGTTAGTTACACCAAACTCTTTAGAGTAACTGGGGGGTGAGTGGGGGGGGGGGGGAGAGAGAGAGAGATAGAGATAGAGAGAGAGAGAGAGAGAGAGTGTGTGTCTCATTTTAGAATAATTACTTAACATTGTTCTGGGGCTTGATATAATCAGCATGACGACATCTGAAAATTGGAGCACTTGGGAGACCATAACCACTTATCTACAGGTAATTGCCCCTCAATTTAGACTCTTTGACCTATTCTATGAGGGTATCAAACATCTTAAGCAAACATATAATTCTCCCTACTTTATAGTATTAATGATCAGAGGATTGGAAAAGTTTATCATTATATCTTTCAAAGAATAGTTCATGAATCTGAAAAATGTTCAGCAAATACACATTGAAAGGCAAGAATTTAAGATGTCGTTTTTGTCTACAATTCAAATGTTTTTCATAGTTAAGAAATATTAATCTCAATGGAATTTTACATGATATACATTTTTCAATCAACTATGTGATGGTCAAGATATAGTCTACTATGGAATAGTTTGTGGAATAGCCTCTCTCTTCAGTTCTATTATATTTAACCATGATGCTTAATACATTGATTATTTTCATTTTACACAGATAGGAAAGCATTTAGCTTCATTAACTCCACTTTTTCCCTTTCCCTTCCTGCCCTGTTGAGTGAACTGTACTTCTACGTTCAACTGTGTGTCTGTGTATTCTTTTACCAGTTCAGGTAATAGTGAGGTTGAAATGCCAGCTTCTCCCACCACTCCCTCCTTTTCATTTGTATAGATGTTTATAGATGTATACACCCTGATCATGTGAGATAATTGTCTCTAACCTTCCTTTCTTTTTCACCCCTACCCTCAACACTGTATTCCTCTTTTCCATCTTTCTCTTGAGATCAAGACATAACTGAATAACTCCCACATGTTGTCTAGACTTCCTCCATGACCTCTAATAATGACAGGGTTCAGACCCCACACAACACCTCCATTTAATGTAAGCAGTTTACTCTTGTTTAATCCCTTGCTGTTGGTCATTAATATTGACCTTTTTGTTTCTCTTTGGTCCTGGGTTTGAAATTCAGAGTTTCTATGCAGCTCTGATCTCTTTTATCAGGAACACTTAGAAGTTCTCTACTTCATTAAAGATCCATTTCTTTCCCTGGAAGAATTATTCTCAGTTTTGCTCTATAAATTATTCTTGATTATAAACCCCATATTCTTTACCTTCTAGAATACTGTATTCCAAGTTCTCTAATCTTTCATAGTGTAGTTGTTAAATCATGTATGATCCTGACTGTGGCTCCTCCGTACTAGAATTCCCTCTTTCTGGGATGCTTGTAGTAATAGAAGCTCTGGATTTGGGCTATGATGTTCCTTCAAGTTTTCATTCTGGTGTTTCAGGAGGTGATTATTGGATCTTTTTCATTTCCATTTTGCTCTCTGGTTCTAAGGGATCTGGGCAGTTTTAAGATGGGATTTTTGAAATGGGATGTTAGGTTCTTTTTTGGTCTTGGCATTTAATGATTTTTATATTTTTCTCCTTGATCTATTATCCAGGTCAGATGTTTTTGCTATCATATCTTACATTTTATTCTAATTTTTCAGTCTTTTGACTTTGTTTTAATGTTTCTTGTTGTCTTATGGAATCACTAGCTTCCATTTGGTTCATTCTAGTTTTCAGGGAGTTTTGTTGCTTGGGCAGGATTTTGTACCTCTTGTGCCAACAAACTATCAATTTCCTTTCCAATTCTTTTTTCCATAATTTTTATTTTCCATTTTTTTATGAGCACTCTCATTTCATTTACAAAAAATTTTTAAACTTTTTTTAAAAAAATTAAAACTCTTGCTTCATCTCCTAGAACTGGGCTTGGAATCAGAAAAACCTGAATTCAAATCCAGCCTCAGACATTTAATAGCTACATAAGCCAGGGCAAGTCCCTTAACCTGTTTGCTTCAGTTTGCTCAGCTGTAAAATGGGCTTAATAACAGCACCTACCTCTCAGCGTTATTCTGAAGATACAAATGAAATCACATTTGTAAAAGCACTTAGTACAATGACTACACATATGCTGATTATCTTCCCTGTCCCTTCCCTCCTTTCCACTTTGTGACCAAACTGAGTTTTTTCTAAGTGTTTTCTCATTGCTTTATATGTTTTAGAGTCTGCTGCTTTTATGTCTTCAGTTTCCCTGTGGCTATAATAGGTTTTTTACTGGTATATCCTAATATGTGTATATGTTGTCTTCTCCATTAAGCCCCTTGAAAGTAGAGACTATTTCATCTTTGTCGTTGTGTCTCCAGTTAGCACAGTGCCTGGTATATAGTAAATGTTTAATAAAGTTATATGTTAGTTGATTCTGGGAGCATCTTACCAATCAATCAATCTTTACTAATCATCTACTACGTGTCAGGCACTGTGCTAAATGCTGGGGATACAGAAAGAGGCAAAGGACAGTCCCTGACCTCAGGGAACTCAAAGTCTAAAGGGAAAGACAAAAAAAGCAAACAAATACATACAAAAGTAAGCTATATACAGGATAAGTAGGATATAATTAACAGAGGGAAGGCACTGGAAGAGTGAGTTGGGGAAGGCTTCTTTTAGAAGGTGGGACTTTAGGGATTTGAAGGAAGCCAGGGAAGTCAGTAGTCAGAGAGGAGGAGGAAGAGCATTCTAGGCACAGGGATGGCCAGAAAAAATGCCCACAGCTCAGAGATGAAAGTGTCTTGTTCTTAGGAGGCCAGTGTAACTGGATCAAAGAGTACAAATCAAGGAGTAAGGTATATGAAGACTGGAAAGGTAGACAAGGGCTAATTTATGAAGGACTTTAAATGACAAAGTACTTTATATGTGATCCTGGAAGCAACAGAACTACTTGAGGAGTGGAGGTAGAATGTGACATGACAGGACATTCATTCACTTTAGGAAAACCAGTTTAGCAGCTGAATGGAGGATGGACTGAAGTAGGGAGAGAACTGAGACAGGTATCTTGCACACAAAAGTGGGTAAAAACCATTAAACTGTACTTATATCATGGGTAAGCTTTGCTACCCTGTTAATGGAAGTGAAAATTGGTTTGATCACTTTGGTGGGCAATACAATACACAACAGTTAGAAAAGCTTTTGTCTAGTCATCCCACTACTATAGTAGTGATAGTAAAGATGATAAAGGGGGGAAAAATCTGCACAAAAGTATTTAATGCTGCTTTACCCAAATTGTACATGTCTTACAAAACAGCAAAGAAACATGAATAGATATAATACAAATTGAAGAAAACAATTAAAACACACACACACACACACACACTTGATCCCAGTGCTCCAAGAGAAGGTATTTCATTAATATGGTCATTCCTCCAACAACGCGCAGACCCTCCATGACTGACTGTCCATCTTGTGCAATTCTCACCTACAAATCTCTATACAGGTCTAAACTAACATGTGGGGAGGGGAGTTTAGGAGGAAGGAAGGGTCAGAGTTTCTCTAATTCTCTTTATATTGTAAGAATATCAATGCAGGATGAGGGCTTGTCCTTCCCAAACTATACCATGAGTACTGTCCTTCACTCTTACTACATGATAAGTATAATTATCTTTTCCAGTCAACACTTCTCTAATGACATCCTTTATATGGCTAGTCACCATGTCACTTTCCATTGCTTTTGAGACAGCTTTAAATTCAATTTTTCAGAGATTGAAGTATTATATGACTATCATTATTATGTGATATCACTGGACGAACCAAAGTGTCAAAAAAAAAATCGTATTTTTGTTTCAAGGACAAGTTTTGGGTCATTAAAAGAAATGTGTAATCTGCTAAGGGCAAGCCATCCTAGCCTATTCCACTCCTACACTCATTTGACAATTGCTACTTTAAAAAAAGGCAACAAAGCTTGGCAAGAAAGTGTCAATATTTTATTATATTTTTCTTTTATTAAAATATTTTAAAACAGCCCTGAGTTTAGGATTTCATTTGCAATTTTTTCCTTTAATTTGTTTGTAACTTTATTGGGACATATTAGAAAATGAAGGCAATGCAAAAAGATTTTTTAAAAAAACTTTATTTAAAAAAATGTGGAAAGGATTAATATTTCACACCAAGGTTCTCAATAAGAATATACTATAAATAGCAAATGATACTTCATCTTTAAAAATTATAATTAGGTCTGTGTTCAAGTATCAATTATCTCCTTAATGAAATCACAGAAAACAGAAATGGTATCAGAAAATGTTACCAAAATGTCTTAACTCTTTTATTATTATATCAGCTTTGACTTATACATGTACCGCAAGCCTGGAATTTGCCTTATCAGCATGAATTAATGAATGAAATAATAATAGCCAGCATTTATATAGTACTTGAAGGTTTACAAAGCGTTTTACAAATATTTCATTTTTGTACAACAACCCTGTAAGGCAGGTGTTACTACTATTATTCCAATTTTATAGGTGAGAAAATTGAGGCAGATAGAGGTTAAGTGACTTGCCCAGGATCACACAGCTTACAAGTTTAAACAGGCTGACTTGGAGCTCACATTCTCCTACAACAGGCCCAGTGCCCTATCCAAGGTGCCGCCAAAACTGCCTCTATAATGAAACTACTTTATCATCTCATTTAGGTCGCTTCATCTCCACTCACAGAATCATGCTGGCCTAATGAAATTCTTGGGTTGGTCTCTATGCCTCCTCTCTCCCCACTCCAATCCATCTTTCATTCAGTTGTCAAACTAATTTTCCTCAAATGCTAGTCTGCCCATGTCATACCTCCCCATATTCCAGGCTGAAATAGAAGTTTCTCTGCTTGGCTTTTAAAGCCCTTCATAATCTGATCCCTCCCTGTCTGTCTTTCCAATATTTCTGTAATTTACTGCGTTCCACAGACTCTGCCACCTGGTGACACTGGCCTTCTTGCCGCTCCTCAAACAAGACATGACATTCTGACTCTGTCTTTTTTTTAAATTTAATTTTAAGTTCCAAATTCTCTCCCTCCTCTCTTCCCCTTCCTCCACTCATTAAGGCAAGAAAAACAAGATCCATTTACAAATAGTTAATGCTGAATAAAATCCTACAGTATCAAAGAGAGGAAGAGAAGGAGAGATGGAGGGAGGGAGGGAGGGAGGAAGGAAGGGAGGAAGGAAGGAAGGAAGTTAGGAAGGAAATGATTCTATATGTTTTGAATTGATTAGCTCTCCAGCTGGAGGCAGAAACCATGTTTTATCATGAGGAGTTTGGAACGTGGTTAGTCATTGTGTTGGTCAGTTACTAAGTCTTTCCAAGTTTATTATCTTTACAATAGCGTTATTGTTGTATGAATTTTTCACTTTGCCGCTCACCTAAGTCTTCCTATGTATTTCTGAAACCACTGGGAAATTATTCCCAATACCATTCTTATAGCACCAAAGTATTCCCTTCCAATTACATACCACAACTTGTTCAGTCATTCCCCAATTGATGAGCTTACCCTCAGCTTCTAATTCTTTGCCTCACACACACACAAAAAGTTGTTATAAGTATTTCTGTATATATCAGTTCCTTTCAACTCCTCCTTTGATCTCTTTGGGTTACAGACCTACTAGCATACTGTACTGCTGGATCAAAAAGCATGCACAGTTTAATTGTTTTTTGGGTGTAGCTGCCAATTAAACTAACTCACAGTTCTACCAACAGTAGGACTTGAATAAAGTATTTCAGCTGTCCACAAAGCCCAAAGTGGGGGCCTTAGGTCAATAGTTGATCAATTAAATGGAGAGTAGGAAGATGGGCTGCATTCCCCCATCCTGCCATGGTTAATCCACGAGTTTGTTTCAAATACAACCATACCAACCACTTATGGGTCAATACTCCTCAAACCACACCTTTCCCGGAAGTTTCCCTTGGCTGCCCTGCTGCTGCCCCACACTCTGCCTTGCAATTATCGAGCTACCACAGATGAGCAGGCTCTGTGCTTTCATATAGTGACCACTTCCGCCTTCCCTGTCCTCCCCCCAGAGAGATGGGTCAGGATGGGCACCACAGATCTCCTATCTTTACTGCTCCCCCAAGACCACCATGCATCTTCCAAATTTATTTCCATCAAAAACCCCATCATCCTTCTAGTCTCCCAAGTAATCCTGAACTCCTCACTCAAATGACAGTGTCAAATCACTCAAATGGCAAACTTTATGACCTTTCCTCAATCCTCATCCTGCTTGACCTCTTCGGATCACTTGACACTATTGACCATTTTCTCTTCTGGGTATGTTCTTGCTCCTCTCAAATTAACTGAAAAGGATTTTGTGTGCCACCTATAAATACTCCTATCTGCATACATAAAAATTTTGGAAACAGAATTTTCTCGTTTAAAAATCCTCCAATTAATGTCTTTGGATTCTGAACCCATTTGTTAAAAAAATAAAACTGCAGTATATTTTGAATAGTTTGTAAGAATAAATGAGGAAAGGAAAAGTGCTGGATGAATTTCAACAAAATCTTTTGAAAAACTGTCAGTTGGGCCTGAAAAATTGGTGTCACAATTTAGTAACTGCAGCTGACAATGCACTTTTTCCATTTGGATCTACATGTTTTTGTGAAGTATCTTTTTCAGCTGCAACAGCTATTAGACCAAGTATCAAAATAAACAACACTGAACTAGCCCTTCAAATTATGGTAGCAAAAGGGTTAAGCCAAGATTTTAAAAAATAATGAAGCATATCACATTACTCTTACTAAAAATATAATTGTTAATAATATTTTAGTGAGAGCAAAAAAGGGTTTTGCACCATTAATACTTTTTAAATTTCCTTTATCTTTTTCTCATTTCTATTTTTGTCTCAGTTTTTATAATGTGTGTAATGAGTAGTAGCTAAATAATTTATAAATAAGTACATACACATATATTGGAGGTTGTACTAAAAATTTCTTTAACAAAAGGTTATATAATCAAAAACCTTTAGAAACTACTGCACTTTTAAACCATATGGCCTTGCCCCATTTGCTAACATTTATAATTACTTTAAGGCTTATATACCATTTTATATTTATCTGATCCCCAGTCAGTTCTTTCCAATTCTCATATCAGCAGTCCATCAACTATATCAACCTATCTCTAGTCCAAGAATTCTTAAACCTTTTTTGTGCAATGGACCCAAGTACTACATTAAAAAGCTTACTTACTACCTAGTATCATAATTCTTAGTCTAATCTCCCCTACAACTACTGCCCTAAGAGGGCATGAATCACATTATCTTCTGAAGTACCAAACAATAGTAAGAGGCAGGTTCCACCCCAACTCCCCTCAAAATAACGATCCGCTAAAAATGTACTTTGGGGTGCTTTTTTAATTAATTGGAGCAAGTATTTTTTTTTCCGTAGAAAGAAAAGAGATCTGAAAACCAGAAGAGCTGAGTTCTAATCCTTTTTTCTACTATGATCTAGCAGACCTGGAGCAATCATTGTACCTTTCTGTGCCTCATCAGTAAAATAAAGATGGCCATCTAGATAATCTTTACAATCCCTTTCAGCTCAGGGAAAAAAAAAAATCAAATTAAATCAAAACCCTATGATTCAAATGACAATGGAGTCATGATTAGTGGACAAATCTAAAATTCAATTTCTCTCCCTTAAGGTAAAGATAAGGCAATAAACTTTTGGCATTAAGAATTCTGCCCGTATACTATCTGCAATCCACCAGTTTTCCACACTGCCCAGCATTCAGTTTGGCACTTTATTCCTTTTCATGACCTTCATGAAAACGGTGTGTATGATGAAAGGGAGTCTGAGACTCTTTGAAAAAGAAGGAAAATTAAACAATCCACAACCCTGAACAGGAAGTTTTCCCACTCTGTAACAAAAGATAATATTTACAAAGTCAAGCAAGTCATCTTGTCTGATTTCAAGATAGTTTCGAGATTTGCTTTTGGTTCTAAGTGAAGATCAAGAAGATATTTTAAAAGCAGTTTCTACTGACAGGTAATAATGGTCAGGAACATTCCACTCAGGCAGGTGCTACAATACTTTACGTGGGGGTAGCAACAAGGAAAAGAGTATTTAATAATGAAGGCCCAAAGGAGAAATACTGTACTACAAACAAAGATGAATTCAAACCCAATTCAAAGAATATCTTCCCCCAAAGATAATGGAAATTAGCTTGTCAATAATTATTCAAATGAGGAGAATTAAAATTACTTTTGGAGATGGGTATTTAATACATTAACAATTAAAATGAGCCTGTCTCTTTAAATCAGCAAAGTAAAACAATATCCAAGGGTTGTCCAAGAATGGAATTAAATAACAAACAAGTAGCTCTCTCATAATTGACGGTCTTTGAAGAAATTTTAGATGTAGCATTACATATATGTACAGTTTTACAACTTTAAAAAGCTGGGTTTTCTAAACTAGGAACTCAATTCAACAAGCATTAAATTTGGTAACTATGAGCAAGGTTCTGTATTAGATAGTAAGAACCCACCCAAAGTATCCAGGAAATAGTTCATAGCTTCAAGGAGTACATACATAATATGTAAGCAAGTAAATAAATGCAAGATAATTTGAGAAGGGAAAGAGTACTAACAATTAGTTATAAGAAAAAATTTCCTGTAGAAGCTGATATATTTGCTTTTCTTTTTTTCCCCAAAATTACATTAACTGAAGTTCATAGAAGTGTAACAGTAAGGACCCTGACACACACAGGAGGGCCTGCTGTACAGGTTCTTAGATCTGCTTTTCTAAAAGGAAAGAAACTTTTGAGGGATCAACAATCTACTTTAATCAAACACATATATCATTCACTTAGTTCAGGGAAAAAAGTCAGCACCCTGAACTTCTGAGAAAATACAGAGAAATAAAAACCAACAGACAGGGCTTCCAACTGTGTGACCATATGCTATACATACATCACAGATCAAAAGACAGATCCAACAGTCTGACCAGACATACATGGTTACCACAGAGAGAAGCACCAACATTTGTGTTTTCAAAGTGGGGGGCGGTCCTTACCGGTTCCCCAGCCTCTCATTTGGCCAAACAAACATTTCCAAAGAGGAAGCCCCAAAGTAAAACCTCACCTCAGGATATTTACACACTTTTCAGGGCTGGAGGGCAGGACCCTCGGACTAGTACCACAGTAGAAATTAATAAAATGTATTGAGACCTATTAATGGGCAGGGAAGATCTTTAACTCTGTCCCCCATTCAACATTACACCCTTAAATTACCATTATAAGAAGTTTTTAAAAAACGTTTGAAGAATGAGGTAAATAATCCTAAGCTTTCTGTTAAAGTACCAGATAAAATGGGATAATTAAGGATGATCTAAATTTAATTTTTAAAAAAATGATATAAATCTCTGATCTTATAGCCATTCATTCTATTACCTCAAGTGAACAGTAGAAGTTGGAAGCAAAAAGATAATCAAATTCTCACACTACCAGTGCTGACATATGCACTTTTGAGAAACAGTCAAGAATTCAGAGTTACAATTCCTTTCTGCACACTTAATTTAAAATTGTGCGTATTTATAAAGTAAATCTCCACACAACAGGTCGACTGCTACTCAATCAAGTGCCTCCCCCGTACAAGAAGTTAGTGGCTCACAACTGACTGAGGTAAAAAAAGAAAGTCAGGTTTGGCATAGAAAGCTGTTCATGATCTGGCTCTTAACTGGATCTTCCAGGTGACTTACATCTTACAAATTCCTCTTTTGCATAGTCTACATTCTTATCAAACTGTTTACAGGTACAAGCCATGCTCTATCTCCCATTTGTAAGCCTCAGTACAGGCTGTTTCCCTGGATTGGAATGCTCTAACAACTCTCCCCTCCCCCATTCTCTTCAAGATTTTATTCAAGAGGCCTTTCCTGACTGCCCCAGATGATAACTTGCCACGTCACTTCATATTTGTTTTGTCCATATCCTGTACTTAAATTGCTTGTGAAAAGTTGTATCCTTTCAGTAGAACTTAAACTTCTAGAAGACAAGGAATAATTGGTTTTTGTCTTTGATTCTCCAGCACTTAGCAAAGTGTCTGGAAATTAGCAGGTGCTTAATAAATAGGATAGGATAAACTAGGATAGAGACTGAACTGTGTAACTTCACTGGCACATAGCAACTCTCAATGAGGAAATTTCCTTATCAATGAAGGTGGTACCTCCCCAGAAATTAAGTCTGAGGAAGTTGTCTGAAACACTGACTGCTTAAGTGACTTACTTGCCCATAATAATGTGAGTATATGTCAGAGGCAGGAATTGTATCCAGCTATTCCTGACTTGACAGCCAGCTCTCCATCCACTACATAGGCATTGTTGATCAACTGATTCAAAGTCTGCAGGTAAAGAAAATGAGGCTCCCAAAGGTTAAATGACTAGTACAATACACTCTAAGAAACAAGGCCAGGACTCAAACCAGGTGTCCTAACTCTGAGATCAATACTCCTTCCACTACACCATTCTTCTCCCTTGACAAAACCATGTCATGAGGAATTGGTGACTTTTACTGGGCAGAATACAGAGAACTAAGTATTCTTCTTCAAGGATGTTATATTTGTAATTCGTGCACAAACTGGCTTCATGCAGAACCTTCCCATACATTTTGAATTTCTCAATAATGCTGAATCTTTTTGCAGGCAACATAGTCTAGTAAAACATTAGTTCTAGTACCTCTTCAAATTCTCAATGGATAGTACAACATCTATCATTAGGACCAATTAACTTTTATCAAACACCCACACAGATCTAAGTACTAATCATATGGTGAGAAAGTCATATTTGAAGTTGGGTCCTACACTGGAGATGGGAGGTGAGGGTTACTTCCTTTAGGGATGTGGCCTAAAAAAAAAATACCAGACTTGCAAATAATCGTCTTACTCCCCTTTGTCTCACTGACACAAGCCCTCCCAAAATGTGTTCTCTTCCTCAAGACCTGTGCAAAATATAATACTGAAAAGCAAACTCTTTCACACAGAACAGCTTCACACCATCTCGATTCCATCTCTGGTGATGCCCAGGTAAAAAAAAATGTAAGCAGCAAAGGGTGAAGAAAGTACTATACACTAAACAACGGCCTGAACGGTTTCATTGAGCCAGAACCACGATGTTATAATAGTCACAAATGAAATGTTATTTTAATTCTGTTTCCCTTCTGCAATAATGACCCCAAACTGACAACCTATCACTGAGTGGGCATACCTGGTACACAGTAGGCACTACTCGTACAAAGACTCGTTTCAATTCACTGACGACTTGTAGAACAAGCACCTTAGGTACCTTAAGTTACAAGGAAGTAAACTGCTTTTGAAAATGAAGTGAAAAAGGTCCGGCGAACGAGAATCTCAGCAGGGGTGAGGCCACCTCGGGGAAACATCGTTAGTAACTGTAGCAGGCACACGATACACGGTGTACCAGTGACTACATGCAGCAGCAGGCGCTTCCCAGACCCAGCGCCTTTCCTCCACCTCATCGGATGAGGTTTAACTGAAAGAGGAAAAGATGGGGGAGCTCTTTTTCCTATTCTGTCATCATTTCTTTTTTTGGCCCGTGGGGCTCTGAGCTGCTCTTTCCTTTGGGGGGGCAGGAGGGAGGAATCTGGGAAGTTCTGGGACGTCAGCGGCGACCCAGGGCCAGACAGCCCTCACTGGGAAGGAGGGGAGAGGGGGGCGTGTGCGCCTCCTCGCCTTCGGGATGACTTCCAGGGGACCCGGGACCCCCGAGCTTCTCCCCAGATGCCTGGGGCTCCTTGACCAGTCGGGCTCTCCCCGGTGCCCAGCCCATCCACAGCAAGCGCTTAATCAACGTCTCCTGACGGACGGACGGACCGATGGACGGGCAGAAACCTCGGCTCCCCCGTCGCGGGCGGACACGGGGCCAGCCCGCTCACGTGCCGCCCCCCGCCCCGCACCGGCCGGGCTCGTACCCGCCGCCGCCCGTGACGCACGCCGCGGGCTCTCCATCCAACACAGCGCGCGGCCCCCTCCTCGGGAGCAGCCCCGCCCCCAGCCCGGCCCGGGCCCCGACGCCAGCCCCGGCCGGCACCCGCCGCCCCCGGGAAACACCGTCCCAGCGCCCGGGTAATCAACGAGCACCGCCCGGGAAGCGTGAAGCGGGGTGTCCCCGGCGGGGCCCGGCGCAGGCCTCTTCACGAACCTTCTCCAGGGAGATGTCCATGACTCGGGACGAGCCGCGGGTTCCGAGGGCAGCCGGACGGTCCCGCGTCCCACTTCCGCCTCCTGCGCCTCCTGCGCCTCCGCGGCCGTTTCCACGCTGGCAGCGCTGACGTCCCAGCTTTTCCTCCATGGGGGGCGGGGGGAAGACGAAGGAGGAGGAGAAGGAAAGAGGGAGGAGACGAAGGAATGGCCCAAGGTGGGCGGGGCCGGCCTGAGCGACGCGGAAGTGGGTGGAGCCTTTCGGCTTTCCATGTCGGTGACGTCAAACGTGACCGCCTCCACTATCCACGGCCCGCGGGGGAGGAGGAGGGGAAAGGGCGGCATGTTGGAGAGTGTAATCTCCAAGGATCGGCTCTAGAACTCGCTACCATCATCCTTTTTTAAAAATATATTTCTTATAAAAGTTAAGGGCAGATGGCTGTAATAAGACGCCGATTCTTTTCGTCTACTTCCCAACGCCTCCTCATCCTTTCCCTCAAGAATGGAACAGGCCACTCCTCCTCGAAGAGGGCGGGCGAGCGTCGAACTGGCACCTGCGCATGCGCGGGATCAGCGCTTTACAGCCCGGCGGATGATTGGGGAAGCGAGCGCCGCTGGGGAGGGCTGCCCATTTGAAATTAGGCCGAGAGCTGTCCAGCCTTTCTCAGCACTCACCCCGTACATAGGCCCTGCAACCTTGGCTTCGTGTCACGACTCCTCATGAACCGTATTAGATTAAAAACGAAAAGAAATCCAACCCTTCCCCATGATGTTGGGGGGAAGAAGGGGAAACAGACCAGTCCCGGGTTGCAATAAACCATCTCCTGACTCCTTGTGTTTATCTACGGGTTCTTGGAACTCTCCATCCTCACGTTGGCCTGCTGGCTTCTTTCATCATTCAATCATTTCCCAATCTTCCTGGCCCTTCGTGGGGTTTTCTTGGCAAAGAGACTGCAGTGCTTTGTCATTTACTTCTCCAGTTCCTTTTACACGTTCACAAACTGACTTGCCCATTTTTCTGAGGTCACGGTCTCCGAAAACGAAGGACAAAGTCAACAAACCCAACTCTCAGCTTGTACAAGAAGCCTTTCCTGATCCCTCTCCCTTCATGCTAGTGCCTTCCCTCTAAGGTTATCTATGATTTGTATTCTGCATACATTTTCTTGGTTCATAGCTGTTTGTTAGACAATTAGACTGAGAGCAGGGATTTTTTTGTGGGGGAGGGCAACTTTGTATTCCCAGGACTAGCACGAAACTGACACATTTGATAAATTGTTTCTCCTGAAGGTTGTAGAGAACCATTGGAATGTATTAATTGTCAGGATGACTGATTGCTGACTGGGGTTTCTGGGAGACCTGGATCCCAATTAGCTGTTACTACCATCTTCATCTTATTTTTATACAGTAATAACAAGCTTACATTTATGTGACATTTGGAAGTTTGCGAAGCATTTTCTTCACAACTATTTCTGAAGCTAAAGTAGCGTAAGAATTTTACTCATTTTACAGAAGAGATAACCTGAGAAGCAGAGAAATTGACTTGGCCTGGGATAATGTAGCTAGTGATTGTTGGAGCCCTTGAACCTAAATATGTCTGATTCTCTATATCCTAGCAGTGGAAAGAGCTTTGGGTAAAAAGTAAGAAGACCTGAATTCAAATCCCAGTTTTTGCCATTTACTATCTGTGTGACCTGGGGCAAGTCATTTAACTTCTCTCCTCCTCAGTTACCACATCTGGAAAATAAGGGAATTGGACTAGATGACCTTTAAAGACCCTTGCAGCAATTTTTCCCCAAATCCTAGGTAATCTCTTCCTTTTTTCATGATATTTAAACACCTTGGGTACTTGAAAAGTTCCTTGATTTCATCCATAAGAACACTCCCCTTTCAGTTGTGAAGATCATAGGCCAACAGTATCTTCTTATCTTTTGTCATTCTAGTCTATGCTTTTTAAGGGTCCTAAAATGCCCATGAAGGAGCTAGTCACTGGTATTCTGGTGGTATTCTGGTGTTTAACAACCACAAATTTTTTTTAAGTTAACAAAAGTTTAAAAAACCTAATCTGTATCATTTACCCTTTCATCCAATTAACAAAAAGAATAATAAATCAAGCCCTGATTTGTAGATTTCCAAGGAGTTAATGCTCATCCAGAAATTTTAATTATTGGCATTGGGAGCTTGGTCAAGCTGATTCCAACACATCTCTTCTCTGGATCTTTTAATATTTTGTAGGTACTAGTACAACACAGCAACAGTCTTTTTGTTGCTACCAGACTGGTATATCAGTTTGTTAGAGGGTGAATAATAATATGCTGCATGCTTAAGGTCTCAGGGACCCCGGAGAAAGAAATCTTACTAGATAACTCGAAGTTTACAGGCTACTTTTCTCTCAGTCTGGCTCTCATGAATTGGCCAATAATAGGTCCCAGCTCAAGTCTCTCTTAGTCATTGTTTGGACCCAGACGGCTCAGAGTCAGTATAAATAGCAATTGTTTCTGTTTTGACCAGAATGCCTGAGGGTCTTCCACTCCCAGATTGGGGTTTTTTTTTGTTTTTGTTTTTGTTTTTTACTAGGTAGAAGAGTCTATTCTTTGCAATCATTTCTTACCTAGTCTTAATCACTGAATGGGCATTGCCTGGACAAACTGGATAACTGAGTTAGGATTCAGAAAGTTCTTGACAGGCTAGAACAATAGACTAAGTGAGCAGAAGAAATTTAATAGAGGTAAATATAAAATGTAACACCGGAGTTCAAACAATCAACTTTATACCAATAAGAGTGTGTTGACTTTCCTTCCCAGGATTATTTTATCTGAAAATTTATAAGCATAATATTAATTAATATCTTTTAAGTCATTGAGTCTTTAAAAAAATGTTAAACCACTTAGGGTCTATCCCAGATGTCTGGGGTACTCCCTCTATCTTGACACTAAACTACTTTTGGGGCCCATCCATCCAAACTCTTCCATGCCTATTTTGTTGTACCTTAATCTAGTCCTCTTATGCCCATCTTTTCTACAAAAATAGTATAATTAACTTTATCAAATGTACTGCTAAAGTCCAGAGAAACTATGGCAGTTTCTTTATCAAACATTTTAGTAACCCTGTCAAAACGGCAAATAAAGTCAATTTGACAATATAAAGCCATTCTAGTTCTTTATGATCAGTTTCCTTTTCCAAATGGTCACACACCAAATCTTTATTCTAGAATTTTGCTAGGAATTGAAATCAAGCTTACTGTCCTGTTGTTTGCAACTACATTCCCTTTTCAAAGATTGGGACAAAATCTTCCCATTCCCGATCTGATAGAACCTCTCCCATTTTAAAAATATTGTTAAGATCATTAATAATAGCTCAGAAATCACAACTTTCAGTTTTTAAGTACCTGAAAATATAATTCACCCAGGTGGTTTGAACTCATTAAGGAAAGCTAAGTTGTTCTCTTACAATATTCTTAACTTACACATCACCTACTTGTTCATTGTTGTTATGTACCACCTCCTTTCTAGTCCAAAGATCATTCTCCATGGCAAAGAAAACAGGTAACATAAGGACTGAGTGGCTCTTTTTTCTCTCTGTTGTCAGTTGTCATTATTCTATCCATCCAGAGCAGCAGTTCTATCCCTTCTTTTTCTTTTCCCCCAAATATAGCTAATATAACTGGGACTGTGTAGAGCTCCTCTAAGTGAATCTCCTCATGTGGAAGAGTCTTATGTAATGTAATGTAAAGCCTTGGAGAGACTTGAGTATATACAGACCTTTGGTAACCAGTTCCAGTCTCCTAACTAGTAAGTGAAGCCTTTTAAGTTGATTGCAAAACCAGAACTCAAAATACCTTCCAAAGGCCTAAGGGAACTTTGGTCATTGTCCTTGAGCTGCTATCTCCTGGTTTGGGTTAACAAGCATCCAGTAAAAATAAATGTCCTAAGTAAAGAGGCCTTGGGAATTTTCCCCTTTTAAACTGACATGTGAGCCCATAAAACAGGTCTCCATCCTGGGCCTCTGCAATTTACTTGTTTAGATGAAGGGATTAGGGATTCTGACCCTGACAGGTTTAAAGTTTTAAAATGAAAAATTTTAATTTTAATTTAGTTTTAAGGGGTCAGAAGAGTAATCCTCTAGATGTCCTGATGTCTTGCATGCTGACATCTGACATCTAATAGCCCAGTTTCGCAACCAGACCAGCACTTTGGATAAGGAATAACCTTTGGGAGTGGCCCAGCACACTGGTAGCTAGGAATAAATTAGGCAAGTAGACTAGTAATCATTTGAATATCATGTTGCATCTGGATGTAAATTTAGTGAGACCAATATTATGTAGAAACTATGCTAATTCTCAGCCTATCTATCTGTTATCACCTCCTACACATGCTTTTTAAAATCTGAGCTTGTTGGTGAGTTCCACCTGTTATCTTGAAACAATTGTCCTTTCTTTGCCATATCAGAATTGCTGTTCCTTATCTTTGTTCTTGAGAACTTCCCAACCAACCATTCCCTGTAAAATTTTAGTCCATGAGATCCTACCTGTCCTGCCTCTGAATCCTTTGAAAGTAACAGTTCCTCAGTCTAGGATGTGTGTCAGATCTCCTCTATGACAAATTTAAGATGGAGTAGTAACTTCCCCTCACTGTTCCCATCATTTCTACCCTAACAATCAGCTTCTTCCTGTGGGTGAGGATCAGATTCAGAATAGAATTTTCCCTTGCTGATTCCTTTATAGTTTAAATGAAATTATCATTGAGGAAAGTCAAGGAATTAGTAGCTGCCATGCTTTTGGCAACAGAAAGTTCTCTAGCAACTGTTCAAATAATTAAAGTTTCCCATCACTACTACATCATGACTTTATGCCAAGCTCATGATCTGTTTCTCAAGCTCATTTGTTTCTTTTTTCTGTCCACATATTCTGATAACAATATGGCCTCTTTCCATGCCTCCATTAACTATTACCCAGATTCTCAACACCATGCTTCCTGCATTTCCTCATATGAGTAATTCATTTTAACATACCATGACATTCTACCCTGCCCTTTTGCCTATCCTATTCCTTTTGAATAAATCATACCTTTCAGTAGAGGAACATATTCCAATCATGGATTTCATTCCCAAGTTCCAAAGATACTTTTTTAGAGGAGAAAACTTTCTTCATCCAATGCAGATCATATTTACTTTATAATTTATATTCTCAGAGAGCTACCTAGGGCAGAGGTGTCAAGCCCCTAGCCCTTGGACAACATGAAACCTACAACCTTCCCAAGTGGGCCTAAACTAGATTAAAATATAATTGGAAAATATTTAACAAAATAAAAATCAATAAAATATATACTATTACATTTAAAACTGTCAACAATGTGACCCTCAGGGATCCTTATGTCTAGATTAGGGACGTAACTTCTGTATAAGTTTGTCAATATTGGTCTAGAGCACAGAAAGTTTCAAAACAGTCAGAATATGTCAGAAGAAGGACTTGAAACCATGTGTATCGTTACTCCAAGGCCAGCTCTCTCTCTCTATGGGACCATGCTGTCACTCATTGACCTAGCTTAAATTTGCTTCCTTTCAATAAGATCTCCAGTTATTTATTTTTAACCAAATTTTGTACAATTGTGTATAGACATCAGAAGCTGTGAGTCTTATTACTAGCTCCTTTCTTGGATTTTGTTGTCAGTGCACATACTGAGTGTATTGCCTGCAATTGTTTTGTAGACATTATTGCTATTATATATGGTATCTAGCTTGTTAGATATACTTAAATACTTAAATGGGTCTATGAGCGAATCAATTATGGATATTCCCTCCAACAACTCAGATTGCAACCCAGTCATATCTATTCATCTTATGCAATTCTTATGCATATTCTCTTCTAAGTTTACCACAGGTTATCCACACAGTGCTTCCTTGATTTCTCTTGAAATGAAGAGCCTAGAAGCAAAGGGATATTCACTGGGTATTTCTCACTTTCACCACATGAGCAGCCCAACTTCTTTCAACAAATTGAAGTTGAAAAACATTGAAAAGGGAGATAGAGAGAGGTGTGGTGAGTGTGAGCAGGTTGCAGCATATTAAAAATAAAGAACTACAGAGAATTATAGTAATATTTAATAACCATAGTGATGTTATCAAAAGAAGGGTAGAATCAAAAAAGGACCTTTGCTTCTGAGAGAAGTCTAAGATTAATGAAAGGAGTCTTGCAATTTCCTGCAGGTAATCCAGTCCCCTTTTGGTCTTGGGTTGAAGTCATTATTTATCCACTATGTTTTCTGATATTAGAGACCCTTAGATTTCCTGTGAGGTGATGAGAGGGGCTACTCTCCCCCTTGGCAAACCATAGTAGCTGCTCACCAGTGGCATCAAGTCCATACTCTGGTAAGTTTGAACCTGAATCTCATCACACAGTCTCTTCTGCTTTGGGTTTCTTTCCCTGAACATAGGTAACTGAACAGAGACCCTAAGACAGACCTTCAGCCTTGGAGGCAATCCTTGTTACTTCAAAACTTGAGGAGCATCTGCTTCCTCCTGTTAGAGCAGCCAGAGGAGTTTTTTTGTAATTTTACCCTTCTCAGAGAAAAAGATCACCGAAAGAAAATGAGCTCAAGCTATGACCTGTGGCTGAAATCATTTAATGATTTCTTAAGAAACTCAAGTTTTAAACCTGTGTTGCTTGATAACTCAGCAAACTTTTTTTGAACTTTTAATGGCAGATGACTGGCATTTTTTATTTCAACTGAGTATTGTTTATGAACCTAACTTAGTTTTTTAGAATCAAAATGTGAAGGGAAGTATTTCTGAAACTGTGTTTCCAGGCACTTTAGATGATCAATTATGACCCTTGCAATTTAATCTTTGAGAAGGTTATTTTCAATTGTTCAATTTAATTCAATTTTCAACTTTATATAAATCAATTTTCAATGATTTTATATTATCTATAGCTGTAAACATTTCTGAAGAACAATTTTCTACCCTATTCTTCCATGTTAACTTTTTTAGTAAAACTTTCAATTTTATTTTTTAACATAAATATGTTATTATTTATTAATAAATATTAATAAATAATTAAATATGTTTATTTTTTAACATAAATATGTTTTCCTTTAAGGATATGTTGAAATTATTGAGTTTTCAAAAATATCCAACAAATAACAGTTTTGAAAGCCATAAGTCATTAATAAAAATAATTAACAAAATCAAATTTCTGCTCAAAAATATAACAACTTCATCTTTCAGTTTCAATAATCTATTTAAACTTTGCCCTCTTGAGAGCCACCTTACCTCTGCAAGTAGTAATGAGCTTTTGTGATCGGAGTTCATGTCTTTCCAAAGATTTAAAAACAAATAATTGCTAAGGGCACGACTTTATTTAACGAAGCTAATAATTTTGATAGTATCCTGAAGTGCAACGTCTAGCTCTAGTGATATATTTTTTGGCTTCGAGTGCCTCCCAATGGATGATGAAGTGAGTAAAAGGGAGATGTGCATTGCCACCAGCTTTAACTTCTGCCACAAATCCAACCTTCTCATCCACCATTGCTTCAGCACCATCTGTACAGACCCCAATGCAATTTTTCCACTATAAATTTTTATTCGTGAAAAATTCATCAACTTTAAGATATATCTTCCCCTCTTGTATGCCCTTCCAAAGGGTGTTTCCTTTATAAACACATCACGGTTGTGACACGTTAGAAATATCAATTGTTTCATCTAACTCATTTGCAAACTTTGGGTTGCCCTTAAGCCTGGTAATAAGCTGATGGGATTGATCATTAGGAATTTTATGAATTTCATCCCCACTTTTTCCCATGAACTATTTTTGACATTTTAATAGCAGCAGGTAACACAAGATATTCCCCTATTGCATAGGATTTTTTAGTTTTTACAATTAAATAAGAAGTTTTGTAAGATGTAAGTAAATGCTTTTTGTTGACAGTAACAAATTTCTCAAAACATTGTTTTTCATTATTTGAAGATTTTACAAGTTGTTCAAAATATTCCTTTGGTTTATTGCAGTATGGTACATGCTTGGTATTAAAGATGTCATTTTAGTTTGACTGGTTTCATGCTCTCCATAGCTAAAACTTCATCATAAATTAAGCAAAGAGGTTTTTCCACACCATCATCATTATTAGAAATAATAATTTGCAAAAATGATTTGACATACGTTCTTTTTCTTTTCAGTTTAGGTGTACTACAGTCTGGTAGTGAAGACTTTGTTGCATTGTTATCAATATTTCTACCTCTTCTGCCTAAATTTAGCCACTTATTTATAATCAAAAAATATTTTTGTCCTAAATATAAATATTGCTAATAATTTCTCAGATAAATATCAGTTTTAGTTTATGAAATTACACTTGTTTATGCTTAATTTCAAAAATTGATGTTCATACTTACATATGCATATAGCAATGAGAGTGGAGAAATATTGTTAAAGGGTTTTTGTTTTTACTTGCTGTAAAAGGAGATAATAGCAATTTTAAAAATCAAACATTCTAACACAGTATAATCAAAAGATATACTAATCTGATACATGTTGAAAAATGACAGGAAAATATTAAAAATCTTTATTTTCCATAATTAAATGATACATTTCCATAAGAGCAAAAAATTTTGTATTTACAGTAAAAACAATGCAATTCATACCATACAGTAGTCTCAACTCTGAGTCCAGGTGTTTCTGCAGTGTTCACTGGCATTGCATAGAGTGACAGTATGCATAGTTTACAGTATGCATGTTGTGTCTTCAGAACCAAGGCTACAGTGAAGTTGCATGGTGCAACATGGGCAAGCACTGCCAGAAACATCTCCAATTCATTACACATTTGTTTTTCAATTAATTTTTGGTTGTTGTGCGTTCAGAAAACTTTTACTGTTGCCAAATATTTTACAACCCCCAATTCGGTGACACTGCCCCATATGGGGTCCTGACCCACAGTTTAAGAAGCAGGTAATTTTAGCCAATCAAAAAAGCCTCCTAATGATCACATGGTTAGCAGGGTGGACCCAGCTATACAATGTCTACACATGCTCCACAGTCTATACTAGACATTTCCATTCTCCATTATCACAACTTTCCTGGAAGGAGGCTTTTCAGCTTTTCCACATGGTAAAGACAGTGTCCCAGGGGCTCTAAATATTCTCCAGATTCCATTACAAACTCTTATTTTTGGCATTTCAGACATTTCTTTTGTATAGAGCATGGGTGGGGAACCTTTGGCCTTGAGGTCACATGTGACCTTCTAGATCCTTGGGTACAGGTTTTTGACCAAGTCCAAGTTTTATAGAACAAATTCTTTTATTAAAGGTATTTGTTCTGTGAAGTTTGGATTCAGTCAAAGGGCCACACTTGAAGACCTAGAGGGCTACATGTGACCTTAAGGTTACAGATGCCCCACTCCTGGTATAGAGGAAATAAACAGTTGTCCAAACCTGATCTACATTGTGTTTCCCTTTGGTGAGAGACATAATCCAAACCTAAGATTTTTCTTAGGGGTAGTAGGAATAGTAGTGTAAAGGACCAAAATATATGACAAAGAGGTTTCAAATCCTTTCTTTAGAGTCTCAGCTCCAGCAGGACTAAACCTAGTCCATCCAAGTTCAGAAGTTGGGAAACTTTTTAATAAGAGAGTGTGTCTCAGTCCCCTCCTGAGCCAACAGTATTATCTCTTGCTACATAATACTCTACTCTTCAACTTGGACTCTACACTGGATTTCCTTCATGACACTAGCAAACACTCTCAGCAAACATATGTGCCCTGTTTTATGTCTCACTTTATGTTTATAATCAGAATCATAGAACAAGATTATCTTTATTACATGCAATTGGAATATTGAACAATTTTTGTGCACAGAATGTTGGAAGAAAATCCTTAATGTAACATTTTATTCTACAGGGTGAAAGATTATATTATAAACCCTAAATGATAAACACAATTGGATCCTATATTCTCTACATCTTTTAGTCAATAGTGTAATGGTGAGTGAAAATGCTGTCTTCTGTGGAAGGTCAATTGGGGAAAACTTTCTGCTCCCTACTAATTTCCTTATCAAAGATGCCCTCAATATGTAAATAGATTATTTATATAAAATCACATATGTGAAAATAGGCATATAGATAATTAGTTACTCATGTTCTCTCTGTCACTGGTTTGTGGGTTTTTCTTCTTTTGGTATCAATAGAGCCTGAGACATTTTCCATGCCTTTATTATTTTCCCTTCCCTCAGATACCTTGTTAACCCATTTGTCAATGCCTTCCCAGTTGCTTCCAGCATGGATGTTCTCTCTGTATTCTTGTTCCACTCTATCTTTTTTCACTGTCATTTCTACCTCCTCTATAAGCACATCTGGGACAGTTAAGGAGTGTAGTGAATAGAGAGCTGGGTACAGAGTCAAAAAGACCTTGAGTCCAAATCCAGCCTCAGACATTTACCAGCTGTGTGACCCTGGGCAAGTCACATAACCTCTGTTTGCCCTTTTCCTCATGTGTAAAATAGGGATAATAATATTACCTATTGCCCAGGGTTGTTGGAGATCAAATATGAAAATTGCTTAATAGTTCCTGGCGCATAGTAAGCACTACATGAATATTAGCTAATATTATTATATGATGTTAGAGTCCAAATATGGTGACTTCACTGTCTTTAATTTTGAAAAAAAATTGCTATAAAAATCTTTGCAGATTTTTGTACCTTTTTCTTCTGCATATTGCTTTCCTTTCATTTTTATCTTTAAATAATAAGTTAGCATTTATAAAGCACTTTAAGGTTGGCAAAGCACTTTACAAATATCTTATTTTATCCTCACAAGAACCCTAGGAGGAAGCACTATTATAATCCCCATTTTATAGACGAGGAATGGAGGCAAAAAGAGGTTATATGACTTGCTTATATGACTTATATGACAGTCACATAGCTATCAAGTATCTCAGATCATATTTGAACTCTGTTCTTCCAGTCTAGATGCCTCATGATAGCTTTGCTTAATTATATTTCTCAAAAAACCTCTTCCTTCAGTTTCTTTTTCTTCTCTTCTTTGTATAGCTAACATTTCTAGTAAAATATTGACTAATAGTGGTGATAATGGTATTTGATAATGATAGTTGCTTTACCCCTGATCTTACAGGGAAGGCTTCTAGCTTATCCCCATTTTAGATAATGCTCGCTGATGGTTTTAGATAGACACTGCTTATCATTTTAAGGAAAGCTCCATTTATTCCTATGTTCTCTAGTGTTTTAATAGGAATAGGGGTTATATTTTATCAAGAAGCTTTTTTTACATTTATATGATTTCTGTTGGTTTTGTTATTGATATGGTCAATTATGCTAATAGTTTTCATAATATTAAGCCAGCCCTGCATTCCTGGTATACCTTCTACCAAGTCATGCTGTATTTTTTGCATCAATATTCATTAGGGAATTTGGTCTGTAGTTTTCTTTTTGTTTTTACTCTTCCTACTTTAAAAAGTTTTACAAAAACCAGTTTTTACCTTTTGCTACTTCTCTCTGTTTTATGAAAGGATGCTGCTCATAACCTTCCATCATCTTTATCTGTAATGTTTTATAGAAATATACAGAATATATATTTACAGAATATAAATTTATATTCTAAACTAAGTCTTAGATTACCATATCTTTCCACTTGGTAATTAAATCTAGTGTTTGATAATTGAGGTACTACTTAAGTCTCTTTTGTTCTCCTTGTGGCAACTGATTAACAATGACTAAATTTCTGTAGTACTAAATAGGCAGTGGTGGATAGAGTTCAGGCATTAGCTATAGGAATACCTGGATCTTAAACTCTCCATGCCCCAGGCTACTGTCTAAGACAATAAATTGTAAACTAGGTACCTATCTGCATTATTGGGAGTTTCTTCAGCAGGAATTCCCAATAGTAATGAAATCATTGTTTTGAATTTTTTTTTAAATGCATGAAATTATTATAGTTTTTTTCCTTCCATTGATAGCCCATTTTTCAAAATTTGGTTAAGTTGTTTAGGATAGAATAATTTTTAATAATATACTATGTCTTATTCATATTCTTCTAGCTTTGCAGTGATTTTGATTTTTGCTTTAGCAAATTTCTAGTATGACTATACACAGATAACCAGTTCAGGAATAATTTCTGTAGCAACAATGAGTAGTTTGCTCTCTGTTGAGATAAAATCAATTTCACTTTTACCACACTGTTAGTTGCTCCCCACTTGCAAAGCCTTGTGATTCTTTTTTTTTTTAAAAGTATGCATGACATATAAGCATGAAGTTTTTTTATAGTCCACAGGCTCTGGTCTCCTTTTTTTTTCCTAATCTATATTTACAAACCTATTTTTCACTGTTCTCATCTACTTCAACCTTTGCACTGAAGTCACTGAATCTCAAAGAATATATTCATTTGATTTAGAAGGTATAATCAAGCTCTTTGTAGAATTTCTCTACCTCAAAACAGAGAATAGTGAGTGGGAATTATTTAACGGTCTTTTTGCAACTATTTAGCACAAACACTGCAAAGCATGATGGTCAAATATCCCATGAAAAGATGTTAATCTTTACCTCTGACTACATGACAAAACCCATTCCACCTGTTCCTTTATTTGCTTCTCTAAGGAGAACCTATGAGTCATCCCTTCCATTGAGAGGCAACTTCTTTATTTTGCTTTCATTTAGAGCAAAAATTGCAAAATTTATATACCATTCAGTTCTTCCCATAGTATCTGTTAATTGGGAGTCAAGGATCTCATTGTGAGAGTAACAACAGCTAAGTTAGTGTTGAAATATGATCTAAATATTGGGTGATTCTCAGGACCTTCTGCTTTCTTTCCTTTCACTCTGCAGCTGTCTCTGTAGAAGGGCACATGATTGATGGCTATTTCATATCCTTTTCTTCATAGATTGCCACAATTAAAAAATTCATCACCAAGGATGAGTTTGCTCATAATGATGGTGAATATGTATGCATTTTCTAACTCCCTATTCCTTTTCAGTTTTGAGCCCTTTTTATTAGATTGTATTCTTTTTTTTATTATGAACTTCAGATCAATAGTTGGTGACAGCCAACATTTACAAAGAGCTTCACATGTATTATCTCATTTTGCTTCTCACAAGAACCCTGTGAGTTAGATGCTATTTTTATCATTGCCATTTTACAGAAGTGAAAACTGAGGCTAAAAGGAGGGAGATGACTTGTCCAGGGTCACACAGCTACTAGATAGCTGAGCTAGATTCAAACTCAGATCTTTTTGACTTCAAGCTCAGTGCTCTATCCCTTGTACTACCTAGCTTGCTCATCAACAAATACAAATATTTCTACATACACAAGTAGAAAAGAAAAGAATGGCATATAAAATCCTGAAACTGATGTATATGGCTTATTTTTAAAATATATATTAAATTTAAAGTGATAATTCCATCATTGCCCTGCTAATCGTCCCCTTTTGAATTTTTTTCTGCCATTTTCTGTGTTATTTAAATTTTTTCATTGACATTCTTTTCTTTTCCTTTGTGTCGCAACCACTGTCCTCCCCTGCAAAAATCAAAACCAACAATAACAAAAAACAAGCCCTCTCTTGTAACAAATAAGTATAGTGGGCAAAAAAGAAATTACATGTTGATTATGTGTAAAAATGGATGTCTCATTTTGCATCTCCAGGCCAGTTCTTTCTGCCAAGGGATGGAAAGCATGGTTTGTCATCAGTCTTTTGGAGTCATAACTGCTCATTGCGTTGATTACAATTCTTAGGTCTTTCCCATTTTTTCTTTATAATGTAGCAATCATTGTTTAAATTGTTCTGGTTCTGCTCATTTCACTTTCCATCAAATTTTACCAGGTTTCTCTGAATTCACCCTTTTCATTATTTCTTATAGTAAAATTGTATTCCATTACATCATAGTATTCCATGTCTGACTCAGGTAGGTTTCCTGGTAGTCTAAGTCTGAATTTAGAAAGAATGAGATTCTCAAAATCTGGTCATTAGCAACAGGAAATTTGCTTTGCCATAGCTGGGAAAGATGTTTAGAGTAAAGAAGGGATGTTCAACCAGGATAATTTGAGAACAAAGGCAAACACACACAGCCCATATTTAGAACAATCTCCTCCCTCACCTCTACCTTGTGGGGTTTTCCCCAGCTTCCTTTAAGACAAAGTTTGAATCTCATCTTTGGTGAGAGGCCTTTCCTGATCTCCCCCTATCTACTAGTACCTTCCCTCTGAGATTACTTCCCATCACTGTAAGTATCTTAATTCTAAAATACTTAGTTTAAAGTTACCCAGTTGACTGGCTTTTACTGGCTAGTTCCTTTCTCCCCTCCCCTCCTCTTCCCTCCCTATCCCTCCCCTCCCCTCTCCTCTCCTGTCATCCTATTCTGTCTTTTCCTTTTCCAAAACCTTAAACCTACTGCACTCTGAAGCTGTTCATAGTGATTATCAATAATAACTGTTGCTATTTCCCTCCCAGCCTGATGTCTTTCTTTTTCTTGACCTCATTAAAGGGGACATGCCTTGGCTACTTCTTAAACAGACCTATTCAATGAATGGGTGTTGCCTCACCATAAGTGAATACCTTCAAAGACCTTGGCCTAAAGTGAGCAAGATCTCCCACTGCATCCTGGGTCATCTCCAGTCAACCTGATGAATATCTGCTCACTGGATTCAGATGGCTCTGGAGGAGAAGTGAGGCTGGTGACCTGCACAGCCCTCCCTCACTGAAAACAAAGTCAAGTGCAAGTCATGTTGTTATTTCTCCAATGGCGTGGTCTTTGGAAACAACACAACAATAAGTAACATTTATATAGCACTTACAGGGTATCAGGGACTTTGCAATGATTATCTCATTTGGTCCTCACAGCATCCCTAGGATGCAGGTGCTATTATTTTCCCCATTTTATAGATGAACAAACTGAGACAGACAAAAGTTAAGTGATTTGCCCAGAGTTGCATAGCTAGTGTCTGAGGCTAGATCTGAGCTTAGCCTGACTCCAGGTTCATTGCTCTATTTACTTCTCTACCATATTGATTGAGGTGAATATAGCTTTCCACTCTTATTCATGCTGCTAGTCTATGGTATGAAGCCTCAAGTTGGGGTTACAGTCCCTAATATCCTGTGGTTTTACAAAATTCAGATGACCAGGAATCCATGGCTGAACTTTAGTCCTCTGAACCAACCAAATCTCAACCATAGTTTCAATACCTTTCATCCATTTGCTTGTTTATTCATTTGTGTGTTTATTTATTTGCTTGTTTGTTTATCAAAACTAGGTCTCCCTGTTTCATCCAGGTTGCACATTCAGTAGCCACTGGCTCAATCTGAATGCTGATCAGCACAGAAGCTTTAACTGGTTGTTTCCCTAACCTGAGCTGATTCACCTCTCCTTAGGTAGTCCTCCAGTCCCAGGGGCTCACCATATTGGTGCTGCACTTAAAGTATAAGCACCAGGCCAGCTTTAGCTCTGCTGAAGCTCAGAACTCCCAAAATCAAGCTATCCACCATAGCTTCCCTCGGTAGCAGGTGTTTACCACCATAGTTTCAATACCGTTAAAGGAAAAACTAGACTAAATTGCCAGGGAGTGGGAGATAATTTCTCCTACCACAACATTCACTTAAGGTTATTTGTTCATTCTTCAACTGATGGGCACCTACTCTGTTTTCAGTTCTTTGCTAAACAGAAAGTGCTACTTTAAATATTTTTATACATATTAATCATTTCCCTCTATCTTTGATCTCTTTGGGGTATAGGCTTAACAGTAGGTCAAAGATATTTATAATTTAGTGACTTTTGGAGTATTTGTGGTGTTGGTCAGTCATTTTAATTGTGTCATACTCTTCATAACTCCATTTGGGGCAAAGAAACTGGAGTGGTTTGCCATTTCCTTCTCCAGCTCATTTTACAGATGAAGAAACTGAGGCAAACAGTATTAAGTGACTCGACCAGGGTCACACAGCTTGGAAGTGTCTGAGGCCAGATTTGAACTCAGGAAGATTAGTCTTCCTGACTCCAGGCCGGGCATTCTATGCACTACAGCACCACTTAGCTGTCCTACATACATATGCCATGTATATGTGCATATCTGTATGTGAATGTATGTGTGCATTTGTTTGTATGTGATGTGGGTGCATTATATATGCCCATGCATATCTGAATATATGAATACATACATATGTATGTATATGTGTGAAACTCAAAATAAGACATCTAAGGCTCTAATCTCAGCCTAACTGGCAAAGATGACAAAAGATGGAAGGAATTGTAGAAAGAATAAGACATTAATGATGGTTTAATTAGTCTGGAAAAAGTACTGGATTTATATGAGAAAAAGACACTCAGTTGATCACACCTTTTGAACCATTGATCCCACAATTGGGTGTATAGGTGCAAAAGGTCAAAAACAGAAAGAAAATTTCTGTCTTTAATAGGAATAGATAAGTAAAGAAATGTTGGCAAAATATTAAACATATACAGTACATGCATTTAAGTTTAGATATATACAGAAAGCTGTATTTTGAAATCTAAAAATTCTAATGGTACGGATTTGTTACTTAAAATATATTGAAAGCAAATTATTGAATTTTTTTCCAAGAAATTTAATTTGTATCAAAGATGTTCTTAGGTGGTGGGTTAGACTGTGTAAAGTCACTGTTGTGACTTCAACTATCATTGCTAGCTGAAATTACTCATTTGTACTGCCTTGAAACTAAAATTTGTGTTTTTTCTCAAGCTTGTTCTTTTTGGGCACTTCTACAAGTCCTGTAATACTCCCACTTTAAAATAGTACCTGTGGTCAGGGAGTACCCCCTCCAGCAAGGTGCTTGACTCCAGGCACACAGGGTCAGGATTCATCTTGGTGTTCTGAATCGAAAGAGTGAGAATCATACTCTCTGGTTTATCATTCCTTTACCACACCCCTTTCCTTAGTTAAACTCTTGGGGAAAAAATCTCTGCCAAAAAGCTTGGCCATAACTCATGAACTCAGGAAGACTTAAACTCATGAGGTATCACCAAAACCTAAACACACTCATTCCTTCAGATCATCATTGAGTGATCTGAGCTCAGGGAAAGAAATACAATTCAGATGAGCCAGCCCGACACTTAAAATTCAGTCTCAGGTCTACCTCCAGGTACATATAATTGCCATTTTCACTGGGACTGGGAAGGAAGAGAAATCCCCTGCCTTGCTCTGCTTGCTAGAAATGTAGAGGAGAGCTACCAGAATCCCAAAAGAGGCTGTTGAGAAAGAAAGGGTGGAACCTTTCCATACACCTTAAAGCCTACTTTCAGGGAGGCTCCTTCACAGTAGTTTGTCCCTCAAGACTCTAAATGACCCACTTTGATATGAGTCAGTCACAGGAACCAGTCTATGTCATCCGAAAGTTCATATCCTTCAGCAAGGGTCCAGACAGTATACCTGTCAGAGCACATATCCACCTCCACTGGAGGAGCCCTAGTCTAGAATATCAGGAGATACTCCTGATCATTTCCTACATAGTAGATTATATAACAACATATACTTATCTTCTATTTCTTAATGATATTTTCAAAGTAGATGAGTCTTCAAATGGTTTCTTTCCACTCAAGTCAGAACTATGTTGGTTGACCTATTTCTTGATTAGGAACCAAAGACCAGACCTAAACATATGAACAGTCATTAATCAATGAAAAACAAATTGGATTTTAAACATTAGGTTTAAATAATGTTTAAATTTCATTGGTGATGCTGGGACAGAAGTCTATAATGCTACTTCCTGGCCTTCAGTAATCCTGTGTTTACAGTGATCCTATCAACCTCACTCCTTTCGTGAACACTAAATTGCTTTTGATTTAAAATAATTCCAGCAAAAAATTGTTACTTCTACCAGTGTTGGACCCATAATGGCTGCTAAGTTTACAACTCTTTGTGAAAGCAAAGTACCTGCTAATGCACTCTGATTTTGTATTTTTAAAGAACCTATAAAAGTAATTTGCTAGTTACTTATTACAATGTCTTTGTGAATGTCAGTATTATAAATGAATTTCTCACTCTAAAGAAATGGTTCTTAATCCACATTCTCTCCTATCACTAAAAAAATACTCAACAAAACACTATTGCCTCTGTTTATAATTCAGATGTGCCCAAGATGTGCCCTGTTTACATAATGATATACATAATGCCTGTTTACATAATAATAGCTAACATTTATATCAGGTTTACTATGTGTCCAGTGCTGTGCTAAGCACTTTGCAGTCGTCTCATTTGATCCTCATAACATCCCAAGAATGCAGCTGCTATTATCTCTATTTTACAGATGAACAAACTGAGGCAGACAAAGGTCAAGTGATTTGCCCAGCATCACACAGCTAGTGTCTGAGGCCACATTTGAACTTAGGTCTTTCTTATTTCAGAACATGCACTCTACACACTGTGCCACCTTGCTGCCTATAACCAATGTGTGTATTTTACATGAACACCTCTTCTCTGTACAGAGGCAGCTGGTGGCATGATATACTTACAAGCTGTGTGACTTGTTAGCACATCACAGGATTACCATGAAGATCGATGAGATAATATTTGTAAAGCCCTTTGCATAGTACCTGGCACTCATAGGTGCTATGTAAATCCTTTTCTTCTTTCCTGGAGGACTTGTGAAGGAGACAGCTGGTTTCATCTGGGGGAAGTGTTACAAGGGGTTCTCAGAAGCCTCTCTTTATATGAGGCAGATGGGTGAGGTCTTCCTGATTTAAGCCCTGGTAGGCTTAGGGTAACAGTTTTTTGGTTAAAGCACTTCTGGATGCTTCTCAGACTGTTCTCTAGGGGTTTCTTTTATCTTTGTCTTAAGGCAGGGAGTGTGCAATACAGATTAAGAATTTAAATGGATTTTTTAGATCTATATGTGCAAAGATATTCAAAGAAACACTTTCCATAGCAGCAAAGAAAGAAAACTTAAGGGGAATACCTGTCATTTGGAGAATGGCTAAACAATGTAAGGCATATGAATTAATAAAATACCATTCTTATTTCATAAGAAATGAAAGGGGTAGTTTCAGGGAAACATGGGAAGACTTGTATGAACTGATGCAGAATGAAGTGAACAGACCAGAAGAATTTATACACTAATAATAACACTGTAAAAACAAAAAACTTTGAAAACCCCAAGAACCTTGATTTATGGAATTACCATCTGCAATCCTAGAGTACCAATGATTAGGTATGCTACCCCCATCTTAACAGAAACATCATGCAGAGTATAATATACGTTTTAAGACTATCCATTGCGCAAATTTGTTTTGCTTGACTATTAACATTTATTTTGTAATGCCAGTCCCAAAGTTCATTAGTATGGGACTCTTTTCTCACTGCTGAGTATGAATGCCCTGCCCTATGTGAAGGGCATGGTGATGCTTCCAGCAACAGGGGTAGGGGAGGGGATTTCTCTCCCCAACCCCAGTGACAATGGCAGCTACAAGCACCTGGTAGTAGGAACTCATGCTTAATTAGTCAAGCATGAAACTGGGTCTCAAGTCCACAGCTTTCTCTTTTGCTTTGTGTTTCTTTCCCTAAGCTTAGGTCACTCAAGGATGATCTGAAGGAATGAATGTTTCTGGCCTTGGGTGATACCTCTTGAGTTCAAGACTTCCTGGGTTCCCCTGTAAAGATTAAGCTTTATTGTAGAGATTCCTCCCCCTCCGCCCCCCAAGAGTTTAACTGGGAGGAGGAGTGTGGCAAGGGAAAAATAAACCAGAAAATAAGATTCCCCTCTTTGTGGTCAGGACACCAAGATGAATCATGACTTTGTGCAGAGGCTTCTTTTTTTTTTTTTAAGCCAAAGAAAAACAAAGTTTATTAAAGATTTGCCATACTGGGTTGACTCTTAAGGAACCTAAGCATTTGCAATGCTTATATTAACAAGTGGACCAGATAGAAAGAATCTCAGCTAGACAAGAGTCTGAACTGGATTGAATCTGAGCACATTCATGGAGGCAAGATAGAATTTATATACAGAAAGTCCATGGGAAAGATCTAGAGGTGGTCTAGTAGTCTGGGAGGAGTGTCTAAGGAGAATCTTGATGGGACTGGGGTAACTAGTGATGTAATCAAAGGTGGGAAACATCTGGAGGCAATTGGGAGGTATCAGACAATGCAGGGATTGGAGGTGAAGCAGGTGGCAAACTAGAGGCAACACACAATGGAGGGTTGGGCTAGGTTAAGGGTAATAGATTTGAGTATGAAAGGCCAAATTAAGTGGGAAGATTCAAAGGGGTTCCCAGGGACTGTATCCCATCATTCCCCCCTCAAACAGATGGGACCCAAATTCTTTTGGGGTAAAGGGTGAAGGTTTCAGCTTCTGAAACTAGTTCCTAATGGCAAGGGGCATAGAGCTGTCCCTGCCTCAGTGGGTCCTGTTCAAGGGATACATAGATTGAGTTGGCATCTGGAAGTTGATGACTTTGTACTGCGTCTTCTTTGAACATTCTTTTCAGACTTCAGGCTCTTCTGGCCTTCCAGCTTTGATAGAGAAGAGGGATGAGGTCAACTCCACTTCAGGTTGATGAGGGGAAAGACTCTGGAAAGACATGAGAGGAGCTCCCTGCTTTCATCATGCCTCTATCCCCAGCTTGCTGTGCTAGAGACTTTGTAGAACTGCTCCTTGCGTAAGATTCAGGAGTCTCTCTTGGTTGAGCTGAGTTACCTTACTCCCCAAGGGAGAGTTCCTTCAGTCTGTATTTTCTGGTATGTATTTCCCTGTGTATAATTTCTCTGATTCCTGTTTTGCTAATGATTTGGATGAATTAGGTTTCTTTGATAATTATCATGTGTTCATTGTGGAATTGGCATTTGGTGGGAAAGGGTCAAGATTTGGATATAGAGCTTGGGGATTCTGCTTCCTCCTGAATGGGAATAGATTTAGTGAAGACTTCTCAGGAATATGGAGTCTTCTCCTTGGAGTGAAAGAGACCTTAGGCCCAGGTTTCCATTCCTCCAGAGTTGGGTGATTTCCATATAAGGCTTGTATTGCTTTAGGATCAATGATTGGATATGACTCACTAACTCCTCAATACCTAATTTGCATATATGCACACAGTCTGCAGTCCTCACACAGGTCTACCTGATTTGCATAAGTTCTCAACGCCTAATTTGCATGAGTCTGTCAATGTTTCCTTTGCATATATTTTCAATGCATAATTTGCATATAATGACGTGTATTTTCTCCGGGCTTTGTAATGAAATGGACGGACAGAAAATAATTCACAGGCAAAATCAATTAGGAATTTCGCGAGCATCATTTATTAGCCAGGCTGGTGGCTGCCTTATGTAGAGACCCAGAGGGGACAGCCCCGAACTGAGGTGGGTCAGTGCATTTTAATCATTTCAGCACTACTTGGTACAGCCTTGCGGTTTCCACAACAAACAGAATTCTGACACAGCAAGAGGGGGGCTTGTTGTTAGGCAAGAGCCCTCAAAACAGAGGGGGTTGTCAGGGTACTGCTAGGCAAATGACCCCAAAAGAAAACAGGTGCCAGGAGAGGGACCCAATCAAAGACTGGCTGTCATTCAACAAAAAGTAGTTGTCAGGAATGGGGCGGTGCTCAGCAGAAGGTAGTTGCCTGGCAATGGGGGTCTAACATTAGGGGGGCACAGGTTGTTACCATGCAAAGGGACTAAATAGAAAATGACTGTTAACAATTCATCAGATATTTCACAACCCAAAGAGGAATAACATTTTGACAGGGGCCCAACAAAAACCAACCCTGCCCAGTAACCTAATAGTTATCTCTCAACCTAGGGGCCCAGGGAAGAATAATGTCCACTTCAGTGATATCTAGGAGTGGGAAATTTTAACCCGATTTCAAAAGGGATTGGTTAGATTTCGTGCCTAGAATGTAAGACCTTGCTTCTCAGCCAATGAGAATAATGGTCAGTGGTGGCAGGGGGATTTTCGAGGCAGGGTCTATATAAATTACAATTCTGCTTTTGTATGTCACCTCCCGACTCCAGCTTTACTGGTGACAGGACTACCCACTTCCTGCAAAAACTGGATAAAGGAGATTTTCTGTTTTTACCTTGAGACGCCTCTGGCAGTCAATTTGAGTAAAGGGGTTTGGTGCTTACCCCTGCCCCACACACACACTCCCAATATTGAAACAGCTACCAAAAATTAGCTTGAACCTAATCATATCCCCTAGACCAACAATATTTAAGGGAGCCGAGAAATATGATATAATATGATTCTATATAATATAATTCCAGCAGAGTGGGTTCCTCCCCCAACATCTTGCTTCCCCTCCTGGCAGGATCTCAAATCTCCCTTGGAGGAGAGTGGGAGAAGAAGCTAGATATATCTATTCTGCCTCCCTTCAAGCCACAGAGAGATACCCTCACCTCCTGCCATACCCACCAGGGGACAACCCTCACAACAAAGGGAACTTGTTAAAATTACAATGGTTTTGTTTTTATTTTTATTTTACAGTGGGGGGGGGGGGGTGGGAAGGAGAAAATAGCAAATGTATGATAATTTTAAAAAAAGATTTTCAACTAGAGTAATGTTCTAAATGTGGGAATGTCATATTCAAAGTTACCAATAGACCAAATTTCTGCAGAAAGTATTGGCAGACTAGTAAATAACTTAATAGAACATATTCATTATGTTAATCTGTTATTAATGAGACAATGTAACATTTCTCAAATATTTCCTTAGCCATACAATGATCTTCCCTATGCCATATCTATTCCACAGATGTCACTTAACAGGCTTGCTCTTAAATATCTAAAATAATGTCTCTTTGAACTAAATTGTAAACAAACATGGGAAGTCTATTTTTAAAAAACCAACAGTCAACCTATCACTGTTTTCCAGGTTAATGATAAAGTACCCCTGTTTATTTCTCACTGGTACTACAAAGAAACATCCACTGATGCTCTTAATGTTTACAGAAGCTGACATCATTCAAAGCTCTAAAGATCCAGGTTGGGCAGAGAAAATCTTAGAAAATACCTAAAAAATATCTTAAGGCTGAGAGTAGTCATAAAAAAATGACTTTTCACAAATTCAGTTTATTTTTTAAATTAGTTTATTTTTAACTAGAAGAATTTTGTTTTCCTTTTAAATATTTTCATCTATTTATGATTTATGCCCTGCTTCCAAAAAGTTTCTTCTAACTTGAATTATGGAATTTTAGGATGCAACTACTGCATTTTTAAAAATTCCATTATTTATTTCAGATCCATTTACTTTGGGTTTCCTCCCAACTCACTCTCAAAGGTTGTGTTCCTCAAAGAATAATTACCTCTCATTTAAGACACTCTGCGGGTATAAATTGCTAAAACTATTGCTCATAAGTCTCCACTGACAAGGTTTAGGGGTGCTGGAGACCCCAAAATACCAACACGCTAGGTCCTGCTTGAATGAATTAAACTCAAACCTTCTTAAAGCCAAAGAAAACAAAGTTTATTAAAGATTCACCTTACTGGATTGACTCTTAAGGAGCTTAAGCATTTGTACACTAATACAAGTGGACCAGATAGAATCCCAGCTAGACAGAGTCTGAGCTGGATTGAATCTGAGCACCTACATGGAGACAAGATGAACTTTAAGGAGGAATCTGGGGGGTGGTCTGGTAGTCTAGGGTGATGGGAGGAGGGGTTTAGGGAGGTTCTTGAGGAGAAGTCCAAGGAGGGGATGACTGGTCCAGGGTTGGAAACAGCTGGAGGCAATCAGGAGATATCAGACAATGGAGGGCTTGGGTCAGAAGCAGGTGGGGCAATCCAGGTCTGGATAGGGAACTGACTGGTACCCTGGGGTGGATACAGATAGACTCTAGAGAGGATCTTGATGGGAGTGGTCAGCAGCCTGGGGAATGGGGTTTTGATGGGATCAAGGATGGGGAGTGCAACAGATACCTGAGCCCAGTGATAATGAAAAGTCCATGGGCTTCCTGAGACTGCCAGACCAAATGGAAAGATTAGATTTGAGTAAAAAAAGACCAGATTAAGTGGGAAGATTCAAGGGGAGCTCAAGGAGGCTCCTAGAGTCTGAACCCTATCACCACCAATGCTTGCCTTTCAATACAGTCAGCCAGAAAATTCAATTACCTTAAAGCAAAGGCATTTGTTAGACTAACATAGTAAGATGATTTACAATAGAATTTTCTCACTCTTCCCAATCCCCATAAGTTTAGAGAACATTCTCTCCATAAACACGTATCAGCAATGGGGAGACTAAGAAACTATGAAGTGAGTCGCACTTGAGGAACAAATATGAATAGACATCTTACTCCTCCAAAGCTGTAGGGATCCCAGTATCCTCTTGTGATGTTCTTTCACCATTCCTTGCCGTTGATTGGGTGTACTGCCTCGGTGGAGTCACTGTAACACATGCTGGTCCACTGATTGGTTTAGTCTCTACATCCTCTAGCTCCTGGCTAAGCTGAAATTCTTGTCTAGGACATTGGTAGGAACTTTCAGAAAAAACTAGCACCTTTATTTTGAATTCAAAGGATAGCCTCCCTGGTTCTGTTCCAAAGCTCTCTAGGCTCAGGGGCTTTCCATCTTCTGATCAGCAGGATTCCTTCTAGGCACCAAATTCTCTCCCCTAATTTTTCCATAGCAGAATGGAATTTAGGAAATTATGATCTTGAATTACTTTCTCAGGTCCATGAGAAAGGTGCATGCAAGCTCATGTTCCATATAGACACATACTTCCGTCAAGAGATATATTTGACAATGTAGGGACATGGCAGGAAAAGAAATCCCCTCTTTATTCTTGTCACATTCTAAAAGAGCCATCCAGGAAAGTCTTAAAGAGTTGTGCATTTTTTTCAACTAAACCCACGTGAGGCCAGCTTGATTTTCTAGGCCACAATGGACAGGGCCAATGGCCTTCATCTAAAGGCCAATGCCCTATAATCTCAATGAGGTAAGAAATTTCTGCAGTTTGATTTGGAGATTCTCAACGGCCTATAATCTGTTATTACCAGGTTGATTATCTGATCAGGGACTTCTTTCATTTACAAAAACATTTATCTTAGCATTAAATTTGCTCTATGACCTGATGACCTCTCAAATCTTTTAAAGTTCCAAAATTTTAAGCAATCTATTTAAACTTTCCCTCTACTAATAATTAATATTCTTCCAGTAATTTTTAGAATCATATGTGAAGAGAACTTTTTATCTGAATTATTTGTTAATTATAAATCAGAGGTGGGGCAGAGTTGCCTGAAGACACTGTAATTTGTTTGGGGTCACACAGCTACTATGTCATGTAATGCTACCTCTTCTAAAACTATACATTACAAAGCAGTTCCCCATCTACATTGGCAGGGGTAATTCCTCATTGGAAGGTTTCCCACACTACTAAAATAAAATTCCTATTAAAGTAGCATCTTTGCATATGTAAAAGGCCATTTCTCTCTCTCTATTAGAATTACCACTTTTAGTATCAGTTTTTTTTCCAATTTGATCTTATAGGTTCATCTTAATGAAATTTATGAATATTATATAAGGATATTTTGAACATGAAGTCTAGCAATGGAAATGTAATAAAACAAATCCAATTGATTACCCATGTTGATCCAAGTTAAGGTTGGCTGCCATTACATTTAATGCTAACAGAAGTGGGCTTCCAGAACCAAAGAATCAGTCAGATTTTATATATAGAACCAGATAGGACCTCAGAAACTATCTAGTCCAACCCTTCCTTTTGTAGATGAGGAAACTAAGACCCAGGGACAGAAAGTAACTTGCCTAAGGTCACTTCAGAAGGTCATACTTGAAGTCAGATCCTCTGACTCCAGAGTCAGTTGTCTTCCTACCTTACTATCCTGCCTCCCACTTATCGTAAATATTTATTTTAAGTACTAAATGGTATAGTTTCAAAATACTGTGATGTAATTGAACAGTGCAAATGCCCTTGGCACTAAGTGATTACTTGACTTTATGTTCTACTATGAAAAATTCTAAGCCATCAATTATAATAAAAGATATTGATAGCACATCGAAGAATCTTTTTCTTCTAAGCTAATAGTGTTAAGTCTGAAAGTAACATAGATTATACCATCCATCACACATTATTTATCAGTATCAAGAATAAGAATTGATGGGGTCATGAAGACTGAATTTCTAGGTATGGTTTCTCCAAATCAGAACCAAAGTACACTGGTCCTACTCAGGTACTTAATATAGTTCTTATAAACAAGGCTATAATACACACACAAGGCATTGGTTCGTCCTGGGCATGGTGGATCCCCTCTTCCTTGGTGTCACTGTTTCCATTGTCACACTAGAACCATCATCTTCCTCTGCTCTTGAATTCACTAATTACCACCTCCCCACCCTCCCCTAACAATTCTTCTTGAATAGACAGCTAAGATTGAGAAGCAGAGAAGTATTTATTTAAGTGCAGACTAAAGATATAGGTGAGGAAAGTATGAACAAGGGAGAATCATGTTATCTTTCCTCCCCAGCTTGTTATCTCACCCCATATCAAGACAATGGAGAAAAGTTCCTTATTTCGATTTCCCTATAGTCTAGATTAATTTAGAGTAATATTAAACCCATGCTAATATCCTTAAGTTGTCTCTTCAGATAGTACAGATGTAAGCTGTATACATTAAAGAATATCATTAATGTCTCTTCTCTTTTTGTGGGCCTCTTAATTGCCCATCTTTGGGCAATTGTTCCTTCTACCTAATGGAAATTGCAAGTCAGCCTGTTGCTTAGCACAGTAGTGCTTTACATCTGTAAAACTCTGGCACATAGTAGGCATTTAATAAAAAGTTGTCCCCTTTTCCTTCCCTCTCAGAATTTTCTGTGTGTCAAAGGAAGATTCAGAAGTCAGTGAAAAAAAGTTAATATTTAGATAATATAGTCAGTTTGGCAACTTTTTTATTATTTTTTTTAATCTCAATTCAAGATTAAGTAATAGTTTTAAAAATTAATGAAAAATTTTAATGCATTTTAATGGGATCCTTAGTCATAAATTGAAAAAACATTCCCAAGTTGAAAGATTTCTAAATGAAACTCCTCTTTCATATTTTAGTGCAAAAGTTTGTTTTCCAGCAATTTTCCATTACTCGGTAATTTTAGTACAGGATGGCATTGACCAGTCCCTGAGGATTCTCGATCAGAGCTTTCCACAAATGGTGAAATTAAAATGTAATGGAATCATATTTCTTAAAATGTCTATTGTTTTAGGGCCATGTATTTTACATCTATAATGTCCTGCTTTGCCCTCCTGGGAGGAATCAAAGTCTCTCTTGAAAAAGGGAGAGTGGAGGCAGCTTGAGCTATCTAGTCATAGTTGCTTGTGAGTCATGTCCAGAGAGATAGGTAGACAGCTATAAGGCTGTTCTTTCTCTCTTTTCTCCTTTTCTGAAAAGTGTAAAAAAGTCTTATAACACCACACACCTCTGAACAAATGCTTGATGGTATTTTCCAGTCTTGTTCAGTTTACATCTTTATTGTTTTCCCCTTTATCTGATGAATTTAATTAGGGTTCTTTTTAAAAATAATTAATCATTTTTAGTTTTCAACATTCATTTCCATAAGATTTTGAGTTTTAAATTTTCTCCCCCTTACCACTCCTCCTCACCTTCCCAGGACAGCATGGAATCATAAATAGGCTCTACTTACAAATTTTCACGTTAGTCATGATGTAAAGAAGAATTAGAATTAATGGGAGGAACCATGAGAAAGAAGAAACAAAGCGAAACAACAAAAGAAAAAGAGAGCAAATTGCGTGCTTCCATTTTCATCCAGATTCCAAGGTTCTTTCTCTGGATGTGGATGACATTTTCCATTGTGATTTTTTGGGAATTGTCTTAGATCCTTGAATTAATGAGAAGAGCTAAATCTATCAGTCAGTCATTACACAAGGTGGCTGTCACTGCGTACAATGTTCTCCTGGTTCTGCTCATTTCACTCCGAATCAGTTCATACAAGTTAATTAGGGACTTTTAATAGGAACTGTATAGACATGTCATTTATCATAATTACATTTTTCAAATAAGGAGGAAGAAAAAAATCAGAATTTTATAAAGCAAAACCAAATCCTGTTCCAAACAATGATACTGTTGACAAGCTGATCTAGTAGATCAATTTCTGCTAATGCTTGCGGTTGCTTTTTTGATAGTTCAAAGTGGAATGAAAAGAAAAGAGGAAAACGGGAAAGAAATAAGCAATATCCAATGAGTCAACCGTGTCTTTTGGAGTCGATTCTGAAGGTACTGACAAAAAAGTTCTCGAGGTATAGTTGTGAGAATAGAGAGGTTAGCCGAGACAAACCAATTTATTTAGACTACCACAGTTTGAAAGGCAGTGACCAAAGGTGAATGATTTAAAAATGAAAAGGAGGCGTCCAGAAATGAGGCAATTGGGAAGGTGTGGAGTCTGGAACCGACTGGGCAGAAGGTGTAGGTTTACAATAGCTTGAAAGGAGTCAAAGGAGAGTGATTAAGAAAGAATAGCTAAACACTGCTGTAAAGGAGGCGTGAGCAGTCAGGAATCGAGTAGAGGCAAGACCTTGGCAGAACTGAAGGGGAGGGAGGAAAGTGAAGGATAAAAGGGTAGGTCACCCAAAGATCACAAGGCAGACGGAGTGGGGTGCAAGTCGGGAAAAGGACCGAGGAAGGAGCGCATGCATAGCGAAGTTAGGGAAGTGGCAAAGTCTGAAAGGGCAGCTAGTCCAGGAGCCGGAGGAGCAGCAGAGCAAGGGGGCAAAGGTCTAATCGAAGCTAGATGTGGCCGGGGCAGCTCTGACAGCACAGCAGGTCCCACCCGGGGCATACATCAATAGAAGCCTCGGAGGGAGGCGGATCTGGCAGCTGCGGGCTCCAGTAGGGGCAGCCTAGGAGGCGAAAGACAAAGGAGCCGTGATTGTTGCTAGTGGTGGTGCCCAAGGGTGCGTGGAAGGACGGGCTGTAGGTCCACCTTCTCGCCCACACCGGCGTCTCCACCCGAGGCGCTGTCACACCTCTCAGGGGTGGGCGGAGGGGACGCGCACCCACGCCAGCCAGTGGGCCAACGAGGCCGGCGATGCGGGGCTGGTGGCGGATCGTGCAGCGGACAGCCCGGCGCTACCCGTGGCCCGCCAACGTGCTGCTCTACGGGGTTCTGTATTCGTCCGGGGACGTGCTGCAGCAGCTGCTGCAGGGCTGCGAGCCCGACAGGCAGCAGACGAGGCGCGTGACCATCGTGGCCATGGGCTTCCACGCCAACTTCAACTACGTGTGGATGGGGCTCCTGGAGCGCGTGCTGCCGGGTCGCACGCCCCGCGTGGTGCTGGGCAAGGTGCTGTGCGACCAGCTGCTGGGCGGGCCCATCGCGATGAGCGGCTTCTACACGGGTGAGGGCCCGCCGGGGCGCACAGGGCGGGACGCGGGGAGGCGCTGCGGGGTCTGGAAGGCAGCCGGGAACAGGGGCGGTGTAGCCCCTCGGACCCGGCCTCCAGGAGGAGCCAGCGCTGCGCTGCGCAGCCGGCCACTTTCTTTGGCAACGGGATGCAAAACGTCAACCGCACCCGCACACATCAGCCGTATGGTGCATGCCCTCGCAGTGCGTGGCAGACACACTCATAGCACGCATACATGGTTTGTTTCCACCTGAAAATGTAGCGACCTCCATCCTGTTCTTGGAAAGGGGTGGCATAAAATGAAACAAAAGATTTCACTCATACAAATGCAATCCGTGGACATACGTACACACACATGAACGTACACATACGCAGGCAACCTATTTATCTGTGTGGATCGCATCTGAAAATGTAGCCAGAGACCTGGTTGCAGCAAATAGGGAAACAAAAGATTTTTCACAGCACTCACATGTACATGGACAGACGCAACCAGTTCGTTGTGGTTCTCTCACTGGAAAATGTAGCCACCTGTCAGACTCTTGACTTTGACTATGAGGGAGTGGTTTCAGGGAAAAAAATGATCACACATAAAACCCACAGTTATACATCTTGGTAATGAATGTCTGCATATTTATCGACCTCCCTTCCTGCCTCTGGCTTCACGCCAGAAAAATGGAAAACAGGAGGTTTAACATACAGGCATGTGTACACCCAGACAGTATGCACACAAAGCTGCTGGATTTTACTGTTCACAGCAGTACCCTTACTGAATTACCTCCTTCCCTACACTATTTCACACTTGAGTGATTACAGGATCTGGGTCAGAAGTTGGCCCCAAATGCAAGACTTTGTCTCAGGGTTCCTTACAGCCCTCTCCTGTTACTGACTGGAAACTGAACCACATACAAAAGAAATCAGACAAAAAATGAGAAAACTTAAACTTAGGCCTCAGAATTGCAAAGCCTAGGGCTCAGAGACTAAAAAAGGGTTGTTTGATGATGTAGCATAGGATATATCAAAATGCAAGAAATGGGATGTTTGAGATGGTCTTCAATTTTTTGGCTAAATTGTCATTTAAAAGTGTTTTTTTTAGAAGTCTTGATTTTGCCTTAACATGGCTAGATTAAGAATTTGCTGCCAATTTACCAGAAGGCATACTATTGGAATTTCATTTTTATTCTTTATAAAATGGAGAAGTCCAGCTTTTCCGGATTGTGAAAGAATATAGTTTGTAAAAGATTCTGTCAAAAGGCAATGTTGATTCTTGGCTTCTGAATTCTGTTTGTAATTCTTATGACAATGCAATTTGCAGTTTCTAGACCATTCCAACTCCTTTTTTAAATCAAAGTATTTACTTTTCTTTATGTCAAGTGATCACTAACCATGCCCACTGCTGGAAAAAAGGAGTAGCTTTTCTTCCCATAGTGGTGGTGTTCAGTATCTTCAGCCATGTCCAACTCTTCATAACCCTATTTGTGGAGGATTGGAGTGGTCTTCCTGACTCCAGGCCTGACATTCTGTCCACTTCACCACCTTGCTGTCCTTTTTATACAGTAGGAACATACAATATGGGCAGCTAAGTGGCACAGTGGATCAATTGCCAGAAAGTCTCATCTTCCTGAGTTCAAATCTGGCTTCAGACAATTACTAGATAGGTGACCCTGGGCAAGTCACTCAGCCCTGTTTGCCTCAGTTTCTTCATCTGTAAAATGAGCTGGAGAAGGAAATGGCAGAGCACTCTAGTACTTTGCCAAGAAAACCCCAAAAGGATCACAAAGAGTCCAACGTGACTGAACAACACAAAGTATATACAGTATGATAAAATCTATATTTGGGCTTTTAAAATTCCTGTTGTGTGTGTTTTTCCAAATAGGCATGAGTGTACTTCAGGGGAAAGAGGATACGTTTTTGGACCTAAGGCAGAAATTCTGGAATACTTATAAGGTAAGTACCAACCCAGTCATATTAGAACATTAGATCTAGTATGGGTCGGGTCATGTCAGTCCACTGCTCAACAATTTCAATATGTAAAGTTTAAACTCCTTAGCCTAGCTTTCTAGGCCATCCAACAAAGTCTGATCCTATCTTGTTTTCAGGCTTATTTTCATATTACTTTATTTTGTTCACTCCAAATTCTGATCCCTAAACACTTCTTTCACTTTTCCAACCCTCAAATTTTTTCCTATATATACTGTTTGCTGTGCTTGTAATGTCCTTCCTCCCACCTTTTTTCAGGTTGAAGTAATACTTATGATAATGCAACTTCTAATAATACAACTACTCAGCTTTTAAAACTCAACTGAAGTGCCACCTCCTCCATCAGTACAAATCTTCCCCCACTAAACCTTACATTGTACTTTGTTTTGCAAGACCTTTTTATGACATTATGTTATCATGCATATTTTGTTATATAATTTATATATGTATATGTGTGTGTGTGTACATCCTGGGTCATCTCCAGTCATCCTGATGAATATCTGCTCACTGGATTCAGATGGTTCTGGAGGAGAAGTGAGGCTAGTGACCTGCACAGCCCTCCCTCACTCAAAACAAAGTCAAGTGCAAGTCATGTCATCATTTCTCTTATGGCATGGTCTTCTTCAGTAAGGAAGGATGAACACAAGACTCTAAGTAAGCTCCAAGGACTGTATCTTATTTAAATTTTGGTATCTATAGCCAGGATCTCTGCATATTTACAAAGGGTAGGCTTAATAAATGTTTGTTCAGTTGATGAATTGACTTGTTGAACTGGCCATTGTTCTTAAGTAAGAAAGATTTAATTTGTATGTTTCTTAATATTCTTATTTTGAAAATTAGTTAAACAAGGTCAATGACCCCTAAAGTGTGGGATTCCCAAAACCCACCAGATCAAAACTATTCTCCTAAATAAATTAGTAAATAAAGGATCAAATATGTTAATATTTGTAAATTGCTTAACATAGTAGGTGCTTATTGAATGCTCGTTCCCTTCTACCCCCTCATAATAATACTGAGACATTCTATTTCTGTTATGGTAAATATTAATAGATATAACTCACATAAAAGCTCTTTGGGGTCCTCAATAATTTTTAAATGTGTAAAGGACTCCTGAGACTGAATAGTTTGAGAAATTGTACTAGGGTATCCCTTTGTTAGTATGGCAGAGTCAATTACTTCCCCTACCTTTTTAAAAATCAATATAGTACAATATAAATGTAGGATTTGGTCAGAAGACTAGAATTCAGATCCAGCTCTACCACTTAATATCCGTGTGACTTTGAGCAAATCAAAATCTCTCTGACCTTAATTTCCTCATCTCTAAAATGAGGTGGGGGGGGGCGGGGTTGGTTTCAAATAGGTGCTCTCCAAGGTTCCTTCCGGTGCTAAGCCTATAAAGCCTCTCATGGCACACAAAAAAATCTCCCATGGTATATAAAGCCTCCCTATGCATACAAAATAAAGGGGAAAAGAGATTGAGAAATAAGATTTCCTCAGGCATGGGCCAAAGGGGGAAGGATATATTTATACTCTAGCTCTTTAATCACAGTCCTTGCTATAATTTCTAACTTGGTTATGTTATCTTGGGTAAACATTGACCACAGTTTATTTAGATTCAGGGTCCAAGAAAGTTCCGGCAAAACTGTAATAATGCCGAACTGTGCATGTTTAGTTAGTAGAACAGTTCCCATAATCACAGCCAATGTTTCCAGGTGTACAATTGTAAAGGCAACCTTTCTGCTAAGTCCCCATGAATGAAACCATTCTCTGTATTAACAAAGACAATTGCAGCTAGGGGTTATATTACCCAAGGCCATCCCTAAGGGGTGGCAAATAAACCAGACTGTGTAGATCGCCTGCCCTGTAATTTCATATGGATAGAATCTGGTTCCTCCAGATTTAAATCTTAGACTAATTCCTCACTGTGACATGGAAGGTACTCTGAGTACTTAAACATCCAAGCTTCCACTCTGATTTGGCAGGCCTTATTTAGCAAGATGGAAAGACTTCATGTGGTGATAGATTATAATTTGTTTAGGAGACCATTACACCTCTCATCTAAGGCAGCCTAGCTAAACTGGAGTAGAATCATTACCATAGAGTTGGCCATCAAGTGATGGTCATTTTCATTTATTTAATTGGCTACAGCAGTTCAATAAAATGACTTCTAAGGTAGTGGTGGAGGAAGTATCAGCACTGATGAAATCATGGATCCTTGGAATATTAAAAAAGAAATCTGATCCAAAGAAATACTCAACAGTAGCCTCCTTCAGTGAAAATAAGAGTGTAAAGACTAGGAAGAAATGTTATCAGGTAAAAGAAGTGGATAGTCAATCGAGATGTCCCATAACAGCAATATGTACCCTAAGAAGGGTGTGTTGAAGAGGAAAAGGTTTTGTTAGGTGGCCAGCTTCAAGTTGCTTGGATGACAGTAGAAGTGAGGATTGGGTAGTGGGTAGGAACTTTACTTTTGATTATTTAAGGGCCTTAGGGTTTGTTTGTTTTTAACACTATATGGTGGTAGAATCCTTATTCATCAACTCCTTCACGTACTTGCCTGTTACCTATTACCCCTTTGATCTTTACAGCAGTTTGGTACCCCTTTCTCCAAAGATTACTACTCGGAGTTATCTGATTCGTTTTGCCCTAGGGTCAACTGACATTATCTCCTAAAATGAAAAGGAACAAAACAAATCAAAGAGAATCTGCTTTCTGTTCACATACTAACTAGAACAACCAGTTTAGATTTCAACCTAAACCTATATTGGTTTGTCTTAAAAGTTCAATATATTTGTAATATTTATGATAATGCAACTTGTCGTTTCTAGGCCACTCCAACTCCTTTTTTTAGGTCAAAGTTTGTCTTAAAAGTTCAATATTTTTTAATATAAAAATCAGAAAGCCTTTTTACGGAGGGTGATGAAATTATTTATTACTTCTGCTAATCATCGTAAGGTTTTCTTTTTAAAAATTCAATTTTGTGAAAAAAATCTTCACATCAAATGTCTCTGATAAAAGGTTATTATCCTTAGATATAATCCACTTATATAATATATAATAATATTATATTATAATATAATTATAAATATTATATTATATTAATAACATATTATTATTACTTATATAATATATGTAATACATAATCCATTTGCAGTGGATTGACACAAATATATAAAACCAAGAACTCCAACAGCTAATGGGTCAGAAGATATAGAGTTTTTTATAGAAGTCCAAATAATCAACAACCGTATTAAAAATCATCCAAATTGCAAATAGTGAAAGAAACACAAATTTAAACCATTCTGAGGTTTTACTTCATGATCAACAATGAAAGTGTTAAAGATGACAAAAAATGGAAATAACTAATGTTGGGAGAAGATATGGAAAGACCGACACACTAATACAATCTTGGTGGATTTGTGAATTGGTCAGCCATTCTGGAAATCAACTTGAATTAGGCAAAAAAAAGGTAGAAAACTTCACATCTTTTGATCCAGTGATTTCGTTACTGGATATATAGATCAAGGAAGTCAAAGACACAAAGAAAAGCCATATATGTATTTTTGCATGCAGATGTGTGTGTATGTGTATACATAAACATTCATAGCAAAACTTTAGGTGATAGCAAAAAGCTGGGAACAAAGTGAGTGCCTTGATTAGCAAATCACTGAACAAACTGTGGTAAATGAATGTAATGGAATACTATTGTGTCTTCAGAAATTACTAATATGAAGAAGTCAGAGAAATATAGGAAGAGTTGAATGAACATGATGCAGAATGAAATAAGCAGAACCCAGTGTTGACCCAACAAATACTACTACTAGATATATTGCCCCCAAATTTAAAAAGAGGTAAAGAATGCATATGTGCAAAAAATATAGAGCAGCAGTTTTTGTTGTGGTAAAGAAACTAAAGGGATACCCATCAATTGGGGAATGGTTGAACAAATTATGGCATATGAATCTAATAGACTATGATTGCAATGACCAATGAAGGCTCCAGAGAGCTAATAACAAAGCATACTGCTTAACTCCTTATAGAGGATGATATACCAGATCTCGATTCTTAATTTTTTGTGCCATGGTCCTCTTGGGCAATCTCCTTGAGCTTATAGACCTCTTATTAGAATAATGTTTTTAAATATATAAAATAACATAGAATTGAAAGGAAGTCAATTATATTGAAATATAATTATCATATTTCTTTTTGTTTGTTTTTAGAAGTTCACAGATCTCAGCATAAGGGACAGAATGTTATAGGAATTTTTTTATTTTTTTAAGTTAAATTGTATTTTTCTCTCCTTTTCAAACTACTCCCCAGAAATCAAAAAAATACCTTTTAACAAATAAGCTTAGTCAAGAAAAACAAAATACCATTCTCGGCCATGTCCAAAAGTATGGTATGTCCCACTGTGTTAGTGTATAACCCATTTGTCAGGAGGTGGGTAGTATTCTTCACCACTCATCCCTTACAATTAGTTATGTACTGTTTCACAGATAATACACAGGAAGCATGGAATTTTGGGACTCCAGACTCTAACAGGTTCACTCTTGATCTGGTCAGACAGGCAGATACTTTTAGAGGGGTTAATAATCTTACTTTATTCTAGTCTAGTCTTCTCAGAACGGTTGCTGATAATAATGAGAGAATCAGCTCCTACAACATTCCCTAATCACCCTTCTCACAGGCACCAGTGTGAAGAGGGGGCAACCACCCCTATGTCTCCATAGGGTCAGTCAAGACAGGCACAGCTTGTTCACTCCCCTAAATCCCCTCAAGCCTTGAGGGGGGTTAACCAAGGCACACATAGATTCCCTTATGGGTTCCCTGTAGTTTCCCCACTCACTGACCAGTGCCCACTTGCTTTATAGGGCAACAGACAAAGAAGGCATTTTGCCAACATTAAGCACACAGGTTAACTTTAGCAATATCATCATTCTGCACAACTGTGGTAAATGGTACACTATGTCACCCCTTATCTCATGGCAATGCCTCAGTAGGACTGTCTGTCACTATGGTTCTATGAATTACTATCTAGGATCCTTGAAAATATTCTAGGAGTTATTATCAAACACCTAGAAACCAGAAATTGCCATGGATCCTGAGCCACTAAACTAAACTCAGCTAACAAGGATAACAAAATCCTCCTTATATACATGTGCATTTTCAGTAAGGCCAAGGTATGGATTTATCTTGCTTGACTGTGCTTGCTTGTTGCAAAGGAGGGTTTTTAAAAAATTGAGGGAAGGGGAGTGATAATGATGGAAAAAAAAGAGTGCCACTGAAACTTTTTTTTTTAAATGACAGCAAACAGTAGAAGAAAGTTTGGAGGGAGACATAGATAGGATAGCTTTGAAACTAACATGCTGAATTTATTATATACTATACATTGTAGAAATTCACTATATATAAATATATTCTTCTTTTACTGTTCTTTGCATATGGTTGTGTTAGTATTTGTTGGTGTTAGACAAGTTCAGAATTACAAAAAAGTTATTACAAAAAAGAACCAGAACAATATACACAATTAGAATTAAAACCATACTAAAAGGCAGCCAAATTCAGATTAATTATATGACCAATATTGATTCCAGTGAATTGTTGAAACACAAGTCCCTCTTCTCAGTAGAGAGAAGAGGAACCAAAAATCCAAAATGTTTCATTCATGGTTGCTGTGACAGGTTTTGCCAAACTGTTTTTCTTGGTTAGAAGATGAATTAACAGTGCAGTATATCAGGAAATAACTGGAATGTAAAACCACAAGACATAAGTAAAAGTTTAAAAAATGGATTGATACATTTTCTTTTGACAGAACAGACAGTTCCCAATGAACATACAAACAACATCCCATTTAAAAATTCTTCATTGGGTAAAAAAGTCTGTCAATTGCTGAGGACTCTGCCTTTTATGTCTGACAGTATATTAACATTGACTGCTCATATGCCTGGGTTTTGTTGCTTCTCCATGTTGATTTTATTTACATTGTTTCAGTTGCTGTATATGTTGTCTGGGCCTTGTATTATTTCTTACACTGTTTCTCTGAATACTTCATATTTGCACAAATATATTCCATAGTTTGTTGAGCAATTCCTCAGTAGTTGTGTACATTTTTTTTCTAGCTTTTCTAGCTCTCTACTAAAAAGAGGGACTTGCAAGATCTGTTCCCTGCAACCAAGATTGGTCATACAATTAATCTGAATGTGACTGTCTTTTAGTGTTGTTCTAATTTTTGTATTGTTGTTTTTATGAACATTCTCCAGATTATGTTTTGTTTTTAATAATTTAATTCTGCTATGAACATGTTTATATGTAGCAAGGTTGAAGGAACTGACCACACAACCTATAGGTGACTTCTCATCACTTGCCATGTGATGTGTTTCCATGTGTTTCTTATCATCCCTAGTGCTAGAATGAAACTGGGGTACGTTTTTATATTTCTTGTTAATTAATAGACTTACAGTTTCTTTCCTGTAAACATTTGGCTCAATCTTCCACCAGTTCAGTAAATGTTATTTACTGAATAAACCAGGGAAATTTCTTCCCCCCATAGCAGCTACTCATTTATCTCTATATTAAATTCCTTAATCTGCTATGACTAAATAAATATTGAGATTATCAAATATATAATTAATTAATAAATGAAATCAACAGAAAGAGTAATGTATAATTATTTACAATATTTTGTCCCTATCAAATTTGTCCCTGTAATCAAAAGATCACAACCTGAGTCACTTTAAAATCTCACTAGAACAACAGATGATGGTTTTCACTTCTGTAAATGCAATTCTATCATTTGAAATATCTATTGAAGTCTCTCAAGAATCCTCTTAATATTTCTCCTAATTATGTTAATTTCAACCTCTCCAGAAATAAATCATGTTAGCCTTTTTTAGTTTCCTTTTATCACAAGTAATGTCTCTGGAGAACCCTAAAAACTGTCAGTTTCTTATAGATTCTTGGTGATACTTCATAAAATAATAGCATAATTCTCCCAAGAAAGAAATTTCTCTTCATCTTTCTCTTTGTCCTTTCCGTAATTTATCTCATAGTTCAAAGATAAAACACAAATATTCTCCATGACTATATAGGGAGAAGTAACTCATACTTTGTTGTAGCTCTCATTCCAAACTGGAAATCTAAACTGTTCTTTGTTCAACCTTCCATTTGGCTCTTAAAAACATGGAATATTATCTGTAGTCTCTGGGGAAGAGCCTAGTGAAACTGAAATTACATTTACTTATGAACCTTTTCTCTTTTTTTGTAGATTTTTAAAATTTTAAACTTAAATATAAAAATGAGAATAGAAAAAAATGTCATATACACATCAGAGGATGAGACAATTCAATATAAAATAATACATTTCCATTCCAAGAAAACCTATATAACAAATATTACACATTGTTTTCAAAGCTACCCAGCTTTTATTTGCTTCCTTGTTGGTTTTTTTGTATTCTCTGCTGTGTCCTTTTTACTTTACTTTTTCCCCTCCCTCCCCCCACTACACTAAAGAAAGCTACAGTTAATTGTGGATACACCCACACCCAGACCGACACCCAGGTATCTATAAACATACACATATACACCCATGCACGTATATAAGGCCATACTATGCTTATTTCCTCCTATCATCTGTTTTTCTGAAGGTGAATGGCATCTTCTTTCATAAGTGTTAGGTCTCTTCATGTATTTCTAAATCAACCAGCTCATCATTTCCCACACTGCAGCAATATTTCAACCTAACAACATCCTATCTGAGCGAATGACTTCTGAAACTTTTCTTGCAGATAACCTTCTTAAAAGATGAAATTATTAAATGGTTCACGCCTTTTAAAGATTTCCAATAGTGTGTGACTTTCTGTATCAAAGCATTTGAACAATTAAGTAATTTTTTGCATAATTAAAAATTTATCCAGAATAAGTGAGCCAATTCACAGTTATACCTGGAGTTAATTAATGTACCTATCGTTTTTACAGTACTTCCAGTGATGCTTTCCATCTTTCAGGAAAAAAGTTGGGTTTTTTTTTGCTAGTTTCAGGGTAAGATAATAAAACAAATTTATTTGATTTGCCATTCTCTGATGATTAATGATTTTTAACACTTTTTGGATGGTTATTGATCATTTCTGTCTCATTTGAAAACCATTTGTTTATGTCCTTTGACTGGAACTTTGGGGAATGAATAGCTTTGGAGTGAGATGAGGAGGGTGCAAACCCCTTCTCAGATGCTTAACCACTGCATGACTTTTTATATCTTTAATTCTGTGTCTGCTTACATATTTTTCTATAATTGTGAAAGATATTTCTTTCCATTCTTCTCTTTAAAAATAGTCTTTGCGAGAAATTAAAGATATCTATAGTCATGAAAAAATGCTCTAAATCACTTTTGATTAGAGAGATGCAAATCAAAACAATTCTGAGGTACCACATCATACCTATCAGATTGGCAAACATGACAGAACAGGAAGACGATAAATGTTGGTGAGGATGTGGGAGACTTGGAACACTGATATACTATTGGTGGAGCTGTGAGCTGATCCAACCATTCTGGAGAGCAATTTGGAACTAAGCCCAAAGAGCTACAAAAATGTGCATACCCTTTGACCCAGCAATACCTCTTCTAGGACTGTATCCCCAAGAGGTCATAAAAATGGGAAAAGGTCCCACATGTACAAAAATATTTATAGCAGTACCCTTTGTGGTGGCCAAAAACTGGAAATCAAGGGGATGCCCATCAATTGGGGAATGACTGAATAAATTAAAGTATATGAATGTAATGGAATACTATTGGGCTATAAGAAATGATGAACAGGAAGACTTCAGAGAGGCCTGGAAAGACTTATATGATCTGATGCTGAGTGAAAGGAGCAGAACCAGGAGAACTTTGTGCACAGCAATGACCACAGTGTGTGAGTTTTTTTCTGGTAGACTTGGAACTTCATTGCAATGCAAGGACTTAAA
>CM053769.1:73584854-73595651 GCA_028658325.1 Potorous gilbertii
ACTATTAAGAGCTACAGGTGAACTATGACCTGTTACCTTTATTACCTCTTAACCTATTTGACTCCCAGCTAGAGTATCTTAGAAAGCTGATTTGAGTGACCGAGAGCTTAGAAAAAATGCCCTGCAGCATCCTGTGAAAATGAGCATCTTCTCAAGGATACCTAATAAATATTTATTGATTTGAATTCAGAAAGAAGCACACCTCTGTGCTTGGAATCAATCAATCAATGAATATTTTTCCACCAAGTTCAGCTGGATATCTACTCTATATCCAGCATTGTTAGCATTGTAGAAGACACAAAAGAATTTTCTGTCATGTAGTTTAGTTGGGGAAATCCAGTTCCCAACACAAAGAACAAAGAAAATAATTGAATGGCAAGCCATGTGGGTAACTGATATGTTCAGTGGTAGTTCACACAAGGGTGATTGTCTTTTTGGACTGGAATAGTTAAAGAAGGCTTCATGGAGGAATTGAAGCTTGAAATTGCCCCAGAAGGATAAGTATACTTTGGAGTGACAGAAAGGATCAGGGAACAGCTCCTAAGTGGAGGAAAGGGCAGGAACAAAGGAAAAGAGGCAGAAATGGAGTGTGGGTGGAGGGGTAAGGGATTAGGAATGAGTCTGACTGATTTAATAGAAAGAAAGGGTGTACATTACAGAATGGAGTCATCTACTGTGATAGGTAAAGTAGGCCTAGATTATGAAGGGACTTGGCATGTTGGGCAATGGAAGTTGAATGTGATGCAGGCATCCCTAGGGAGCATTGGAAGGGGTATAAGAGATCAACTAGTTCAACCTCATAATTTTACAGAAGAGGAAATTAGGCCCCAGAAAAGTTGTGAGTTGGCTGAAATATAGATAATTAGAGAGAGAGGAAGGACTGGAACTGCTGTGTTCAGGTCTTTCCCACATTAGAACACAAGCTCCTTGACAGCAGACTGTTTTTCCCTTTCTTTGAATCCCCAGGGTTTAGCACTGTACTTGGCAAATGTTGCTTTTTAGTAATTTTTCAGTCATGTCTAACTCATCACCCCTTTTGGGGTTTTCTTGGCAAAGATACTGGAGTAATTTGCCATTTCCTTCTCCAGTTGATTTTACAGAAGAAGAAACTGAGGCAAACAGGGTTAAGTGACCTGCCCAGGGTCATATAGCTAGTAAGTGTCTGAGTTGGATTTGAACTTAGGTCTTGTTGACTTGAGGCCTGGCATTCTATTCCACAGTGTCACCTAACTGCCCTACTTGGAAGTAAACACGTTAAAAAATGACTCTTGGTTAATTGATTGATTTCCTCTAAAAATGCAGTTTTCCTAATTCAGAAATGGAGGAGAAGCCAGGAAATCTGTCCAAAGAGTAAGTTTAGTGTGTGAGGGGTAGAACCCAACTGCCCTGATTCCTAGCCCAGAGTCATGTCAATGATAAAATTCTTCTCTGAAACTGCAGCTGGGAATGTGAATGAATGAATACTACAAGATGAAAGCTAAGGCTGGCCTTATGGTGCTCTCCAGGTGTTGGGGTAATGAGATCTGACAGTTTCTGTAACATCTACAGTTTTCTCTCTTCTCATTCTCTTCTCTGGGTAGGAATGTTGAGGTTTCTCTCTCTCTCTCTCTCTCTCTCTCTCTCTCTCTCTCTCTCTCTCTCTCTCTCTTTCTCTCTCTCTCTCTCTCTCCAATATATTCCTCAGGCTGAGAGCCCAAAGTTCATCTTGGTCAAAAGTGACAGCTAGCCCTGGGAGGAAGACCTAGGGCCCCTCTTGACTCAGTGGCTCAGGAGGTATCAAGCTGACAAAACCAGCTCTGACCAGTCAATACTGATGCTGTTCAGGAAAAGCACCAGACCTCAACCAGGTCAAATCAGGTGATAATCTTTGTCCTGCTGCCCTCAGACACCTTTCCAGGTAACTTAATGTACTGTTATCAAGTTGGTAAAGAGGTAAACCATTGTCCAACTCAGTGAAATAGCTGGGGAAGGAAGGTTTCCCAGCTCTGTGGATTCTGGTTTGTTTATATGGATACCTGAGTTAGTCTTGTTATTGACCTGTGAACAGCCTGCATAGTCTGGCAACCCAGCTGAATGAAGCTGAGAGGAGAGAAAATGGCTAATGTGTCATGTCCTGGAGTGGAGGGATGTTGGAAAAACAAAGAAAAATAAGGAGGAGAAAAAAGGCTGGAGGAAGAGGAAAAAGAGGAGGGGAAGGGAAAGGAAGAGGAGGGGGAGAAGGAAGAGAAGAAGAGGAAGAGGAGGAAGAAGAAGGAGAAAAAGAAGGAGGAGGAGGAGAAGAAAAAAGAAAAAGAAGGAAAAGAAAAAGGACAAAGAAGAAGAAAGAGAAAGAAGGAGGAGGAGTCATCTCTTTAACTCCTGTGACCTATAAAACATTTCCCACAGGTCAAGAGACTTGTATGGAAAGTAATGAGTCAATAGGCATTCATTATGTGTGTGCCAGGTGCCAGGTGCCAGGTACTGCCAAGCACTGAAGATGCAAAAAGAAGCAAAAGGCAGCCAGTTCCTGCCCTGAAGGAGCTCACAGTCTAACAGGAGAGCCAAGTAAACAAATCTGTAGAAAATGCTATAGATAGATAAAATAGGAAATCATTAACAAAGGAAAGGCACAAGGATTAAGGTAATGCAAGCATTTTCCCTATAGGATGCTGTGACTTGGGGAAAGTTAATTGAAGATCACAGTCACATGACCAGTAAATGGTGGGAGCCAGAACTCAAACCCAGGGCTTCCAACTCTTGAATCTAGTGCTTTCTTCAAGACTCCCTCCTAATTCTTCAAAAAAAAAAAGCTACACCTGGCATCTAGTGTTTAAGCTTCCTTTGTGCACATTGAAGTAAACACCTCCCTTTGTGGTAAGGGAAGAGGCAGTTAAAACATTGGGGCCCTTCTCTAGCAGAAATAGGTTGTGGCCAATCCAAAGTCTCCTCTTTTTTCTCTTCTTCCTCCTTCTCCACTCTAGTACTAGTTGCTGAGGGCAGCTAGGTGGTACAGTGGTTAGAGCACCTGTGCATGAGTCAAGAGGACCAGAGTTCAAATCTCACCTCAGACACTTGACACTCACTAGCTGTGTGACCTTGGGCAAGTCACTTAACCTCAATTGCCTTATCCTGGGTCATCTCCAGTTATCCTGATGACTCTGGTCACTGGATTCAGATGACTCTGGAGGAGAAGTAAGACTGGTGACCTGCACACCCCTCCCTCACTCAAAACAAAGTCAGGGGCAAGTCATCATCACTTCTCTGATGGTATGGTCTTCTTCGGCTACAAGGGAATGAACACACTAGTTGCTGATATGATATACGTTTCCAAGTATATGTCAGTCCAATCTAATGAGAAACACAGAAATGAGTTTGAGTCTGATTTGAGTCACGAGCCTGAGATCTGGAATCTCGGGACTTAGGTTTGGGTCTTGTCTCTTGCCACTCCCTGTGTGACTCTGGGTAAGTTACTTCCCAATTGGAGCCTCGGTTTTCTCACTAAGACGAGAGAGTTGAGCTGATGACTAGTTCTGAAGTTCTCAATCTGTAGTTCTTTATCCCCAAGGAAGATAGTTACAAATGTGTGGATTCTGTTCTATTTAATTCAACATAAATTTGGGGCCTCAAACCTTGGTTAAGGATGTATTTGGCTAAAGGCCTTGTTCTAAGCAGTGGGGATATGAAGGAAAACCACAAAACCATCCCTTCCTTGGAGAGTTTGTCACTGCCCTCCAGGGGATAACTCCCCAACAATTCCTGGGGCACCTACTTTTGGGAGAGAGGGACCCTTCCACTCCACTAATTATCAGCTACACACTAATAGAATGAAAAAGTTCTGGATTTCAACAGCATAAAACTGTTCCCTGAAGAATGTATAAGTGATGATGGGGAATTTAAAATTCTATCATAGAGATTCACCATTGGGAACACCATCCATCAGTGGAGAGCCAGCAAGTTCCAATTAAACATCTGATCAAGAAGCAGTACAATTTTACATTCACCCATTAATACTGCTTCTATTCCAAGCCTCCTCAGCACTCTGGCCCTCATTTGTCTCCAGTTCCCCCGACTTGTCACTATTTCTCTACAATTGTACCAAACTCCCTATTCCTACTTTCAAACCCAAACCCCTCACCCGTCAGCTAGGGAATTCTTGAGCCCACTTTCATGGTCCCCTGATTCTAAACTCCTTCTACTCCAAAGGAACTTGAATCTCCTCCATGTGACTATTCCCTCCAACACTGCATATCTCTATCCATTCATACTTGCTTATCTTGTGAGACTCTTGCCCATGTCTACCCACAAGTCCCTACTTTAAGACTTCATAGTGGCATGAAGGTTACCCTAGGTTCTTGAAGGCTATGCCAGCAGAACATACTCTGGCAGGTTACATTGTGCTGGAAAGGTTTCAGGTTCCGTCTTTGCGATAGTCTGTGTTGGTTTTCTCAGGACCAATCTAACCAAGTAGAGGGAGACTCATTACCAGCTGGCTGGCCACAATGATCCATGAAACAATGATTGCAAAACAAAGGAGGCAAGAATTGCTAAGAGTTTTTCCGATTGTCTCTAAATAACCTTCAATCCATCATCCCTCATATTTCACCACCATCCCTAGGGGTGGGGCATCTGAAAATGTTTTCAGCTGAGGACTAGGAAGACGTCATTGTTGTGGAACAGACTTTTTCTGTATCTTGCTTCCCACCCAGTCTGAAAATCTAGGTTTAGTTACATTGACCACGCCCTCAGTCTAGTTGCACTGATGTGCCAAACAGAAAACCGAATTTTTCTTTCCGAGGCAGTATACTGTAGTTATTGTTGTTAATGACAGTAACTATAATACAAAAAATAATAAGTAAAACTTATTTTATTATTTATGATGCTTAATTTATTCATTATCTGTTACGTATAGAATATTTATTGTTTATTCATTTAAATCTTATTTACTATTTATTTTTATTAATTATTTAGCTCTTTAAGATTTGCGAAGTCCTTTACAAATATTTTTCTCATTTTGTCCTCATAAGAACCCTGGGAAGGAGGTATTGTTATGGTTCCTATTTTGCAGATGAGGAAATTGAGGCAGACAAAGGTTAATTTACTTGCCCAATAGTAAATGCATAAAACAAATTTTTCCTTATTCCAAGTCCAGCACTATCCACTGAGTCACCTATGCCCACTGGTCACTCACAAGTCCCATTAGACACCAGACTGCTGAAACACTAGGAGATGTGAAGAACCTTTTCAATTCAATTTATAATAAATTAAATTCATCAGACATTTATTAAATGCATATTATACAGAGTGTCCCAAAAGTCTTAAGGCTTAATATGTTACTAAAACTTTTGGGACTCTGTTCTCAAGAAACTTATGTTCTAATGGGGAAGATGACTTTTAAAAGGGAGCTGAAAAGCAGTAGGGGACAAGTAGGGAAGGAAGACAATCATATAGGGGCATGGTGGTGCTTGGGTGCCTGTGCTTGGACCCCAATTCTAAAATCACATTTCTCTTTAAAAATTGCATTTCTCTGTAGCCTCAAAACACTATCCCAGGCAGTTTCTCCCCAGCCCAAGGACACGGCAACCTACCCAAGGAAAACTTTTGTCTCTTTTTCTGATACAGTAACCAGCTGCACCTATAGAATTTATTAGTTTGAACCAGCTGTGTACTGGCTGAGCTGACTATGTGTGTACCGGGTCATAAATATATTTACCACTCACTGACCAATTATATGTATCTTAGACTTAGAAATATGTACACAACCTTATGTTATCTTGTCTAACAAGACATTGATGGGGACAGCCTGGGTATTTCTCAGTCAGCCCTGACTATTAATTGGCTTAGTGACATTTCATGCCTAAAACCACAGCCTACCTTGGGCTATTTCCTAATGAACTCTGGGTAAAATACTTGCACAGTAGATACTAAAAGTACATGTTCCATTAAGAACTGAGCACTCCTTAACCACTCCCTAATCCTGCCCTGAATCACCTAGTTAGCACATTTGGCAAATGTTATACTATAGAATACACTATATAAACTTTACCTATGCTGCTTTCAAATTGCAGGTTCCCTAAGAACTCTTACCCATTGAAAAGTGTAATAAATCTTTACCACCTTGACTTCAAGAATCCTCGAGTCTGAGAATTCTTTCTGGACAACCCCCCCAGGGAACTCCAGTCTTTGGGTTCCTGTATTTTTCCAATCCAAGTCAGTGAAATCCAAAGAATGAAGGATGGTTGGTCTGGGCCTTTCCTCAAAATGGAGGTTCAGGAAGGAACTCACCAATGGAAAAAGGGAGCTAAGAGAAGGGAGAAGGCAGCTAAAGTGTTATGACAAAATCCAGAGAATGCCATGAACATCTTTAGCAAGAATATGTCTCCCTATCTGATGCTTTGCCTGATATTAATGAGAAAGGATGGTGCAACAACACTGTCTCTGTTGTTATACCTTTCTCCTTTTTTATATTTATTTATTTTTAATTTATGCAATAAAACAAGTATTTCCATAACATAAAATAATAAAAAAGGCGATTGCACATGAAACAGCAAATCTATTATGTACAACTTGCTCTTCATTTTAAATATGTTATAATCATGTAAATTTCTTTTATTCCTTCCCTTCCTCTCTAAGTCCCCCCCCCCCAAGATAGATTAGTATGTCAAGTTATTCTATGCATGCTTCTATTTATCAGTTATTTCTCTGAATGCATCCCTTTACCAGAGGGTGTTCTGCCCAAAGGAAGAGAAATGTTGATGGCTGAAAGCTACCTAGTTAACTTAGTTAGGTTTCTTTCTCAAGGACCAAGCCTTAAACCCAACTCACTCAGAATTTCAAGGATGGGATAAGAATAGGTCCCTGCCCAAGCACCACTTAGTGGTTATTTTGGGGGCCCTCCTGGTTCAAAGTGAATGTAAATAGTAACTGTTTCTCTTTTGGACAGCAACCCTGAGGGTCTCCCCCTTCCAGTTTTATTTTTTATTTATTTATTTTTTTTACTAAAGGGGCCATCCCTTGATTCACTTCTTAAAGAGGTCTATTCACTGAATGAGTATCACCTCGCTCGAAGTGAGAACCTGAAAAGACCTTAGCTTACAAGGGCAAGATCTCTCACTTCATCTTGGGCCATCTACAGTTGTCCAGATCCATATCTGGCCACTGGACCCAGATAACTCTGGAGGAGAAAGTGAGGCTCGTGACTTTGCACAACCCTCCCTCTATAATCTAGGCATTTGATAAATCAGGTAAAATGGAAAAAAATAAAACCAAACCACCAAAACTTGGTGTTTACTCATCACTGGCTGACTTATATCATGATTCCAGAAGGTGAAAAAATAGCAAGCTGGTTTCTTTGTTAAAGGGGAGCTCAGCTCCATGAACAATGAGGAATTGTTAATGGCTCAGGAAAGTCAACTGCAAGTCATGTCATCATCTCCCTGATGTCATGATCCTCTTTGAGAATGAAGGACAAATCACAACCACAGTCTCTGAATGCAGATAACATCTCTGTTACCATATCCTTTATTGTTAATTTGAATATTTAAAACAATCAAAATAATTTATTCACTCAAAGAAATACTTAAAACAATATTGTTGTCATTGTATATAATGTTCTCTTGAGTCTGCTCATTTCGCTCTTCATTATTTTGCACAAGTTTTTCTAAAATCATGTTGTTATATCTTACATCATTTTGACGTATGCATGGGAGATACCTTGGTGGAGGAGCATCATTCAGACCACTTTTGCTCCACTGAATTTAATTTTTTTTAAGTGACCACAAGTGATCATATAATAAGCACAGTGCAATCTTGTATTTGTTTAATCCTTCAGTCAATTCTGTAAAGATGCTAAAAATGGTCTACTGTGAAACAGCACTTTTGAAAGCCTATCTGTTCCCTTCTACAATCCTCATCAAGTATGTTCCCATGCACAGGTAAATTATCCTCATTAACATTTTATGTATGTGGAAAAGAAAACCAAAAGTTATTAATGGTTTTTTTTAGTTGCTTTTTCTAGGTAGTAATAAGAAATTTTTTCCATGCCTTTTATATCTTTCACCCTGGAAATCCCTCTTGTTCAGTTCTACCCTGCTACTCTCCCTTGTGCGAGCAAAAAAATGCCCACAAAATGACTGGGACTCATAGCCCAGAGAGTGAACTGGGCATCCAATTCCAGCAAGGAGCCACATTATCTGTTGCCAGTTTTGGCCTCCATTTTCTCTATCCCTGGGTAGAGTAAATGCCACAGCTACTTCCTCCTTCACTTCCTATTGCCAACTCCCAGCCAAAACCCCAGGGTGAGAGGGCCATTATATTTAAATACCCTCTCAACAAGTTTACTAAAGGGTATCTTGCTGAGCTGTACTGACTCTTGTAAATATACAGAAGTGAGAAGTGGAAGGTCAAATCTAGAGAGCAGCTAACAGTCCAATTTAGCTGGGTAGAGGAGGGGAATGATATGAAATAAATCTGAAAAGGTAAATTGGAGCCAGATTGTGGAGGGCTTTAAATGCTAGAGATTTTCACTTCATCCCAGAGGCCATAGGAAGCCATTGAATGCCAACCTCTTCATCAAGGGGATGGCCCCAGACACACCTGTGCCTTAAAAAGATAATTTTGGTGGCTGTGTAGAAGATGAATGCATATAGAGACAGAATGGACACAAGCTAGGAGACCAATAGGAGGCTATTTCAATAATCTAGGTATTTGATAAATCAGGTAAAATAGAAAAAAAATAAAACCAAACCACCAAAACTTTGGTTTACTCATCACTGACTGGTTTATGTCGTGATTCCAGAAGGGGAAAAAGAAACAGCAGGTTGGTTTCTTTGTTAAAGTGGAGCTCAGCTCTGTGAACAATGAGGAAATTGTTAATGACTCAGGAAGATGCACACTAGGGTCTTGGCCGACTGATCACTCCAGCTTACCATCAGAGGAGCAGACAGCTTTCGATCTGGGAAGGCCGGAGGGGCTTCAGTCTGGAAAAAGAATTAAGCTATCACCCTGCCTGCAGATGCTAGCCTGTTGTTCCTCTGCATTTCACATGCTGAGTTAATCTTATCAAAACTCTCTGAAGATGGGGGAGCTTAGCTTATCTTCATGACTCAATCCAAGCGTAACAATGCCATTTCATGTATGGTGAGAGAAAAGGCATTATTTATACCAGTGGCTACAGCTTTAAATAAGGCTCTTCTTGGCTCACAGGCTGTATTTAGTGGCTCATTGGATGATAGATTTAGAGCTAGAAGGCCATGGAATCCAAACCCCTCATTGTGCAAATGAGAAAACTAAGGCATAGAGAAGTGGCATGATTTGCCGACAAGTCACATTAGAATGTCTGAGGCAAGATTTCAACTCATCTTCCTGCCTTCATCCATGTCCAGTCTTCTATCTACTACCACCATTCATATTACTTCCTTTCTGTGCCTCAGTTTTGCAATTAGGATGAGGAAGTAACCTGTTCCTTTATTATTTCTTGGCTTATACTCACCTTCATGAGTGTTGCAAGAAGAGATGACCAAGTACCCCATGAAACTCTTGTTGCCTTTGGGTGGACAATGAAACCAACCCCGTTAACTGTATTGTTATCTCTCTAAGGAGCTTAGGAGCCATCCTTCCAATTAGCCACAAGTTCCTTTTGACATCTCATTTTATTTTTTCAGTCTGACTCTGTGATTGCAATTAGTGTAAAGAGCTTTTAGTTGAGGAAGCTCCCTCTACTAACTTAGGATCTTAATGATTGAGAGGTTCAGCAGCTTGCTCAGGGGAACCCAATAGCCAATAGGAGTGAGAGGTAGTACTTGAACCCACATCTTATTAACTCTGAGACTAGCACTCTATCCACTATGCCATGGCACTTCTGATTTTGTTCATTGTAGAAATGGAAGCAGAATGGTGCAGTTGACAGAGTGTTAGATCTTGAAATTAGCAAGATGTGGATTCAGGAACTGACTCAGACACACACTAGCTCTGTGACAATCCCCTGGAATATTCATTTAACTTCTCAGGGATGCAGGCAATTTTAAATTGCAGTTGAGTCACCAGCCTACCTTGGGCAGCTAGGTGGCAAAGTGGATAGAGCACTGGGCTTAGAATCAGGAAGACTCAGGGGATGGAACCAAGATGGCAAAGTAGAAGGATGATCGAGTAGAAGTTCTCCCCCTAAGCCCATAAAATACCTTTAAAAAATGACTCTAAACAAATTCTAGAGCATAAAAAGCCACAAAACAACAGAATGAAAGAGATTTCCAGCCCAAGACAGCCTGGAAGGCTGATAGGAAAGGTCTATCCCACCAGGCTCAGAGCAGAGCACAGCTCAGCCTTGGCCATGCAGAGCAGCAGGGTTAGGACTTGAGCAGGCTTCACAGCATGTAATCCCAGGCAGTTGCTGTGGTTCCCAGATTTCTCACCCCACAAACACCAAAGACAGTTTCAAAAGTCACTGAGAAAGCTCTTTTACCTGAGTGAGAAGGGAGCAGGGTCCTGCCCTAGTTCTGGTCCCAGGTGGTCCCAGGAAGCAGCAGTGTCCATTTTTGGAGCTCTTGGCCTAAAGACCCTGGGGGAATCGAGTCATTGATCTCGATCTCAGACCTGAGTGGCAGCCCTAGGGTGAGTAAAAGGACTGGCTGGTGGAACTGGTGGAGGCTCTGGGCAGGGAATGCTACTCACAGATCCTGGGCAGAAGAATACTTGTGTTTGCTCCTAGATCAGAGCACAGGCCAAGAGAGGATTAAACTCTTCTCCCTTGATTGTGCCACCTTGGAGGAACTGAGAACTTATAGGTCCCTAGAGTATATCTTCTTCTTGACAAAGGACTCAAGA
>CM053769.1:73595751-73605838 GCA_028658325.1 Potorous gilbertii
CAATGAGGAGAAGAATGCTTTAAAAAGCAGAATTAGCCAAATGGAAAAGGAGGTTCAAAAGCTCACTGAAGAAAATAGTTCTCTCAAAATTAGAATGGAACAGATGGAAACTAATGACTTTATGAGAAACTAAGAAATCACAAAATAAAACCAAAGAATGAAAAAATGGAAGACAATGTGAATATCTCACTGGAAAAACAACTGATCTGGAAAATAGATCCCGGAGAGACAATTTAAAAATTATGAGACTATTTGAAAGTCATGATCAAAAAAATAGCCTAGACATCATCTTTCATGAAATTATCAAGGAAAACGGCCCTGATATGCTAGTACCTAAGGGTAAAATAAATATTGAAAGAATCCACCAATCGACTGCTGAAAGAGATCCAAAAAGGAAAACTTCTAGGAATATTGTAGCCAAATTCCAGAGTTCTCAGGTCAAGGAGAAAATATTTCAAGCAGCCAGAAAGAAACAATTTGAGTATTGTGGAAATACAATAAGGCTAACACAAGATCTAGTAGCTTCTACATTAAGGGATTGAAAGACTTGTAATATGACATATCAGAAGTCAAAGGAACTAGGATTAAAACAGCAAAACTGAGTATAATACTTCAGGGGGGAAAAATGGTCATTCAATTAAATAGAGGATTTTCAAGCATTCTTGATGAAAAGATCAGAGCTGAATAGAAAATCTGACTTTCAAATACAAGAATCAAGCATGAAAAGGTAAATAAGAAAGAGTAGTCATAAGGGACTTACTAAAGTTGTACTGTTTACATTCCTACATGGGAAGATAATATTTATCACACTTGAAACTTTGCTAAGTAATGGGGTAGTTGGAGGGATTATACACATATACATAGATAGAGTGCACAGGGTGAGTTGAATAGGAAGGAATGATATCTAAAAAAATAAAATTAAAGAGTGAGAGAGGAATATATTGGGAGGAAAAAGGGAGAAATGGAATGGGGTAAATTATCTCATAAAAGAAGCAAGAAAAAGATTTTTCAATGGAGGGGAAAAGGGGAAAGTGAGAGGCAAAAAGTAAAGCCTACTCTCATCACATTTGGCTTAAGGAGAGAACAACATGCACACTCAATTTGGTATGAAAATCTATCATACACCACAGGAAAGTAGGGGAGAAGGAAAGAAGTGGGATGGGGGAATGGTAGAAGGGAGGGCAAATAGGAGGAGGGAGTAATTAGAAGTAAACACTTCAGGGGAGGGACAAGGTCAAAAGAGAGAATAGAATAAATGGGGGGCAGGATAGGATGGAGGGAAATATAATTAGTCTTTCGCAACATGACTATTATGGAAGTCTTTTGCCTATAAGTATGGCCTATATTGAATTGCTTGCCTTCTCAGTGGGGATAGGAGGGAGGAAGGGAGAGAAGTTGGAACTCAAAAGTTTTAGGAATAAATGTTGAGAATTGTTTTTGCATGCAACTGGGAAATAAGAAATACAGAAAATGGGATATAGAAATTTATCTTGCCCTATAAGAAAAGAGAGAAGATGGGGATAAGGGAAAGTAGGGGTGTGATAGAAGGGAGGGCAGATTGGGAGAAGGGGTAATCTGAATGCATAGTGTCTTGGGAGGGAGGGAGAGATGAGGAGAAAATTTGGAACTCAAATCTTGTGGAAATGAAGGTTGAAAACTAAAAATAGATTATTTAAAGTTTCAACAAAAAAAAAAGAATCAAGAAGACTCATCTTTATGGGCTCAAATCAAGCCTCAGACACTTACTAGCTGTATGACCCTAGGCAAATCATTTAACTCTGTTTGCCTCAATTCCTCATAAAATGAGCTGGAGAAGGAAATGGCAAACCACCCTAATATTTTTGCCAAGAAAACCCCAAAATGAGGTCACAAAGAACTAGTCATGACTGAAATGACCACCACCAGCCCGCATGAATGATAAATATTTCCGTACCTAGAGTTATGTACATTGAGACAATCACAGGTCCAGACCCATCACCTCCTCAAAAACAAAATGGGATTGATATGGTTCAGTCATTAGAATAGTTTGCTGGTCACCATTAGAATGTTCATCCTTGAAGCAGAGATGGAGCAACATATAGAGTGCAGGACCCGATGAGTTCAAAGCCTGTCTCTCACTAGCTGTGTGACCCTAGGTAAATCAATCAATTAACAAACATTTATTAAGTACTCTCTATGTGCTAGAGCCTCTGCTAAGTCATCTCCTCTACTCTAGTCTCAGTTTCCTCATCTGCAAAATGAGAATAAAAATAATATCTACCTGACCCAGAAGGTTGTTGGGAAAATCAAGGAAGTAACATGGGTAAAGTGCTTTGGAAACCTTAAAACACTATATAAATACTATTATCACTATGACTTACTTAGTGGCTCTCAGCCTGGGCAACTCTCTGTTACTTCCCCATGGCTTGTAGTGCAAGGTTGCCAAACCACTTTGCTGAAAAGGTGGTATGGGTTGCTAAGAATTAGTTTTAAGGGATTGGACTACATGATCTCAGAGACTCCTTCCCGTTCTATATTTGGGACCCTATGGATAATTTCGTTGATTAACATTGCTAGGAGTCTCAGGTCTCTCTCATTTATTGCAGTCCTGGATAAATATATCAGTGCTGTGAGCCAGAAGGAACTCTGACCTTTCCCTCCCCAAGATAGTTAAAAAGGATGTATGAACAAAAGGAGACACAGACAGAATGGATGTGTATGGAGATGGCAAGACCTTTTGTTTAATGAACTCAAGGCTGCTTATTGCCATTGTGTAGTTAGAGCTCCTTCTCAACCCAGCCAAACCAACTATAATTGTTCCCAAGATGAGAAGGGAGAACTCCTAGTTAGTTCTAACTGACCTAAGAAGCTGAATGAGTCTATGGAGAGTTGACCTGACAGTTTGTAATTATCAATCCTTTAAGAGTAAAGGACTGTGCTGACTGACTAAATGGTTTAATGACCTGGGATGTTTCACTGCTTGTTGTTAGGTAAAAACATCTATTTATAATCAATGTGGCCAGGAATTTTCTAATGCCACTTTAAAGGTAACAATCACATAAAATTAGGTATGGATATGGGGAGTGAGTCTGAGGAGTAGAGCCTGACAGTGATGTCAATAAGCCTAGGCGACTAGAAGGATGTTGGTACCCTCAATAGTAATAAGGAAGTCTAGAGAATGAGAGAGTTTTTGGAAGAAAAAAATAAACTTTATTTTGGATGTGTTGAGTTTAAGACACTTATGGGATATTTAGGTTAAATTTTTTATCTCCCCTCCCCTGCTTCCCTACCCTAATCCAGCAATTTTCATTAAAGAATCTCAGAAAACTTTATCTTTCCAGGAGTATTCGTATTTTCCACATTTTGGAAACAGCAGGATACAAAGAAGATTATGTCTTATCTGTGATCACAAAGCTATAACAGAAAAGAGGGAAAAATAAGCCAGATCTTCTGACTATTGGATTAATTGTCCTTTGGACATCTTGAATTGGGTGACATCTTAAAGACATCTTAAACACAACCTATCCAAAGCAAAATTTATTTTCCCCACAAAACTATCTTTTTTCCAAACTTCGTTATAACTGTCAAGGGCACCACCCTCCTCCTTGTCAGCCAGGATCATATCCTCAGTGTCATCTTCCCCTCCTTATGCTCCACATAGACAATCTGTTACCAAATCTTATGGTTTCTACCTTCCCAACTTTTGTCCTCTATGTTCTCTTCTCTACTATCAACCAGCTACAAACTAGGTTCAGCTTCTCCGCACATCTCACCTGGATTATTGCAATAGCTTTCCAACAGGTCTTTCTATCCTCCATCTTCATCCTCCATTCAGTTGCCCATGGGTTTTTTTTTCTAAAGCACAGGTCTGATCATTTTATTCCCTTGCTTAATGAACTTCTAGTGCCTCTCTTGTTGCCACTATGATAAACTATGGAATCCTCTATTTGGCATTAAAAAAAACTCTTTATGCCTTGGCCCCCTACCTTTCCAGTCTGCTTACATCTTACTCTTCTCTTTGTATTTTACAATCCAGGGAAACTGGCCTATTTGTTGTTCTTTCCACAAGACATGCCAGCTCTTCCAATAGCTATCCTGCATTCCTGGAATGCTCTGCCCCCTCACACTGGGGCAGCTAGATGGTGCAGTGGATAGAGCACCATTGCAGGAGTCAGGAGGATCTGAGTTCAAATCTTACCTCAGACACTTGACTCTCACTAGCTGTGTGACCTTGGGCAAGTCACTTAACCCCAATTGCCTCATCCTGGGTCATCTCCAGTCATCCTGAGGAATATCTGGTCACTGGATTCAGATGGCTCTGGAGGAGAAGTGAGACTGGTGACCTGCACAGCCCTCCCTTACTCAAAACAAAGTCAAGTGCAAGTCATATCATCATTTCTCTGATGGCATGGTTTTCTTCAGCAACAAAGGATGAATACAACAACAGCTCCTCACATTAGCCTTTTAGTTTCCCAGGCTTTCTTCAAGAATCATCTCATAGTTTATGGTTTGGGGAGAACTTTCTCTATCCCTCCAGTTGCAAATACTTTCCCCTTTCAAATTAATTGCCAGTATTCTGTACAGATCTTTTAGGCACCTAGTTATTTACATATTATCTCCCTTCATTAGGATGCATTCCTTAAAATCAGAGACTGTTTTTCATCTTTCTTCTTATCCTTAGCAGTTAGCACAGTTTGGGACACATATTAAGCACTTAACAAAGGCTTGATAACTGATTCACTGACCTCTGATCCACAATCCCACCTGCGGAAGAACATGTTGGATGGGACTGTGATTTTGCTGAGATAATGACCTCTAGATGAAGAAATTCCTTCTGTTGGTACAGATGAGTCCCTACTCTGCAAAGTAGGGTCTTAGTAAATTGTTTGGGACACAAAGTTTAAGATGAAGATATGAAGAAGTTAGGTTGCTGTCTCACTCTATAATATGAATGTAGGAAACCAATCATATGTGCCTGCCTGAGTAGGACTGGTGTGAAGGATGGGAGTATTTTATTTAGAGTCAATGTTTAAAAGACTATTCTGAAAGACCAGACCTTGCAAAGAAATACCCTAGGAATATTTGACAAATTAGTTCTACTTTCCTTCCTTCTCCCACATTTCTCTCTGGACTTTCAGAGAAGCATCATGAGAAGCTAGCCTCGAGTTTTTTAAGGTTTTCATTTGAAGCATTAGCTGATTATGGACTAAACACCAGCAAGGGAGATCCTGGCACAAAATATAAGCCATTAACTAGATAGAGATGAGCCTTTAACTGTCCCTGCCAACCAAAGCAGGCAAGTCTAGAGCCAGGCAGAGAGGAGGGAACAATGTCCTTTATGAGTCAGTCCTGCCCTCTCGCTTCCCCCAGATGCAGGTTTCTCTGGAAGATTTCAAGGTTTGATAAGTCCACAAAATAAGGAAGCAACAGGAAATTCCCCAAAGTCAGTGTTTTCATTTTGTCTTAGCTTTCATCTTAGTTTTCCTCATTCCCACAGCAACAGACATGAAAAGTCTTAGGTTTATCACTTCAATAGATTCTCTCCTCCACTCTTTACCTCCTACCTCTTGGAATCCCTGGGGCAGAAATTCTTTTTGTCTTTTAAAAAATTGAATAATATTATTTTCCAAGTACAAATAAAAATAATTTTAATATTCTTTTTTTAAATTTTGAGTTCTAAATTCTCTTCCTCCTCTCCTTCCCTCCTCCCTCCCTGAGATAGTAAGCAATTTAATATAGGTTATACATGTGCAATCATGCAAAATATATTTCCATATTAGTCAGATTGTGAAAGAAAACACAGAGCAACATACACACACACACACATAAAGTGAAAAATAGTATGCTTTGAACTGCACTCAGACTCCATCAGTTCTTTCTCTTGAGGCAAATAACATTTTTCATCATGTGTCCTTTGGGGTTGTCTTGGATCATTGCATTGCTGAGAATAGCTAAGTCATTCACGTTTATTCATCATACAATATTACTATTACCGTATACAATGTTCTCCTAACTCTGCCCCCTTCACTCTGCATCACTTCATTTAAGTCTTTTCAGGTTTTTCTGAAAACATCCTAAGAGCAGTCTGGTGAAGCCTATGAATCCTTTCTCAGAATGATGTTTTGAAATGCATAAAATAAAATACTTAGGACTATAAAGGAAACCAATTGTAACTGTAACACAGTTACCAAGATATAACAAAAATACATTCAAGGACCTTAGGTTAAGAATGCTTGCCCTAGAGTGCCCTTCATGACTCAGTTTAAAAGCCTACTTTACCTGAGACCTTTCAGGGTCTCCCCTGCTTGAAGACACTCTTATTCTCTGACCAGTACCATGTGTATTATTTGCATTTTCTTTGTTTAACATGGATCAACTGAACGGCGTATTTGTTTTGACTCAGGGCAAAAGCTTGATGCTCTAGGATGATTGATGGGAGCCATCCTAGAGATCATGGGTGGTGATGGACCCATTCTCTGGTCCCTTGATAAATATATGTGTGACCGCAAAGTCGTAGTTCCTCATGATCCCTCATCACTGAAGGCAGTGTCAAAGATGAGATGTCCAATAAAACTTTAACTTAGGATCATAGATTTAGAATTGTAAGGTCCTTAGAGGACATTGAGTTCAATACTCTCAGTTTATAGAAGAAAAAACTGAGTCACAGAGTGGTTAAGTGACTCTCCCAAGGTCACACAGCAGGAATGGGAGTAAGGACTTGGAAATTTGACCCAAATTGCATCTTTCTGATTCTAGATCCAGGGCCCATTCTACTACATTCAGCAATGCTTTTCATAATATCCGGTCCGTAATTTCTAATACTCTTTTTTATTGTGTATATGAAGGTATGCATTGTCCTCTTAGAATTTTTGTAGCTGGAAGTTCCTCACTCTCAGGAACGCAATTGAATTTTAATTCCTTGCTATAGACATATTCTCTCTGTCTCTGTCTTGTATTTCATGCACACACACACACACACACACACACACACACACACAGCTGTAGTAATAAAGTCTTTTTTCTCCTTTTTAGAATCTTTATCCTAAATACAGGTAGATAGGTAGATAAATAGACTAGATAGACAGACAGACAGATAGATAGATCGATAGATGAACACACATTTATAAATAACTACAATAATAAGTCTTTATCCCCTTTTTAGGATTATTTGTGAGACGTTAATTTGAATTCGAGTTAGCATTTCACATACAGCTAGGCCTTGATTAAAGCAAATGATGAATTTCCTGAAATGGTCCCACATTTTTCATTTCAAACTATTTGAAGTTATAATTATGTAAAATATGGTCTTTGGTTCCAGTCTAATGAAAATATGCAGTCCAAATTCAAATAATGCAACTGCTTCAAGGGAATTCATTATTTGCACTAATAGGGACCTGGCTATATGGAATGTCCAGGGGAGTAAAAAACCTGAACATCTATGAAGTCTTGGTCCTTCACTTGAGAGAACAACTCAAGATCATTTTCCTGTACTTGTCAGGTAATTTGCACATATTTGGTAAGTATTAATCATTCTTTTCTTTCTTTTTTACTATCCCTAAAATAAGCCAGGAAAATTTCCCTTTCTTAATTATGTAATAATTTCATAGATAAAGTGTCCATCCGGGCCCATGTATCCCCACAGTACGTGGTATCATAGGGAAGACCCTCCATAACCCCTCATTAATGACTCTTGAGTAAATCAAGGAACACTGCTATCACACTCTCATTCTCTCTCTCTAATTAATGCACTCAAAGATCTCAAAGTGTAGATCTGTAAGCAAAGAGAGTAGAGAATACTTTGTTCCACTAGACATCATTTTGGAATCACCAAGAGAAGAATATCTCTAATGCATATCTGAGATAGTTTTCCTACATTAAAAAAGGAAAGTTAGGAAATTATATGTGGAACTATCACCTCAATTTGGAGGCGGATTAGAGGCCAACACTATCCCACTGCCATTTCTGACCATATAAAGAATATCTTTCAATAATCTCCTTTGGCCACAAAAGTCCTGTGCATGAATTTCATTTTCTCCTCTATAGTGAGGATGCTTGGATTACCACACACTCACTCATTTGGAGAGGTATTTGAAGAAATTAATATGGGTATAAAAAACTAATCAAGTGTCTTATTTCAAATTCATCAAACTCAGGGTACCCTCATTTCAACTGCAACACACAACTCCCCTACGCAGAACCTTCAGAAATTCAGCACCATGCTCATTCCTTTCAGAAATTTAACATGGATCCTTTCTGAGCTTATCATCTCTCCTCTCACCTTTCTTCTCCTCCCTCTTTCCTCAGATCTTTGTAAATCAGATGCTATGACAAATTGTTTTTAAAACCTCTTCAATTAAACATTGACTCTTCTTCTACCTTACGAGTACAACAACTGGAAGACAGTGACCTGTGCTTATGGAATCTGCTCTTGGAGGGTTCTATTTAAAACTCAGAGTGAGACCAGGGTAACAATGAAACTTGCAAAACGTGGCCAAGATGCGTCAAGTTACATAAATGTACACGTTTCAATTTGCCCTTGACTTGAAGCTTTTTCTCTAGACTTCAACTTGTTAGAGGGAAAATGAGAAATGCAAATTAAGAACATGTAAAAATGTAAAGGTTCCCTGGAGGCGGAGGGGGCTGAGTTTTTCAGTCAGGGATCACACTGGTGTGTCAACCCATTCCAGCATGCTCCCATGAGCATCGCTCCAGCTGGCCGAGGTACAGGGAGAGAAGGGAGATTTCTGGGCATCCTTCTAGAGAGACGGCTGGGGAGGCGGGACCCTGCCTTCTCTTAGGTTTTAATGTTTTCATTTTTTATATGCAGGCCTTTGTTTGGCATTTAAAGCTCTTTGTAACCTTTTCCCCTTTCTATCTTTCTAGTTTTCTTACTCTTACTTCCTGTCATTTATTCTATGGTCCAGCCTTGCCTTTCTGATTGCTATTCCTTCCATATGACTCTCCATTTCCCCTCTTTGCCTTTTAACTGGTTGCCTCCCATGCTTTGAAAGTTTTCCCTCTTCAACAATGCTGCTTCTTTAGAACCCCTGAATTCCTTGAAGGGTCAGCTCAAAGGCCACAGCTCTATAATGAACCTAATTACTAGAGGTTTCCCTTCTAAGGTTACATTTCATCTCCTTGATAAACTTTTTTTTTAATTTCAAATTATTTTATTTGTTTTCAGTTTTCTACAATCACTTCCACATATCTTTAGAATTTTTTCCCATCCATCTCCACTCCTTACCCAAGATGGCATGCAATCTTATATAGGTTCTACACATACATTCCTATTAAATACATTTTCACCTTAGTCATGTTGCATAGAATAATTAAAATGAATGGGAGAAACTATAAAACAAAACAAAACAATACATAACAGAAGAGAAAATGGTCTGCTTCATTCTGCGATCCAATTCCATAGTTCTTTCTCTGGATGTGGAAGGTGTTTTACCTTAAGAGTCAACTGGGAATGTTTTAGGTCCTTACATTGCTGTAAAGGGCTAAGTCTACCAGAAAAATTCCTCACACACTGTGGTTGTTGCTATGTATGTACAGTGTTCTCCTGGTTCTGCTCCTTTCAGTCAGTATCAGTTCACATAACTCCTTCCAGGTCTCTCTGAAGTTTTCCTGCTCATCATTTCTTATAGCACAATAGTATTCCATTTCATTCATATACCACAATTTGTTCAGCCATTCCTCAATTGGTGGGCATTCCCTTGATTTCCAGTTTTTGGCCACCACAAAGAGAGCTGCTATAAATATTTTTGTACATGTGGGACCCTTTCCTATTTTTGTGATCTCATTGGAATACAGTCCTAAAAGTGAAGATTTATTGTTGGGTCAAAGGATATGCACATTTTTGTAGCCCTTTGGGTATAGTTCCAAATTGCTCTCCAAAATGGTTGGATAAGTTCACAGTTCCACCAATGAATTAGTGTTCCAATTCTCCCACATCCTCTCCAACATTTATCATTTTCCTGTTTTGTCATATTAGCCAATCTGATAGGTGAGATATGGTACCTCAAAGTTGTTTTTATTTGCATCTCTCTAATCAGTAGTGATTTAGAGCATTTTTTCATATGATTATAGATATCTTTAATTTCTTCCT
>CM053769.1:73606338-73633154 GCA_028658325.1 Potorous gilbertii
TTTTTTTTTGTTTTGACATCATTTGTTTTGACATATATTCCTTTCTTTCTTTTCTATCCAGTTAACTATCCCTAGTGACAAATAAAATAAGAAAAAAAGGTCAGCAAAAAAATTAGCCAAGACATCGGTCATCTCTGGCAGTAAAAGTGGTTTTCCATGCCTTTGTTGTTGCTGTTTTGGCCCCATGGACTTTGTCCATTGGATCTTCTTGGCAAAGACAGTGAAATAGTTTGCCAGTTCCTTTTCCAGTGTGTCCCCATTTTACAGGAGGGGAACTAAGGCAAATAGGAGTTAAGTGACTTGTCCAGGGTCACTCTGCATCTGAGACTGAATTTGAACTCAGGTCTTCCTGACTTTAGGTCCAGTGCTCCTCTCTGGGCACAAGTTTGATCTGTAATCACACCATGTTTAGTTTTAATTTTTTTGTTTTTATCTAGTTATTGTCAGTGTGCATATTGTTTTTCCTGGTTTGCTTCACTTGCATTAGTTCTTTTAAGTCTTCTCATGCTTCTCTGAATTCTTCATATTCATCTTGTTTTTTATGTCTGCCCCTAGTTTTATCTCACTCTTACCCCATTTCTTTGTATATTGAGATTTTCCCTAGAAAGAGATTATATATTTACACATTTTTTTTTTTTTACAAATCTGGTTTTTACTTTTAAAAGCTATAAGCAGGGAACCAAAACACAAAGATCCAAGCCTCATCTCAGTACTAATGGAATCACAGATACCACTTTCTAACCCTACTACTATTTTGGGAATTCTTTATGGTGTGCCTGGAAGCCAAATGGTAAGCACTTCCACGTTCAGCCAACTGCTGGGCTACTTACTACTCTCCTTTGTCTACTGTCTGCTATAAAAGGGCTGGGGGGTAAGGGTCAGGCTGTCTGACAAAAACAAGGTTATCTAGCAGATATTCATTTATAAATAGATGAAATCTCATTTTCCTAGGATAACTTTGGTATAGGCCAACCTAGAGGCAAAAGGACTGACCTAACTATAGAAAGTCAATTAATAATTAATTTAAATAATTAATGACTTCAAAGTTGTAAAATATAAAATAAATCCACTTAAATCATTAGCATTCTTACACAGGCATACCTCATTTTATTATACTTTGCTTTATTGTGTTTCATAGATATTGTATTTCTTTTTTTTTTTTTACAAATGGAAGATTTGTGGCAACCCTGCATTGAGCAAGCCTTTCTTCCAACAGCACATGCTTACATTGTGTCTCTCTGCCAATTTTGGTAATTCTCGCAATATTTTAAATCTTTTCATAATTATTATGTCTGTTATGATGATCTGTGATCAGTGATCTTTGACGTTATTATTTTAATTGTTTTGGGGCTCCAGAAACCATGCCTGTATAAGATGGAGAACTTCATAGGCAAAATTTGTGTGTGTTCTGATTGCTTCACCAACCAATGGTTTCCTGTCTCTCTCACTCTTCTCAGGGACTCCCTATTCCCTGAGACACAACAGTATTGAAATTAGGTCAATTCATAACCCTTTAATGCCCTCTAAGTGTTCAAATGAAAGGAAGAGCCAATCAATGGGGCAAACTCCATCATTGTCTTATTTTAAGAAATTGCCACAGCCACCCCAACTTTCAGCAACCACCGCCCTGATTAATCAATAGTCATCAACATTGAGGCAAGACCCTCCACCAGCAGAAAGATTATAACTTGCTGAAGACTCAGAGGATGGTTAACATTTTTAGCAATAAAGTGTTTTTTAATTAAGTATGTACATTTTTTAGGTAATATCATTGTACACTTACTAGACTAAAGTATAGTGTAAACATCACTTTTATATGCACTAGGAAACCAAAAATTTGTGTGGCTAGTTTTATTGCAATATTTGCTTTATTGTGAACCCGCAATATCTCTGAGATTTGCCAGTATATTACTAACAAAACCTGGTAAGAAGATCTAGAAACAGAAATTCCATTCAAAATAACAAAGGCATATGTACTAAGATTCAGTACGGAACTATATGAATCTGACTACAAAATATTCTCAATAGAAATAAAAGACAGTTGAATGACATGGGGGCATACATATCCTTTGACCTTGCTATGCCATTACAAGGTCTATATGTTCAGGGAATTATGGAAAGGACCTATTTGTACAAAAATATTTACAGTAACTCTCTTGTGATAGGCAAAAGTTAGAAAAATAAGGGGAATAACTAAACAAATTGTAGTATATAGATGGAATATTGTCTTATAAGAAATAAAGAAAAGAAGAAATGGACAGTTTCAGAGAAACCTGGGAAGATTTCTGTGAATTGTGTGAGAGAAAACTGAGCAGAACAGTCTATGTGAAAATTACTTATAGAGGAAAACAATTTTGAAAGACTTTAGAATTCTGATCAACACAATGAAAAACCATGAATCTGAGAGAATGAAAATGGAAAGTGCCATTCACCTCCTGCCAGAGAGATGAACTTTAAAAATGCAGAAAGATATAGATTTTCTGACATTGCTAGTGTTAAAATTTATTTTGCTAGATATATGTATTGAGGGTTTTAAAGGGTTTGTTCATGGGGGTGGAGGTGGTAGGAAAAAGAAAAGTAGTTGAAAACTAATTATGAGTGGCAGGACCAAAGACACCATATTTTGAGAAACTTTGTACCCAAAGCAAGACCACTCAACATATTAATATTATTACAATTATTTTATGTTTTAAAAATCCATGTATGTTTCATTATTTTGATTTTATTTTAAGGTTGATTTGTATGGTAATAAAATTATAATATATTTTTAGAAATTAACTTCTGTTCCCTAGACCTGCACAATCCTGTGGGGATTTATATTATAAATGAAGGGTAAGGTCTGAATTTGCTTCTCTCCATGGTGGTTCAGTTCTTGGTTGCTTCGGGACTTTGATTTTATTTGGTTAGAGAATTTGAATTCCAGTGGGAGGTGGAGGAAGTCTAGAGTGTAGGGAAGATCAGGGGCCCCTTTTAGGCAAGATAAGATGAAAGCCCAGGATTCCCAGTATCTGAGCCTGAGTTCCAGGGGGAGGAGAAGAAAGGTGGAGATTGTGATGATCACATGAAAATGTGATCCAGGAATCCCTCTCTCCTCTGCCTTTCTCTTCAGGACCTTTCTTTGATGTAAGACCTCCAAGTCATCTTTCTTCCCCCACTCCTCAAAAGGCCAAGGCTGAAATACAGCTCAGATGTTAACCTCACCAGCTGGGAAGTAACGACTGGGTAATAAATATCCCTGAACTTCATCAGCAAGATGGTGTTAACTCAGTGATACCCAGGCCAAGTCTGGTTCTTGCTTTATCGAACTTAACCTTGTCAAGGGAATTTCACATCTTCTTAAGGAGACCATGCCAAAGCCAGAACAAAATCTTCAGCCGTGGACAAATGTTTTTGCACTGTATATAGGGAATTTTACACCTGGCTTCAGGGTAATGCTCTTTAGGATACAAAATTAGGTCATCGGTTTTGTAACTAAAGGAAAGATTAGGGACTTTTCAAATTGAGACGGAGAGTAAACAGATACAGATCCCTGAAATCAGAAAAGGGGGTCCCACTCCCCTCAAGGTCTGTATTCAATTGAAGGAACATGGAAACAATATGCGTTGCTTGAGAGGTTTAACTGTGAGAAAACACCTTGCATCAATCTTTGGATCTGACTGGATTTGCCGTCAGTACAACTGAGGTCCTTAATTAAAGATCTCTAAGCAGCAGGTAGAGGTGGTTCAGCCTCCCAGTCATTCAGGGCTAGGTTCAAACAATGCAAAAAAGTTTTCTCACAAGACAGAAATTGGACAAAACCCATAACTGAATAGAAAGGGAACTGAGGAAGATCCAGAACTGAGTCACAAAATGAAGTCGGTGGGGTTCATTCAATACCCACACAGGGAGGATCCTGGGATTATTGAAATTGCTATGGATTTTCTGAAATGCAATCCAGTCTGCTTTTCGCCTCCTATTTAATTCTGGGTCCATCTCATCTACTATCTAGAGATAACACAGTGTTGAATGGACACACAGGACAATACACCAACCTAGCCTAGTTGCATAGCGGTCACCATCAGCTGAAACCCAAGAAGATTGTGGTAAAACTGGCAAAGTTTAATAAAGCAACAACATAAGAGAGATGCTATGCCCGGAGAGGCAAGTCAAGAGAGAACGGCAAGATGAAGACCCTGGGGTCCTGCAGCATCAGAAGTATAAATAACTTCTCTATACATACCCCCCTCATTGGCCCCTCATTCATGATTTCTATGGATACTCACTGCCCCAACTAATGCTGTGTATGAAACATCAGTGGGGAAAAGGAGCTTGGTATAGAAAATGCAATAGGGAAGAAGAAGGGAAAGGAATAAGCATTTATTAAGCACCTACTATATGCCTGGTACTGGGCTAAGGGCTTTAAAAATATTATTTCATTTTATTTCAATAGGTTCATGGTGGTTCATCAGTTGCAAATCTTCTTGCTATGCTATTTCATCAAATGCCTTTGCTTTGAAGCAATTATGTCCTTTGGCTAAATGGAGTAGGGATGGGGTAGGAAGTAGGTAGCGGTGAGGGTTCATAAACCATTGTTTTGTGAGGATGTGGATGTACTGAGTAGCTGTAACCTGGGGTAACTAATCTAGAGGCTCCTCATTTTAGAGGGTGTCCAGGCAAAGAGTTAAGAAAGTAGGCAAATAGTCTGATAGATACTGACATCATCTTGATTGATTTTTTTGCTAATAAACTGTCTGATTTTTTCTAATCATTGCCTTTCTTCTTGTTGTTGGAATATTTTTAAAATTAACCCCTCAAAGCTTTTCAAATTTTTAGCTTCAACATAAATATCTTCTCTGTTTGCTTAGCCTGGTCTAGCTACATTTACTCCTTTCAGTGCTATTTCTACTTCTTCATAGCTCATTTATGACTAAGGTGTGGTTTCACTATCATCGATGGTGAAAATTGTTTTCTACAAAGTCGTTGGCAGAACTGTTCCATTTTTAATTTGTCTCTTGCTCTACTTTGAGTTTAATATGTAAATTTTCTTGAGATAGTCTAGGGTAGTTGGGTCTTTCGCCAATCTCTTTTTTTCTAGAAACAGTTCATTTATTTGTTTTCAGTTTTCAACAATCACTTCTATAAGTCTTAAATTTTCTCTCCTTCCCTTCCCATTCTCGCCCTGAGACAGCATGCAATCTTAAATGGGTTCTACACATGCATTCTTATCAAACACATTTTCACATCAGTCATGTTTTTTGCCAATTTTTCTGCAGGGTTGGTCGGTCCACATTTCTTCCCTGTTTTGTGACACACATCTAATAGCATCATCCCCTAAAATCATTTTCCAAATGAGTGTATACTCTAAACTGATGTTGCCCATGGCTGTCATGTTGCTGCCCTGGAGAAATAAAATATTTGTTGACTGAGAAAAGTTCTGGATCTTTCTGTTCTTGTTATTGTGATGATTGATTTTAATTGGTAAAACTTTTGTAGGACATGATGATAATTTCTGTAATGTCTTTTGGTTTATTCATTCTTTGCCCCCTTTTCTGAATCTACAGTTTGGTTAGAATAATTGGACTGTAGCTATTACAATGCATAAATGCCTTTCCCTTACTGCCCTTTCAGTGAAATTAGTTTTAAGGGTTATAATCTCCCAGTCCTAGTACTGCCATTAATTTGCTAAGCAAGTCACTAAACCTTCTAGTTTTCCAACAAAGTGAGTAATGCTAGTTTTTTCATTTGTGTGTCCTTTGTTGTCAAAAACTATGCCATCAGAGAAATGATGACATGACTCACACTTGACTTTGTTTTGAGTGAGGGAGGGCTGTGCAGGTTGCCAGTCTCACTTCTCCTCCAGAGCCATCTGGATCTAGTGACCAGATACTCATCAGGATGACTGGAGATGACCTAGCATGAGGTAATTGGGGTTAAGTGATTTGCCCAAGGTCCCACAGCTAGTGGGTGTCAAGTGTCTGAGGTGAGATTTTAACTCAGGTCCTCCTGACTTCTGCACTGGTGCTCTATCCATTGCACCACTTAGCTGCCCCCTCAGTAAAATGGGTGAAGAGGGTTAGGGTTAGCTTTTTCATTTAAAATAATTCAATATTAATAGTATTTATGTGTTTTTTAATTATGAAAGTACTCTGATGGCACTTTTAAAAATAGAACTTTTGATAGCAGCTAAGTGGTACAATGGTTACTATTCAGTCATGTCTGACTCTTCATGACCCAGTGAGGTTTTCTTGGCAAAGATTCTGGAGTGGTTTGCCATTTCCTTCTCCAGTAGATTAAAGCCAACAGAGGTGAAGTGATTTGTCCCAGGTCACATAGTTAATGAGTGTCTGAGAGTCTACTGAATTCAGACCTTCCTGACTCCAGGCCCAGCACTCTAGCCACTGAACCACCTAGCTACTGGGCAGAAGCACTAGAAGGCAGCTAGATGGTTCAGTGGATAGAGGGCTAGACCTGGAGTTAGGAAGACCTGAATTCAAATCTGACCTCATACACAAACTAGAGATGACCCTGGGCAAATCATTTAATCCCTATTTGCCTCAGTTCCTCATCTGTTAATGAGGATACATTGAAGAGGAAAATGGCCAACCACTCCAGCATCTTGCTAAGAACAGTGTTAAATAGTGTTGGCATGTTACGGTCTACAGCAGGGAAGCAGTTGGACACGACTGGACAACCAAACAACAACAAAGGTGGTACAGTGCATAGAGCGCTGAACCTGGAGTGAGAAAAACCTACACTCAAACCCATTCTCAGATACTGACTAGCTGTGTGACCCTGGACAAGTTACTTCATCTATAAAATGGGCTAAATAACAGCACCTACCTCCCAGGTTTGTTGTGAGGATCCAATGAAATATTTGTAAAGTGCTTTGTAAACCTTACAATATTATATAAATACAAGATATCACTACGATCCTTATTTCATCCTTAGAGTTTGTATTTTCTAAGTAAAGAATCTGGGACTGAAATAGAACTTGTATTGAGTTGGGTTCACAAATATTTTTTGCCTTTCCCTCCTAAATATCGACATTTATTTCTACTTATTTCACTTTAGAAAATGGGGTAGGGGGACTCTACTTTTCCATCTCAGCCTTCTATTTCCAAGTTTCTATAATCTTATGATGCTGTGACCTAAAAGAAATAAGGTATTTTGGAGGATAGATCTTTGAATGAGAGCGCACAGGGAAGACCCAAAATGATAACCAAATTTCTGCCTTTCTTTGAGTAAAAAATCTAGGTCTCTTTAAGTAACAGGGCTAGAGCACTCTCAGCTATTTCCTTACTTCTTAACTATATGTCAGTTTCCAAGAATTGTTGGTAAGTGGGTGGCAGAACCAACCTGGAGAGTTCAGGTGCAGCACAGGTTAAAAAGCTGCTTAATCTTCAGTTTGGTTTTATGAAGAGAAAATAACTCTCTTTGCCATTTCTCTCAAGTAAAACAGCTAGAAATAACAGTCTATATTTAGGAAGAGAAAATAAACTCCATTTCAGAACCAATTACTCAGATTATCAAAGTGAATATAAAATGCTCCTGCAGCAAAGAAAGTAAAGCAGCAATTTTCTCATATGCCACATTAATCAAACCTGCAGTAGCTCAGTGACCAACCACCTAATCACTTGTTGGAAGAAATTAAGCAGAGAATGACGAGGAAAAAAGCCTGCATTCCCTAGACCTGATACTCTGAGTAGGATGGAAGATGGCGTCCGATTTTGCAGATAAGGAGTTTGAGGAACTGAGATGCCAGATGAATTACACTGGATGTATACCAGACATATAATAGATATTACATATGAATTCATATAGAGCCATAGTCATATATAGCCATACTTTCTACATGGTGTTATCACTATGCATATATATATATATATATTTAGGTGTACATATTTATGTATACATACAAGTACATATAATATACATGTAAATGTATTAGTATATACATATATACGTATAGATATTCTTATCAATATTTTTGTTTATAATATTTAACTTTGCCAAAATACACCTTTCTTTGCCCCCAATAGAGAATTATTTTTCTAAGAAAAAAATGGAAAAGGGAAAAAAATTTATCAAAACTAACCAACATTAAAATGATATGAAGCAATTTTTTAAACTTTATTTTCTAGCTTTCTTTTGCAACATTCCCATTATGGAAATATGTTTTGCATGACTTCACATGCATGATGAGTATTATATTGCCTGCCTTCTCAATGAGTGGAGGAGGGGGCACTGAAGGGACAAAGAGAATTTGAAACTTGCAATTTTACAAAATGAATATTTTAAAATAAAAATTTTAAAAAATATGCAGCATTTCACACCAATATAGTCTTTTACCCCTGCAAAGAATAAAAGAGGTACAGATGCTGACATGTTAAAGACTGGGAATCAGGAGACCTAAGTCCCATTCTATTGAACATAAATCCTAAGGACCTTCTTGAGTTACACAAAGATGAAGCAACTTGCCTAGGGTCATATAGCATTGGGTGATATGGCTACTAAGTCTAAGAATCAGAAATAGGACTCAGGCCTCCTGACTTCCAGTCTTTAAAATCTTTGGTGCAGGGACGATGTCTTTGTATGTCCTGATGAGCTGGTAAGCACCTAGTTAGCACAGCATGGCCAAGCAGTAAGTAATTACGAGTCAGATGATTGTGACAGTGGTCTCAATGATCAGATGGGTCCTCAGAACTCATTTTATCAGAGATCTCCAGATTAGAACCCTGAAGCTCCCAGCTTGGAATCTGCTCCCTCAGGGACTTCACTATCATTCATTCCTTGCAACCAGATGCTCTCACAGCAAGACTTTTCAAAGGTGTTGGCAAGTAATGCATGCAACATTATATGTCAATTTGCAGTGCGTTATTAACCTGTCTCTGTCCTATGTGTCCCCTGAATTTTCCCCCTACAATATAGGGAATTTTGTTCAATTCTGACTGCCATGTTTTAGGAAGGTCACTGACAAATTACATACTTTCTGGAGGTTGGTGACCTGGTCTGTGAGGACCCTCAACCAAGAGTACAATATGTCTATGCCATGAAGGAGCTAGGTATCATGGTGGAAGTCAGGAATATCTGACTTCAAAACCTGCCTCAATTACACATCAGCTCTGTGATCCTGGGCAAGCACTGAACCTCTTTCAGCCTCAGTTTCCTCATATGTAAAATGGGGATAACAGTTGCATTTATTTCCGGGGTTTTTTGGAAAATCAAATGAGATAACATGGAGAAAGTGCTTTGGAAAGATTAAGGCTAACATTTATGTATCGCTTTAAGGTTTGCAAAGCAGTTCACAAATGTTACATCATTTTATCCTCATAACAACTCTGAGATACATTTACTGTTATTATCCTTATTTTACAGAGGAGGAAACTGAGGCAGATAATAGTTACTTGGCAGGCAAGTCATAGTTACTAAGTCTATGAGTCTGGATTTGAACTCAGGTCTTGCTGAGTCTAGGCTCAATGCTCTATCCACTGTAATAGCTAGCTGCCTCTAAAACATTGAATAAATGCTGGAGAAAGAAAAGAAGGAGAAGGAGGTGGCGATGGCAGCAGCCGTATGAGAATTGCTTGGAAGAACTGAGGATGCTTAGCCTGGAGAAAAGAAAACTTGGGGGAGGAAGGAAAGAAATGATCGCCGTCTTCAGGTATTTGAAAGGTTCATCCTATGGAGGAGAAATTGACATTTTTTGCTTGGAAACAATGGATATAAGCAATAGAGAGGCAGGTTTAGCCTTTCTACTGCAAAGAAACACTTCTATATATAATCAGAGCTATGAGAATTAATAAGTATTAACTATGGGTCTAGTCTTCAAGCAAAGGCAACATGAGTTGCACTTGACTTTGTTTTGAGTGAGGGAGGGTTGTGCAGGTCACCAGCCTCACTTCTCCTCTAGAGCCATCTGAATCCAGTGACCAGATATTCGTCAGGATGACTGGAGATGACCCAAGATGAGGCAATTGGGGTTAAGTGACTTGTCCAAAGTCACACAGCTAGTGGGTGTCAGGTGTCTGAGGTGAGATTTGAACTCAGGTCCTCCTGACTCCTGCACTGGTACTCTATCCACTGCACCACCTAGCTGCCCATTTGTTAGATATGTTATCCAGGGAATTCTTGTTCAGCTGCAAAATGGAAGAGGCAGCACCTGAAGATTCTTCTATTTAGGATTGTGTGACTCACAAAAACTGACTCAGCCATGTCTGCCTCTGTCCAAGGCTCATTTGAATTCTTCATTTTTGTGGTCTTTCCTGGAAACTTCCATTGGAGATGATGGGAGAAGAAAGATAAAAATCAACAGTGATCCTTCCAGGCTCCCAAGTTTCTTTATTTCTAGTTTATTTCATAATAATAGTAATATTAAAAATAGCATTTATATATAGCTTTAAGGTCTATGAAGTACTTTACAAATATTAACTTATTTGATCCTCACAATGCTAGGAGAGATTATCCTCATTTTACAGATAAGGAAGCAGACTTGGGGGGGAAATGACTTGTCCAGGGTCACATAGTAAATGTCTGAGGCTAAATTTTATTCCAACTCCACTATACTTTGGATGTACCTCAGGTATTCCATATCTTCTATTGCCTTTTTAGTCCCTTCTAAAATGTTGGGAGCTCCCACTCAGCATCCCTTTGACACTGTCTCTCTCAATAAACCCAACACATGCCATTGCACATCTGTCGCTCTCCATCAAATCATATGAAATGTGAGGTCAAGAGTGAGTCATCTTCTATTTTCACAGGTGCCCTTTTCCATGATCTTTTGAAACCTGGGTTTTCTCATTGTAACATTGCTGGATCATTTTTTACGTCCCCTCACTGGGAGGAACAATGAATACTCCTTCTGTAATCTACGTGACTTCAGCCCTCCTCACTTGCCTTCCTCTCTTGGGGGAGCCATCAGTATATCAATAGATGATGAGTGGACTGCAAAACCACCCCATGAATAGTCCCTGTGGCCAAGAGTAACCCTTTTCATTTCTTTGATTTCACTCACAGTCAGTGGAAGAGATGAGGGCAGCTCTGATTACATCTTGGGTTTCTGTTTGGCACTGACGTCAACCCAGACTGTTAAGTCAATAACCCGTGCAGACTCATTCTCTCCTCAGAGATAGAGACAGTGTTCACAGCCCAGCAGCTGTGAATGTCTCAGTGTCACATATACCTCCCCATGGCTAGTTCTTGTCACCATGGCTCATTTGTTCCCCCTGTTCTCCTTTCCCACCCTTTAGGGTTCCTGCTTCAGGTGACTCCATCACTTGGTTCATCCTGGGGAGAGCTGGGGGCAAGCCATGATGATCAGTGGTGTTTGACTCTCTCTTGTCCTCAGATGAAGGAAAAAAACCTTTCAAATCTATCTGGTTCTGCCTTTAAACAAGCTTCTGGTTCTCAAAAATTGAGGAATAGTTGGAGTGACTAACTGGGGGAAGGAGAAGTGTTGGTAAAGCAGGATAACACTTTTTATTTGTGTGGCTTGATAATTTCTTTCCCTCTAAGATACTTGTACTCCATAATGGGGCCTCATGCATACAGAAAAGAAGTACTATCACATCTCATCACAAAACAGGAAAGATAATGACATAAGTGGTCCATGAAGGTCATGAGAGGACTTCAGCAACACATGTTAGTCAAACGCCCAAAAAGCTAAGCAATTAGGCAGCTCTTAAAGTATAAAGAGGTACCAGAACAGGTTCCAAGGCTGGATGGGGAAATGCGAGAGAAAAGAGGGCTTGAAATAATGGCTCCCAGCAAAGATAAAAACTTTGACCCAGAAATAGAAACTATTTTCCCTGGTCCCTGATATTGGAAGTGCCTTGCCACCCTTTCTACTGTCCAAGCATTTCTTAGAAGTTAGTATTATTTATTAGAGGAGGATAGAACCTGTGCCTGTGATTTTCCTGATAGAAGTAACCCTGCATCAAGGGTAAGCTCCCTTGATGCAGGAACCAGATTAAAATGGAATTGGAAAGTATTTAACAAAATGAATAAAAATAAAATAAAACATAGATAATATTAACATGTGGCTTTCTAAGTCAATATGTATGGTTTAACAACTTTGGTTTCTATTTGAATTTGACACCTGTTGGACTAGGGCAGTTAGAGTTCAGGTAGCTTACACAGGGTCACACAGTCAGTATATAACCAAGGTGTGCCCTCACTTAAATCCAATTCAATTGCAAGTCATGGCATCATCTTCCTGATGTCATAGTCCTCTTCAAGAATGAAGGACAAACAATAGCCTTGAACCCTGGTCTTCCTGACTTGGAGGCTAGCTCTTTATCCACCACATCATGCTGAATCATAGATAGATGATAGATAGATAGATAGATAGATAGATAGATAGATGGATACATGGATGGATAGATGGATATGGAAATGGATATGGATATAGAATAGACATGGATATAGATTAGATATAGACAGACATAGGCATAGCTAGATATAGATTTAAATATGGATATGGATATAGAGATAGATAGATAAATGGATGGATAGATACATGGATAGATATGGAAATGGATATGGATATAGAATAGACAGATATAGAAATAGATAGATTAGATATAGACAAAGACAGACATAGACATAGCTAGATAGAGATATGGATATGGATATAGAGATAGAGATAGATAGATAGATAGATGGGCTGCTAGGCAGTGCCATAATGCATAGAGTGCTGGGCAAGGAGTCAGGAATACTCATCTTCCAAGTTCAAATCTGGCTTCAGACACTTACTAGTTATGTGACCCTGGGCATGTCACTTAACCCTGTTTGCCTCAGTTCCTCCTGTGTAAAATGGGCTGAAGAAGGAAATGGCAAATCACTCCAATAAAAGAAAAGTCCAAATGGGGTCATGAAGAGTCAGACACACCTGATAAAAGACTGAATAACAATAGATAGATAGATGATAGATAAATAGATAGATAGATAGACATATCCAGATGCATGTGTATATACATGCACACTCATATAATTTGTTTGCATTGTTTCCCTCTTAACATAGTAAATCCTGGAGGGCAGAAACTGTCTTTTGCTTCCCCAGCACTTATCACAGGGCAAAAATTATTTGATTGATTGATTGATTTATATGGACTTATTGATTTGGTTTATTAATTGATTATAATGATATTCACATATTATATCACTGGAAATAGAAAGACTTCTGTCCCTTCCCTTGCACCTCCTCCTGGCAAGCCGTTTTGGATATTTACTTGCCAGTGCTCTCCCTGTCTGTCAGTCTGGCTTTTAGAGGTAGTTTTTGGCACAGAAATGCCCCTTCATTCCACCCATGCATATTTTCCCATCAGGGACACACACAAAGCCCACTCTAGTTTCCAAGCAGCTTCCTTTAAGGGTTCTGTAAGAGATCAATTATGCAGCACCTCCCATTTAAATCACAAGAAACTGGTCTAGAAGATAACCACTTCTACTTTCTAAAACGCAGGGCTTTAGAGTATTTAGAGTCAAATTCACATTTATTTGCAGGAGATTTTGAATAGTAAAAGAATCCTTTGGCTGGTTCCATACAAATACTGCGTGACCTCTGGCAATAGAGGAATTTAGCACATTCACGAATCTCGCTCTTTTGAATTAAAACACCTACTAGAACAGCCAGACCTGACATTTATTTATGTAGCACCCCACATCTCTCCCTATTGAAATTCTTCCTCTTTCACAGCCCAGCTAAGATGCCTTGGAAGCTTTTTCTTTGATTGCCTAGATCTCTCCCCTACTTCCGAACTCCTCACCATCCCTGACCCACACTTAAATATATTCCAATTTACAAGTTCCTTGAGGCCGGAAACTTTGGGGTTTATTTGTTTTTGGTTTTTTGTCTTGGATTTCTAACCCCAGCAACGGTTATCAATCTACACTGGTAGAGAGAGTTCCATAAATGGATGAAACAACAGAAAGCCAGCACCTGGCACATAGTGGGTACTTAATAAATTCCCTAGGTGGCAGAGATCATAGTAGCCTGTATTTAGAACTGAAAGGGACCGGAGAAGCCATCTAGCACAATCCCATCATTTTATGGAAGAGGAAACAATCTGAGAGAGGGTACAAACTTGCCCACAGTTTACAGGACTGGGATCAGTAGCAGGATTTGAACTCAGGTCTTCCTGACTCCAAGTTCAGCAAATAATTATAGTATGCCTTTTTCTTGTCTTTTTTTTTAAAAAAAATTAATTTATTTTAAACTTAAATACACAATAAGAAAAAAGAAACAAACTTAAATACAAAATAAGAAAAGGAAAAAAAAAGCATCGCCATGTACACAGCAGAACTTGAGAGGATTCAAAATCAACTTGAAATTCAAATTCAAAACCATCTCCCATGTCATTACTTTTTAACCCTGTATTCCCAATACTGTGAATGTTGCCTGGCACATAACTGTTCAGTGGTTTCAGTCATATCTGATTCTTTGTGACCCTATTTTGCTGGTTTTCTTGGCAAAAACACTGGCATGGTTTGCTATTCCCTTTTCCAGCTCATTTTAGAAATGGAGAAACTGAGGCAAAAAGGGTTAAGTGATTTGCCCAGGGTTACACAGCTAGTATGTGTCTGATGTTAGATTTGAACTCAGATCTTCCTAACTCCAGGTCCTATGCTCTTTCTACCAGCTGCCTAGCTCCCTTTGCATATAATAACTGATTAATAAACTAACCATAACTGATGTTTACACACTGATTTGATGTTTACGAAGTTTACATTACAAAGTTTACATTAGTCCACTGAAGTCTCATACTACCCTGTGAGGGAGGTAATATTATCCCCATTTTACAGGTCAAGAAATCGTGAGGTTAAGAGACATGTCCAGGGTCATACAGCTAACAAGTGCCAAAGGCAGTATTTGACTCAAGTTTTCTGGACTTGCTGCACTAAACTGCTGCTCTGAGAGGACAAGTGAAGCACAGTGGACAGTGGCCTGGGTTCATATCCTGCCTCTTGACACTTGCTAGCTGTTCAACTGCTGGCAAACGCTTAACCTCTCAGTGCTCTGGCTAGACAACTTTCTCAAGCTATAAGCTATAGAGAAAGTGCTGACCTGCACTGGCAGAAGATTTCTCCTCCAAGAGTTTTCTATACCAGCACCTCTCAAAGTTTCTGGACTTAGGATCCCTTTATATTCTGAGAACTCCAAAGGGCTTTCATTTGAGGGTTATAGCTGTTGTTACTTCTCATACTAGAAATTAAAACTGGTATTTTAAAAATATTAATTCATTAAAAATTATGTTAATATAAATGATATTTTCACAAAAATTTGTATTTTCAAAAAATTTTGGTGAAAGGAGTGGCCTTGTTTCATATATTTTTGCAAATCTTGTTAGCGTCTGGTTTCATAGAACACAATTCAATTCTAGTATCTTCTACCTTCAATCTGTTGTGATATGCTATTTTGGTTTAAATATATGAAGAACATCTGTTAGATATGTAGTTAGAAAAGAGAAGAATATTTTAATAGGCAAATAATGTTAGTATTATTCTATAAATATGTTTTTACCTCAAGGACCCCCTGAAAGGGTCACAAGAACTCAGAAACAAACAACACTGAGAAATACTGCTCTATGTCAATTAAATTGAAGATTCCATTCCTATCTCTTTCCTAAATCCAATTGCAGTACTCTTATCAACTATACTACCCTCCCTCTTGAACCTATGTAGCATCCCACATCTCTCCCTATAGAGATTCCTGATGTCCCTCAAGTCTCAGCCCAGATACCTTTGAAGCTTTCTTTGACTGCCCAGATCTCTCCCCGCTTCAAAACTCTTGAACTAGGTCAACCTCCCTGTGAGATAGCTGTAACAAGCTTTAAAAAAAGGAAATACTTTACAAATAAATATTTTACAAATATGGAAACTGAGGTGCAAAAGGAGGCTGAATGATGACCGTTGGAGTTAGATTTAAAGCTAAAACTAGAATCCAGGTGTCCTGGTCCTCAGGCCAGAACTAGTCATCCACTTTTCCCTCTAATTTTAATACCACTTTTTACTCTGATTCTTTGCTGAAGTCAACACTATTATCAATGAGGAAACACAAATACTTTAACACCTAGAGTAAAGCCAAGAACCTCTTTGGGATGATACATCAAAGTAGCTGGTGGGGGAGAAGAAGGAGTTGGTTCTGATGAGCTATTTTAAAAGACAAGCATCCTTGACTGCAATCAGTCCATTAAAGTTCTCTCAGAGAGACTGCCTCCATCTCTGTTTAAGAGGTATACACCACTTTTGTTCATGCTAATTTTATTTCACCTAAATGAAAAGGTTAAGTGATTTACCTAGGGCTCTTCAGATTCACTGGTCTGCCCCTGTAGCACCCATGACCTCAATCTGGTCTTGCCTTCAATTTCAATTTTCATAGAATTATAGAGTACTAAAATTTGAAGATGGTCTCATCCAACCCACATGTAACGAAAGAGAAAAGTAAAGCCCAGAGAAGTTAAAATGACAGTTAGTTAGGGATAGCCGCCACAGCAGATTCCAGATCTACTGACTTGAACAAGTGTTCCTTTCACTCTCACAGTCACACTGCCTTGAGCAAAGGAGTAAATTATTCTGTTGCTGCCATTTAATTTAGTTCTGCTTTGGGAATATCTGTAAGAGATACTGAGAACAATACAAGTGATTTCCATAAATGCCTGCTGCCAGCATCTAGATCTGCATTGACAATGGATGCTTATAGGAAGTTACTGTTAATATCAAAGTTATTTTCATTAGTACATGACATCAAATTGTATTTAAGTTTGAACCCCCTCATTTTAAAAATGAGGAAATAGATTTATTTATTTTTAGTTTTCAACATTCACTTCCATAAGTTTTCAATTTTCTCCATCTCACTCCCTCCTCCCCAAGACAGCATGCAATATGATATAGGCTCTACATATACATTCCTATTAAACATATTTTTCACATTAAAAGGGAGGAAATTGAAGTTCAACCTCAATCCCAAAATGGCTAAGGGACTATTCCAAGGAGATATTGCTAGCTAGTGAGTGTCTGAGGCAGGATTCAGACCAACATCTTTCTATATCAAATTCAAAACGCCACCCACTAGACTATGTTACCTTCAGAGAGGCTGTGATAATAACAGCAACTAGCATTTATACAGCTCTTTAAGGTTGGCAAAGCCCTTTACAAATATTATCTCCCTTTATCCTTACAACAAACTTGAGACACTGTTGCTATAATCCTCGTTGTACAGATGAGGAAATTGTGTCAGACAAAGTTAAGTGATTTGCCCAGGTAAGAAAGCTAGTTAATGTCTTAAGGTTGGATTTGAATTTAAGTCTTTTTGATCCCAGCTCTGGAGATTTATTTACTACCACCTAGCTGTCTCTGACTTTCCCATATAAGTAGCAAGCTGGGCCATCTCCAGTTGTCTTGATTGATATCTGGCCGCTGGACCCAGATGGTTCTGGAGGAGAAAGTCAGGCTGGTAATTTTGCTGAGCCCTCCCTCTTCCAAACCAAAGTCAAATCCAAGTCATGTTATCCTCTCCCTGATGTCATGGTCCTCTTCAAGAATGAAAGCTAAACCACAACGACAAAAATAAGAAACAAGTTCAGGACTCAAACCCAGGTCTTCGGACTTCAAATACAGAGAGCTTTCCACTAATTCATTTGACCCACATGCAATCTTCTCCCCTTCAATCTCATCTATTGCTATGGAGGGCATCATCATTCTAGTCAACTGGCTTACAACACTGGAGTCATTGACTTGTCCAATTCTATTTCCCTCTCTCCCCATCAATGTCTACTAAACTGCCAATTCTGATCAATTCTACATCTAAAACTTCTTTTCCATGGGTCCTGTTCTCTCTACTCATCACCCTCTTCAAGCCCTCATCACCTGTTCCCTTGACCATTATAACATCCTAATTGACCTCTCTGTTCTCAGTCTCTCCCTTCTTCAATTCATCTTCCCCACAGCTATCAAAACAATCTTCCAAAGACTCAGATCTGATGGTGTTATTCCTGTTAAAAACAAAGCAAAACTTGACAGCCTGGAATTTCAGATCTTTCACAATATGGTGCCCACCTGTCTTTCCAGCCTCATTTTGTCCTACTCACCTTCAAAAATTCTACATTCCAACCAAATTAAATTACTAGTTATTTGCCATTTCCATGAATTCAGACAACTTCCCCTCCACCCTCTGTATCTTTAATGCATTCTTTCTTTATCTTCACTTATCAAAATTCTCATTTTCCTTCAAGACTCAGCTCAGGTGACACCTCCTTCATAAACTTTCTCTTGATTTCTCATCATTTGTAACCTCCTTTCTACACAGTCACATGGTCATCAGGGGCAGTGCTTTGCAGATTTGAATTATAAGAAATTTTGGTATTTAAGTATGCTAAGGAATGGTGTGATTGGATCTTATTGAGTTCCTTTTTGTTCTGAACCTTCTGTGTTAATGTATTGAAGTTTGCTATGTAATTCTATAGTTTCTAAAGTAATAAATTTTGGCTAGGTTGAATACCATTCTTATTTTTAACTTGTCACTTACACCAATATGCTAAAGGGATAATATGATGTAAAAGTTTTCTTTCTTTGCTCATGTCATACCTTTGACAAAAGTGTCTGTTAGCCCTACAAATGGGTAAGGTGGGGAAGAAGAAAAATGACCTGACTGTTCTGGTAGTTAATTCTGTAGTTTTTAAATAAAAAATACCCTCTAAACCAGGGTTTCTTGACATTTTTGTGTCATTGACTCCTTTAATAATCTAGTACTCTCAGAATAATATTTTAAATACATAAAATAACAGAGGAGTTACAGAGGAGACCAATTATATCAAAATACAGTTATGTAAATATTTTCCAATAAAACAAATTCAGTGACTCCCTTGAAGACAGGGACTACATATTTTTTGGTTTTATTTTGGTATCCCCCAAAACTTGGCACAATGTTCAACACTACCTGTTAAATGCCTGTTGGATTGAATAGGCTCATATATTTACAGATTTCGATATAGAAAGGATTTTATTATAGGTAGATTAGTTCATTCTTATTTACAGAGGAAAAAATAGAATCTCAGAGAAGTCAATGATTTGTCCAGGACCATACAAGGGAAGAAGCATTTATTAAACACCTACTATGTGGTCAGCACTGTGCTAAGCACTTTATCAATATGATCTCATTCAATTCCCACACAGGTAATAAAGTACAGAGGTGGGGTTCAAAGTCAAACCTTCTCCTCCAAACTCATCATTCACCTCTTGTGCTCATTTCCAACTTATCAAATATCCTTCCTAAAATGTAGTACCCAGGGGAAGCAAGGTGGCACAGTGAACAGAGCACCCGCCCTGGGGTCAGGAGGACCTGAGTTCAAATTTGGCCTCAGACACTTAACCCTTATTGGCTGTGTGACCTTAGGCAAGTCACTTAACCCTGATTGCCTTGCCTTCCCTGCTCCAAAAAAAAAAATGTAGTACCCAGATATCAGAACAGTATTTCAAATGTGGTCTGACCAGGGCGGAGTACAGTTTGAATTGTCACCTACCTCATTGTGGACATTATGTCTCTATAAATGTAGTCTGAGGTTGTATTGGCTTTTGGGATTGACAAATTATGTTGTCCCCTTGACCTTCACACAAACTACTGTCTAGCCACACTACCTCTATCTTTCTTTTTAGAGAAGGAAAAGAATTGGAATGAGAGTGAATATTCACATGAAGCTTCCTACTTTGCTTTTCTGTATTAAGAAAGTTTCATTTATTCATTTTCTATAAGATGAGAGATTTCTGTCCTGCTTCAGTGAACTAGGAATGTGATTTCCAGCAAAATACTTATTATAACAAAACTTCTCAACAACAAAGCAATTTATATGTTCTGAATATGTCTTCATATTCAGTTCAATAAACATTTATAAAGTATGTACCATGTTTAAGTAACTGTAATGGCGATAACTTTTTTTTAATGGTAGTTCCTGCTGTAAAGTATGTTTAAATTCTATTAGAGTTGGGGAAATATAGTACATATACTCAGATAAATAGAGTATAGGATAGAATATGATGCAATTGAAGTAGAGATACAGATAAAGTACTTGAAGTAAATCTGGGAAAGGAGAAAACATTGTTTAAAAGGGGGTGAGGTTGGAAAGAGGGTGAAGAAGGATCATAGGTTTCAAAGCAGGGATATACTGGTAATGTTTAACAATTGACTCTCCAGAAAAAACCCAAGACATACTTTTCCATTTAACAATTATTAATAACATTTTTCCGTAATTTTCTCAAGTCTAGAGTTCCTCTAGAAAATCAAGACAACAATAAATCAGGCCTAATTTATAGTTTGCAGATTTCTTAAATGTCCACACTGAAAACTTAACAATCTTCTTTTGATCTGGTTTGAGTTGGCTCCAGGACAGTCCTACCTCAGGGAGGAGGTGGCTTGTGAACTGAAACTTGAAACAAGACAAAAATTCTGAAAAATGGAGACTAGAGCTAGCATTCCTTGGGAATGGGAGATGATTTGAACACATGAATGGAGGCAGGACTCAACAGTCTAGAGCTGGGCAAAATATATATTCTTCCAGTATTGCCCCACTTCCACTGTTCATCCTGCCCATTTTGCCATCATGTTTGGTGTGAAATAAGGAGGAAGTTTTGATCTCACCATTTTATACAAGATCATGCACATAGCTGAACAAAGAGCAAGTTCAATTCAGCATTTTTAACCCCCTACAACAGCAGGTTTCAGTTATGCTTGTTGGTTTGCGCAGGATGTGAAAATACAGCAGTTATATTGCTTAGACTTGAGTCACAGACTCTGTCTTGGATTATAATCATGATAAATCACTAAAGGGGACAAGTTCAGCAACATCTGTTAAGTATTAGCCGAGTACATAAAGATAGACAAAGAGGAGACAAAACTCTCCGTTTGCTGATGACATGATGATTTACCTAGAAAATACTAGGGAATCAGCAAAGAAAGTAATAGATTCGGGTAATAGCTTCAGCAAAGTTAAAGGCTACAAAATAAATGCACAAAATCAACAACATTTCTACACAGTTACACCAAAATCCAAGAGGCAATAACAGAAATGAAGTCCCACTGCAAACAACTACAAAATGAATAATACATTTGGTAGTCAGTCTACCAAAGCACACTTGATACTTGTATAGATTCAATTACAAAAATCTTCCTTTAAGAAATAAAGGATGGCTTAAATAGCTGGATGAACATTCAGTGCTCGTGGCTGGGGGCTCTGCCAATATAACCAAAATGACAATACTACTAAAGTTAATTTGAGGGTTTAATACTATAGCAATCCTACTACCAAAGGGCTACTTTAAGAGCTATATAAAATACTAACAAAATTCATTTGGGAGAACAAAAGATACATAATATCAAAGGAAATAGTGAAAAAGGTAGGAATGAAGGGGAAATAGCACTTCCAGATGTCAAGCAATATTGCAAAGCAGCAATCATCAAAACCATTTGGTACTGGTTTAAAAATAGAAAAAGGAGACCCACGTAACAGACTTGATGAGAAAGAATCAGAAATAATTGAACTCAATAATTTAGTGTTAGATAAACATGAAAACCTACACTATTTAGGAAAAAACTCCCTATTTGATAAAAATGCCTGTGAAAAAATGTAAAGCAAGTTGCAGAAATCAGGTTTAGACCAATATTTTACACTATATTCCATAATAAATTAAAAATAGTTATGTCAACTAAATAATAAGTGAAACACCATTAAAGAAGAGAGGGACATCATATACCTTTCAAAGATACTGTTAGGTAATGAATTCTTAAATGAAAGACAGGGGCAATAACAAAAGATTAGATAATTTTGATTCTATGAAATTGAAAAGCTTTTGAACAAGCAAAATGAATTCATCTAGGGGAAGGAGGGAAGCAGTGAGTAGGAAAAGACCTTTACATCAAATCCTCATCTCTGACAAGGATTCAATATTCAAGCTATGTAGACAACAAACAGAAATACATAAGACCAAAAGCCATTTTCTAATAGAAAAATGGTCAAATTATTTGAAAAAATCATTCTCAAAAGAAGAGTTACAAACTATTAATAACCATATAAAAGAATGCTCCAAACCACTAATAATAAGAGAAAAATAAATCAGAAGAATCCCTGGGTTTTAATTGCACCCACTAAACTGGTAAACATGACAAAAGATGAATCAATGTTTGAAGGTTTGTGGGAACATAGGCACACAATGTATTGTTGGTGGAGCTGAGAATTGGTAGAACCATTCTGAAAAGGAATTCAGGAACTGCAAAAAAGAATAACATTAATAAAGTGACTAAAATTATCCAGACCCTTTGACCCAGAGACTCTATTGCTAGGCATGTATGCCCCAAGGAGTTCATTAACAAAAAGACTTCATGCACACCAAAATCTTTATAGCAACATTTTTTTCGTAGTAGCAGAGAACTGGAAACAAAGTGGGTGCCCATCAGTTGGGAAAGAGCTAAACAAACTATGGTACATGAATATAATGGAATATTATAATGCCATAAGAAACTATGAACATGATGAATGCAGAGAGGGACATAGAAAGACATATGAAACTGACACGAAATGAAGTAAGCCTAACCAGGAAAACAATATACCCGACTATAAAAATGTAAATGTAAAGAACATCATGAAATACTGGGAACTGAATGTCATTAAAGTATAAAGAACTTAGATGTGAGATAGAGATGTGAGAAGACTCCTCCCCCACCATGAAATTCTGAATATGCCATCAGATTTTTTTTCAGTGCATTGATTGGTTTTGCTGTATTTTTTTTCTTCCTTTTTAAAAGAAGTCTTTGTTATAATGGACAGATGTGTGGGAGGAGGAAGGGGAAGGGTACAAAGACAAATATATATGATGCAAAAAACAGAAGATAGCAATAAAAATAAATTATTTTAGAAAAAAAGTAGTTGTCAGTCTCTGCGAGTCAGCTGTTTGATTCTGGTTCCTGAAAGTACAATGTTCTAGATTGGATATGTCTATATTTAATTAATGGAAATTAAAATTAATTTTCCAAGATAATGTTTTGAGAACTTCATATCACCCTCTTGAGATCACAGGAGAAACTCCCAAGAAACCAGCACCAGGAATCATCATTTTAGCATAAGTCAATACAGCAGGAGTGAGAATTCATGAATCCAACATTGAATTCTCAAATTATGATAAAGCCAGGCAGACCACATATTAGCTTGGAACACTCTTTGTCCTGACTGCAGGCCAAGTGCTTTTAAAGTGATTTTTAATGGGGGATAATCATTCATCACAAGTTAGCAGAGGACAAGTTAATGTATGTCAGCTAAGTATTAGCCTAGTGCTTTCCAATATGCTTGTTCATTCCTGCCACTATTTGATTTGGAATAATCTTTTCTGCCCCCTCAAAGTGCTGCATTGCATATTTCTGATTAAAGGGAATTAAAATTAATTCTATGTGAACAAATGTGAGAGAATTTCATAGCACCAAAGCTAACAAAAAGTATGAAATGTTCTCTGCTAACTCAATACAAATTTTCTTTTCCAAGAAAAATTCCTTTTTGAGATCACTAGAGACACCCCTGAGAGTTTAGCCTTTAATGCTGGAAGACTGAAGTTGTTTAGATGCTGTCAATAGTCAGGACCTTGGGGCAGGTGGCTGTCCATCACCTATCAAGCAGTGTCTCATATCTACATCCCAGATGGTTTTCTAAAAGTGCATGTGTCAATCATGATATGTCATTCATATGATTTCTCCCCACCTATTGACCACAGTAGGTCCTTCCTTTCCAAATCCAATGTGACATCAGGAACCAATTCCATTTAGCAATAATTTAAAGAGGCTAGGTAATAACATGGTAAACAAACACCGCAGTTACATACATCACAAAGTACTTCCATTCTACATCCCGGTTCAACCCTTCCAGGCAAACAGCACACTTCCTCAGGCTGAAGCCTGATTTGCTTCTCTTTTGCCTCTCAACCAAAACATGAAAGTAAGGGGAAAGCTAACAGGGAAGTCTATGTCCTCTAAATAAGAATTCTTATTTATTGGTAAAGTGGAAGTGGGACACAGGTAGTTAACTAAGAAAAGGTTGTTTACACCTATACTGAAGAGTCCATCAGTGAAAAAGCATTTATTAAAGCCCTGTGGACAACTGGTTGCACAGGGGATAGAACACCAGGGGCTTGAGTCAAGAAGACCTAAGTTCAAATTCAGCCGCAAATACTTACTAGCTGTGTGACCCCGGCTAAATCACTTACCCTCTGTTTGCCTCAGTTTCCTCAACTGTAAAATAGGGGTAATAACAGCTTCTACCTCTCAGGGTTGCTGTATAATATTTATACAAGATAGTATTTGTAAAGTACTTAAGACAATTCCTGGTACCTAGTAAGTGCTACATAAATGTTTATTCCCTCCTTCCTTACTATGTGCCAGGTATTATGTTAAGTACTGGGGATTTTCTTGGTCAAACACAATATCAGGATATAGGATTCAGGGTCCCAGGAACTCTGCTCCATGGTTTGATTCTCTGCTGTATTTCAGTTTGACTCAAGTACTTGTCTTTCCCCTAACACCAACTTCACTGGAAAAATATGTCCTAGGGCCAATGCCACCCAGTGCCAGGAAGAATGTTGTGACAGAGATGTGCCCTCTAGCTCACCAAATTCCCTCAGCTTTCTCCCTCAAGTCCCCACATGTCACATCTCTCTCTTTGTCCATCCTCTTTGTCTAGTGGGGAATGCCAAAGGTGTGGATGAAGCCATATCACGACGTTAGAGCACTGTCAGTTACGATTAGGACTCTTGTGGGTGAAAAAAGACAACAATTTTTCTATCTTAACTTGTCTTTCCATTTGATTGAAATAGATTTCATTCCTTCTTTTATTTTCTGTCTATAAGGCATGAGTGACATCCACTCCAACAATATTTTCATAATTACTCCTGACCAGAGAGTGGTATGTTTGACCGGAGAGAGTCACCTGACTTCTACCTTATGTTAATATATCAAAAAATGAAGAAATCTCTGAGTTTACTGAGGGTGAACAATCCCAGATCGCTACAGATGAAGTAACTTGTAGGAACCTTGCCAGGGAGAGGTGAAACACCAAGGATGAAATGAAGCCCGCAGATCATACTGAACTCCTTTGATTTCTTCCACAAATAAAGGAGTTGTATTTCAAAGGGGTGGATTTTGCAGCCAAGCCTGGAAGAGAATGAGAAATTCTGCAACTCGTGACTTCTGGGAATTGCAGTCCTGAACATACAGCACTGTTTTCTTCTTCCTGCCTTGGAATTTCTCAGGGTAGCTGAGCCAGGATAATGCTCTAAAGGACTAAGAATGAGTTTTAATTTTGCAATTTAGCAGTACCTATGACACAGTGGTTCCTCACCTCTCCAGCAGACATAGACTAAGGGGGGGGAGAGAAAAAAAGAAGGGGGGAGGAGAGGGAAGGGAGAGAGAGAGAGAGACCTTGACCTGTACATGTGGCTACCGTGACTGAGCTGCCACATAGGAGAACCCAACTCTGTAGGGCAGGTAAGGGGTAACTGGAACAAACTACTCCTTGGCAATCAATTTAAGTACATCAAAGGTTTAGGCCCCTCTCCCCTGTGCCTGATGCTGACAAGCATTCAATATGATTTTCTCTATTTCTTTGTGCTGTTTCTATTTCCTGATTTTGTTTTCTATAAAAATTATGATTAATAATCTTATTTTTATACATGTCTTAAAATTAATTGGGGCTAAGGTAGGGTAGAGAAGAGCAATGGAGGATACCAATGACTAGCTTGATGTATACTTAAAAAAGAAATAAAAAATGTGTTAGAGGATCATACAGAATGCTAGAGGTACTTGACTGGGGGCTGAGCTGACTCAGAGAGAAACTTTTTTTTAAAAATTAATTCTTGATAAATTCCCTAAAAGGACTAAATCTAGGGATTTTTTCCTTTTGTCTTAGGCTAAAATCTATTTTATTTTGCTGTCTGGGACAAGGCTGGGGGCTGTGAAGTCATGTTTTCTTATTCCTCCTTTTCTCCCCCTGTGCTCTTTTAAGTGGAGCCTAGAGTAGTGACTAGAGAGTTGCTCAAAACACTGCCTGACACATTTTTTGTTAGAGTTGTTCAGTTGTTTTCAATAGTGTCTGACCTTCCGTGACCCTATTTGGGGTTATCTTGGCAAAGATACTGGAGTGGTTTGCCATTTCCTTCTCCAGCTCATTTTACAGATGAAGAAACTGAGGCAAATGGCTTAAGTGACTTGCTCAGGGATACACAGCTAGTAAATGTCTGAGGACAGGTCTGAACTCAGCAAGATGAGTCTTCCTAACTTTAAGACCAGCACTCTATCTATTACATCCCCTAGCTGCCCCAGCTGGCACATAATAGGCTCTTAATAAATACTAGCTGACTGAATGGTTGGAGGGGAGATGTGTGACCATACCTGGCCAGTACCTCTCCATCCTTACAGTGGGAGAGAGCCAAAAGTGTGAGGACTTTATTTTTAAGTTTCTCTTACACCACCAAACCTTTTCTACAGATTTGCCTGGTAGCTGCTATAGAAGCAGCATGAAAAGAATATAAACCACTTTTGGGGGAGGAAGTGGGGTGAATTGTGATTTTTATCAGTGTAAGGAGTTTTCTGGTAAACAAATTCCTACCAACAGAGATTTAGATCTGTTCTGCAACTTATTTGCCTGGTACATCGAAATGTTAAGTGATTTTCTCAGGTTCTCACAGACAATATATGTTAAATGTCCTGACTCTGAAGACAGTTTCCTGCCAACTACATTATGCAGATTCTTACTTAACAGAAAAATCTATTGCCTCAGATACTATAAAGTCAAATAAAAAAGCCACATCAGCAGGAA
>CM053769.1:73633654-73681601 GCA_028658325.1 Potorous gilbertii
TGGTGACCTGCATGGCCCTCCCTCAGTCAAAACCCAGTCATCCTTCATTTTCAAAGAAGATCATGGCATCAGAGAAATGCTGATTTGCACTTGACTGTATTTTGATTGAGGGAGGACTGAACAGGTCACCAGCCTCACTTTCTCCTCCTGAGCCATCTGGATCCAGTGACCGGACTGGTCCAGTTTTGGTAATGAAGATGAAGAGGAGGAAGGATGTATTCCTGCAGGAGGTTGCTCCTTTTACTTTTAGATTTCTCTTATTGTTTAAAATTTTTTAAATAATATGAGATGAAATCTGCCTCCCTATAACTTCCATCCATTGATTTTGCCCTCTGGCACTTGCACTAATCAATCAATTAGTTAACAATTAATAATCAATCAGTTAGGCAGTTAGGCTGTAGTGGTGGATAGATGTTGGACCTTAAGTCAAAAAGTCAACTTGAGTTCAAGTACAGGCACAGACACATGCTAATTGTGTGACCTTAAGCAAGTCACTTAAACTCTGTCTACCACCTATAAAATTGAAATAACAATAATGGCAGCTATTTCCCAGGATTGTTATGAGGATAAAATGAGACAATATTTGAGAAGTGATTTGCAAGCCTTGAAGTGCTATCTAAGTGCTAGCTACCAGTAGCATTCATTGGCTAACTACTCTGTGTCAGTCGCTAGGAAAACACAATCCCTCTTGCAAGGGACAACCCTAAGAATACTGCAAAAACAACTATTCATGTCCTTTTCTTTAATAGTTCATTCACGCCTTCTTCATGTAACATAATTTCCAAATTCCTCACTCTCATGATCATCCTCCTGCAGACTACTCCATCTTATCAATGTCTTCCCTAATATACGATATCCAGAACCTGTGGTCTAGCCAACAAGGCAAATGATGGAACTATTAATTATTTCTTTTGTTCAGGGATGAGAGAAGATGCTACACTTCTATAAATATGATCCAAAATCCAATCAGTTTTTGGTCAGCCATGTCACACTTCTGGATTGACATCGAAGGACTAAAATCCCATCCCCACCCTCCTTAGAACTTGCTGTCTAACCAACAATATCTTTTTCATTTCTTTCCATTTGTTCTGGTAATTTTTTTAACCTAAATGCAGAACTTTATCCCTGTTAAATTTTATCTTATTAAATCTAACCCATTGTTTTATCCTCTTGATTATTTCCAATTCATATATATATATATGTATAATATACATATGTATATTGTTTGTATGTTTTCATTTGCATGTTATCTCCCTCATTATACTTTGAATTCTTTTTTTGTTTTTGTTTTTTTTAATTTGTTTATTTAACTTAATTTATTTGTTTATATTTTGAATTCCTTGAGAGCTGGAACTGCCTTTTCCCTTTCTTTGTATCCTCAGAACTTAGCAAATTGCCAGGCACAAAGGAGGCACTTAATAAAAGTTTATTAACTAATGGGCAAGATGCTTGTATCCCAATTCTGCTATATAAATGATTGAAACTATCTCCACCCCATCCCTCCCATTCTCCCTTCCTCCAGCTCTGGGTCATCTGTAGATTTTATAAACATGTTGTTGATGGGGTGTTTGGGTGCATGTACTTAGACCCCAATTCTAAAATTGCATTTCTCTTTAAAAATCACATTTCTCTCTAGCCTCAAAACACTTATCCCAGGCAGTTTCTCCCCAGCCCAAGGACACAGCCTGCCCCAGCAACAACTGTTATCTCTCTTCCTGACACAATAGCCAGCTGCACCTATAGAACATATTAGACTGAACCAGCTGTGTACTGGCTGATCTGGCTATGCACTGGGTCATAACAACATTTACTTCTCACGGACCAATCATCTGCATCCTAGACTTAGACATACGTATACTCCCTTAGATTTATCTTGTCTAACAAGACATTGATGAGAGCAGCCTGGTATTCCTGATTGCCAGTTGACTTAGTGACATTTCAGGTCTAAAACCACACCTCCAGGTAGCACACCTCTTGCGCTATTTCCCGAGGAACTCTGGGTAAAATACCTGTGTAGTAAATACTAAAAGTGCATGTTCTTAACCACTTCTTCTTCTTCTTAACTTCTTAACCACTCCCTAACTGCCTCTTGAATCACTTAATTAGCATATTTGGCCCCTGTTTTTTACTATAGAATATCCTATATAAACTTTACCTATATACCTCTAAGGTTGTAGATTCCCTAAGAACTCTTGCCCACTGAAAAATATAACAAATCTTCACCCTGATCTCAAGAATGCTTGAGTCACATTCCAAGTGACCTGTCCCTATACTCCCATCTTTGTGGGGGTCTTACCCCGCTCCCCACTTCCAGCCCTCATCACCATGAGTTACTGGTTAAAAATATTAACCAGGACAAGGCTATGGACAGCACCCTATAGCATATCACTAGATACTTCCCTACTCTTCTTACCATAATTAGGAAAACAGCAACATTAAATTAAGACAGCAAGAAGCCAGCAACTGCTGCCAAAGTCCCTGGTGAAGGCTCTCTCCTATTCTGAGGGTGCCTGCAGACAACTCTAAACTAGTTTTATTAATTTAGAGCTGAATGTACTTACTGTCAGGAAGGAGGTCCAATGCCAAGGGAGACCACTCTATGCTAGAGCAATAAAGAGCTTAGGAATTGGGTTACTTGGGTGGCTTCCCCTGTATCAATTGTTTTATGTGCCTCTCAGCAAAGTTACACTTAAAGACTTAAGCATAGGATACACAGCAAAAAGTTGGCAAATGATGAATTTGCACTTGGTTGTTTCAATCCTATCAACTTTTCTTGACCCCATTTGGGTCTTTCTTCGCAAAGATACTGGAGTGGTTTGCCATTTTCTTCTCCAGTTCATTTTGCAGATGAGGAAATTGAGGCAGACAGGGTTAAGAGACTTGCCCAGGATCACACAGCTAGTAAGTGTCTGAGGTCACATTTGATTCTACGCCTAGTGCTCTATCCACTCTACCACCTAGTTGCCCCAATTATATCTCAAACAATGCTTTCTGAAATTTTCCCATGTCTTTTTTGTTGAGTGTGCCTTTGTCAGAGTCTGTGGGATCTCATAAGTCAGTGACTGCCAAATAGTGCCAGCATAACATAGAAGACTACTCTCCTATTCTCAGAACCCAAACTGAGGGAATATAACACAAGTTTAGTATAGTATGGTTATGGTATAGTGGATATAACATAGCATAGTATGGTATATACATGTATAAATATACATGTATGTATATATGTAGGTTGTCTAAATATATAGAAATGCCTTACAGGTGGTATGAATAAATTCTATCTTAAGTCTGGTTTACCTCTTTGGAGAGTAGGAGAAGGTTATGATGTCATTCTCAACAGGTTAGTTGAGAGGAGGGACTTGCCAAGATTGTCAAGGTTAGGAGCTCACTTCCCCAGTTTCCAAGATATGTATTGAGCTAGACATATCTATGGCCTACTTTTCCAGTATCTCTAATCTGAGAGTGTGATAGGTTCAGTACAATTTAAGGAGAAGGCAAATACCCCTTAGTTTACCCTTGGTAGCTTGGCCCCATCTCACCAAGCACCAGTTACACAAAAGACCAAAATAAAGAGTAATAGTGAGGAAATTCATTTATCCAAACAAATGGAAATTGGAGGAGTTCAACAGGTTAGACTATATCCTCCCAAACTTCAGTTTCCTTATCTGTAAAATGAAGGAATTGGTCTTGGTAGCCTCTTAGTTCCCTAAATCTATGCTTATAATCAGTAAAGTATATATGCTTATAATCAGGTTCACAACATTTATACCACCTCACTAATAGGTGGGGACTAGGTCAACATGAACTATTATTCCTATCAGAGTGTGAACTTAAACATTTGTGGAATTGGCCTATCAGTTTATACAGGTGTAGCATCAGGGATTAAGAAGAGAAATCTTGGCAGGTTGGAAAGGCAGGAATGAAATAGAACTAAGGTATTAAAAGTGAACCAAGAACCTCAGTCTCCCACAATGTGACCATGCTGGACCCACTCACGTCAACCCTTGTTTTAAATATAATGGCCCCTGGCCTTCTGGCTGCAATAGTACAGGCAGCACTACCCTTACCTCAACTAGAAATTGAGACAATGCACCTCCCTGCCCTCAGGGGGCTTAATGTTACATCCAGGGCCCTTAAAAAACCACTCCCAAGACTTATAGAATGTCCAAGAGAGGAAAGGACCTTCATAATCATCTAGTTTGAGTTCCTAATTTTACAGATCATAAGCTCACATGATCATAGATTTAGAGCTGGAATAGATCTTAGAAGCCATGAAGTCCAACTCTCATTTACAGGGAGGATAAGTGACTTCCTTGGACACCTAAAATGTCATAGGATGTCTTGGGATGACTATCATTTCAAATTTACTAAATAACCAGACTGTTCCTCCTGCCAGCGAGAAGGTACCAGACATAGTTATGGCATCCAAGAAGCCCAGGGAAATGAAAAGCTGACATATAAAGTTCTCCTGGTCACCTTCCCTGGGGTCAGTACATCAGCAGAAATATAGCCACATCAGGTGACTCTGAGGGATTTTACAACAAATGTCTTTTCCAAACTCAAGAGGCTCTCCCAGGTCTGAGTTTCTCTTCAAAAGGACAATGATAGGGTCTAGGCTTTCCTTCTCCGTATGTCCTTCACTAATAGCTGACTCTGTAGACATCTAAGGGAAGCACAATGACCAGCCCAAAGTAACACAGGGAGTCAGTGGCAGAGTCCAAATGCAATCCCAGGTCTTTGACTCAAAATCCAATGTCATTTCTGGAAGATAATCTGAGAAATTCCCATGACACCTAGAATGTCTATCACCTTGGATGAGGGATCACAAAGTCCCAAGATTCAGATGTAGTGACAAGGTAGACAGAGCTGACCAGCATTCTCCTGGTCATGCGCATTTAAGGTCAAGAGGCCTTGAGTATCATATTGAGGAAACCCAAGTCATTTTTATTTCACTGTCAACTCTACTGCTCAGTCTTCAAACTTCTCCACCTTCTTACCATCAACTTTTTCACTCTGGAGATGCCCCTATCCCATGGCCCTCTCTTCTGGATTGATGATTCTCTGGTCCAGATTCCTCTTTCTAAATCTCTTTATATGTTGTGGTCTTCCATTAGAATTTAAGCTCCATGAGGGTAGGGGCTGCTCTTTTTTTTGCATTTGTAGCCTCAGTGCTTAGCATGGTGGCTAGCATAGTAAGTGCTTAACAAATTCTCTATCTGCGTATCTATTGATCGATTGATTGATCTATCTATCTTTGATTTTAAATCTTCATCTCAGGGGAAGAACACCAAAGATAAAGAAGGTATAAAAGTCATCAGTACAACTCTTTTAGCAAGGCAGGATGATGTAATGGCCCTTCATATAAATCAATCTTCAAGAGAAGGGCAAGGAAGAAAGATCGATGGAAAAAGGATACAGAGATCAGATAAGGAGCACTACACAAAGAATAGACCTCATTTTGCTCCAAATAGCAAACATTGAGAGAAGTAGTCAACCCCAGGAGTGTCAATGCCAATTATAAATACATTGGCAATTTTTGAGGAGCGGGAGGAAGAGAATTTGGAATGCAAATTTTTTTAAATGAAAGTTAAAAAATTTTACGTATGATTTAGAAATATTTAATAAAATAAAAATATACTAAAAAAAATAAATAAATACATTGGCAATCACTGAGGAGAAAATGTCCTAGCAGGTGTGTACCAGTTCCCTCCAGATAGGGAAGCCAAATCATGTAACACCATGGAGGGAAAGGGAAAGGGGATCTTAGAAAAGCAGAATATATAACATAATCAAGAAGTCAGTGACCAGCACAATGTGTAAATTGTTGATTCATTTTCTTTTTTAATTATTTTACAAGGTATGACTCTGGGTAGGGCAGAGGAAAAGAGATCAGAAATAAAGATGATTGAGGAATAAAATTCTTTAAAAGAAAGGGATTCAATTTAAAAAATATATGTGTAAGGCACTACTATGAGTAGGCAAATAGACAAAACTAAAAATGGTCCCTGACTCCATGCTTACATTTCACTTGGGAGATATAACATTTAAAGAGATAAGTAAAATACAAAATAATATGAGAAAATAGAAAGCCAGAGTAACTAGGGAGTTTAGGACAGGCTTCCTTATGAAGGTGGTACCTGATCTGAGCCTTGAAGGAAACCAACTTTTCCAAGAGGTATAAGCATCTTTGTATCACAAGGTTAATGACAGCTCTGTCCTTAGGGACACTTTCTGATCTCCTTAATTCTCTCTCAGCACTCTTGTCTCAGAAGTAATGGAATCCTGACAGTCAAGGGTCACAGGACTCTGACACAAGTTGACATTGATTTGGTACCATGGTTCATTACTATCTACATTTCTTCGTCTGTTTCAGAGGATATCATGAGAAACTTTGTCAAATGAATTACTGAAATTCAGACATATAATGTCTATAACATTTCCCTGTTCTATCAGCATAGTAATGCCATCGAAAAAAGAAATAAGATTGGCTCATTGAGTGTGTTGTTGTTAAGCTGTTTCTGTCATATCCAACTATTCATGACTCCAATTGGGGTTTTCTTGACAAAGATACAGGAGTGGTTTACCACTCTTTCTCCAACTCATTTTACAGATGAGGAAACAGAGGTAAACAGGTTTGATGACTTGCTCAGGGTCATGCAGCTAGTAAGTGTCTGAGGTCATCTTTGAACTCAGGAAGATTAATATTCCAGACTTCAGGCCCTGTGCTCTATCAACTGAGTCACATAGCTGCCCCTGGTTTGTTATGAGTTGATCTTAATGAACACACTGATACCAATGATAACCACTTCTAATTCTCCATGCTCATAAACTAACTATATGCTAACTATAACTATTAATTCCCTATAAATATATGTATATAAGCAATATATAGGCAGTTAGATAGAAGACTGTTCCTGGACTCAGGGAGACTTGATCTCAAACCCAGCATCAGATGCTTGCTAGCTGTATGACTTAGGGCAAGTCATTTGAACTCTTTGCTACTCAGTTTCTTCCTCTGTAAAATGGACATAATAACAGTACCTACCTCCCCAGGTTTTGTTGTGAGGATACAATGACATAATACTTGTAATTTATTGTTGAGTTTCTTAGTCACATCTAACTCTTTGTGACCAATTTGGGGTTTTCTTGGCAGAGATACTGGAGTGGTTTGTCATTTCCTTCTCCAGATCATTTTACAGATGAGGAAATTGAGGTAAACAGGGTTAAGTGACTTGCCTAGGGTTAGTAAGTGAACTCAGGAAGAGAAGCTTCCTTGACTCCAGGCCTAGAATTCAATTCACTGTGCCATCTCGTTGCCCCTCATTTGGTATGGATTGTGCTTAATGAACATACTCATACCAAGTGATAACCACTTCTAATTCTTCATGTTAACAAACTAACTGTATTCTAATTATAGCTAACTAAATACTAACTCTAGATAAATTGTGTGTGTGTATACACACATACATATGTAAATTATATAAACTATATTCATGAGAGAACAGGATCCGAAGTCAGGAAGACTTGAGTTCAAATCCAACATCAGACACTTACAAGCTGCGTGACCCTGGACAAGTCACTGAAAAGCTCTGTGACTCAGTTTACCTATCTGTAAAATAGACATGATAGCACCTGCCTCCCCAGGGTTGTTTTGGAAATTAAATGACATAATATTTGTAATAGTACTTTGCAAACCTTAAAGTGTTATATAAGTGCTATTTATTATCACAAGTATTTTCACAAGGATGGATATTAAATTCAACTGTCTGGGTATTAACAACACTTTTCTCCTCTTTTTGAAAACTGGGATATTTGACTGTCCTCAGTCTTCTGGTAGCTCTTTAGATCTCCATGATTCCTCTACCATTATTGACAAGAGTTCAAAGATCTTTGCTGCAAATTTTTTTTCCATGTCCTGAAATACATAATTCATCCAAGCCAGGAAAACTTATTTAGAACACCATAATGTTCTTTTTTCCTCACCTATCTTGGTCGTCTACTTTGTGTGATGTATGCCCTTTAACCCTTCTCACCCTGAAGTTAATGACCCTAACCTTTATTTAGCACATTAAGATTTGCAAAAAGCACTTTGCATACAACTGGTTCTCAGAGAAAACCCTATGTGATAGGTCTCTACTTTACAGATGAGGAAATTGAAACTGAGAGAGGTTGGGTAATTTGCCCAAGGATACATAACTAGTAAGAAACTGAGGCAGGGCTTGAACTCTTAGTCCAGTACTGTCCACACTGGCTAGCTGCCTCCAAGTTAACTGTTCTTGATAGAAATAATAGTCATTTAACCTCTCTAAAATGGAGTTTCTTCACCTAGAAATGAAGGGGTGGACCTCTAAGGTCCTTTACAATTCTGAAGTTTGGTGACACACATACATCTCACCTTCACCCCCACACCAATCCAAAATTAGAAAGAGGAGCTCAAGTCTGAATTCATACTTAGAAAGCAGGGCCAAGATGGTGGGATAGCAGGAAAAGTATATCAGCCTCTACCTCCCCACCCACCCTCACAAAAAACTTCCCCTAAATAGATCTAGAAAATGCACCAGATTGAATCCTGATGGGCAGATCCATTTAAAAGTTACCATAAGTCATTTTTCTAGGCATAGGGAGTTAAACAGAGAGGTGTGCCGATCCTGGGGATGGTGCGATGGTGTCTGACCAGAAACTCAGCTACCTGTGTTCCCAGGGAGAGCCTGGGCATCAGAGCAACAGGAGGTCCCAGACCCATACCAGGGTCTTGTGTCAACTGGTCACTTTGTTGCATACTCCCCAGATCTAGGGCAGGGGAGTTCAAGGGTAGTATTGCCAAGTATGGAGCAGAGAATGACCCTGGGCTGTGTATAACGAGTGGGGCAGGCAAAGAAACAAGCAGCAGTGTGACTTGGACCCCAGGAGGAGGACAAGTCTTAGTTCCAGCTTCTAACCCACTCTGAAGCCTTCAGAGGAATAACCCAACACAAAGGAAAGCCTGCAGATCTGACACTCTGAACCAAATGAACTTCCCAGCTGGCCAATAGTGACTGAGTCCAGCTGCAGTCTACTACTGTTCAGATCCAAGTCCAAATCAGAAACTTAAAGAGGCCACACCAGCACAGTCTGAAATCTGACGTTGCCCTGGGTCAGACAAGGCAGATCGCTTGAGAAATGGAGGACACAGTGGAAACAGAAAGAATCCATATGTCACCTCCTGAAAGAAATCCCAAAGTGAAAACTTTCAAAACTCAGAGCATCTAGGACAATGAAAAAATACTGCAAGCAGCCAGAAAGAAATACAAGTGGTTCTGTTTTGTGGAATGGTGTGTGGTTATAATTTTTCATTGCTCTCTTTGGATGCTCTCCTTCTCATTTCTCCTACCAAGCCCTATCACAGCCTCTTGTGCATCTGAACTTGACTGGGAACCCCTTGTTGATGCCTATGGCCATTCTCCCAAAGTGGTTTGGGGAATGGAACATCCTGATTACCTTCTGTATGTCCCAGTGAAGTCGAGGAAGTCTCATTAAACTCATTGGTTTTTTTTTTTAATTCTGAATCATCATTCTTTCTCTTACCCTCATCCAAGGAATTCTTGTAACAGAGGAGATAGGGTAGGGAGGATCCCCATAAGATTTCATTCTCTCCTCTCCTTTATCACCAGTTTTGATCTCCCTCCTAAATTTCTATTAGACATTTCTATTTGAATGTCTTGCTGTAAAGCTTGCTTGTAAGTTTTGGTATGATGTCTCCCTTCGACAGTCTAGTGAAATCCCTTCTCAGAGAAATGTTTTTAAATGCAAAAAACAAAATACATAGGAATATAAATGAAACTAATTATTTTAAAATACAGTTATAAATTTTTTTTAAAAAATTCACAAAGTCTAGGTTAAAAATTTCTGCTATCAAAGTAAGTAGACAATAGTTACATTTAAATCCTGAGCAATATTCTGATTAGTACAAATAATTAGTCCCCATGATGTCATCATATATATTCAGATGAACAGGAAGTTATAAATATGTAAAATATGATCTTTGATTTTAGCCCAGTATTAACATGCAGTGTGTTTTCAAAATAACTGTTCTACAATGCTGAGCAAGTCACTTAATGTCTAGATGACTCATGCTTGTGCCCAAAGTTCTTGTTGTTAGAGTTTCTTACACTAACCAAATCATTGATCCTTCATATGTTGGTGTGTCTTATAACCTTAAATATTACATATCTAAAGCCAGAGTTCTCATATTTTTCCCCTTGGACCAGCTGCTATTTTCTGTTAATGTTAACATTATTTTCATTTTTCTCATTTTCCTTATCTGGGACCCTTACTGCTTCTCCATCTATGTACTCTCTACCTAAAGATACAAGCTTTATTCCTCCAAAAGGAAGTCTTCTTAGACCTCTCCAACCCTCAATGAGGTCTCTCCTACCTCTGAATTGACAATTCATCATACTCTGCCTTGTGACACCTTGGGTACTGTTAAATTGAACTGCCATTTATCTCTTGTCTTGTTACTTTTTTTCCTTGTGTTATGTCTCGTTTCTCTATCCAGACCCAGGGTTCTTAACCTTTCTTGTGCCATAGATTCCTTCATGATCTCTTCTCAGAGTAATGTTTTTAAATGCAGAAAAAGTACAAAGGACAAAAATTATACTAGAAAAGTTATTAAAATATTTTTAAGAACAAATTCATGGAATCCATATGAAGAACTCCTTATGTAATCTGTAAATTCTTGAAAGGCAAGCTCCATGCCTTGTGTTTAGATTCCTTCATAGAATCTTGGATTGTCATGTCTTGCACAACAAAAGTTGGCTAGGTGCATGGATGGAGAGATACACAACGAAAAGCCAATGCCATAGTGATAAACCTCAAGAAAAGAGGAGTAAAAAAATCCCAAAAAGAACAAAAGCAGGCTGCCTAAGCTCTGTGCCAGGTGGCAAAGAAGATAGAAGTATTTGACTGCTCCCTGGAAAATAACCTCTCTGCCTTCAGGATCTGGAACAGATCTGGCTTTCTGGAACAGAACTCTGACAGCCCTAGCATCTGCTGAGCTGCTCTTTAGGATTTGCATCCATTTGCATAAGATTTTAAAGTCAGAACAGGAGGAAATTTGCCCTGTGTTATATATGTTTGAGCAAAGAGAAGTAGAGATTTTAGTGGGGGGTGCCAGGACAAAGTTTGCAAAAATGTATTGCAAATATGGAGTGGATGACATTTGCACCCTGGGGTGCTGGTTGTGAAAGGAAAAGAAAATTAAGCAGTTGTATCCCCTGCACAAGCCAATGATCATTTTTCAGATCCCCTTGTAAAAACATATCATTTGGAGTAGGCCTCTGTCTGATTTGTCTTTCCGCTGATTAGTAGTCTCACTTTCCCAGGTTTATCTCAAGAATCGGAACCAAAGAGAGTAACGAGTTTCCAATTACCAACCCAAGGACTGCCAGGAGGAATCTGCAATTACAAAGATTTTGTGAAAATTTTTGTTCAATGGTGGCAAGGTTCAGAAAATTCATCATCGACTGAGGTGAAATTAACAACATTAGCTGTCTTTGCCTATTCTGTGTCTATCTCAAGTGAGATTTTGATTAACTTTGGGAGATGATGTGCAATAAGCACAGATAAGTGTTTATATAGCACATTATAAACACATTTGAACTGAAAAGTTGTAAGTTCACCTGAGAAAGCAGAAGAACAAGGATGCTGATGTGACCCCAGAAATCTGCGGCAAGTTTGTCTGTACTAGGCCAACAGAAACTCTGCTGTGACTGCCTTGATTGATTTTTTAGTATCATATAAAATATTTGCAAATGGCTATAAAGCACAATTTAGTTACAATGAACACTGTCTGGGGCCCTAACCTTTATGGATTAACTGTTGACCCATCATTTTAACTCACCAAACTTGATTTGACCTTTTCAAGGCTCATCCTATTGACTGTCTGCAAATGCTATTTTTCATCCAAACTTTTTGTTGGCTTTTAACCAAGATGGTAGGAAGATTGTTGGGGTTTTTTGGGGTGGGGGGAAGGTATCCATCCTGTTTTGAGTTTCTGGTGGGACTTTAGAGATACTATTTAACCCCCTAGAATATTTTTTGTTATCATTCCAAATTTGTACTGCTTTCTTGGCTACTTTAGAAGGAACTAAAGATAAAATGAGCCATAAATAAAACTCATTACAATTTTCCAATTTGGAATTTTAGTCATCCAAATGAACCTAAACAGCAGATTCTCACCCCTGTGCCACACTACTCTGTTTATGCCATTCTGCTTCATTTTTCTCTGATACTTGACCTTTATTACACATGGATCCAACATTGTTGGTTGGTGGTTCCAACATTTATTTAAAGCCAATGCAGGATGAAGAGATGCCAATTTCTTTAAATACTAAAAAATCCAAGAAAATCATTTACCCTCTCTAGATCTAGTGTATGTAATTGGAATTGGAGTCAGAAGACCTGAATTTAAATCCTATATCAGGTGCCTACTAATTGTGTGACCTTAGGCAAATCTTTTAATCTTTTTGTGCCTTGGTTTCCTCATTTGTAAAATGCAGGAGTTGGATTCTAGGGTCTCTAAGATCCATCTAGCTCTGAATCTATGATGCTGGGATCCTATGATCTGTAAAATTAGGCTGTTAGTCTAGATGATTAATGAAGTCCTTTCTAACTGCAACTCTATGATCTATAAAGGACGGTGGTCATCTCCTGCTTGAAGAGCCATCCTAGTTTAACTTCTATATTTCTATTTTTAACCATTATATAACTCTAATAGTGATTCCTTAAAATCTCAATCCCACTGCCACTATCCTAGTCTATCATTTTATTTTATGCCTAAATCATTAAAAATTGCTTCTTTGAATAGAATGGTAAACAGCAAAGAAGAAAGAGTAGGAAGAAGCTGTACAGTCCAGCTCTCTCCCACAACTACTCCAGCAAAGATCTATGAAGAGTGCCAGACTGATAAGACTGAGTAATAATCAGGAAATCCAAAGAGAAACCACAGTGGGTCAGTTTTTCCCAATCCAAGATCATGATGGGGATCCTGATCAACCAACAAGCAAGTGACTAGGGCAGGAAATTCAGAATAGGGATGGGCTGGCAACTCTGTTGCTCTGACTCCACAGCAGGAAAAGAATTCAACTTGCGAGTACAGACAAGAACAGCAACACGGTTACTCTGTACCTGCAGACCTTTTCACCTAGAGAACAAGAGTGGGTCCAGTACCTGTCCACTAGAGCCCAAACCAAGTAAGCCTGCAGTTGTGTTTCTCAGACTAAAACTAGGGTGCAGAGTCTACAAAGCTCAAACAAGTAAGGCAATAACCATTCCATGCCCTAGATAAGAGCTAGAACAAACTGAAAATTTGCAATTTCCTAGCCTGAGCTGTCCCCAATATCCATGAAGAACACAACTCTCAATTATCTGGATAATACCACCATATAATGCAGTCCAGGATCACATAGAATTCCAATGTTCCTTCCAAAAGTGCCCAGAGCCTGACCCTAATACAAAGTTTCAATTCAGAAGGCTAGAAGAAAAAGTAAATTTAAAAAAAATAATGATAAAGAGCTATTTTGGAGACAGACCCAAATCTAGAAGAAAAGAATAACTCTCAAATTCCTACAAGCAAAGCCTAAAACCCAAAAAATACAACTTTGCTTCAATGGCAACTAGAGTTTCAGGGAGAAAGGAAGCAAGAGGTTTTTTGAAGTTAAAAAGTATAATAAAAATGAAATGAGAGAGCTCTGGAAGAAAAAACTAGAAAAGAAACGAGAGTGCTAAAGTAGAGGTGTTAAATAGGCAGCCTGTGGGTTGTGTGTTTATGGCCCACAACACTCCTACATGATACCCATACCAGATCAAAATGCTATTGGGAAATATCCAACAAAATAAATTAAAATACAACAAAACAGATAATATTAATATGTGGTTTTCAAAATCGATACATGGGTCAGACAGATACTTCTGTAGAGTTTGGTGGTTCATGTTTCTGTTTGAGTTTGGCACCATTTTGTTAGAAGATGGACTTGAGAAGAGAATTAAAGCTCAGTTCAAGAGGGACAAAACTTTACTTAAGTAACAGACTCCTTGAAAAGCAGTATGGACCAAACAGAAATTACCGTTTCTATGAAACAATAAGAAATATTAAAACAAAGGTAAAAGACTGAAAATGAGAATAATATTATGGCTTCAAGGAACCTTAGGAATAATCTAGTCCAACCACTTTATTTTATAAATATGGAAATTGAGATCCATAATTGGCCAAAGTCAAATAGCAAAAATGGGACAAAAAACCCCAAAGTCTTCTGACTAGTCTAGTGCTTCCTTTCAGCATGCCATAGAACTTAGCATTTGTCATAGCATTTCCGCTATATTATTATTATAAATTATATATATTTTCCCTAGCCAATATATGCTCTCCAAAACCCACCATGCATTCTTTTGCCAGATCATTCTTTTTTGTTTGTTTTTGTTTTTATCCACTTAATAGTATACTATTTCTTCCAATTATATGTAAAAATAGTTTGCAACATTCATTTTTATATGATTTTGAGATCCAAATTTTTTTCATCCCTCTCTTCCCTCTCCCACCCCAAGACAGCAAGCAATTTTATATAGGTTCTACATGTACAATTATATTAAATATATTTAAACATTAGTCATGTTGTCAAAACAAAAGGGAAAAACCATGAGAAAGAGAAAAACAAAAAATGAAAATAATATGCTTTGATCTGTATTCAGATTCCCTGGTTCTTTCTCTGGATGTGGACAGCATTTTCCATCACAGAGCATTCTTAAAATATAATATCTTTTATGTTACTCCTCCACTCAAAACTTACAATGCTTCTCTATTGAATATTGCATCAGATTCTAACTACTTTGCCATGTTTTCAAAACCCTTCAGAATTTAGCTGAACTTTGTTCATTGGACCTGATTTCCCACCACTTGTTAGCATTTAGCCTCTGCACTAGTCCAACTGGTTTCACTATCTCAAGCACATACTGATGCTATTTAACCCACCTGAATGCCCAATTTCCTTTTTACCTTTCCCCCAAACCAACTCCTATCCACCCTTCAAGGCTCAGTTCAAGTTCTGATCCATAAAGATTTTTTTTTACCTATTCCAACTCATACAATTTTTTGTACTTAATAGTTTTCTATTGCTTATGTAACAGTTTTTCCTCCAAATGGATCTCAAGGTTTTTGAGGTTGAAGATAATTATATTTCTTTTGGTTCCCCCAGAGATCTTAGAAAATATTAAGGGGATGGTGGGCATTCAATAAATAATTGCTGAATAATTTTATGGTAGAATAAAAGAGATGATTTCACAAATCTGCATCTTCATTTCCGTTCTCATGAGGTCTTACTTCCCTGGACTGTTATAATAACCCATTTCTCCTCTTTTTCATCATTCAATTAATTCAGATAAACATTTATTTAAGCACAAATTGTATGTAGCACACTGTAGCAGATAATGAGGGAGATAGTTTAACACATGTCCCCTGCTCTCATATAGTTTATGATCTAGTGGGGAATTATGACATATATTTTAAAAAAATACATGCAAAACAAAATGTGAGGCTTAACAAGGAAAGCTTCATAGAGATGATGTTCATCCTATACATCATTTATAAATTAGTCTCCCCAAAATACACCTCTGATCATGCCATTCCTCCACTCAAAAACCTTCAATGCCTGCTTTTTACTTACTGAATAAAGTCTAAATTCATTATGTTGTCATTCAAAGCCTTCTGAACAACCTGTACCAGATCTACATTTTCTGTCTTATCTCAAATTATTCCCCATCAAGTCAAGTTGACTTGATCTTCTAAACATGTCCTCTACTAGTCTGTTTTCCCAGGCTTTTCTGTAAATATGTCCTTTACATGGCATATGTCATGCTTGAAATGCCTTCTTTGCCATCCCCAACTATCTAAAATCTCCTATGATAATCCCTTCAAAGTTTAGCTCAAATGTCACCTCCTCAATATAGTCTCTCTATATTGAGACATGACAGTTATCCATTCCTCTTCTGAACACTCATCTATCACTTTGTTTGTCCTTCTTTTCCATACTTTATGAATCACTAATTTCATCAATGTAGGGCATTCCCTCCTACAAGAATAGTAACTCTCCCACATCTTCTGTTCCTGTAGAATTCTTGTCTATATATTCCTAAAAATCCTCCACCTGGGGTCTACCCATCATGTAGGGTTCTTCATTTAGATCTCATGAAATTGTGTAGATGCCAAGGGACATTCCATCTATCAGTTATTCCTTACTCTTGCTACTTGACTGGTCCACCTGCTTTCCTAGAAAATCAGTTAATGTGAATTAAGGACCAACTATGTGCTGGCCACTGTGCTAAGTGCTGAATCACAAATCACTATGCAATATGCTGCATCCTATGTACTTTCATCATGTACCTCTCCAGTGACCCTTGGGTGACTCTCAACTTTAATTCTTCAGAGACTAAGGTAATCCATGCAGTCATACAGTGTCACTAGAAGAATACTGATATTCAAAAGGTGAATCTTTGTCTCAGTAAAAAACTCAGGATCATGAAAAACATAGGGCAGTTTCCCTAAGTCAATCCATCCCACTCTCCTCCTATTCAGTCTTAGACCCAGTTCATTGTCCATCTGCAGTGCCCATACAAGATTATATGTACTAATGGATCTACTTCTATGAGTTTTCTATGGGTTTGCCTGAGCAGATAATTAGCCCAAATGCTTTTGGAGGATTGTGGATTTTATTTAGAAAGATCTTCAATGTTACTGGGTTTGATGCATTCAGGACAATGTCTTTTACAAACAGAGGTATTCAAAAGACTTCATCATCTATAAGGAATCTCTCTTACATTTGGACTCTGCACTGGATATCCTCTGTGTTAGTGACACTTTTAATGAGCGAAGCTCTCCCTCTTCAGTGCCTGATTTGATACAAAAAGTATCAAAATGAAGTTGAGTTATCACTGTTACATCTTTCAAGTAATCTTGAATGACTCTGACATATTCATGGTCAACATTTTGTCGGAGAAGATCCTTTGGGTTCACGTTTTGCTCTGGAATGATAATGTCCAAATGTTATGGCTTCATTTTTCTAAGGTTTACTGTGAAAAATCTTTCCAGATCTTTTCCATTTTGTTCTGTTCATTGACCTCCTTTCAATTTCATCCTTAAATACCCATGGGTATTTCTCTCACCAAGTTTTTGAAACTTGTTTTAGCCTTAAATGTTTTATGAAGCAGTATTGCTCAGAACCTTCCACTGCCTTCCTCCTTAAGATATCAAAAATAAATGTATATTCTAAACCAGGGGTCGGCAAACTACAGCCCAAGGATCAAATCCAGACTGCTGCCTGCTTTTTGTATAGCCTGCAAATTAAAAACAGTTTTGTGGGGTTTTTTACATTTTTAAAGACTGTATTTAAAAGTATTTGTAAAACATAAAGGCTAAGAAAATTTTTTATGTTTTATCATAAGATATTTCAAAATATAAAAACATTCTTAGCTCAGGGCTGTACAAAAACAGGCAGCAGGCAGATTTATCCCACGGACTGTAGTTTACCAAACCCTGTTCTAAAACACTATTGCTTATCATTTCTTTTTCTCTCCATTTGGCAAAGAGATCAAATGTTTGCTGACTGAGATCTTTCAGTCATCTCACTAGGACAACAAATTTACAGCAGTTAAACTTGCTTAGGAAAAAGGTGATAGCCCATGTCAATCTCTGTTCCTTATCTATGCCTCATTTTCTGCATCAATTGATCATTTAAATTGACCAGACTGAAGATGTCTCAAATGTCTCTCACATTACTCATTTTACTCTACACAATTTGGAAATGACTCTCACAGCAACAGCTAGTTGTTTTCTACCTGTTAAATATAACTTCATTTTTTGCTACTTGATGTTCCACAAGTCTAGTGTGGAAATCTGATAAATTCTTTCCTATGTACAGGCTTAGAATTTCTGAGTATATAATCTCTTAGCCTTTCCTGTTAATAAATTTTTTTCCTGTTTACCTCTATACCTACCTTTGCATTAAAAGTAATCAGACTACATGTCAATTTAATTTGGAGGGTCTTATCAAGGAGATAGGATTTATGTGTTTCCTCTTCCTCTGTAACAGATGTTGCCATATAAGCTGCAATTAACTTCATGATAGTCTTTTTGCAATTACTTATGAGCACTGCAATCCCAGGTGACCAGGTGTCCTGTGACACCTGTGATGTTTCTTGTTACCTCCAGATGTACAATAAAACCAATCTGCTAACTGTTTTATTTGCCTCTCCAAAGGTGCCTGAGAACCAGTAGCTTTCCATCTAACTGCAACCTTCTTTTGTCTTCTTTTTGACAAGGAATGACATGATTTTATCATTTACTACCTCTGCTTATAGTATATCCAACTAGTCACTGGTCACTGAGAATGAAAACCTCTAAGTTAATGCTTATAGATGGTCTAAAAATTATGTTTCTTAACATCCTTACCACTTAACACTTCTTTTCTACCATTTTGCCACTAGGCTCATTGTTTGGATTCTGATGACTCAGAGTCAGTATAAATAGCAATTATTTGTTTTGGTCAGAAACCCTGAGGGTCTTCCCCTCTCAGATTGATTTTTTTTTATTAGGTAAAATAGGCCATTTTTTTTGGCCACCTTTTTACATAGCCTCAATCACTGAATGGGCATTGACTCAGACAAACTGAGACCTTAAAAAGGTCAAGATATCCCACTGCATCCAAAGTCATCTCTAGTCATCCTGATCTATAACCAGATGACTCCAGAGGAGTGAGGCTGGTGACTTTGCACAGCCCTGTCTCATTTAAATCTAATTCACTTGCAAGTCATGCTGTCACCTTCCTTAGGTCATGGTCCCATTCTAGAAGGAAGTACAAACAAAAACAGTCATTACAAAATCAGAAAGGAATATATAGGACTGGAAGCCATTTTGTATTCTCCTTTGTTCATGGGTTGCCAAGGCCAACGAGTTCATCTCTAAGAGGCCAGCCTCTCAGCAATGAGCTACACTGTACTTAGTCAGGCTGGCCCTTGAAAAGTCAACATGTTATGTTGCTAGGACACTACTTGAAGACTTTCCCATATGGTGGGACCCGACAAAGCTTACCCTCTCCCGGCATAGCCTTCAAGAACCTAAGATCACGTTCAAACTACAATAAGGCACTGGAGTAGGTCAGACTTTGTGATGTTGTACAGTGGGAAATGCACAGGCTTTGGAGTTAGAGGACTTGGGTTCTAATTCTATTGTTTACTATTTTTGTTTACTATTTGTATGATTGTAAGCAAGTCACTGTAATACTAATCAGAGAGTTTAAAGATCTTTCCCACCCATTCATGGGCCTGTCCATTAAGGGAAGCTTGATTAGGGGAGGCCCATACCTTTTATTAGTTTCTAATGTACTGGTTCTCAAATGTTGTGATGCCCTCTGGCTCTGAAAATTGTATAAATACTCTGAGGTGAGGTTTTACTTTGGGATTTACTCTTTGGAAGTGTTTGTTTAGCCAGACAAGACCCTGGGCAGCCTCTAAGGAGCCTTATGACTGAAAATCCAGATGCTAGTGCTTCTCTCTCTGGTAACTATGTATGTATGATCAGACAATTAGATCTGTCTGTTGATCTGTGATGTATGTATTGCTTACTGTCAGGCAGTTGAAAGCCCTGTCTGTTGATTTTGATTTCTCTATATTTTCTCTGAAGTTCAGGGTGCTGAATATTTCCCCTGAACTAAGTGAATGATATATATGTGTTTGATTAAAGTAGATTGTTGACCCTTCAAAAATTGTTTTTCCTTTTAGAAAAACAGGTCAAAGAACCTGTATAGCAAACCATCCTGTATGTGTCAGGGTGCTTGCTTTCACATTCACTTAACCTTAGTATAAGAGGGTGTTAGTTTCCTTCTCTAGAAAATGAGTTTGGCCTGACTGGCCTTTGGGGTCCCTTTCAACTCAATATTTATGACCCTATGACTTATAGTGGTAATTCATATATATATATGTATATATATCATATTGTAACTGCTTATATAAATTATCTCCATTCCTTGACTTTTTTAGGGCAGGGTCTATCTCTAATTTCTCTTTTTTCCTTAGTAACTGGCATAGGGTTTTGTACATATTAGGCATTTTAAATGTTTTGTTGAATAAATGAATTTTCATTTGGAAAATAAAATTGAAATGACCAATAAGATAATAAGATACTTGGTTAGTGAACCCCCTTGACAGTGGTCTCTCTTTATAACTTCTTTCTCTTTTCTATGTGAAGTTCAAATTCTTCCCTTGAAGAGAGATGCTTCTAAGTCTTCCACTGAGAGGCAGTAGGGTGGTTTAGTGGAGAGAAGGAATCAGGAAGACTTAAGTTCAAATTTAGCCTCAGACCCTTACTAGCTGTGTGACCCTGGACAAATCACTTAACCAGTATGGCTCAGTTTCCTCATCTGTAAAATGGGGATGATTATAGCATTTACCCACCAGGGTTGCTACAAGGATATAACATTTGTAAAGTGCTTAGCATAGTGACTAGTGCATTGTAGGCATGTAACAAGTGCCTGTTTCCTTCCTTACTGCTACGGATAGATTTATTCTGCTGCTTTTTTCTCCCACTCTAATGTATGGCAATTTAACTCTTGAGTTAGATGAGTGAAACTCTCAGGTTTATCAGGGACCATATAAGACAGGCAAGAAGATTAATAAATCAGAAAATTATATTCATCCATAAGAATCAAGGCGGGGAGGAATCAACTTTACAAACCCATATCCATATTTCTAGAATGAATGAAAAAGCATTTATTAAGCATTTACCATCTGCAAAACACTGTGCTAAGCTATGGGAATGCAAATAAAAATAATAATAGCTAACATAAGGTAATGCTTTAAGGTTTGCACAGATAATTCCTGCTTGCAAAGAGATCACATTACAATGGGAGTCATAACATATGTAGCATCAGTTGCAAGTCAGATGGAAAAGTCCAGTGGTCTTCAGAATATAGTGGCAAAGCAGATGGCAATGTATATATCTTTAGTGACATTTACATCCCCTCTGACAATGCCAAAGACTCTGGTGTTAAGAAATTTCTTTTCTGGATTTTCAGTAGCTATGGCTTCTGAAGAAGTCAGGGCTACAACACCTGCAGTGGAATTTGCTAGGTACATTTCCACAAGGATTGCTCCCCTACACCAAAGAGGGCTGGGCAGGGTCAGTGGTCTGGACAGCTGTAGTATTCCTGGGCCCTTCAGCTTACCTGCCCATTGTTGACAGTTGTTCTGCAGTTTGTGATTACAGTGATGCCAGTCCCTTCTCCATAAGGGTTGTACCTCTCTATGATGGTTACAGAAGCTGGACTCAAAACTGGGTTAGTGGTTTAGAGGTACTGCTATTCACAGGGTTCTTGGATACAGGGTCCTAGGATATCTCCAAGTCTTAAGGGAGTTAGCTGAGATGGGGTCAATAGCTTGATCCAACTGGTACATGTCACTTCCTATCACTTCCTTATGATTCCTTGCTGTTAAAGTCAGCTTGGCTCACCTGTTTGCTTCCCTTATTTATATGTTTATACTGTAATTAGAATAATTGGGGGGTGGCATCCCATGACATCTGATTATAGGGGAAGTATATCTAAAAATAATTTACTACCTGGAATAAATTAACTACCAGGAAGTCCCTAAAATACAAACACATATTCTTGGATTTTGGTCCCTTGATACCTCAGTTGAACTTAAGAAGGTATAATCTGAGTGGAGATGCTTGAAAGGAAAAATAGAAATTGGACATTCTTGCATGTAGTTGGGACTTAATATGTCTGTTGAATTGAATTGACTTCCTCTTCTTTGGCTTCCTGTGAACCTCTGTTGCACTGAGACTACTATTATTTACTTCTTTCTGTGACTGGTAATAAATAGCCAAAAACCTTTTCGGGTCTTTTGGAGCAGTGTTTCAAAGAGGGTAAAATAAAAGAGATTCCCTGTCTATGTCTATGTCCCAATCTGTCAGACCTGTTCTACCTGCAGACAGTATACCTGAATGAAAAAGACAGATGTTGTTTTCTGTGACATGAGAATCAACAGATATGGATTTCATCCAGGGAACAGGAAAAGTCAGAGTAGACAATATGCATACCCTAGAGCAATAAAAATTCTTCCTCCTTCTGCAACCAAGGTGGTGTATGGGTAGAACAATGGGCTTGGAGTCAGGAAGACCAGAATTCAAATCCAGCCTGAGACACTCAGTAGACTGTATGACCCTAGATAAGTCACTTACCCTTCCTCAGCCTCAGTTTTCTCACCTATAAAACAGGGATATTAATAGTCCTTACCTTACAGGGTTATTGTGAAGATTAAATGTATATGCAGTATTTTGGAAATATGTAAACCTAGAAACCTAGAAGCTAGAGGCCTTCCCTAGTCCTCCTTAATCTTAGAACTTTCCTCTGAGGTGACCCCCAAATTATCCTGTCAATATCTTGTTTGTACATTATTTTCAGGTTGTCTCCCCCATTAGACTGGAAGCTCCTTGAAGGACTGTCTTTTGCCTCTGTAATCCCAATGCACAGTATGTCGAACATAGTAAGTGCTTAATAATTCTTTATTAACTGCCTGATTAAAGAGCTCTGTTTGTAGTTCAGTCATTTCAGTCATATCTGACTCTTCATGACCCCCATTTGGGGTTTTCTCGGCAGACACTGGAATAGCTTGCCATTTCTTCTCCACTTCATTTTAGTGGTGAGGAACTAAGGCAAACAAGGTTGAGGGACTTGTCTAAGGTCACACAGCTAGTAAGTGTCTGAGACCAGATTTAAACTCATGAAGATGAGTCTCCTGTTTCAACCACAGTGCTCTCTCTACGGTAGCACCTAGCTGCTCCTGAAGAGCTCTATTAGTGCTCACTATTATGGTCCTTTGCGAATTATGTTTGGACATCAGGAATAAGAGCAAATGGTTATACCATCAGTTAATGAGAATAAAATCCTAAAATCGCTAAGTAATCTGATTACAGCTTAAAGGGTCTCCCTATTTATTAGACTTGCTGTTTAAAGTTATGATCAGTCGCACAAAGAAGTAAATAACGGTGTGTTTATTCTAAATGCTTCAGCGAATATTCTCCTACACGCAAGGAAGGTACTGTGCTAGATTCTAGAGATACAAAAAAATAATAAAACCTTCTTCACATTCATCTTCTTGTAACTCTACAATTATATCCCCACAATAATTTGCATAATGTAAGCTACCATTCTGGCGGTGGTGCATCGAATTAAGTGTCATATCTAAGTTCCTCTCTTTATCCACTAGTGAATATTCCACTCTGTCTCCATAGCCTTGCCTCATTCTTTACATGCTGGGATCAGAGAATTTAATGCTTGAAAGGGGTCTAATCCAACCCTTTTGTTTTACAGATGAAGAACTAAGGCATAGGGAGATGAAATGATATCTCTAAGGTCATGTGGTTGGTAAGAACCAAGCACGTACTAGAGTCAGCTCAAACCATCCTTGGAAAATCGATGACTAAATTTTCAGTGTGGGCATTTACACCTCGGAAATCAGCAAATGCCGCAGATCAGGGCTTGTTTGATTATTTTGTTGACTGCACCTAAGAAAATGCTGGTGAAAGTGTTTATAATGCATATTAAGGTCGTACAACTTCACACACACACACACACACACACACACACACACACACACACACACACACACACACACCCTGCCCCCAGCCATTGTTAAACATTTACTAGAACATCTCTGGTAAGAACCCAGGTCCTCTGAAACCAAATCTAGGGTTCTTTCCACTCTACCGAGTTGCTAAGGAAGTCTTTACTAAATGGTTCAAAGACTTAACTAACCCTCTGAATAAACTTGTGAAACATTTGCCTCACACACCCAAGAGTAACCTTACCAAAGTAAGCCTTCATAGAAAATCTATTTTTAAACACCCTCAGTGTATATTAGGATCTTTCCATCTTCACTATTTTGATAAATCTGAAATATTGTTCAGTTTAACTCTAGATACGTTCCCTTGACTGGTGTCAGTAATTTACTGGTCATTCTACAAACTTGGGCCTTTAACCAAGAATCATGTTCTCCTTTGCTTGTGGGAAAATTTGTTGCATGAGCCTTCTACATTTTTCTTGTCCTTTGCACACAGCATGCTCTTCCCCACCTCCATGCTTTCTCTGATTCTTTTCCACCCACCTGAAATGCCCTTCCCCCTCCTCTCCTTCTATCTAAATTCTACCCACTCTTAAAAGCCGAGTTCAAATCCAAAAGATGAGTCTCAACAACAGAGGAAAGTAATTAGAGGAAAGCTCTGGATTTTTTTTAAAAACTAAAGTATTTTCCCCATGAAACTCTTTCTACAGATTCAAAGCAATTTCCTATGAGAAAAGTAGAGCTATTTATTCCAGTTATATAGAAGAAGAGACTGGAATATGTAGAAGCTAGGACTTGAAAATCTGGTTTAAAATCCTCAAATACTTTTCTGCTCTGAATAGAGATATTCAGCTTCTCTTTGCTATTGTTGCTAAAGACATTTAATCAGAGAATTTTATACAATCCTTCCTCACCAAAAAGAAAAAAAACAGCCCTCTGGTCTTTTTCTCTTTTATGTTATCTTTTAATTAAGCACATGCTTAGAGTTTAACAAAATTAATTTAAATATGTAGAGATTCCATCAACAGAGAGCTCTTTCTCCTATTAAAAGGCAAATGAGTCATTACCTCGGGTCTACATTTCCATGACATTCTGCAAATAAAAAATACCTCAGCATCAAATGTCAGATCCTTACGTCAGCTTGGTGTTTTTATTTGGGGAAATAAATAGTAACCATCATCATACTATATTAATCTATATAAATATATTTCATAGATGTTGTATATGATGGTGTAGATATAGGAAGGTGGGAAGGATCGCCAAAGAGCTCCTTATTGTTATTTTTCTCTCAAATAGCCCTTATAATAGACTATCTAGCCAAGAATATGAAACCCCAAAAGATAAAACTATCAGCTATCAAAATAAGATTCCAAAGCTTGTCTTAAATCAGTTTCTTAAGAAGATTCCAAATGTGAGTTTAAAAAAAATCCCAACCTTGAATTTTAAGGTAGCTATAAAAACAGACCAGAGTCTGTGGGCAGAGTTTTAAAAAGCATGAGAATAGGTTTTGATTACTGCAAGAAAGACATATAAAGGAATCTATCTGAACAGCTTACAGCCTGTGACCTAAAAGATTAAGAAGTTCACAGGGTAAGAAAAGGCTACAATAAGGTGATGTAAGTGATAACCAACAGATCAGTATTACTCCAGAGTGTTACTATGCAAAAGGAAAAAGGCAGGTCATTTCTACAGATGTTATTAAAAGTTTGATCTAAATTAACATCAGCTTATCAGGTCCAAAACCATGTCTACTGATTAGACCATAACATGGCAGGCTCCTGAAGCAGTCACAGTTTCCTCATGATTGTGAAATTAATGAGCATACCCTGGGAGTCTATTCAGTCTAGTTCGAAGAAACATTGATACATTCAGTCGTGATCTCATAACACATACTGCAACAAAACTATCACAGCAGAAATATTAAGTGAGGAGAGTTTGATATTTGAATATTGGAAAGATGGAAGAAGGAGGAGAAAGAGGTTAAATAGTAGAGATCCTTGTGCTATACTGTAAAATACTCCAGCAGTCCAAACATGGATTAACCTGTAGTCCCTATTCAAGCTGAATACACCTCAATCAGAACACATCTGTGCCATTCTAAGCAGACTTTCTAAATCTCAATGATTGGAGAAGGGAAAGACGTGAAAACACACAATTCGCTACTGGACAGAGATGATGCAAAGAGCACACACATTGAGATTGAAAGTTGTCCAAGAAAACTGAAATAAAAATTAAACCAAATATGTCATGTGTCAATGGAACTCCCATTTCTACCCCCAGCAGCTTGGAAATATGTATGTATGTATGTATGTATATATGTATATATCTATATATACATATATACATATATGCCTGCTTTATAGCTAATTCTGAGAACGGTGATCTAGAGCAAAGGTAGGAATGTACAGACTGAATGAGGAGGGTAGAGGACTTTTCACAACATCTGGTGAACAGTTACATTAAGGCAAGCAAGGTGAAGGGCACTTGGAGTCTCTCTAGGTTTTTGCAAAGAGAATTAGTGTCCCTGTTGCCCTCAGGAAGCACCCTCCCGCCTTTGCACTCTGGGGGCAGAAGCGTCAACTGTTGCATCCTTCAAAAAAATCTTTCATCTTTGGAAAGATGCTCTTTGCACTGAACCTTAGAGATTTAGCAAACAGAGCCCATCTGTTATGCAGTGACAGCACATACAATCCAAAACCTTTAGTTGAGCCAAGTGCCACCTCTCCCCACCCCGGAACAGGTGAAGTAGGCATCTGTGTCTGGAGAAAAAGAAGGAATGCTGAGAATTTCACATGCACCTTCAACCAAGAAAACTGATCATGGACAACTGCCTCTCTTAGGAATTCCTGGTCCACTTGTTCTCATAGTATCAGGGTGGAAAAACATCCTTCACCCCTAATCTCTCCTCCTGCCTGCCTGCAACTGAGGAAGAGAGCCCACCTCAAGGACCATCAGAAAGAGGCTGGACCAGGATTTCTAAAGCCCACATCAGAGCCCAGGAATTGGTGTTCCCTCTCCATTTCCCACTGGGCTATCTTTGCAAAGTCCCCTGGACCGAGGACACATCGACTGAGAACCCAGGGGGAATGACGTGCCGGTCCCCCTTTGTTAGAAGCCTAAACCCGCGCGGCGCTGCGCATCGCCCCCCTCAGCTAAAAGCACCGCTGCGGGGGCGCTTTCTTCAGCCGGGCAGGGAACGGTCTCTAGCTTTTACCGCGCTTAAGCAGCCACCAGCGTGTTTGCAGGGCTGCTGCTCCACTATCCCCGCCCGGGTACTCACTTCTCCCCAGTCCCTCCGCTTTCCACTCCGTCTCCTCCACGGCCCCATAGCGCCTCAGGGGCTTTTCAGCCTCCAGGTGGGCGGACAACGATTGCTTTAACTCCATTGCCGGTTCCACTGGCGGGTCGATGGGTCTCCTTTACTCCATCCCCCCAGCGGGCTGCAAGGAGGGAGGCGGCTCCAGCCAGCAGCGTTTTAAGGGGCTGGGCGCTCGTGACGCTACTGCATCTCTTCCGCTAGCAGAGTAGGGGAGCGCCCGACTGGTACCCAGGAAGGGGAGGGATGCAGAGCACATGCGCAGTAGTGACTCGGAAAAGGTCTGGGGGCTGGGTGGCGAGAAGAGGGAAATAACTCTGCAAACAACAGTAACAAAAACATAACAGCCAAGGGAAAGTGAGCAAGACACTGGACCTATGTTGTGTCTCTGCTTCCGATGTCTTGAGGAAAGGCTAAGTGTCAGGAGTTTGTATGTGTTTTGTATATGGCTGTGTCTGTGAGTGCTATACATCATCTATAAGTAGGCTGAGCAGCTTTGTGTGGGATTCGTGAGCATGTCTGTGGACGATGTATCCATCTTTATGTGAATAATGCAAATGTGTCAGTGTTGGTGTATGGACAAGGGTTTGGGAGAAGCGACGACGCATTTTTATATGTCTGCATTTTTTACGTCTTTATGTATAACAGTGAGGCAGTGATATCTGTATGTATATGAACTAAAGGGATAGATAAAGATATCATATCCTCAGATACAATAAAACTAATTGGAAACGCCTCTAGTTCTTTTTGTCTTGAAATGTACAATCCTAAGTACTTACAAAAGTGTTAAGTAATGAATTACTTTCCAGAAATCTGAATAACATTGTCAGTGACAAGATACAGCGACTTTCAGAAGACAAAGCACATACATTTAGCAAAAATAGCATTTGGATTCTAGCTGGTGTTTTGTATCCAGTGGCCCTATTCTTTAATACAAAATTATTTTACAATGTGCTAGGGAAATAATCTAATTTTGAAATCTTTGTAAAAGACAAGATTTCAACCAAGCAGCAAAAGAGGAAACACCTGTCCATTTGCGCTGTTTCAGGGTGACAATAAGGCAATTTAAATAACTCTGAAAAAGTTCTGGAGTGACTTTCTACCCTTGGATTCAGATCTTGGATTAGTGCCTTGCTACTCCTGAGCATGCCAATGACCTGGAAGGGATACAAGACAATTATAAAAGCCTAGGTCAACAGAAATATCTATTCCAAGCAGTAGCTGTATAATGTGTATAAAATATAATGGTTTGTTAGGATTGTATTTATATTTCTATACATGAGGATGAAAATAAATCAACCCTTTCTTCCATGTATTTTTAATAGTTTCTTCATATCTTCCTACAAATAAGTTCAGATCACCTGATCTTTCTTTTAAAAAGCCTTCACTTAATACTTGTCCCCAATCCAAATCCCAACATTCTATCTCTCTCCTACCCATTCACTGCTTAATTTGTTTAAAAAGTTGCTTACATGAGTGCCTCTACTTCCTCACGCCTTTGTTATCTAGTTTCCATCTCCCTCGTTCCACTCAAACTACCTTTTCCAGATAAACCTGATGGCCTTTTTTCCCTTGTTATCCTCCTTGACTCTCACAATATTTGCATTATTGCTATGTCTCCTGTGTGACCCCGCTGTTGTCTAATCTTTCTTGTTTTCATCTTTTAAAGTAGGTATTCCCCAATGGACCCTGACCCTTTTAGATAGACATTCTCTTAAGGCTCTGCCCTGGGCCCTCTGCTTTTCTTCCTCTATACTGACTCCCTTGGAAATCTCAATCACTTTTATGACTTTTAGTATCATTCTGTGCAAGTCGTTCACAAATTTATATCTCTGGCTCTGACTCAAGCTCCAAACCAATGCTTCTAGCTCTACCTAGATATTCCACTGGTAACTCAAATTGAATATGACTTTCTCCTAAAACATCTTCCTCCTGCTGACCTCTCTATTTCTATCTGTGGCACCACCATTTGCCCCATCTCTCACATTAAAAATGTTGATCTTCTCTTTGACTCTCCATCCCTCTCTCATCTCTCATTTTCAATTATCTTTATTTTGATTCTATCTTCATAATATCTCTGCTTCACCCTTCCCCTGGCACGAGCTCTCATTACCACCCACTGTACTATGACAATAGCCTCCCAGCAGATAGTCCTGCCTCCCCCCTCTCCCACCTCAAATCTATTCTCCACATTACTTTAATACTTTCCTATCTTTCTTAAGATAAAAATGAAATATTCAAACTAAAAGTAATCATGAATGACCTGAACAACTAAGTGAACTAGGGGTTCACCTTTGCTGAACTACTTGAGCTTTGGAGAGCCTAGAGACTGTGACTAGAAATCCAGCCTTTACACTCACTAAAGGAAGGGGAAGAGCAAGAGACATCTGTGAGAGGTAGTGGCATCAGGGAAGGTGCAACTGAGCTGAAAGTAGGAGTTGGATGTGCCCAAGTAGCTTCAGCCACGGAGCAACCGTTGGCTAAAAGAATGATATGGAATTAGATGTTCTGTTTTTAATCACTAACATTTCTACCAGCTTGGAGTTAGAAATGCAGCAAAATTGCTTTATTTTTAAAGACTGATAACATATGTTTAAACTCTGCAAAAGCAGTGATCAAAAGGAAGCCAAACTGTCCTGTATTGCCCTGGGCTCAAAAAAAAAAAAAGACCACAGTATGAGGGGAGAGATAGATGCTTGAGGAAGGTTTCCTCTGAGGCAGGGGTTTAGGGCAACTCTTAAGGATTCCCTGAAAGGAAGACTTGGGGGGCTCCATTCATGGGAGGTTGGGAAACAGAAAGAAAAAACAGATAATTCTTCTCAAACTTCCAACTCCTTTACCTGGGGCATTCAAAGACCTTCACACTCTGATACCCTAACTTTTCAGTCTTTTTATTGCTACTTCCTTCATTGACTCTAGCCTTCAGGCAAACCATGTTACTTACTTTCCAATCCTCATACGCATCCTTCAGTTTCCCATCTTTTATGCCTAGGATCACACTGTTTCCCAATTACTGCTAAACTTCTTTTAAAAGTTGACCTCTTTGACTGCTGGGCACCAACTGACACTGTTGGTGGTGTCTTCCTTTTGGTTAGTCTTTTTCTTCATGGGATTTGAGATTCCCACACTTTCCTGGTATTCCTAGCTTCACAACTATGCCTCTATCTCCTTCACCACCTTTCTCTACCTGCTTGTGTTCATCCTTCATTGCCAAAGAAGACCATGCCATCAGAGGAATAATGACATGACTTGCACTTGACTTTGTTTTGAGTGAGGGAGGGCTGTGCAGGTCACCAGCCTCACTTCTCCTCCAGAGCCATCTGAATCCAGTGACCAGATATTCATCAGGATGACTGGAGATGACCCAGGATGAACTCTACCTGTTTAAATTCCTCCCCAAAGCACAACTTGAATACTATGACCTCCATGAAGCGTTCCCTATAATGACCTTCCCCTACCCCAACAGCCATTTGGAATTCACATGTCAATCTACCTACATCTCTCTTAGCATGTACTATAATTATTTCATGAGTATATTATAAGAAGGCAGCTAGGTGGTTCACTGGATAAAGTGCTGGGGCTGGAGTCAGGAAGACCTGAGTTCAACCAGCTTCAGATACTTAGGGTTATATGGTCATGGGTGTGACACCCGCACCTCAACCCAGTTGGGCAAGTCACTTCACCTCTGTTTACCTTAATTCACTAGAGAAGCAAATGGCAAACCACTCCAGTATCTTTGCCAAGAAAACCCTATGGGCAGTATGGTCTACAGGGTCATGAAGAGTTTGACATGCTTGAATAACTGAACAACAGCATATTCTAATCCCCATAGAGTAATCTCTATGGGAGGAATAAGCTCTATATGTCTTAGTTAAACTCTTCACCTTCTTTAGCATGTAGCATAGCATACAGTGAGCATTTAATTAATGTTTGTGAATTGAAATGTTCCGGTTGCTTATACTGCAATCATGAAGCAATCTACAAAGAAATCTACTTCTTTTCAAGATGTATCATTTTCTGTTCTAAGTCATGGGAAGATTGACATGCATGCCAATTGTTCAAGCCCTCAGTATTGTCACAAATTTACCCTCAACATCTCCTGGAACCTAGAACTATTTCTTTTCTTGGAAAACACATCTGTCTGATCTCTTTCCATCTTTTCAGAGGCTAGCAAAATTATAAATACAAGTGAAGATATAGTTATCTGTTAGAAATGAACAAACACAGATTGTAAACTCCTGGAAGACTGGGACTCTCGGTTTCTTACTTATATCCCCAGTGCTTGGCACATAGGATGCGCTTGATAAATATTTGTTCTTTGTATTGTATTGTAGAATGCGTCAGTCGTCTTTACCTGCAATAGAAGCAAAAAAAAAATGAGTGTTTTTTTAAATCACTAAAGTCTTTCCACAGACTATATTAGATGCCTTTAAATACCAAGAATCCCCCTGAAAATTCCCCATTCTGCAGAGAATATACTTACCAAAAAAGTGAAAGGATGATATATAATATCCTATAGTTTTGTTCATTTGAAGAATCAGTTCTGATTGGAATGAAGATATATGTTGAGAATCAGCTCAGAATTACATTCTCTGATTTAAAACGTGTTTTCTTCTACAAGTTTCAGGGACTTTACAAGAGATATCTGTATAATTGGAACATGATTCTTCAACTTAAATTAATGTTACCAATTCATTATAACAAAATACTTGCATAACAACTTAAATATTGTTGATTTTCCCCTCTGATTTTGTGCTGTGTATATACACACAAATGTCAATTTGTACTTATTGCATGACCTGCATACTCAATCCATTTTAAGAAATACTAATATTAATATTGTTCAGTGTTTATGGGGCTAAAAAGAGGGACTATGTGGTCTAGTTCTGGTCAGTAATACCATCTGGATAATGCTGATTCAGAAGGAGAACATTTGTTAGTTGCAGTGAGATACAAAATAGATCAGGTTATGAATCATACTGTATGAAATAAAATGTTACTATTATTAATGCATTATGTGCTAAACAGAGTACAAGTTATAGAATTAGAAATAATACCTGACCAATAGACCCATGCTCCAAATTATACCTGTAGAAGGATGCAGGAAATGACATTCCAATACCATGTTATCACAGCGCATTGTGATTACAGTCAATTGAAAACACAAGATTAATGTGAAATACTTCAATCAATGTCATCAACCTACTGAGCCATCTCTGAACAATATAACTAGTAATTTCATTGTTTAACCATGAAAATAAAAGTATGTGGGGCAAGAAATGGAAGCAGCCAGGCATGGCTTATAGAGAGATAAATAGATGTAGTCCTTGCTTTAGAAAATGAGATATTGTCTCCTTAGCATACAAAATTAAACCTAAACAATTGGCTGCGGTGGGATGGGGTGAGGGGGAAGACCAACTCCTCATACATTGCCCCTACCCTTTTACTCTAGTAGAAATAGAAGAAAGAACTTTTTAAAAAGTGAATCTGTCAGGCTATGTTGACATAATATAAAAGCAAGAATAGTTTTTGTCATATATACAGTTAATTTACTCAGTGGTATTAGGGTCTGCCCAGCTCTTGACTCCGACTGTTTTCTTGAATCCTCTTGCCTTGGTGCAGATGAACACCCTACCCTTATCTCTACTGGGTACAATGGACAGATGTGGGCATTTGTTCTGCTCCGCAATGGTTTTTTAATTCAACTGAGTCTCAGAGATTTGGACAAAGTAAGCTTGAAAAAGAAACAGGAGGTCCAAAAGAGTCAAGGCTACAAATATCTGATTCTGCTTGATCCCGAATTACACACACACACACACACACACACACACACACATACACACACACACATCTGGTTCCCAAATCCTGACTCATGATTCTGCAAGATGACTGCTTTTCAACCCTGGCCTGAAATGGCAGTAATAGAGTCTACTTCTATAGACTTTAAGAAAGTGGATCAGGGAAACTAGCAAAGGAGTCTAAGGATGCCCTTGTCTGCTGGTTGGTTGGTGGTTGGTTGGTTGTTATGTTTTGTCTTCGAAGAGGATCAAACTGACATCACCATTGTAAAGTGAAATTTCAATGTGTCTGACTATGGCTGATCAGACTAATACGAGCTTGGAATCTCTATTATAGAGAAACTCAATATACAGGGTGTCCTCAAAGTCTTAGTAAAGATTTAAGTTATTACAGTTATTATACTTTTAATATTTAATATGCAAGCTAATAAGCTATTTATGCTATTAAAGCTTAAAAATGCACTAAGACTTTTGGGAAACCTTGTATATTTTTGTTTTGAAACATAGTTGTCTATGGTTTAAATGGGCTTTTAAAAGTACTTACTAAAAGAAAAAAGGACCTAGGCAGAGAGAAACAGACAGAGACAGAGACAGAAAGATTTGCAAGCTTAGACCCTTCTTGTGGAAATAATGGATAATCTTTACTTTTTTGTTGTTACCATTAGAGTTCATCAAATCTCATGTAGAAAAATTCTATCCATTAATGAAGATTGACAACTGTTTTGGAACTTAAGAGAATTAGTTGTCTGGAAAGAAAAAATTAAGCTTCTTACAAAGGGATATTTATTCCAAAGATAAAGCAAGAAGAAACATACCAATATTTCCTCCATTACCTCAAGAATATACTCTCTCTTATACCATCTCAGTCTCTAGGTAAATAAGCTCAATTTATCCCTGTTCCTCCATAACACTAATTCCATCCAGTTGGTATTCAAAGGTGGCACTAATGCTGAATGAGTACTTGTCTCAGCTACCACTGGACTGGAATCTTGTAGGTCAAAGATGACTGACTGTTCCTCAGGATATCCTTTTAGATGGCAGCAGACCAGGACTTTGAATTGCCAAAGAGAGTCCTCTTGACCTTTTGAAACTCACAAAGTGGGAGGGGCTGGGTGGAATGGCAATCTTCCTCAAATAAAATGGAGAACAAATGTAGATGCCAAACACCAACACCTATTTCTTGAGACAACATTTGCCTGGATAATCTTAAACATTTTATTTAAACTGGCTTTGATATTGTCTCTGGACTTCAAAGGGCTAGGAATTTGAGAGATGAGATAAGTGGAGAAAAATTACTTCCTTTTGATTAGTGTAAAATTAATATGCTGATCAATTTAATGAATTCCCTAATCAATTTGGAGTGATTACAGAGCATGGATGCATTGGGAGGGCACATCTCAATGAGATAAATATGGACATGTCTTTTAGAGAACACAGGAAATTCCTCTTTCGGCTTCCAGTGGCTAGAAGTGTTTCCAAGATGATTGATAATTGAAAATAAGAGGAACTAGATTCTTCTCAGAGGGGCTAAATTAGGAGGTATTCTTTCCCTTCAATACACCCACTTTAAGAAACACCTGATAAAGGCAGGCATGTATGTAACTGCTCAGTCCCCAAAATAGTTCATGAATAGTATACATTAACTCCAAGCTCTTCTGCGTGGAATTTACAAAGTGAACATTGTAGAATCAATATCATATAATGCCTAGGAATATGTACATTCATACGATTACTATCTGTGTTATATGGTATGATTTGTAGGAACTACATATTTTGGCCAGAGAATAATACAGCAAATGTTAGGAGAGTTTCCTTCCTCATTCATTTGAATAACTATGGAAAAACAAAGGGTTCCCACCCCAAGGTATGTGTGGTGTCATAAGGCTGGTAGCTGGGAAAGATCAGAGAACAGAGAATCTGCTTTTATTTTGTTCTGGGAAGAAGGCCCAGAAATACAAGACTCAATCATCACCGTGCGTGAGAAACTGGTTGGGTCATCTTGGCAGTGCTCCTGAGCTGGGAGTGTCCTGAGGAACAATCCAGAAATAAGAAAGATAGGAAATTAAAGATATTGTCCTGTGCAACTCCCACATCCTCAACAACCACCTTTTGAGTGGCAAGAACTCATATTTGTGACTGCAAGTGACTGGGGTTTATTTATATTTTAGGACAATTGGTTGATCACTCAAGGATTTTGGTCTTCCTCTTGTTAATACTCTGAACTTACTATGTGCATAGAAAGTTGGTCTACATATCACTCCGATCAGATTGGCTAACATGACACAACAAGAAGATGATAAATGTTGGAGAAGATGTGGGAGAGTTGGAACACTAATTCATTGTTGGTGGAGCTGTGAGCTGATCCAATCATTCTGGAGAGCAATTTGGAACTATGCCCAAAAGACTACAAAAATGTACACACCCTTTGACCCAGCAATATTGTTTCTAGGACTTTAATCCAAAGAGATCATAACAATGGGAAAGGGTCCCACATGTACAAAAATATTTATAGCAACTCTCTTTGTGGTGGCCAAGAACTGGAAATCATGGGAATGCCCATCAATTGGGGAATGGCTGAACAAAGTTGTGGTATATGAATGTAATGGAATACTATTGTGCTATAAGAAATGAAGAACAGGAAGATTTCAGAGAGTCCTGGAAGGACTTCTATGAACTGATGCTGAGTGAAAGGAGCAGAACCAGGAGAACTTTATACACAGCAACAACCACTGTGCAAGAGATTTTTTTGGCAGACTTACTCCTTCATAGCAATGCAAGGACCTAAAAAATTCCCCAAAACTCAAGGCAAAATGCCTTCCATATCCAGAGAAAGAACTATGGAACTGGATCTCAGAGTGAGGCTGACCATTTTCTCTTCTGTTATGTTATGTTTTATTTTGTTTTATGGTTTCTCCCATTCTTTAATTCTTTTATGCAACATGACTATGTTGCATAAGGTGAAAATGTATTTAATAAGAATGTATGCATAGAACCTATATAAGACTGCATGCCATCTTGGGAAGGGAGGGAGGCAGAAAAAGGAGGGGGGATAATCTAAGATATATGGAAGTGATTATAGAAAACTTAAAACAAATAAAATAATTTTTTTTTAAAAAGTTGGTCTAAACATACTGGGAGTAGATGGTACAACGTATTCCTTTCTCCAAGCTTCTTGGGCGGGGACTGTGAACCAAGTCTTACTTTCATGAGACAGTTATAACCTTAATAAGTACTAAAATGTATAATATAGACTCAAGTGTTGTAGAATTTCAAAAGAAGGGGGAAAATGAGGGTTGGATCACTTAGGCAAGACTACACAGCTTTGGCAGGACTTGAGCTGGGCCTAGAAGAATGAATTTAGTCTGAATTGGTAGGGAGAGCTGGAGACATTCCAGAGTGAACAACCTAAGTGAAGGCACAAACTGATAGGAAGTATACCACTGTTTGGGCAGCAAAAGAGTACCTTGAATAATTTAAACATCATTTTGAAATACAACTAATAAGAAGCAGTGAGGTGGTACTGTGTGATACTGGGTAATTTGTTTGCCTCAGTTCCCTCATCTGTAAGGTTATAGGTTTGGGTATATACACTAGCTAATATTAAGTATAACTACACCTAACTCCAAGGGCAACTAGGTGACACAGTAGAAAAAATGCCAGACTTGGAATCAGGGAGATCTGATTTGCTCTCAGACACTTATTAGCTGTGTGACCCTGGGCAAGTCACTTAACCCTGTTTGCCTCAGTTTCCTCATCTGTAAAATGAGCTGGAGAAGAAAATGGCAAACCACTCCAGTATTTTTGCCAAGAAAATCCCAAATGGGTCATAAAGAATCAGACATGACTGAAACGATTGAATAACAAAAATCTCACTCTAAAGGCACAAAACTATGCTGTTAACATCATTCAGCCAATTGTCTATTTATAGTATCACTTCTATTGGATTAAATGTCCCCTATAATGTTATTTTACCTAACTACATGTGTTCATAGAACTAAAGAACATTGTCAGAAAGCAAGAGAAGGGAACAGTACATATCAGTTTTTTTCAACTGATGAATTTATTTTACTTCTTTTTTTCATTCTTTATTAGTGGGAAATATAGGTGACATGTAAGATTAATTTTTTTAAAAAAAATTTCTCTTATGGAAAATAAGACTGGAGAACTGGAATGGTTTTATTTCAGTTTCCTTGCTATTTCTTCTTTTTGTATATCTGTGGGGAAAATAATCCTCAACTCTTCATTCAAACTTTGATCCATTTACAATATGATTTTATTATTTATGTATCTATATGTTGAAAACCATTCTTCTCTTGTGTAATATAATTGACATTAAGTGGTTGAGAAAAATCACTCAAAATGCTGTATGGCTCCTTGTAACTTCTCCCAAGGGTTGAAAAAGCTTATTCGCCCTGTTTCCTGCTACTAAACCCTGTAAAAATTCACCCAGTTAGGTGCCCTCTAATGCCAATACCATGATTTAGTAGGTCAAAAGCTTGAAAATTTCAGTTCATCTTACTACTATTTATCATTATAGAATATCATCAGTATGTAAAAAAAAATTGACAGATCGTAATTTCTGCATAGTAGTTTACAACCTACTGTTCAGCTGCACTAAATTGAGACTTTATGTCCCTTTATCACATTCTATGAATATTATTAACCATCTGCTCTTTCACAAAACCCATATACAAGCTCATTTCCTCCTGACTTAACCTTTAACAGAAAAGAGAAATCAACTAAAATCTGCAAAATTTTTTATTAGCACACATTTTCCTTCCCTACTTCTACCCACCTCCCTCACAACAATGGGGTCGTATCCTGAAATTTGGAAATGAGATGAGCAAGGACTGTTTCCACTCTAGCTCATACTTCCCTTTCACTTTCTAAAAGTCAACCTTCGAGCAAGACACATTTGTACATGCAGGATGATAGAAACGTTTAACAAACCTGAAATCTAAACATCTCTGTTATTTTCTTCCCCTTGGTTCATACCCTCTTAAATTATAGATTATGGAAAAAGTTTGTAATTCAGGGGTAAACGTAGCAAACAAAAATAATTCAGTGACAAAATGGTTTTAGAAAAATTAAAATTAATGTATATATTATACATATAGTACATGTATATGTATATATAAAGTATGTATGCATATAAATATATAACATATCTATATACATATCTATACAAAATATATACATAAAAGTACATATACATGTGTGCATATGTAATGTATAGTACATATATATAATACACAGTAAGTATACTTTCTAAGGGCAGCTAGATGACACCATGGACAGAGTGGTGGGTCTAAAGTTAGGAAGACTCATCTCCCTGAGTGCAAATCTGGCCTTAGATACGTGCTGCTGTGTGACCCTGGGTAAATAATTTCAATGCTGTTGGCCTCAGTTTCTTTAGCTGTAAAATGAGCTGGAGAAAGAAATGGCAAATCACACCAGTGTCTTTGTCAAGAAAACCTCAAATAGGTTCACGAAGAGTCAGACGTGACTGAAATAACTGAACAACGAAATGTACACATATATATGCAAATAAAAATATACATACCTATATCTATGTAAAAGTATACATATGGAAGATCGATATAGTTATATGTAGATCTGTATCTACATAAAAGTATACATATCTATATAAAAGTATACATTTTTACATAAAAATTGATTTATATCTACATAAAAGTATATATATCTACATAAAAATCAACATATATATATAAGTATACATGTGGGTGCATATACACACATATAATATATGCACAGACACATAAAGTGTATGTGTGTGTGTGTGTGTGTGTGTAGTGCTGGGCCTGAAGCCAGGAAAGACTCATCTCTCTGAGTTCAGATCTGACCTCTGACACTTGCTAGTGGTATGACTTTGGGTAAAATAATTTCAATACTATCTGCCTTGGTTTCCTCAGCTGGAAAATGAGTTGGAGAACTAAATGGCAAATCACTCCAGTATCTTTGCCAAGAAAACCCCAAATAGGATCACAAAGAGTCAAACATGACTGAAATAACTGAACAATAAATACATATGTGTGCATATATACACATAAAAGTATATATGTCTATATATACATAAAAGCATATATGTAAACATATGCATAAATGAATACATATATTATTAAAATCTATACATAAAAGCATACATATCTATGCAACTAAAAAGTATACATATCTTTCTATATAAAAGTATATACAAAAGTATACATATCTTTACATACACAAAACTACACATATCTATATAGACAAAAGTACACATATCTATACCCACATAAAAGTATAAAAAATATCTATACATAAAGTATATATACACACAAAATCTGTCTATCTATATATATCTACATACAAATAAATAGCTATATATACCCAAAATATATATAATTTCTACGTATACCTGTCTATACATATCTGTGTGCAAAATTATGCCTATCTATATATACACAACAGTACACAGATATACATAAAATATCTATATATACATGAAAGTATATTTCTCTACATAAAGTTTATATATATATCTATATCTATCTATCTATCTATATATATATATATGTTATATATGTACCTATATAATCAGTTCCTTCATTGAATGCACCTAAGGAAACCTAGTTCAGGCAAAATACATGACCATAGCTTTAGAGTCAGAAGTGAGCTCGGAGACAGTTTAGTCCAAAGTAATCATTTTACACGTGAGAAAAGCGAAGCCCAGGAAAGTAAAATGGCTAGTTTTAAGGTCACACAGTAATAAGCATCAGAGGCTGGATTTGAACCCAGGTTCTTTGACCCCAAACCAAGTGGTCTTTCTACTGTACACATATAGGAAGTTAAAATAATGAAGGGGGAAAAAGAAAACCTATCCATCTTAAAATATAACATGATGTGTTTATCTCTTCATTTCTTACTAGGATGAATTCCAGACTTCTCCAGAAACTTCTTCATTCTGGGAGATCTCTTCAGCCCTGGATTTCACAACTTTCAGTACCCTTTGTCCCCTGTGACTGTGACTGCTGCCTCAGATGGTAGGGAGGATTCCTTCCATAGCCTCCACTTACAGAGGGCTCCTGTTTTTTTCTTTCATTTTTCACCAACCTAAATTCTGGACTCCTCCATCATGTTCCCATGTTGAGGACCTTCCCCTTCCCCCTCTCATTTTCAGTTTCCTACTATGTGCTGCCTTCCCCATTAAAATGTAAACTTCTTGAGGATGGAGATTGTCTTTCATTTTATGTGTCTGGCACGTAGCAAATGCTTAATAAATGCTTGTTGACTGACTGACTGAGCCATCAGAGACTGGCCTGAGTAACAAGAGAGTCCGAGTGCTGTAGGCAAGGCTGAAAATGCACTGCTCAGTGTGATAACCCATGCTATATATTTGCAATGTGTTTTTCCATTTCACAAGGAATAATACTTTGATTAGTTATTTAGAATCATTGCCTAGGATTTAATTTGCCAACATCTGGAAAAAATATTAAGTGATAAAGATAAGTGATCAGGCAAAGAAAACTTATGGATGACTACATCAGATCACAGATGCAATCCACTTTAAAAGAATAAAGTATGTTATGTTAAAATAAAGGGGATTAATAAAGATTTCCATTTGTTATAGAAGTGTAACCAATTCTTTTCCTCTATTTCCTAAAACATTTAGAATGGCAATAAAAATAATTTCACAAATCAGTTGCTGTACTTATGATTAAAATTTATTTTTCATGAAGACAATAAAATGTGGTTTTAATTTACAGATTTTATACATGTACAACTTAATCTTTAAAATGCAATCAATTTAGCATTTCCAATACACAATGACATTTTTCTGTTCAAGATGTTTTGAAAATTGTATTCTTTTCTTTCACTGTTCTGGTAAGTATTATACCCATGATCAAATATGACATTTTATCTGTAATACTGAGAAGTCATTACTTAAGCCTCATATCAGGTACTTAGCCCTACAGGAGACAACTGAAATCAATCAAGAGGTAGAGAATGAGTTGTTTAATATTTGCCAAGCACAGTACTAGGTGCGGAGTAGTGACTCAGAAGAATTAGATATTATCTCTGCCCTAGAGGAGCTTAGAATCCTAACTGGGAATCAATTTTGAATTTGTACCCAGAAAAGGACATAAAAGCACTTAATCCACTTAAAAACTAAAACAAAAACTCAACTATCATGTTATTTGGAAATATCTGGATAACTACCTGAATTTCAATTTTTATATGGAGTTTAGCTGCCAAAAATACAAAGCCATAGCTACCCTTATATAGAAGTAAAAGAAATGATACCCCAAGTATGATTTGATTCCTTTATTTATTAGTATGATTCTTTTTATTATTTTAAGTTGCGAATAGATGATCACATTTTACAAACCCAGGACCATATGACAAAATTAACAAATCCTGCTGAGTGAGCATACATGAAGTTGGTGGTTGTTAGCAGTTTGAAAGAGAGGTTAGCTAGCTATGCTTTTGGCCAGTTCCCCTGATCCCCATCTACTAAGAAAGAAGAAAATCTTTGGACCTCTTGATCTAAGATATTCCTGAGTTTGGAAGTAGTTTTCCTGGGGGTTGGGGACTGGTTGAATAGGAGCTTAAGAAAACTAAGATAATTTAATGAGTTTCAGCCTAATTCACAGGAAAATGAGATAAAGAGGTGATTGGGCTTTGAGAGAGCTGAAGCTGAGATGAGGAAAGGATGGGGGAGGGGGCATCAATTTATGGGAGATAAAAGGAGCAAGGACCTACTGAATCATATGTGAGCATTCCCAGTCCCATAAATCAAAGAACTTGAAGCTTTCCTTTTTTAAAAAGCAGGAAGTGGTCACAGTCTGGTTCTTGATAGAGTATAAAGTTGTGCTTGGGTTAGGATAGAGTAACCCTATCTACTCTAAAGCTAGACCTGCTCACATTTATTGATCAAGATCAAGGTCACCCCAGCCTCAACTCCAGAGAGGAAATGGTGAATGAACAATGGTTGCTTCTTCCATCCATCTAGAGCAGGTGTTATACACAGGCCAGAGGAATCATTTCCAAGGAATGACATAAAGGTACACCTCACCAAAATATCTTCCCCATACTATAGAACAGTTCTTCAATAAGACAGTTATTTGGGTTAATAAGAACCAACATGAGAGAATGTTGAGGGAAGGGCTGGGAGTTGGTTATTTATCAAGCATAGGCAAGGGTAGACTGGTAAATGTTTAATAACTGGCTCTCCAGGGGGAGAAAAAAATATATATTTTATATATATATATATAGGTGTATGACACACTTTTAAATTTAATATCCATTATTAACATTTTCTCTATCACTTTCTAAAATTTAGACAATCAATAAATCAAGCCCTGACTTACAGCATTTGCCAATTTTTGAATTGACAATACACTAAAAATTTAACAACTCACTCTCCTAGACTGGTTTGAGCTGGCTACAGCACACCTCTGGGACCCACAGTATAAAACATTGAGAGGTATGAAGGATTTTGGAGATTGTGTAGATGTTCCAAACCCTGTTCTCTTTACAGATGAGAAATTCAACCACAATTTGCAATAATTAGATTAATCTGAGATTAGTCTCATTAAGAAGATGGGTATAGAAAAAAGGGAAAGAATGAGGTAATTTGGGCATATGGGCAACTTTGGGTTAAGGTAAGCATGAATGGAAGCAAAGAAGCAGACTATGGGTAGTCAGAAGACACTGGGAATCTGAGGAACTGGTGAGAGAAGGTAATTTTGAAATGTGGAAAAAATTATTAGAAGGTCTTATATTAGTTAAAAAAAAAAGTAACAATACAGTTAGGCTTTTTAAAAAGATATACACATAACAGAAATTAAAGTCACAATTTTTACATTAAGAGGAAATAAAACTTTATTTGGTAAATATAACAAATAATTTAAAATATATTTCAAATCCATATTATGGCTAATTAATTTAGGATAGGGAGAGAAGTAAGTAGAAAAGAAAGACAAAATAGAGAGGGAAGGAGATAAAGTGTCAAAGTGAGGGGTTCTTAAACTTTTTCATATTATGGGCTCCTTTAGCAGTCTGGGGAAATCTGTAGACCCCTTCTCAGAATAATATTTTTATGTACATAAAATATAATCTACAGGATTACAAAGAAAAACAATTAAAATACAATTATCAAAATATAAAAAAAAAAAACAAGCTCATGGACCCCAGGTTAAGAACCCCTGATCTATATAAATTTTGAAATGTTAATCTGGTAAAAATTCTCATGCCATACTCTACTATTTACAAATCTTCAACTATTTTTCATCTTTAATCCTTCAGAAGCTTTAACCTGAATGGGTTAATCCCAACTGCCCACCAAGGAAGAAATTATTCTCTTGGCTTCAGCAGCAGTGACCAGCATGATACAACTTCATCAGCCAGATTAAATCAAAAAGTAACTCTTTTCTTTCAAAACTTTGCAGGAATACTTTTTTAGAGACAGACTTTTACTAATTTGTATTTAGTCCTTTTCTGATTCTAAACACTTGTTATTTATGAACACAAAGTAAATGCAGTCATCACAAGATCTACATCTACTGGCACCAAGATGGCTTACTTGGTAATATTATCAGACAAACCCAATTAATAGTACAAAGAAAACCATTTACAGAAAATATACATAGCTAAACCATTTATTTCTCAAGACAAGTTAGTGTAAAGAAGAGTATATTTTCCCAAATGCTGTACCATTAATACGCTTCAGTGTTCAACTTCACTAAAAGGTTCATTTCAGGAAACAGAAAAGGTTTTGGTATGCCTTCAAATGGAGTGCAAAGATATGATAATATTTTTTAATGCATAGTCTAGTATGCATAAGAGAGAAATTTCACTATATTTTTAAAAGCAATCATTTTAATAGGGTAAAATCATTTAGAAAATCTGAATAAGGTAGAAGTTACAGCTTTCAGAGTGACCTAGTAAATAATCAGCAATAGTAAAAATTGTTAAAACACATCCATTGTCAACAACACATCAATTTGGTCAATTCTGGAAAAATAGTTGCAATCAAATAATAGTTTTAAATAGGCAAGTTGATCCATTTGATCTATAAATTTCAGTGAGAGAGGCAAAAGGGCTAAAAGTCAATTTCTACACAAAACTAAGAAAAATATGAAATAATTATCATTAATGAGAAGCTGACATTGGAAAAATTGTCCAAGATGCCCTTAGTTTTTCTCCTTCCTTTGACTATCCAAATCCCTCTTCCTCCATGAAGCTTTCTCATATCACTCCAGTCTAAAACGAATGTTTTCTCCTGCAAATTCATAGCACGTACCATCTCTATGTTCATTTGTCAATAAATCTTAAATCGCTTTGTGAGATTTCTTGCACTGTTATTTAACTTTTCATGAAGGTATGTTTTACAATTAAGTTGCAAGCTCTTTACAGGTAAAGACTAGGTCTTCTATTTCTTCTTATCACCTATAGTGCACAGTGCCTTAAATGTAGTAAGCCCTCAATAAAATTAAGTCAGCTGATATGCATCTTAAATGAACAAATTTCAACTTTCTGTTGTAATATAAACATATTCTTTCATTAGAAACTGAAGTATATTGTTTGCCAAAATCCAGGTGAATATAAAGTTTTAATGATCAATCCATTCTTTTAGTAAAGCAAGGTCTAGACCCTTTTAGAATTTTTGTAAATATCATGCTTCAATTTGACAGTGAAGAAAGTTTTTGTTCTAGAATTGTCCCCAAATTTTTAATCAAGGCAGTACACATGCTATTCTTCCACCATAAAAATAATTGAAAAGCTAAGCCTAAAAATATTAATCTTTTTTCTCAAGAAATCATCACTTTGAAAACACTTAAGTTTTTTGCATTTTATATTGAAAAATAGCTTTACACTTGAAATAATTGTTACTGAAAAACACTTCCAACAAGTCAAAATTTGGAAAGCAAAGAAGGCAATCTCAGAATTAAATAATGTATGAATTACCATTTTTCCCTAAGAACACAAATTATATTAACACCTACTAAATTTTTCAGCAACTTTTTAAAAAGAGACACTGTTTTGTCCAAACAGTAAGTTAGCAATAGTATTTGACATGGTAAATCACTGTGGTAAAGGATGATAGGGAAATATTCCCGTTCTTATAGTTAAATAGATACTTGCTTGAATCAGGGTCGAGCTTTGAATGCAATTTAGGTTAAATTAAGTGTTTTCTCCATTTCCATCATTAGAACACACTCAAAGTATGGTAATATAATTTTTTTCAGTTGATAAAATTAGGGGTCATATTCAAGGAAATTTATATATTAAAAAAAGTAGATTCTTTACCACAAGACTCAAGTCTGCAGAAGCTCACTTTAAAACTCAAATAGCAATTTGAAAATTTCACTTTTTTTCCTCATTGCTCAATTTTCTCCTTTTCAGTTGCAGGAATTATATAATTTTATCCTTGTGTTTTCAAAGTATGTATCAAAATAGATGCTTCCTAAAATTATTTTATTGATGTACTGAAAATTGCAAATAATAAATGTATCCCCATCTTGAAAAATAAATAAATAAATAAACAACTGTATTTAGGTTGGTTAGATGATACAAATTATACTCATAAGGACAAGGCAAACACCTTTTTCTCAAAAACTCAGTGCCTCACATTTTCCAGTTCCAGAAAATCCCTAGTGAAAGAAAGAAGTTTATGCTTTCATTCTTACAGGAATTTTGATTAAACTTTTTATGGTTCATTTTATAAACACACAATTTGTAAACTATAAACTTTTAATGTAAATGAACCTTGAATAATTTTAAAATATCTAAATCAAAACTACTAAAGTTTATTTGGAAACCATTGATGTTCTTAAAAATAAATTTACTATCCATATTTGGGATGTTTTTACTGAAACCCCTAAATAAGTTCTTCTTAAACAACAAAAGGGAAAATTTGTTCAACATATTCTTGAAAATTTCAATTGCTCTATCTCAGTAAAATACATGTGGAAGTAAAACTTCCATTCACTTGAAATGGGAAACAGAAGTTCTAGTTATAATGGAATATTCAAATGTTAAGTGAAAATTAAAATTTGAAACAAGAATGATCAGATTCAAAGAAGTAAAATGTAGTAAAATATACCTGACAGTAAAGTTATTTCATAATCTTCCTCTGATGATTAAGATATTGCAGTGCCTTAGATCATCATAACTATTAATTATCTATGACACTCTGGGGAAAAAAATCAGTTTTTTGGTCTTTTTGGTTATTTGGTTCTGTGTACACAGGACTTTGCTTAAGGCCACTGTTGGCACAGAGGACTATGAGCCTAAGGAGTGGGATGAGGATTCAGTATCGTGAGTCTGAAAAAAAAGTATTTATGTATGTATGTATATACACACATTCTTTATATATTATATAAAATATACCTACATATATACATACACACACACATGTATTTAGGTTCCCACTACTGTTTTTCTTATAACAATAGTTTTTGGAATCTAATATTTGTGTTTTCATAGTACTTTTACATTAAATTATAAGAATGGTAAAAAGTGACACAGTAATTGCTTTATTAAACAATAACACTTTTTAATTGATAGTAACTAAAATATCAGATGAATAAAATCAACAATAGCCCTACCCCTTTTGTTCTTTCAAACAAAAATGAAAAGACATTTTGGTAATAAAATACATACAAAACTATTAATACTAAAAAAGTTTTCTCTGTAGTACAATAATACTTCATAATGAAACATGCTATAAGAATTATTAAATAACATTTACCTCGTTCAACTCGCTGCATTTTAGGAAATAAATTTTGGCCACTGGATGAGAACAATTTATTTAAAAACAATCATTTCCCTGGGGATCTTTCAACTTCACTGGCCTCCTTTTGCTTAAGTCGTGAAAAAATTGACGACAATGTACCGTCACCACTTTGTTGTGAGTAGCAAAGGAAAGAAGCCCAGAGAAAACCACAGAGTCCCAAATATGCTGTTCTCAAGTAAATGGGAACAAAACTGAAGTTGATAAGCTGTGGCAGAAAGAAGAAGAGTTTGTTATTGGTGTTCTGTATAAACTACACTAGAAAATTAGCACAGAAAGTAGGTTTGAAACTCACCTGCACAAAAGGCCAATACATGAGACCAGTCTGCAACAAAGGAGAATTTTATTATTATGTTTTTCAATTACATGGATTAATTTCATCACTCAGTTTACAAAAGCCTGAGAAGTACATGGCAGAGGCTGATCATGTGGTATTGGGTTTAGGCTAAGCTGCTCAAATTAAATCTCACTGGTTAACTAGAGAATGAAATAAACATAGTAGAAAAGGTGAAATTTTGTTAGTCATACTTATACTCAGAATAGAATGCTAGTCAGCATCAACAATGAATATGCAAGACAAACATTTCTTAAAGACACAGTAAAATAGATATTGTGATAAGATATTAGATTGTAATAGCTTATCACATATTTCAACTGACTCAAGAAAGTACTTATGAAATATGGCATCAACTCATAGGAAAATATTTTGGAAACAAAAGGAGCTGACACGGTGTAAGACTATGAAATAATTCTTTGATATGAATATAATGCCTTAAGAAGAAATTAAAACTACATTAAGTTGAAATATATTGTTTACCTGCCTTCTTAGCAGATTCCAAAATACTTCACATATTTCTTTTAATAAACTTCAGTTGTACCTTTCTTGAAAGTTTAAAAATCATGAAGAATTTGCTTTTTTTTTAAAAAGGTATCTTAAGTATTTAAGAAGACAGGATCTTACATCTAGTCCTAAAAGAGACTTCAGAAGCCATCCATTCTCATATTCTCATTTTATCAGATTAGACAACCAAGGTCTAGTAAAATTAAGTGATTTTTCCCAACGTCACATAAGTCATGACAGAGATAACATTTGAACACCAGGTAGCAAGCAGCAGGTAGCTTCAGAGCTAGTGTTCTTTTCATCATACCACAGAGACTATTTTTTAAAATTAATTAATTTTATTTATTTTCAGTGTTCTATAATCAGTACCATATAACTTAGATTATTATTTTTCCCTCCCTCTCCCTTCCCTCCCCGAGATGGCATACAATTTTATATAGGTTCTACACATACATTCTTATTAAATACATTTTCACTATAGTCATGTTGTATTGAGGAATTAAAATGAATGGGAGAAATCATCTAACAAACCAAAACGCAATACACACACACACACA
>CM053769.1:73682101-73787754 GCA_028658325.1 Potorous gilbertii
TCCTATCCTGCCCCCCATTGTTGCTATTCTCTCTTTTGATCCTGTCCCTCCCCAAGAGTGTTGACTTCAAATTGCTCCCTCCTCCCACTGCCCTCCCTTCCATCACCCCCCCCACCCTGCTTATCTATCCCCTTCTCCCCCACTTTCCTGTATTATAAGATAGTGGGTATTAAATTTAACACAATAGTAACAAAACAGCCCTGTTCACTCATGGGCAACTAGGTGGTGCATCAAATAAGGTGCAAGGCCTTGAGTTAGGAACTTGTTATTTAGTCATGTCCAACTCTTGGTGACCCCACTTGGGATCTTCTTGGCAAAGATGGTTTGCCATTTCTTTCTCCAACTCATTTTACAGATGAGGGAACTGAGGCAAACAAGGGTAAGTGACTTGCCCAGGGTCACAGAGCTAGGAAGTATCTAAGGCCGGATTCGAACCTAGGTCTTCCTGACCTCAGACTCAGCACATATACATTGTACCACCTAGCTGCCCCTAGGTGGGATTAGGAAAACCTAGGTTCATATCAGTCACTATTTTTGTGATCCCAGGTAAGTCACTTAACCCCTCAGTTTCCTCATCTGTGAAGTGTGTATAATAATAGCACTTGCTTCCCAGGGCTGTTGAGAGGATTAAAAATGAGATAATTGTACAGTGCTTAGCAGAATGACTGGCAGTAAATGCTGTATACATGATAAAAAATATTTCCATTTAACACGTTATCTGTGTCCCCTTGTGACCTTCCCCTGTTCTCTTCTGTGTATTTCTTTCAGATTTCATTGACACTCTTTTCTTACCCCACCCCCCTTAACTTTCACTGCCTACCAGTTTTCCCTTCTCTAACCAGTAGACCCTCTCCCTTCTGACAAATAAGTAAAATTAAGCAAAACGAATCAACATATCTGTTGTATCTAAAAATGTATGTTTCATTATGTCCTTCCGGTTCAGCACTTTTACCAGTCTGTGAGTCAGTATCAGTCATAACTGGTCAATGCACTGAACAGAATTTGGTCGTCTTTCAAAGTCGTTTTTCTTTACATTTTTATAGTCATTGTATAAATCGTTCTGGTTGTGTTCACTTCATTCTTTAGTAGATATAAATCTTTCAAGTTTCTTTGAATCCTCCCTTTTGTCATTTTTTATGGCACAGTAATATTCCATTATATCCATATGCCATAATTCATTAGGCTATTTTCCAATTCTTGTGCACCTGCTTTGTTACCAGTTCTTAGCTACAACAAAAGGGCTATTTATATTTGAATACATGGGTATCCTTTCCTTTTGTCATTGCCCTCTCTGGGTTGTCATTGAGTCAAAGGATATGCACATAGTGAGTATATTTTCCAAACTTATTTCCAGAATGATTAGCATAGTAAGAACAAATAAATTCATCTTTATTTACTGAAAGTATCATATAAATGTCAGTTGTTGGTAGTTACTAAGTGGTAACTGTTTCTCTTTTATCCAAGAACCCTGAAGGTCTTTCCCTCCCAATTTGATTTTTTTTTTTTTGGATTAAAGTGACCATCCCTTGGGTAACTACTTAAAGAAGCCTATTCATTGAATGGATGTATCTCACTCAAAGTGAGAATGTGATAAGACCTCAGCCTGAAAGGGCCAGGGTCTCACATTGTATCCTGGGCCATCTCTAGCCGTCCTGATAAACATCAAGCCACTGGACCCAGATGGCTCAGAAGAAGAAAGTACACAGCCCTCCCTCACTCAAATCAAAGTCAACTGTAAGTCATGTCATCATCTTGATGTCACGGTCCTCTTCAAGAACAAAGGACAAACACAACGCAATTATTATTATTTCAAGCACCAGACAATTCCTAGATTCGGTACAGAAGATAAGATACCATTGATTCCTGCCTGAGTCCTTAAGGAAAAGACTGAGAAAATGACAATAGGAGAGCGGTAAAGAATGTGTAAGAAAAAAGTGTCAGACCTCCCAATGCAAGGGTTCAGGTTAGACTGAATGTATGAACAAGATTAGAATTGGTTTTAGTGTGTCCTCAAAAGATAACCCAACAGAATGGTCACAATTTGCTCTGATCTAAGTCTTGGGGAGTTCGACTAGATGCAATTGGTCCCTTCCAGCTCTTCATTCATTCTTTCATTCATTCATTCAATTAGTGATTAAGTATCTACCATGTGCCAGGGACTAAGATCTTCATATCAACAGCTAGACAACAAGTATGCAATTTTTTGTCCCTGCTTTTAGAAATATGATTTCTTAGTAGTTTTGTGGATTTCATAATAAAATACACTTATCAGTTTATGGATCCTGACATCACTTTATATGAGGCCTGGAGGAATTCGAGAAATTCAGCTAAACTGGATCTGGATTTGAACATTGACAATAGTATCTGTTTCATCTGTTGTTTTGTCCTTTGTTCTAAAGAGGACGGTGACATCAGGAAGGTGATGTCATGACTTACAAATGAATTGGATTTAAGTGAGGAAGGGTTGTGCAAAGTCACTGGTTTCACTCTCTTCTCCAGAGCCATCTGGATCCAGCGGCAAGATCGTCTAGATCGGGATGACTGGAGATGGCCCTGGATGCAGTGGGAGACCTTAGGTCTTTCCCACATTTCAATTTGTCTGAGACAATGCCCATTCAGTGATTAAGGCTAGGTAAGAAATGAGGCAGAGAATGGCTTTTACCTATTAAAAAAAAGTCAGTCTGGGAGGGAAGGAACCTCAGATTTTTCTGGTCAAAACAGAAACAATTGCTATTTACATTTCCTCTGAGCCATCAGAGACCAAACAATGACCAAATGACATGTAGGGTGGAACATACTGTTGGCCAGTCTAGGAAGCCAGAGTGATTTGGGTTTAAGGCCAGTTCCAGTTGGGCAATGCAGCTCCCTTTCTTCCTTCCTTCCTTCCTTCTTCCCTCTCTCCTTTCCCTCCCCTTCCTCCCTCTATCCACATAGGGAATCATACCTTATCTTCCAGTGCTCTGCTCAAAGGAATATAAATTTGAATTGCTGAAACCTTGCAAGATATCTAGCTTGGGGGCTAGATTTCTTTTCTAGGAAACATGCCTTAAACCCAAATCACTCTGGCATGGCTTGCTTACTGGACCTTAGCTCTGGAAATCAGGATGTCTCCTAATATACTGACACTTGCCGCTGGACCCAGATGGCTCTGAAGGACAGAGTCAGGCTGGTGACTTTGTATAGACCTGCCTCACTTAAATCCAATTTATTTGCAAGTCATGACATCACCTTCCCAATGTCATGGTCCTCTTTGAGAATGAAAGACATATAAATAAATAGTCAACAATTTATGAGTGGTAGTGGCTGCCCCACTTGGGACCCAAGTGGCCAGTTCCACTTGGCAATGCAGTTCATTCCTTCCTTTTCCCTTAAATCTGGAGATAAAGTATGCTGCCCGAGGCTCTGACTTCTTTAATCAACAATGTTTTTTGTTTTGACATCCAATTCATGTTTCACCAAAAGAAAAGAAGTTCAGCAAAACCATTTGCCACATTTACTGACAGTATATGCAGTATTCTGCTCCCCTAAACTCTCACATCTGCAATGAAAGAAAAGATGTACACTTTCTTGTTTCTTCTCCAGGACCCAGTGTGACCATTACAATTATACAGTGTTAAGTGGTTAGTTCCCCCTGCAAAGCCAAAGTGGCCCTTTAGTTCATTTTCTGAATCTTTTCCTTTATTTTCAGAAAAAGAGAAAACTAAACAGCAAAAGCAGAGAGAGGATGAATTGATCCAGAAGATCCATAAATTGGTGCAAAAGAGAGATTTCCTGGTGGACGATGCTGAAGTGGAGCGATTACGGTGAGAATGACAAATGGCCCCTTGTCAGGTCTCTGAAGGAGGCGAAACTTGGGGCATGTTGAGACATCCTTGTATCTAGGAACACTCTTGATACTGCCTGTCCTGATCATTCCCATCTTCAGATTCATCAGGGGTATCAAGTAATCTGCCTATCCAATGTTGGAGATCTTGATAAAAAAAATCATTAAAGGGACCTCCAAAGAGTCATCCTTTTGAAATTGATATGCTAGAGCCAAGCTGCAACAGTCATTCCCTTTTTGTACCACACAGGTGAGTCTGAGGCATAGAACAGGTGTCTCTCCCCAGATCTACCAATGAATGGCTGGAATGGAAACATTACCTAGGTCATTTGGTGCTCAGTCTATTTTCTATGACACTTGGTCCTGTTAGTGCCTTGGGGAAAAAAGTAACTAATAAATGAAAAAGCGTTTACTATGTGCCAAACACTGTGCTGGGTACTGGGGATACAAATGCAAAGGTGAGACAGTCCTTGCCCTCATGAACTTCCATTCTATTAGTGGGAGACAGCACATCTAAGGGAGTGGTGGTCAGGGAAGAGGGTTTTGTTCTGCCACCATGGGAATGATGAGTCCTAGGAAGTCCATTATCATACCCATTACAGAAATAATGGTAATTTTTATTTTATTAATGTTCTTAGAGTACAAGGTAGAAAGTAGAGATGGGGGAAAAATACATATATGGTAGCAGAACAGATGACAAAATGTCTAAACTGAATGGAAGCACAAAGCATGGTCTTGGGAGGGCTAGAAATCGTGAGGTTAGGTGAATTTGTACTCATTCACAATCAGGATATCTTGGTCTCAAGATAAAGTTCCCAAACTGAATAGGTTAACTCTCATGATCTTTAGAGGGCTCAACTGGAACGTCCTATTCCAGGTGGAGAATGGACCAGATGGTTGGACTGATGGGCATATGTCTGGGATAAATAGAGGGAGATGACGGAGGGAATAGAACAGAGGACAATCTTAAGCTCAGAGAGACTGGAGGAACAGTGGTACTTCAGGCAGTTAGATAGTCAGATGTACCCAGTTCTTGTCTGATATGCCAGTGAGTACAGCGGTAAGGACTTCATCAAAAAGGGATGGCTGCTTTCAGAGGTGCGAAGTTAGTGACCAGGAAACCACACTCACCCCAACTCTGACTACAGTTGAGTCTGGTCCATTTCATCGAGGTTTGGGTAGAGAGGGTCCCAAAGACCTCAGCATGACGCCCTGAGCCCTAGTCAGATTTCTACCCAGGCACAGGAAGAGCCATGGTTCTAAATGTGACTCATAAAACTTTATATTCCTTGGGTCACATCTTAAAATCCCTTCCCCATTGTATTTTATCCTTTTCCCTTTTTTTACTACATATTTTATGACTCTTTAATGCTTTTGTAGTTCATAGGCCTTTTCTCTTTTTTTCACATGTCTGCCCTAACAGGGAACAAGAAGAAGACAAGGAGATGGCAGAATTTCTGAGAATCAAGTTAAAACCTCTAGAAAAAGTAACAAAATCTCCAGCCAGTGAGTGTCTTAGTCTCTATTGTTTCCCCCTAAGAAGAGGGGGGTGGAGAATGGTTTTTACGTTAGCGTATATTCAGTGAAAAAAGTAAAACACTTTCCAAGAAACCCATGAGATGGCAATATCTATCCTTGTCTACTCATTGTTCAGGGAAAAGAGCCCTGGATCTGGAGTCACAGGACTTCAGTTTGAATCCCAGACCTACCATCTTGGGCAATGTCACACAATAAACATTAGTTAAGCACCTACTATGCCAGAGGCAGTAGGCTAACCACCAGTGATAAAAAGGTAAAAGACTGTCCCCCACCTTCTTGAGAAACCCAGTCTAACGAAGGGAGACAACTTGTAAACAACTATGTACAAATGAGATATTAACAGGAGATGATCAATGGAGAAAAGGTATTTGAATTAAGAGGGATTGGGACAGGCTTCTTGTAGAAGTGGGATTTTAGCTGGGACCTGAAGTAAGCCAGGAAAGCCATGAGGCAGAATTGAGGAGGGAGAGCATTTCAGGCATGGGAGACAGTTAGTGAAGACGCCTGGAGTTGGGAAATGGATTATTTTCTTTGAGGAACAACATGGGAGATCAGTTCCACCAGATTATGGAGCATGTGGGAGAGTAGGTATAATGTATAAGACTAGAAAAGTGGTTTTATGAATCAGGAGAGGTTATGAAGGGTTTTGCACATCAAAAGATTTTGCATTTAATCCTGGAGGTGATAAGGAGCCACCGGAGTTTATTAAGTAAGTAACGTAACGAGCAGGAAAGTCATTTTATTTCCCTGGCCTCAGTTTCCTCACCTGGGATGGGACTAGTGGACCTTCAAGGTCCTTTCCAGATTTAGGTCTATGATCCAATGGTTTTCATACACGGAGATATGCATTCACATAGGCAGAGATGTGGGGTCTGAGGCTGAGGGCTACAGGAGCAAGTCTCCCCTGTTGGAGTAGGGTAGGGTACAACAGAGACACCAGTCCCTACTTCCTAAGGAGACCCTTATAGGAATACATGGCACAAATTCCACCATCACCCAATAGCAGAACTAGTCTTAGCCTAAACAACCTTCTCCAATCTGATATTAAACAAGGATCAGCAGAATCTTAGTAAGAGCTCATGTTTACATACAGTCTTAAGGTTTGTAAAATATTTTACATATTTAGCCCCAAAAGAGTCCTGTGAGGCAGATGCTATCATTATCCCCATTTAACCATTGGAAAGGTTAAATGCTTTACCTAGGGTCATATAGTTAGAGTAAATATCCTAGGGAGGATGCACACTCAGATTATCCTGGAGACACAACCAGTACTCTATCCAGGAGGTAAGAAAAGTTACACAACACCTATGATGCGCCAGGCAGCATGCTAAGCACTTTACAAATATTACCTTATTTGATCGAGGCAAGCAGAAGTTAAGTGTCTCTAACTAGTAAGTTTCTGAGGCAGAATTTGAACTCAGGTCTTCCTGCCTCCAAGTCCATCTCTCCAGCCACTCTACTACCTAGAAATATACTGTATCCCCTATAGTGCCTACCAGACTATACTATCTCCAAATAAAAGGGAGAAGCCTGTTGGTATCAGATCAAAAGGAGATAAAGGAGGGGTGAGAACCCTGATGTCTCAGTCTCATGGCTCAGTCCCAAGCCAGGAAAGATCCTTGGATCCTTGGAAAAAGTGGTTACTTGCTCTTGGGGAGCACCCCCATAGCTGGGAGCTATTAAGCATTCTTGATGATGTTGTTTGAAACTGCTGGGAAAGGAAAAAGAAATCATTGATGTGTCAAAGAAAATGTTAAATTGATATAACTCAAGTTAGCCTGACCTCCACAAGTGTGTGTGAGTGTGTGTGTGTGTGTGTGTGTGTGTGTGTGTGTGTGTAGGGGAGGAAGAGAGGGGAAGTGAGGCAGAGGGGAGTAGAGATGCTAACAGCCCACATTTTTATAAAGTGAAGTCAGTTAAGGTCACATAGGAAGGCTCCTGTTCTCCCTAACTATAAGCCCAATGTACTTTCTCCTCTATCCTCAGAGCTAGGTGTAACACACAGAGCTGAACTGACAGTCGGGAAGACCTAAGTTTAATTCCTTCCTCAGACACTTGCTGGATGGATGTCCATAAGCATCAGTTTCTTCATCTGTAAAATCGTAGCAATAGTGCTTAGCTCACGGGATTGTTATGAGTGGAGATCACGTACGCCCTCTGCAGACTTTAAAAGTCAGTGTGTGTAAACTGCATTTTAAAATAAAATGTACACCAGTCAAAGCCCCTGCTGTGTGCCAGGCACTGTGCTAAGCCCTGGGAATACAAAGAAAGGCAAAAACACAATCCCTACCCTCAAGGAGATGATGGAGACAAACATGCAAACAACGAGAGACCCCAGTGATTTTTTTTTTCTTTACTAACATATAGCTCTTGTTGCAGAATTTCCTCTATACTTTACCCTCTCAGTACAGTCCAAGTCACTCTCTGGGTGGGCTGAAATTGATTCAATCCCTGCTGCTTCAGCAGGGAGCTGGGCAGGCAGGAGATACGGACAGAAGACCAAGGGGCCTTTCAGTATGATCCACCACCACATCCCATGTTCATTCGTCTCCCACCACAGGTTCTCCGGCAGAGAAGAAAGCAGAACCCCCACCTACTAAGCCTACAGTTGCCAAGACTGGGATTGCACTCATAAAGGATTGTTGTGGGGCCACCCAGTGCAACGTGATGTAGCCCCAAGAGGGCTCTCCTTCGGGCCTTGGGGCCACCCCCACCTTCTTATCTTCATAGCCCCCATTTCACCGGGGTCAAAACAAAACAAAAAAACTTTGTGAGGCAGAAGGGATCAAAGGCAACCCTAATTCTGTCACTAGGGCCATGGGTGCGGTGGGGCCCAGCCGTCATGTACAGAGTGTAGCAATAGGGAGTCCCTCACTGTTGCATGGCCCTCCCCACGCGCATGCTGAATACAGGAGTTATGTATAGCAGTTTATCCAACTATTGGGAAAGAGCTGTCTTTTTAAAAAGAAAAGTATATATACATATGTATATATATACATATATATACATATACATATATATACATGTATATATATACATAAAATCCCATTGTGCAAACAAGCTGGGAGAGGGGCATGTTCCCCAAGTGTGTACAATTGTGATTTTTAACAATTTAGCACTTTTTAGGACTAGTCCCATGCCCCTTATCTCGCTGAAACTGCCCCACTTCCTGTTTCCCACCTTGCCCTTTCAAAGTACTAGATGATAGGGATTACAAGAAGCCAGCACCGTTTCTCCAATCCTATAAAAATGGGAACCCCAAGTCAGCCCCTAGACTGTGGACTTCTTGGATCAGTTAATAAAGGCACAAGAGGTTGCAGCCCCTGCCATTGCTGGCCATTTGGCACCTTTCCCAGGTGTCATTTTGAGTGCTCTTGTGGCCAATCCCTGCTCTCATATTACGTGTGTGAGCCTGGGTCAGCCTTCCTAGCCTAAGCCTCTCACTAGAGCTCAGGTCCCACTTCTTACACTCCCCAGGAAGGCCATTCTTTGTGCATATCACCTACCTGTGTTTGGCCTCGGCCAGAAGAGTCAAGTCAAAGGGAAAGGCTGTACATGGTTCCCCTGGGCCTAAATTAATTCTAGAGAGCTGAGTAAGGTCAGAGGTGATGAGGACACAGAATAAAGGACTGAGAGGGGCCCTCTACACTTGCCCTTGGGTCACCAGAGAAGCTATCCTGAGCGTGGCTGCCTCAACAGTCAGATTTGACTTCTTGAGGAAGAGGAGTGCCAATGGATGGGAGAGTCAGTGTGACCCAGTGTCTGTGTTCCACTGTGCAGTGGCTTATTTTAATCAGTCTGCCAATTCAACCCATGTAAATCTCTTTGTACATTCGCTGTAGCCAGCAGGGCGCGGTATGTGCAACATCTCTATGTGTGTGTGGCCCAAATAGTTATGTGACTCAAGACTTACAATCATCCATCTGGAAAATAATAATAAAAAAATGCAAACAAATGAGTATACATCACTTTTGAAAGGCCTTTCCTCCCTGCTGCGGCCAGCACCTCAGGGGACTGAGGTCAGGAAGCTCGTTTCTCTGCCACCACTCATGCTGTAAACTTGAGGATTCATCCAAGTCAATTATGGGTGTAAACTAAGGTCGATAAAAAAGCCTTTCCGTCCAAGTGGCCTAAGTTTGGGAAACCCAACCTGGATAAAATAGAGCAGATGGCTGCTGTTCCCCACACCTCCTCCCAGGCTCCTGAGGGCCTAGCTGTTCTCTCTCCCTACAGAGAATGTGGGAGTCAAAATCCCAGTGCCAAGCCCATTACAAACCAATCACTCACTGCTCCAACCAGCAAATGTAGATTGAAGTCTTCATAAAAATGCCATCTTACACATGTCTGCCTGGCCCCGAGCTATACTGAACTCATACTCTTGCCACACTTATTGATTTCTTTCCTTATTTATTCCAGCATTTCACACAAAGGCAGGCGAAAAGTAATTATCCAAGCAGGTCCTGGAACACTGGTAATTCTGCACAGATCTAAAAAGCCTTGCTTGGAATGTCATACACCCACATTCAACCCCACACATAGAAAACAACTCCAGCAAAGAGGTTATCCTTTTCTAAAAAAAAATAGTCTCGAATAGGATTGTAAAATCAGAACAAATTTCTGGTTCCTTCAGCTTAGGATTCCCTTTTAGATGGCACCAAGGAACACTTTGTGAAAATGAATGGTCATTATTCTCTGGGACGTTATCCTTAAAGGTTAAGGGTCTATCTGCAATGAACTTCTCTTCAGATAGCATGTTAAGGGTGGATGATCTGTGTGACATGGAACATTCATCTGTCACAGCCTAGTTAGACCTAGCCTTTAGCTACCCACAAACCTGCATTTCTGCCTGAGTGGGAGTCAAGGGGGCAGCAGGGCCATGTGGGGTTATTAATGATGAAATGGAGAGAAACATTGAACTTCAGGAGTGTGGGGGCAACTGGCAGAACTTAGAAAAAAGAATGGGAAGAAACAAGCAGATAATGAGCCTAGTCAAATACTAGAGCCCACAGTCATACAACTATAAAGGTAACTAGAAGAGACCAAGAAGAATGCCAACCTAGATAAAAACACAAGGGAAAGGAAACTGAAGGGAGCTTTGAAGAGTCAAAATAAGGATAAAGCTTTATGAGAGTGAATCACTTCTTTTGACTGGATCTGCCAATGTCAGGGTCTTGCCTAATTCAAAATGTTAAGAGTCATAGCTCATCAAACATGAATCTTGTTATCTCCTTAAATTTTTTCGTCCAATATGAGCTCCCAGGGCAAGTGCGTGTTGGCTAGGCTTGATTGCTGCCCTGCTGAACCTCAATGTGGTTCTTTTCCAAGGCAGACCAATATATAAAGATGAAATTTCAAGATTTAAAAAAGGGGGAGGAAGGAGTAAGAGGAGAATTGAGCACCAGAAGCAGGGAAATAAAGTTCTCAAGCACTCCTGTGCTTGGTCAGTGATCTTGTGACCTGACACAGGCCTGCCTGAGAGAAGATGTTAAGAGTACAGAAGATGATATCCAGGGCACAGCCCTTGCTGACCCTGTGGTAGTTATCACTACCCAATCCTTTGGCACATTCTGAGCTACATATTTCAAGCCATGTTTGCAGTGCATAACAGTATGTAACTCTTTAGGTTTATGCAGACATAACATTGGGACACCCAAAGACACACACAAAGTCACCTAGGTAACTAAGCTCCTCAGAGTTGTACATCTCTGCCATGAAGGGGTCTTCATGTCACCTTTCTGTTCCCTGTAGTTTAACTGCCCAGCCTACCTATGTGTGGTAATATTTTTTAACTTGTTCTTGAAAACAAGGATCCCCAAAGATATAGCCTACTCCCAACCTTCAGCACGACAGAAAGAAATTAGACCAAGAACTCATTCCACCCTGCTAAGGAATTTGCTAATACCTGGTCTCTAGTGCTGGTGCTGCCCCCAACTCCTTCACATTGGTATTGAGGGAGTAAAGGGACCCATCAGCCAAACTGTTATTCTGACTGCACACCTTCCCCCCCCTAGACAGAAGCAGTTCATTGGTTTCTGGCTGGTGGGTTACTTGAGATGACAGTTTGGTTGAGAGATTTTTTTCCAGTCGCAGAGGTAAATTAAAGATTCTTTTTTGTTTATTTAATGTTTCCTACTAAAGTGCTTTTCCCAGACACTCGAGTAGGCTATGATTGATTGGAAATGACTCATGGCAAGTCAGGGGTACTGCAGAGCCTTAAATAAAATTGCTTTTTATTAATCAGCCACCCCTCTACCTGGAGGCATGGGTGCTTTACATCATATTCACTGCAGGTCCTTAGGAATCTTCTCCAAGTCTAATTTGCCCTAAGCAGCAGATGGCAGTATCTGTTTCCTTACAACAGAATAAATATAGCAGCCAAAGTGATAGAGCAAATCTCTAAGGGAGTCAATTTATGATGCCAACTTCAAGGTTAGACTTCACTTGATTTGGTTTGGTAAGGGGGAAATTGGTGATGGGGTAGAATCCACATCAATAGTTCTGGCAGCAGGTAGTACAACCAAGAGCTATTCCTGACCAGGGGTAAATTCAAGCCAGCACCCCCAGAGCCGAAAGCATTCTTGTGTTTTAATTTTCCATAGGTTTAGCTTATGACTCCAAGCCTTTGTGAAAGCCCAAGGCATAAAGACATTTCAAAATGCAAGCTAATATCTGGATGCATTTATCACAGAAGCATGAAAGAGAAAGGAACAAGCTGAAGTCACAGCATTCTGAAATCCAGAACTATTCTATGTTACTCAACTGAACAAATACTCATGTATTTGTATGTAGTTAGTAGCCACTTAATATAGATATGGTTGGTTCAAATGTGGCAGGGATGGATACTATCTGGAATCTAGCTTATCAAGACTCCATGGGAGAACACAATGCTTTTATGAGGAAGAAGAGGGCTATACCTACCCTTCCAGGAGTCTATTGGGATGAAATATGCAGGATCCAGGACTTCCACTGCAGAATGGTCTCTCCTATGGGAATCAAGGGTATGCTGGATATTGTATTCCCCTTCTACAGCTCCAGAGAGATCTCCTAACTGCTACCTAAATGTTCATACTTGTCTCAACCACCTCTTTCAAAGTCCTCTGAAGTATCTGCCCCATACCCAGCACCCTGGCTCAGAGGAGTCCCTTAGTCACATCTCCCTCTGGGGATACAGTATAACATCACAAGATTATGACTCAGAAATACTGTCTGAAACTTGGGTAGAAGTGGGATTACACTTAAATCCTGCTTTGTTCAAGGCTCTATGCCAGGTGTGGGATGAGATAAAGACAAAATCAAAACACTTCCTGCCATCAAGCACTTCACATTCTAATAGGAGAAAGCTAGGCCATATACCTAAATATCTATTTAATTCAACCTCTCTTTCCCTACCATCTCAGACCTCTCAATTTGGCTTATTGAAAAACTGTTTGTAGAATTTAGGAGATTGCTGAAGGCAGATGATTGTGTGGGCTTGCCTTCCTATAATGAAAAGAACAGAAAGAGAACTGAGTACAAGGTTGAGCCTATGGAAATGCCTGAATTATTGTCTAATCCAAACTTATTAAAAAATGGAGGATGCTAGGCAATGCAGTGTAATTTAAAGAGAATTGGTTCTGGAATCAGAGAACCTGGGTTCAAATCTTGCCTCTTGATAATTACTATGTATATGGCCTTGGGTAAGTCATTTTGCTCCCCCAGCCTCAGTTTCCTCATTTGTAAAATGAGAGGGTTAGACTAGATGGTTTCTAAAGTCTCTTTTAACTTGAGATCTATAATCATATCACCTTAAGCCACTGAAGGGTAAGAAATGATAATTTTCCAGCACTGACGACCAGAACACCCTTTGTTTTGGGGCCCTGGCTTTATCTCAGCCAGCATTTCTGTTCTGTTAGCTCTCTCCTCCCATCCTCATATGCTTTGTTCAGACAGAGGGTCTCATTTCTCTCGCTTGGCTTTACTTCTCCCCAAGAGTTCATCTGGCCCAGCTCTTTCCATATCTTTCCAACTGTCAGGCAATAACTCAGAAAAAGGTGATAGACAAAAGGGATAAATTATCAATGCTACAACGTTAAATACAGCCTGGAAGATTTTCTTCTCCAGAAATCCTCTGTCCAGAATATGCTCCAAACCCTGATGCTAACAGATGAACTATACTGTTTCTTTTAAAAAGCCTCGAAGTTTAAGGAGCTAGAAAACATAGCCCTTTATGGGGGGCAGGGCACAGAGGTGTAGGAATTAAGCTCATCAAAAATGAAGTTCAGTTCCTGGAACTGAGTCTGCCAGTCTCCATAAGAAGGAAGTGGTCTGTCTTATCTAAGGAAAAGAGGGGAGAATGGAGAGAGAATACCGAATGCCCCTAGAACAGGTTACAGTTGCTATTAAGTCCAATTTCTTCAATTTCTCCTTGTATCGATCTTCTTTCTCCCTACTCGTACAGCCAACATTCTAGTTCAGTATTCACCACTTTTTACTTGGATTATTGTAATAGTTTCCTAACTGGTCTCCCTGTCTCACACTTCTCCCCTCTCAAATCCACCCTTCAAATGGCTAGCCAAATGATTCTGCTTATACAAAGGTCTGACTGTGCCAATCTCTGGCTCAATAAACTACATTGGTATTTCCTAGATGTAACATGCAAAAATCAAGTACAAAATACAAAACCCTTTGTTTAGCATTTCAAGTCCTTCACAACCTGGTCCCAACCTACCTCTAAGGCTTAGAATGTTAGTCTCCTTCCTACACTCTAGGATTCAGTCAACAGCACTTACTACCCTTCACAGACATCATTCCATGTCTCATCACCTCTGCACTGGCTGCCTATAGGCCCCTTCTCACCTCCACCTCTTAGAATTCCTAGTTTCCTTCAAATTGAACTTTTCCCGATCGGTTTTTTTCCCCAAAATTGCTTCGTATTTATTGTGTACACATACATACGTATATATATAATCACACACACACACACACACGCACATATTCCACCCCTTCTATAGACGGTAAACTTGATGGCAGGGACTTGTTTCTTTTTTAATAAATACTATTTTTTCCCCAATTTCATGTTTCAATAGTTTTCAACATTCATTTTCATCAGATTTTGTTCTTAAGATTTTTACTCTTATTTATATTTCTATAAGGTTGTCGTTCTTTGTTTATAAGACTGAGTTCCAAATTTTTCTTCCTCCCACCCCCGCTTCCCCAAGATGACAAGCAATCTGATGTTACACACGTGCAATTATGTTAAACATATTTCCATATTAGTGATGTTGTGAAAGAAACAAAAGGAAAAGGCCAGAAAAAAAACTCCAAAAATGAAAACAGTATGCTTCGATGTGCATTCAGACTCCATGATTCTTTCTCTGAATGCAGAGAGCATTTTGATGGCAGACACAGACTTCTATATTCAGTATTGTTTCTGTACTCCTTAGCAACTAGCACCATACCCAGACCATAGTAGGTGCTTGATAAATGATGGCTTAAAATAAATGATCTATTGATTAATTTCAATAAGTACTTATTGAATAAGTTCTTATGGCAAACCACTACAGTATCTTTGCCAAGAAAATCCCCAATGGGGTCACAAAGAATAAGACAAGACTGAAAAACAAGAAAAGCCAGAGACCTGGTTACCAGAGTCCTGCTTCCCTACCATTTCATTACTATTTTATAATTAATTCTACTTGATGATACCAAAAGGCATTGAAAGGAAAGAAAATATAAATGAATATAGTAAATATTATATAGTAAATACAAAGAAAATACAAATGAATATAATACAGTAAATATATAGTAAATATAATATAGCAAATATTTAATATATTAAATATTTATATAAAATTATATTAAAATTATAAGTTATATTATAATTATAATAAATTTTTATAAATTACAAATTTATTTATATATTACATTATATAAAAATTTATTATAAATTATAATTATAATAAAAATTATATTAAACATTTATATAAAAATATAAAGGAATCCATCTTACTCAGAGAGTCATTCTTGAGGTTGAGTTGTACAAAAACTATCTACTTTAAAGGAATTTTATGCCTGTTTTTATTCCCCTCAATTCTTATCAGAGGGTTTTGTTTTCCCAGGCTCTATTTTTCCCTCCTTAGTTGTAGTGTGACATTGGAGAGTCAAGAAGACTTGGAATTGAATACTGCCTCAGACCCTTCCTAGCTGTGTTGATCCTAGGCTCAATCTAAGTCTCAGTTTTCTCATTTGGAAAATAGGGATAACTACTGTACCAACCTTTGTGAGGCCCAAGTAAGATAATGCATGGAAAGGGCTCTAAAAACAGGTAGCTAAGACAACAACCATCATCATGACTCTGCAGTCGGGTTACCTGTTCTGGCCTTGGGCACTTCCTGTCATCACTCTGGGTCTTAGCTTCCTCATCTACAGGATGGATATGATAATACTTGCATGACCTCTCTATACCACAGACTTGTTCTGAGAAAAGTCCTTTATTTTTAAAGGTTATAGCTATAGAAATGTGAACTATTTATTACACTTAGTAGAATTCTTCAGTTCGACATCCATGCTCATGAGCATCATGAGCACTTATTGTGAAGATATCTGAGAATGGGGCTGGAGAAGGCTTCCACCACTGCCATGTGTGAGGGACTGCACTTTTCAGAAGAAACAACTCCTGAAGCCTCTTCACTGGCTAAGCTTATCCTGAGAAGAGCCAAGGAGTTACACTGTGCTACAGAAAGCATATGCCCAGAGGCTGGCTTTCTCACTCTCAGCTGGCACTGTAAACTCTGTGCCTCACTGTATTGCTCCTTCCACTAGGATTCCAATTTTGAACAGTTCAAGGCATCACAAAATTCTGATTTTAAGATAAGATTCCTCACACTTAGGAATAATATCTTAGCCATAAAGTTGTGACTTGCTTAATTAACTCTATACCTCTGCAGTTCTTAATGGTGCCATGGTAATCTATGTACCCCTTCTCAGAACCATTTTTAAATGCATAAAATAAATTACATAGTATTACAAAGAACATCAATTATATTGACTATATATAGCTAACAAACAAAGGGTCCAGAGGAAGAAAAAGGATATTGTTTGGGAAGGATTCTTCTCCTGCCCTCTCCCCAAAGGAGGGAGCAGAAGAGCAAATGCTTCAATCATACTTTTTCCTCTACAGTCATCCTTGCTGATTTTAGAGGGGTGGACCTGATACTGGAATCCCCAGGGCTTCAAGAGGATTTCCACCTTCCCCTGCCCCTTATTCTGAGAATTTTGGACTCTACAAATTATGGGTAGTAATGCTACTGTCTACGACAAAGATCCTTAGCCTGCAGTCCATGAACTTACTTTTTAAAAATATTTTGTTGTTTTTTGATATGATTGGCTTTTTTTGTAATCCTGTGTGCTTTATTTATATACCTGAAACATGATTCTGAGAAAAGATCTACAGTCTTCATCAGACTGCCAAAGAATTTCATGTCACAAGAAATGGCCCACACTAAAGGCAGATTTGCATAGAGGAAAAAGAAGTCTGGACGTGGAGTCAAAGATTTTGAATACTGGCCCTAACACTTACCATTCATGTAAATATCTTTTTCTGTCCCTGTCCATAACAGAATTTTGGGGACTTAGGGAAATTTCACAAAAGAGTCAAACAAGTCATTAATACTTAAACCAAAAGGTCTTCATTTCTAAACATTTTAACTCACATAAGGAAAGGTTAGAGGCCTAACATAAATTAAGAAGGAAAGAGATGAACAATGAAGGACATAACTTGGGTTACCAGAATTTTACAGAAAACTGCAGGCAGAGTAATGGGGACAATGGTCCCAAGTGAGGCTGGATACAACAGGTTCTGTCAGGCTTTTATTATGTCACATCTCCTGGCTGATGGGGACTCCTGTGCTGTGGTTGTTTTTGTTTTTGTTTTTTTTTTTTATCAGTTTCATCCCAGATCTTACTGATGTAGGTAAGGGGCCAGAGGGTAATGTAAGCTCTCACACTTAGGCACACCTCTTAGTCTGCAGTCTCTAATATCATAGACTGGAAGACACTAGGAATGGACTGCCAAGGCCCCAGATGCCCAAGCATTTTCCAGGAAAGGGAAGAAGAGTCAGTACAGAGTGAAAGAATCCTAACACAAGAAAGGGTAGACCCCAATAAAAACAAGAATGTTTGTTTGTTTTATAAGATGATCACAATGACCTTAGACAAATCATTTCTCCTCTTTGGGCCCATTTCCATTTTTAAAATGAAGGGGCTGAATTAAATGCTCTAAGGTCCCTTCTACTCTAAATCCCACAATGATCAAAAAATAAAATGTTAAATTCAGATTGTTTCAGATAATGTTAGGAACACACAAAGTAAGTTTAGAACTCCAAATGAACTGAATTCATCCATTCAACAAGCATTTATTAAGTACCTACAATATACTGTATTAGGCAGTGAGAATGCAAAGACATAAAGCTCTCAAGGAGCTTACATTGGTGGCGGTGGGGTTACAATATTCACAGAGAAGTAAATGCAATAGAATTTGAGGAGAGAGAGAGAGCACTGACAGCCAGGGAAATCAGGAAAGGTTTCTTGTAGGATCTGGCACTTAAGCTGGTCCTTGCAAGAAGTTATGAGGCAGAAGTGAGGAAGGAATACATTCCAGGTATCAGTTATAGCCCTTGAGAAGCACAGGGACTGAGGATAGAGCAGCAAGTAAACCCATTTGGTTGGAGCAGAAAACGTGTGAAGAGAAGTAACGTGAAGACTTGGAAAGGTAAGCTGGGACTGAACTGTGGAGGCCTTTACAGGGGGAACTAAGGAATTAGCAATTTCATAGGGATGATGGGTGATGTGACTTGTGCATGAGTCAGATTTAAGTGAGGAAGAGTTGCAGAAACTCATCAACTCACTCTCTCTTCCAGAGTCCAGTGGCAGGACAAAACTCAGGATGACTAGGGATGGCCCACTGGAACAAAATGCTGGCATTCACCCATTCCACCAGGCGAAGTCTTCACATGTTTGGGGCAGACATGCTCCTAACTCATGATGGGTTTGAGTTACCCTCCCAGGGTTTAGCCTGTCTGCTAAAATGGTTTACCAGGGGGTGGCTGCCACACATGCTACAACTTCTTGGAGCCACAGTGAGAGTTGGGTGAGAGATGGACACCACAGGTGGATGAGCAGCCCTGAAAAGGGCTTGCAAGCCCACACACCAGAACGAGAAGTCCTTCCTGAAGAGTCATGTAGAGGAAACAGGGAACCACAAGAGATTCTTGACCAAAAGATTATTTTGGCAGCTGTGTGGAGGATGGATTAAAAGAGACAGAGAAATAGAGCCTTTATTAAGCATTATGGACCTGGCACTGTGCTGAGCTCTGGGGATACAAACAAAAGCAAACAAGGTGGTCCTTGCCCTCAAAGAATTTACAATCTAATGGGAGACATTAACCCATAAAGGGGAGTTGGAACCTAACTCACACTGGATGGCAGAGTGTGGACATGACCAGGAAGCAGCACGGATGCCTGGTTCCAGGAAAGATCAGGCAAAACTCACTCATAAGAGCCAGAAGCAAGGTTTAGGAAGGTAAAGGGAAAGATCTGAGGCAGGTTAATGAATTAGGCCACGGAAATAGTCTAGGTGAGAGGGACTGAACTACAATGGTAGACAAGTAAACAAAGAGAAGGTAACAGGTATTAAAGTGTTGTGGAGGTGAAACTGTTAAGACTTGACAAGATGAGATACGGGACATAGGAGAGAAAGAAATCTGGGTGACTGGAAGAATAATGGTGTCTATAATAGATAAGGAGGTTTTAGCCAGAAAAGATGAGTTCTATTTTGGACACATTTGAGTTTGATATAGTTATGGAACACTGGGATGGAGATGTCTAGTGGGCTTTTGGAAGCTGAATTCAGATGTATTAGCAAGTAAGGAAAAATTAACTTTTAGAGTAGCTCCAACTATGACTTATGTTTAGCATTCATTTTTTTCCACCTTTTCAAAAAAAATCTTATCTTTCCCAACAAATCCCACTAAACTCCCTCTCCTGTAAAGCCACCCCCTATAATAAAGAATAAAAAGGGAGAGAGTATTCAGCAGAACTAACAAGTCCATCTTTCTGTGTGTGCACACTATCTATCTATCTATCTATCTATATATATATAGAGAAAGAGAGAGAGAAAGAGAGATATAGTGTGTACACACACACACATATATGCAGTATTCCATAGTCTTCCACAAAGAAAGAAGAGGAAGCTGGAATTCATTTTCATAGACTGCTCTAATATGCCAAAGGCCCTTGGATTTACTTCTCAAATAAGTCATCTACCTCCAAATAAAATAACTCTTCTTTCATAATCAGGGTTCACTATTCAAGAAAGATACTGTATTCATGTTCTCTGGGGTATATGAGAACTTAGAAGAAAACTACAAACTATAAGTAACGTCAGTTCCGTGAGGTGAAGAGCCATTTTTTTTTAGTATTCCCAGTTATCTAGCATGTTTATATAACTATGTTTGTATATCTGTATAATTCTAATGTTTGTATAATTAAATTCACCACCACCACCACCACCACCACACTGCCATCCCACTTCCCCCTCTCCCCCACTCCCCTACACCACACACACCTTGAAGGAATCTAAAGAGGATTATGAGAAGACTGGAGAAATCCACGATGGAGAAGGAAAGACTTAAAGGAGATACGATGGCTTTACCAATTTGACCCCAGAAGGCAGAGTTAGCAAGAATGGGTGGAAATAGCAGAGAGGCCAATTTAAGCTTGATGAAAGGAAAAACTTACTAATAATTAGTGCTATCCAAAAATGCAATGCATTCTCAGGAAGTGGTGGATCCCAACTTTACTGAAGTCTTCAAAGTGGATAACCACTGCTTAGAAATACTGTGGAACGATTTCCTGGTTATGTCTGAGTTGGTCTGAGGTCCCTTCTAGCTCTGATTCTTGAATATGGCACCTGTGACAAAAAGAACCAAAAAACTCCTAAATCTTGTAATCATATTCAATAACTCAAAACCATACAAACCCAAAATGTGGCTCCTTATCACAGTCAGACCTAATGTCAATCTACAGAGTTCTCTTCCCCCTATAAGCCCAGAGTAAGTTTAATACTGTCATTCTTCCCTCCAAAACATAGCATTTTCTGATCTGGTGAAAGTTAGCTCTCCAATAATTTCACACCATTTTGTATACTTCCAGTGCAGTTATTATATCCTCATGAGTATTGCTTTCATCATCTTATCTATATCAGACTTACCATCTTGAAGGGAAAGGATCAGGTCTTTTCATCTTTGTTAATTTCTTCAAGTCACCAGCACAACGTATTACATACAGTAAATGCTTAATAACTTTAATTAATAGACCAAGAGAGGGAATTGTGATGCTTTAAGGGAAATAAGATGACTCATTTTTCACCCTATTATTATTCAAGAAATTGTACAGAATAAATAATTTTCATAAGCCTGATCCAATTACTTAGATTGAGAAAGAGTATACAGTTAATGGGAAGGGTCATAGTTAAGATCTCCTAGATTCTGGTTGTAGCAAATCAGACTGACTTTGGGCAAGTCAAGTAATGTATTCTCTTTTTAGCTATATTTTTTATATTTGCTTCCACTGATTTATCAAATGAGATTCAGATGCACTTAAAAAAATTGCTAAGGTACGTCTGCACCGCACATTTCTATCTCTTGATTCTGGCTACACATAAACTTGTCAGTCTAAAGAACACAGAGATAGAATAATTCTGAAAAAATGCTTGGATGAAAAATGCTTCAGGTAACATTAAAGAATCTATGATTTTATCGGGTGGGAACACCACTCTATAAACTGAGAGCCTTAAAGAGTTGCCAAAGTCCATAGGGCACAACAGAGTCAATGTCAGAGGAATCCAGGTTGTTCCATCTGTCATACCACACTCTTTTGTATTTCAAAAGAACTACTAAATATTTCAAAGAGCTTCTTTATATATAGAATTGTGTATTACCTTGAAACAACATTCATGTTTTTTCTGTGTCTTTCCATGTTATTATGGGGGTTAAGATGCCCCCTCTAGACCACAAAGGCCTAACCTTCTAAAAGAATTTAAAGTATGATCAGCAGCAGTAAAAGGCAGAAAACAAAATGAATTTTTCTGGAAAGGTAATTTTAGAAATGATCCGAGTTTTATCAATTAAAAGTTGGATGTGTGTGAGAAACAGTTTGTGGTTACTAACTTTTCCAAGTCAAACAACAGAATCAATGTCAGAAACTTTAAGACTCCTGACTGGCCAGGTTGCTAAACGATGTGTTCTCCCTACGACATGTCAGTCAAGAAAGTTAGTTTTTTACATTTTGCACACAATAACTACTAGGTAAATGGTAAATACAATTTTCCCAAAGCACAGGGTGTTCAAAACACAAAGAAACAAAAGAAGATAAAGAAGACAGTTTAAATTCCATCAAAACACACATATGAAACACCAACAAAATGTTATGCTTGCTTGTAAATTTTATTGACAACTGTTTGGTCCCAACACACAAAACAGCACTTTGAACCACAAAAAGTGTTCAAACAAAGTAGACAGTTAAGAAAACATTTCTTCCCCTCTACCCAATCCAAAACAAACAGTGCAGGATGGGAGAGGGAGTTTTGGTGACTTTTTTTTAAACAGACAAATCTAAATTGGTAAATCTTTCCAACCAGAAATAATTTAATTGTCCTAATTCTTATAGATCACTTAGTCACATCATTTAATTAAGCCTTTGGATTAAAAAAATATATTGCAATTGGATTGGCCATTTTATAATACATCATGAACACAACTTCCCACCTAATGAATTTTCTTACTTTCAAACAGTGATTTATTAGAATTACACGTAGACCTGGGCCCGCTTAGCTGGCCTCCATAAATGGTACAACTGCCACATTTCATAGGATATTGCAGGATTGCAGATTCTTCTTCCCTTATGATTGCCTCAAGAACCTTTTCTTTTGGACTGTTTCCAGTGACTTGTAATTACACCTTTTATATTCTTTAAGTCCACAATATTTTGCATATTTTTAAAACAAAAGTCCCAATGTTCTAGCTCTGCCTTATGAAATCTTTGTGTAATTAACTGACTGATGTTTTTGATCAATAAACTGATGAAATGTTTAAAATCATCTCTAAAAAAAGTTATGTTTGCATTTTTTCTCATTGTACTATGTCTGTAGAGGAAATATGCCTACAGAAGGAATCACACTGTGCCATTATACTGAGAAAAATTTCCAGTGAATCTCCATCAGACTCATGGCCATGTACCATATTAAGAGTCTCTGGTTTCTTTCTTTTTTTTTTTTTTTAAACAAAATGTAACTTGTAAAATTATCTCTGTAGTAGCTATTCTGTGGCACTTCCCTAAAAGCTGGCAATGAAATCTGAGCCCATTTTCTGGCTTTCTAGTACATTGCAAAAATATTAACCTCAAAAAAGAAATCACTTAACTAGTGGAAGACATCGTGTGACAGGTTCTTTCTGCTTTATGAGCACTTCCATCTGTCTCTTTGCCCAACAAATACAATCCATTGTAAATGCTGGGTTACCCAGAAGGGTAAGAGGCCATCTGCCAATGGACATTTCAGCCAACTCTAAAGTAAGGCCATTCCACTAGTGCAGTGCTACTTCAAAGGCTGGCTTTTCCAAATGCCAAGATCAAACACCACAAACAACTGAACACGCCTTCAACACTAGAAGTAACCATCAGAATAAAAACAGCTAAAAGACAATATGCCAACATACACACAAAGCTTCCCTGTTACCAAAACTTGCTTTAAAAGTACAAAAACAAGGTTAAGCAGATCAACCTTGGCCTTCCCCTGCATAGATAGAATCACTGTGTCTCTTTCCAGTGGAAATAGTGTTGATACCTCTCAGGTTAAAGCGCTTCTCATAATCTGCTCTGATTCATGATTTATGCATTTAATGCATAGTTTAGAAAAATCAGACTCTTTCCCACCAATACCACCCCTAGACACACAAAATGTGTGTGTTGTAACCCAAACACTGACTTTAAACTCAAGACACCAAGACCATTTCCTTTTCCTTAACCTAATCCATGTCAAACTGGAACATAACATAAAAGGGAAGCTTAAAACATTCTCAATTTCCTAGAAAGCTCCAAAATGGAACTGAAAGTGACAAAAATCATTTAAAATAAATTTTGTCACAAAGCCACATCTGTCATCTCCAGACATAGTTAAATGAAAAATAAGGTGGACTTACAAGTCACACAGTAACAATTACCATTCATACCCCACCTACAAATACATTCAAAACTCCTTGTTTACCCGTTCCATTCTAGTGCATAAACACTTGTTTACTTAACAGGCTTTTGAAAGACGGATCATGCATTTTATTAATACTGTCTGAAAACAACATCAGTAAGCAGTGGTCTAATGAGTATCATATGCTACATGTAAGATTACACCACTGATGAAGTTTAATGGAAATAAAATCCAAATCTTTCCATTTGAATTCTTACTTCTTTCTTTTTACCGAACACCATTTTATTGGAGTTAAGAAAATTTGGTAAAATACCTAAAGGATTCTTGAATGAGTGCTGGGAAGTTTTTTCAAATAATTAAAAAAACTCTTCAGCCAAAAGCTGTGTTCGAGGTAAAAGGAACAAAAACATTTTCAAATTCATCTTAATAGAAATTAAATGGCTCATAGGGGTTTTCATTAAAACATGAAAAGGGCGTGCAAATAGCTTTGAACCTATTTTTTGTGTGTAGAGTCAGACAGTGCTTTTCCCTCCTAATTCCATGTCACAAATCAAAGTTAAAGCTTGGTTATGGGTGCAAAAGAAAAGTTGGCTGCCAATTTCACTTTGTTTTTGTGTTGCTTTCTGGCTGGGCTGTCCACTGGGTCCTTGCTTGGTCGAGACTCTGAGATATCCAACGATGAACAAGGAGGCACTGAGACATTTTCCAAGGCATCAGGCATCCCAGGGCCAGAGAGTGGTTTTTCTTTGCTTTCTGTCTTTTGAGTTGGTTGTTCTTCTGTTAAAACCATGATTTCTGTGAAGAAAGAGAGACAAACACTCAGCTCCATCAAACGGGAGGAACAACATGTTTCTATGGCTTCTCCCTTCCCACAACATACTTCTAAAACCATTAGTGTAGAGGACTTCAGTTTGAGATCAGCAACACTAGACCAGAAGAGTTCTTTATGATTTGGTAGAAAAGTCCGAAAGCGCTGCCTGAGATACTTGGAGATTAAATAACTTGTCCAGAATCACAAAGTTAATGAAGGTCAGTACTGGGGCTTGAACCTACATATGCCTGAGTGGTGCTCTAACCATGACACTAAACATACCGCCTCTAAATGCTTTGGATTAATTTTCCATGTCACATACAAGCATACGCTACTTTACAAAGTAGCTGGGCTTCTGAAAAGCTGAATCAATCAAATTTAAATAAATAGAATTCACACCTTTCTAATGAAGTCAAGAATAATTTGAGACGTTCTCTTGATTTCTAGTTAATTTCTCAATGGGCAATGACTCCTCACATTTTTTTGTCACAAGAATCTGTCAACTAGATGATTTATATATGAATTTGCAATAGAAAAGTTACTATGAGGAATCCTAGGTGAATGAATTTCTTTGTGGTAACAAACTTCCTCTATTTTAATGGTTGTGCAAACTTGATTTTTTATGTGCTAGCTTTTCTTAAAAGCTAGCATTGGGACTTGGGATTGTGCAAAGTATTCCACATATTCAAATATTCACTGAAGAACAGGTGCTGATACTCCATAACTTATACAATCAATATGGAAGTATGCAAATAATTTTGCCTATTATTAACTTTCAATTTCACAGAAAAAAAATCGACCTAGGTCACAGACTGTCCAGGCAATCTGACTGTCACTCGCAGCCCCTTCATAACTCAGACATCTCTCCTTCTGCCCTTTCTGGTCTTCTCACATCTTTCATCCCTCCTCCCCTCAAATACACACACGCCTCAAACTAGTGATCCCGGTGTCCTTGCTGTTCCTCAAACAAGAGACTCCGTTCTCTTGGCTTCAGGCACTTTCACTCGCTGTCCCCCATACCTAGAATGTTCTTTCTTCGTTGTCATCTCTTGGCTCCTGTCAAGACCAAACTAAAATCTCACCTTCCGTGGAATGGAAGCTGTTCACTGCTTAATTCTAGTCTCATTCCTCTACTATAATTTACTACTTGGGCTGTATTAGCTATTGTGTAGATAAACTTTAAGCTCCTTGTAGCCAGAACTGTTTCTTTGTCTTTGTATTCTTAGCACTAATCACAGTGACTGGGACAGAGTGGGTCCTTCAAAAAATGCTGACTATAACGTTATACTAAGGGAATATGAGAACAGGTAGGCGAATAAACTCAATCACTGTGTGCAGCTGCTTTTGCACAGTTTAAAAGCTCTTTGGATGGGAAACTGAAATTAATAAAGGAGCTGATTTTTGTCATTTTACATAACATGCTATTCTTCAGAGGTAGGTGGTATAACACTCATTTTATCTGTAGATTCCATTTATCCACAATGCTCTCTTTGTCCTGTTTGTAACAATAACTGAAGCTAGTCATAAAGGTTACACACTGGGAATTTTATCGTGTAAAATAATGACTTCGTACATTTAATACTATCCATTTAAATTATACAAAAGTAAAATCATACTAATAGTTGCTTTTTCCAGGTAAATGATGAAAACTCAGTGAATCCTACCACAAGGAGTTCGGGGATGTTCCTCAAACTGAATCAGATCAGTAGACTCAAGAATGACTGGATCAGGTCTCAGCTGTGGGGATGGCAAGCAAGAAGGGACTGGCTCACACAAAAGGTCTACAGGTGAAGTATTAGTTAAACAGAGGAGCTCCTGCTCGGTTTGATTAGGACCTGTGGGAAAAAGAGACCAGGCACACTCTGAAAATGTCAACTGCTCAGAGTTTTAAGCCTTAAAGTGCAAGGGAAGTGTTTAAAAAAAAAAAAAACGAAAAAACTAGCAGTTGCACAGCGAGTCATGTCCCAACCTGGAGGACTCGTTTTAATAAAGGAAGAATGCCATCCTTCATTGAAAAACAGATATTTGAGACTCAAAATTTAACTTAAGAGTCCTAGAAGAATAAATAAATGGATTACAGTGATTCAAAAGAACAAATATTTCCCCAAATTACTGGTTGATCTTTACCTCAGCCTTTTCACTTTTTAGATGGGAGAAATGAAACCAGCCCTGTCTACCTCAGAGGACTATATGAAAAAAACATTAAATAGTGCATGTGAAAATGTTTTTTAACAGTAAAAATTAAATATAAAGGCTAAGGCTCTAAATCAGGGGTGGGGAACCTGTGACCTTCAGGTCACATGTGGCCTTCTAGGTACTTGTGTGTGGCCTTCTGAGTGAATCCAAGTTATACAGAACAAATCCTTTTATTAAGGAGACTTGTTCTGTGAAGTCTGGATTCAGTCAAAGGGTCACACTTGAGGACACAACACTAAACCTTTACCAGAACTACTGCCTTATCAATTGTGAACAAAATTATAGACATACCATACTATCTAGATCAGACCTGCGCAACATGGGGCCCCATCAAAGGATTTGGGGCAAAAAAAAAAAAAAAATGTAAAGGATGTCAAACAGGTCTGTACAACATACCATCCAGGGCAGTACACTGGGCAGGCCTGATCTAGATAAATCATGTGATCACAGAATTTTAGAACTGAAAAGGGACCTGAAGACCATTATCTGTACTGCTTCATATAAATTTAATGGGGAAAATGAGAATTAAGCTACAAATGACTCGCTCAAAGTCGCACTACTAACGAGTGACAAAGACTGCACTTGAGCCTTGCTCTCCCAACTCCCAGTCCAAAACCAACCTTTTCCTATTGATGCCTGGAACTGAATTGATCTACACACGATATAGTGACTGCAACCCTCTCCAACACTCTGATCTTACCGGCCAGTAACAACTGTCAAAAGCTCTCTCTACTTTGTATTCAAGAGCCACAGGTGCAAACCTTTAACTTTATCTGTGACCTTGCTTGCATTTACTTATGCTAAGTTGTAGCTTACCATTAGCACACATTCCCAGGGTGAGTCCTAGGGAGGCACAAGATTCAGGTGTCTCCAGAGTAAGCTCACTGTTGTCTTCTGTCTGGTTTTCAGGATCACTCACATGATTGGCAGGAGAAAAACTGGGAGAACTCAACCGAGCTGGAAGATAAAACACACACGGGTCAGAAAATTTTAATTACTGGACAAAAACTTTGTTTTTTTTAAATTTACTCACTTTTCATGTCATTTTTTAAAACAACAATTCTCTTGTGACCATGTCCTTTTATCCAGACCACCTACAACAAAACATATTCCTAGTCAATGGAGGGGAAGATAGGTGGGATACCACACCCACCCATACACACATACATCCCAAACACACCCACACCCACCCTTAAATCTTATCTTGAAGCATGATCTTGCCCGTCAAGAATTCCAAGTCCTTCAAAAACCACCATATTTAAGTCAAAGCTGAGAATTTAGTAGCTGTATTATAAAGAAATATGCCTTTAAAGTTGAAAATAATTTTCTATAGCTTTTTCCTTAGCTTTCGAAGCAGTATGGACCATCTAAAAATAATTGATCTTTACAAAGCTTATATTTATAAAGTAGAGGATATTCCTCTCCTTTAGGGTCATAATTTCTAGAACTACTATGGACCAATTTTCTGATTTAAAACATGATTTCTTTAGTGTACGTGTAACTTAAGGTACTTCTATTGTACAAATCTCTTAATGTTTTTTACTTACAAAACACTAAAAAACTGAATACATGCTTGAGTTCTCCATTTCAGTCAAATAATACAGCTTATCTGGTATATATTTTTAAAGTTAAACTAATATAAATTTAAGTTGCCTGCCACTGGCCACATACGGTTCTAACAGGGGCTCTCAACACAAATCAAAGTATAAATGGCTACCTGAGGAATTGACCCCAACAGCTCCTCCAGGCTACTATAACCATAAGTCTTGGGCTGCAACACTTCTCCTATATATTTGGTGTAGGCCACAGGGAATTCATGAAGGAATATTTGCTGGTAGTGGTATGTGTGAAGTAGAGACCGAACATTTTTTGCAAACAAATATAAACTGGTGAGCTTCACATACTCTTCTGTCGTATCAGTGGTAAAAACCTATTAATATCAACAACAGTAACAATTTAAAAAACCAGTAGCATTATAATACAAGCTACCCTATAAGAACAAAATTTCTTAAAACGTAAAATTCAAATTCCAACCAATGTATTCAGACTATTCTAAAGACCAAGGTCAAAATTTTATACCTCAACCAGATACGGCAGACTCTTCAAAAGTTCAGACAGGGTCATGAATCCATATTCACAAGGGTTGAGAAAAGCACTATACGTAGTTTCATAATGTTTCTTGAGCTGGTCAACAGAAAGAAAAGAGGTTTCTTCCCAAGACATTAACAACACCAGTAGCTGGGCAGTGAGAGACCGAAGAGACTTCCTATTTATCAGTTGAATCTGCTTGCCAGATTCTGTATCAGCAACCTGAGAAAGGACAGAGAATTTGAACTTTCAAAACTGAGACCATTTAGGCCACATGAATGCAGTTACACTTTTTGTGGTCAGTGAGACCTGCTGATAAAAAGATAATGTTTCTGTATTTTTTCTCCTAAAGTGCTATCCATTAGACCAAAAGTTAGGTAGATGAGACAATAATTTGTTTTCTAAAATTCTAAGAGAATTCTGGAAGTAAAATACTCAGGAGACAGAATCAATCCATCAGTCCAAAAGGTTAATGTGCTGTTGGTTTAAAATTACAGCAGTGAAGGAGGAAACAAAAACCTAAAACCTTGGCTATCTTATCTTACCTAATAAAAAGTTGATAATAACTTACAAAAGAAGTTTGATAAGAAGCAATTTTTAAAAAAAACTCAAGTGAATGGTAAATTACATTACCTCACTATAAATAGTTCCTGGCCAACCTTCCTTCATGAATTTCCCATGGCTTATGCAAAATATATACAAGTGTTATAGCATAAGAAATATGGTTGTAATTGCCTGGAGCCACTCTTGGGAGCAATTCCACAGCAGAGTGCTTAACATCTAGTAGATTCCGAATCAACATTTCTTAATTGATTGACGGATTGGCAGATGAGGCTAATTTAAACATTAAAGCACTGAAAAAATGTAAGGTACATAATCAGGCCACCATAAAATTTATTCCAAAAAGAAAAATTAGTTTACCTTTACAACATGGCAGAGTTTTTGCATTAATGATGAAACTGAACTGACATCATAGTCTTGAAGACGCAGGGTATAACCAAAAGTTTTACCATATTCTGTAAGTAAATCAGTCATCATAAGACAGTTGTCTTTCTGAGATCGAAGAAGTTTAACAAACTGGGAAGCTAAAGCCTTGACACGTTCTACCTCTGTCAATGTAAGGATCTTTTCTTGTCCACATTCCAATACCTAACAAAGGGAAACAAAAAGAAATGAAATGTTATAACTCAATGAACAAATAATAGACATTCATGTATACAAAACTATTAACTAGAAAGTACTTTTGTTTATCTTAGCGATAATATAATGTCTTACAAGGGTTTTTTTTTTCAGTTTCCCCAACTGTTCATGGTAATCACAGCACTTGTCCTATCTTTCCATTACGAAGATCATTAATTATACAAAACATGGATAGAGGTAAAGACCTTTTCTGAAGGTGAAGATGCTCTAAACCACTACAGAGCTGGCTATGGGTATGTGTAGACAACCTATCATTCAGATAACTGTTCAAGTTTATTTTCAACCTGGCAGAATTTCCTTTGGGCAATTTGTATTTAGCTGGTTTAAAAGTCACTGATTCAATATGTTGTTAAAGCCCAGACTTATGGAAATATCCAGGCAGAAGTAACAACAATAAAGACCATTTTCTCTCCTACAGACTGATAAATAACATTTTCCGGTTCCTGGCCTCTGAATGTAAATGCCATGTATTGAAGTGGCACTCATATGTTTGCAGAGTATACCCTTTTCCTGTTTTCATCTCTCTTCCCCTCAAAGCAAGAGAAAGTTGCTTGTCCTCCTTCTGGTACAATTCTAATATCAAGGCTTCCTTCCTACTCTGGGCTCACCTTAAGCAACATCCTATCCTTTAAAAGGTTAATTATTAGAGTTCTAACACACTCTCCAACCCAGACATAAAATTTTAAATTTGCTTAAAAACATACAGATCATAAAAGAAATGATTCTGAAAGCTAACTACTGAGTTATCTAAAAAAAACACAATGTAAAACAAAATCAACAATCTTTTTTTTAATTTAAAAATCACATGCACACTCCAAAACAACATACCAATCAGTGAATTTCTTAACCAAAGTACTTCAGGACAGACGTGTGCCTGCAATTACTATGGCATGGCGATACTGGTCTTCAAAGTGAAAACTCTTCTCCACAAACTGCACACAAAAGTAACCTAATTTTAAAAGTTACACATTCTTTTGAACTTACTTGTAAAACATCAGGAATGGCCTCAAAAAGTTCAAGCAGTTTAGTGAAACCATAGTGAGCAAGCTTGCACTGACGGCCAAAGTGGTGATGGTAAGAAGGAATAAATTTATTGAAGGGCATCCGGAAATAGGGCTGATGACGCAGCAAATCCACAACCTCCTTGCAGAACTGTTTCGTCCGTTCTATTTCATCCTGAGTCCGTTCTTTAAAAGACAAAACAAATGTTACAACTCGTTCATGTGCTTATATATATTGAGTATCTGCAGTGTACCAGGTCTCAGGCACTGCTCAAAAAGATACAATCTTTGTCTTCTAGGAATTCACCTTATGGAAAGGTGAGAGGGAAGACCCAGTTATGACCTGATGATAGATGGTAATGAAGGACAATACTAGGCTAGATAAAATAAATTCATACGGCCACCCTGAAAATTCCTTTTTGTTAATAAGTTTATCTTCCTTTTCAACCAAATATTCTGTCAGAAATGGTTTTCTAAAAATTAGTACTGATGCGAGCTTAATTTCTTCACTTCCTTGATGAAGGTTCTCTTTAGTGAACAAAAAAAGTCAGAGGAGCTCAGTTTGACGCCTAGCAATGCCATGTATGACCCTGGGAAAGTCATTTAACTTTAGTCTTCAGAGAGCTGGAATAAATGGTCTCTAAGACACCCTTCCCAGCTCTAAATCTGTGATCCCCCAACCTAATGAAGAAGGGAAGGGCAAACTAAGGATGAACAGAATTTTTAGTTGGATAAGTAACCCCTAAATAACTTCAATCTTACTATTCTTGAAAAAAGACATTTTGATAATTCTTGTTACTGCCATTTTCCTTTTTCTATAATCATCACAGACTATAAATATGTAAAAACATCTAAAATGTACAACATTTCTGTCCTGGCAAATTTTAATCTATTACTTAAGTCCAAACCAATCTGAAAGACGAATACCCTATGCACACAATCATAATCAAAATTACAACTGAGGTCCATAGCATAGATGACCATGGTCTAGGCCATTTCCAACTGGTGTTTCTTGCAATGCAAAAAAAAGTTCTGATGATAAATATGTTAGTGATGAATGTCTTCTATTTTTTACATATAAAAATTTCTTATGATATGGGCAATTTTCTCATTTGAAAATGAGCTTAATTTCTTTTCTTCCCTTATTTACTCATGCATCTATTTATGTGAAGATACAGCATATCCCCAACCCAGCAGTTACAAGTTCCATCAAAACACAAATGTATTTGTCACAAAATGTCAGTCAGTGAACAAACATTTATTAAATAGTCACTATAGTCTATATATTGGGTTAAGCACTGAAGAAACTAAAGGAAAAAACAATCTGTACTCTCAAGGAGCTCACATGCTAACATGGGAAGGAACATATAACAATGCACAAATGATATATATACAAAGTAGATGGAAGGTAATCCAAGAGGGAAAGCATGAGTTTTAAGGGGGACCAGAAAGATTTCTTGTACAAGGCAGAATGTAAGTCAAGATTTAAAAGAATTCAGGGAAGTCAGAAGGCAGAAGTGAGGAGGAAGAGTATTCCAGGAATTGGAGACAGCCAGTGAAAAGGAAGAAGTCAAGAGATGGAGTGCCTCAAGCAAGGAATAAAAAGGAGACAAGTCACTGGATCATAGAGTACGTGAAGGCGAGTGAAGCATGAGAAGACTGAAAAGGCAGGAATGGGGTTGGTTATAAAAGACTTTACAAGCCAAATGGGGGGTTTTTAATCTGATATCAGAGATAACAGTTTACTGAATAGAGGGTTGACAAAAGTTAGAAGTACAATTCAGTTAGATCACTCTGGTAGCCCAATAGAGGATGGCTTAAAGTGAGGAAAGGGAGACCAATCAAAAGGCTACCGCAACAGTTTAGGATGTGAGGTGATGCGGTGAAATGTAGACCAAAGACAAACTTTTAACAAACTTAGGCCAACATACCTTTTTTGGGGATGCAGATCACCATTTCATCATCTTGTTGTGTCAAACAGACTGTAGTATCTGGAATTTCTGATATGATATCAATCAACTCACAAACACCATATTCAGTAACATCCCAGTCTTTAGAGAAACACCTACGTATTAAAAATGGAAATGGAGAAGAAAATGAATAAAATAGTTTAAATTACTTCATTAACTTTTCAAAGGAACATAAAATATAAATATTGCAAAATCTTTAAATCTTTTGGGGTAAAAGTATTTAAGTTTTTTTCTTACAAACTTACCAGTGATAAGCCTGCAAAAATTCTCTCACAATAACCTGTTTACTGGCCTGGGATTTAAGAAGTTTTAATAAATCTTGGGTAAAGCGCTTCACTTGGGCTCTATGGGTTAGAGTTAGCAATCGTTTGGAACCCATTCCAAGGATCTGAAAATCAAATACTCTGAATTAGAATCCTAACATTCATTAAAACAAATATTCAACAAATACTTGAGTGTGTACCACTACAAGGCATTAACTTAACAATCATATTCTCATTTATCAATGTTATTTCCTGTTAAAACCTATTATCTACTTTCTATTGCCCCAGAGAGAAAACAGCTCACTTTATTTTGGAGTTTAAACAGAAATATTTGCTATAGATTGAATCTGTAAAAACAAGGGAAATTATTTAAGTATCAGTGTTCCTTCTCCAGCTTCCAATAGCTGCTACATACATCTTCAAAGAGTTTTATCATTAGCAATATTCTATCAATACAGAAAAAAGATTTTTATAATACGTCCAAGAAATGCACCTTGTTGGGCAGAGCCAAGATAGTGGAGTAGAAAGATGCACAAACTCTAGCTCCTGCCCCACAGCCCATAAAATACCTCTAAAAATGACTCTCAAGAAATTCCAGAGCAGCAGAAGCCACAGAATGACAGAGTGAAAACGATTTCCAGCCCAAGGTAGACTAGAAGGCTGACAGAAAAGGTCTATCACAAGGGGCACAGAGCGGAGCGGAGCGCAGCCCAGCCTTGGTGGCGCAGCACCAGGAGGAACAGGATGGGAACAAGCCGTCAGGGGCAGAATGCCCAGCAGCAGAGGTTCTCGGATCCCTCAAGCCACAAACACCAAAGGCAGCCTCAAAAGTCAATGAGAAAGCTTTTTCACCTCAGTGACAAGGGAGCAGGGTCCTCCCCTAGACTGAACCCCAGGTGGTGGTGGTAGCAGCAGTAGCATCCATTCCTGGAGCCCTCAGCCTAAAGCCCCTGGGGAAACTGAGCATCTGATTTACATCTCAGCCACAAGCCCTGCGCGGGAGTGAGGAGGAGTGCTGTCTGGCATGGCAGAGCTAGAGGTGGTTGTGGAGAGGGCATTCTCCTACCCTCCTCTTGACAAAGGATTCAAAGTCAAGTAACTGGCTTGGAAAATGCCCAAAAAAGGGGAAAAAAAATAAGACTACAGAAGTCTACTTTCTTGGTGAACAGATATTTTCTTCCATCCTTTGGAATGAGGAACAACAATGTATACTGTCAGAGGAAGTCAAAGCTTCTGCCTCCAGTACCTCCAAAATAAATATGGAATGGTCTCAGAACATGGAAGAGCTTGAAATGCTTGCTAAAGGATACCCCCAAAAAATGCTGAAGAAAATAAAACCTTTAAAAATAGGCTAACTCAACTGGAAAAAGAAGTCCAAAAAGTCAACGAGGAGAAGGCTTTAAAAAGCAGAATTAGCCAAATGAAAAATGGGGTTCAAAAGCTCACTGTAGAAAATAGTTCTTTAAATATTAGAATGGAGCAGATGGAAGCTAAAGACTCTATGAGAAACCCAGAAATGACAAAGCAAAACCAAAAGATTGAAAAAATAGAAGTTAATATGAAATATCTCATTGGAAAAACAACTGACCTACAAAATAGTTCCAGAGCAATTTAAAAATTATGAGACTACCTGAAAGCCATAATCAAAAAAAGAGTCTGACATCACTTTTCATGAAATTAGCAAGGAAAACTGCCCTGACATTCAAGTACCAGAGGGCAAAATAAATATTGAAAGAATCCATCAATCACCTCCTGAAAGAGATCCAAAATGAGAAACTCTTAGGAATACTGTAACCAAATTCCAGAGTTCCCAGGTCAAGGAGAAAATACTGCAAGCAGCTAGAAAGAAACAATTTGAGTATTGTGGAAATACAATCAGGATAACACAAGATCTAGCAGTTTTTACATTGAAGGACTGAAGGGCTTGGAATATGACATATCAAAGTCAAAGGAACTAGGATTAAAATCAAGAATCACCTACCCAGAAAAACTGAGTATAATACTTCAGGGGAAAAAATGGTCATTCAATGAAACAGAGGACTTTCAAGCATTCATGATGAAAAGCCCAGAGCTGAAAAGAAAATCTGACTTTCAAACACAAGACTCAAGAGAAGCATGAAAAGGTAAACAAGACAGAGAATCACAAGGGACTTACTAAAGTCGAACTGTTTACATTCCTACATGGAAAGATAATATTTGTAACTCTTGAAACTTTTCTCAATATTTGGGTAGATGGAGGGAATCTCACACACACAGGACAGAGTGAATTGAATAGGAAAGGATCATATCAAAAAAATTAAATTAAGGAGTGAGAGGAATATATTGGGAGGAAAAAAGGAGAAATGGAATGAGGCAAATTATTTCTCATAGAAGAGGCAAGAAAAAACTTCTTTAATGGAGGGAAAAAGTGGGGATGTAAGAGGGAAAAAGTGAAGCTTACTCTCATCACATCTGGCTCAAGGAAGGAATAACAAGGTATGAAAACCTATCTTACACTACAGGAAATTAGGGGAAGATGGGGGAGATGGTGGAAGGGAGGGCAAATGGGAGGAGGGAGCAATTAGAAGTCAACATTCTTGGGGAGGGACAAGGTCAAAAGAGAGAACAGAATAAAGGGGAGGCAGGATAGGATGGAGGGAAATATAGTTAGTCTTACACAATATGACTATTTTAGAAGTCATTTGCAAAACCACACATATATAGCCTATATTGAATTGCATGCCTTCTCAGTGGGGATGGGTAGGGAGGAAGAAAGGAAGGGAAGCTGGAACTCAAAGTTTAGGAACAAATATTAGAATTGTTTTTGTGTACAACTGGGAAATAAGAAATACAGGTAATGGGGTACAGAAATTTATCTTGCCCTACAAAACAAGAGAGAAGATAGAGATAAGGAAAGGAGGGGTGTTAGAAGGGAGGGCAAATTGGTAGAACGGGTAATCAGAATGCTCAGCATTTTGGGGTGGGGGGAGGGGAGAGAGGGGGAGAAAATTTGGAATTCAAAATTTTGTGGAAATGTATGTTGAAAACTTAAAATAAAGAATAAAAAGAAAAAACTATAAAATAAATGACCTTGCCTCATCTAAAAATAAATAAAAAAGAAATTAAAAAAAGAAATGCACCTTGTCTCTTGGAAAAAGTAAATATTGTTGGAGAACTTGAAATAATTTGATTGTACCTGTATGAGTCAAATTCACAGAATTATAAAATATTACAGAAGGGGCTATAGATGTTAGCAAAGTCCAACTTCTTCATTATACAGAGGGGGAAACTGAGGTCCAAAAGGGTAAAATAACAGGGCTACTCTCCAAATTCAGGGCCCTTTCCAGTACTCCATACTGGTTCTCAGAAACACTACATCCAAGTCAGTCTAAAAGCAAGACAATTTATCCAATCAGTGAGGCCTGTATCAGCGACAAGGGGAGAGCCACCACTAATAATTTTACATGCAGTGTCCTCTTATCTTCAGTCTCTATTTTCTGTCTTTAAGCTAGCTTCTATCCTTAATATACTGTCTGAAATGGTAAGACTTTGGTTTTTTCATAGAAGTTTTTTATAGACATTAAAATGAATTTTGAACTTTTTGATCTTCTAACTTACAAGGCCAGACATCAATAATAAAACTTAATGTCATAAATATTGTTTTACAAGCAAAATATCTCTCAGAATTTCTCACAATATTTCGTCCACCAAAATTTCCTGAGTGTCACTCACCTGCAATACATGAGGCACTGCTTCTAGTAATTCCATTAACCTGGAATATCCATAATCTGATACACGGCATTGCTTTGCAAAGTGATGATGATAGGATGGGATGAATTTGCCCACAGGTATGATACAAGATGGCTGGTTCTTCAGTAAGTCAATTACTTCTCTGCTGAACTGGATAAGTTGTGGGTTCCCCACAGGACTTTTGGAACGTAACAGCCAAGGGTCTAGGATGGAAAACAAAAATGAATATTTAAAAACATGTAAACAGAATTTCCAATAGGTAAACAAAATGAGTCATTGCTTGAAGTCATTAATAATTTCAATAAATCAAGTAGAAAAAGAACATTACTCTATTTTATATCTATACCTAGGTATGGCAAAGAGTCAACATACTAGCTGGAAATATTTAAGGGTTACCAAATTTTTAAGTATTTTATTTTTTCCAATTCCATGGAAAGAAAATTTTTAACATTCATTTTTTTTAAATTTGAGTTTCACATTTTCTCCCTCCTCTTTTCCCCTCTCCTTAAAGCAGAAAGCATATAGGCTGTATATGTGCAATCAAGTATACCATATTTCTATATTAGTTATGGTGTGAAAGAAGAAACAGATCTAAAGGAAAAAATAAAGATAGAGAAAATACTATGCTTTGATTTGTATTCAGACTACATTAGTTCTTTCTTTGGATGTGGATGGCATTTTCCATCTTCAGTTCTTTATAACTATCTTAGATTACTGTATTGCTTAGAACTAAGTCATTCATAGTTGAATCACCAATGTTGCTCTTAATATGTACAATGTTCTTCTGATTCTGCTTACTTCACTCTGCATCAGTTCATATAAGTCTTTCCAGGTTTTTCTTATCACACTTCTTACATCACACTAATAAGTTACATTCATATTACATTACATTCATATACAACTTGTTCAGCCATTCCCCAACTGATGGGCATCTCATCAATTTCCAATTTTTTGCCACCACAGTAAGAGCTGCTGTAAGTATTTTTGTACATGGAGGTCCTTTTCTCTTTTTTATGATCCCTTTGGAATACAGTCCTAGTAGTGGTACTGTTGGATCAAAGGATATGCACATTTAGCAAATGTCTTTGTACTTATTTTCAAGTCTAAACAATAAAACCAAAAATAAATTTAATTTTTCATAAAAGTGCTGCTTCCTCCAGGAAAAGAAAAAAAATTGGAAATCCCATATTTATATGGTGTTTTCGGGTTTGACACTTATGAGGTAAAACCAAGATACAGAGTAAAAGCTGGAACTCAACCAACCACTCCCAAATTCCCCTCCAAACAACATTAAATAATGCCTCGAAACAAACTCTGGAGTGGCAAAATCAACAAAAAGGACCAGGTGAAACAATATTCCAGTCCAAGTCAACTTAGAAAGTGGGCAGGAAAGATCTGTCTCACTTAGGGTATGAGGGAAGTGCAGACTAGTGCATGTTGTACCAGGCAAGCCAGCAGCAAGGTCCTAAGTCCTGGTGCAAGCTAGCAGTGAAGCCCTGAGCCCCAACTCAAGTCAGCAGCAAGACCCAGGCCCTTACACAATGCAGTTGGCAGCGGTGTATACCCATTGCAAGCCAGCAGCATGCCCTGGAGGCAAGTGAATCTGTGATGACTTTCAGACCTCTCAACCCACAAATTGTAAGAGGGTCAAATAACTGGTCAAAAGTGGATTATAAGTGACTCTTAGTTGGCATTGAGTGTAAGCCCCTGTTGCAACCTATACAGGGATCCCAGTCATAGGGCAAGAAGGAGCACCAGGTACATTAGAACTCCTGGCCACAATGAAGTGTGAACTCTGGTTATAGGTCCAGGACAGAAAATAGTGCTTGTGGTCACTCACAGACTAAAGTACAGGTCAGGAAAACAGAGACCATACCTCTTCTTAAATCATACCATCTGGGAAGAACTGAAAACTTAGAGAATCCCAGAAATAGCTCTGAAAATAACAGAACAAAAAACTTGAAGCTTCAGACCATGCTCCCCCTACCCTAATAGCACAGTCCAACTTTAACACAAAATTAGACATCAAGATACAGGTTAGAAAAATGAGCAAGCAACAGGAAAAAAAGAACCTGACCGTAGAAAGTTACTATAAGTTACTATGATGACAGGGAAGAGTAAAAGACAAACTCAGAAGAAGACAACAATGTTAAAATGGTTAAATGCAAAGTCTCAAAGAAAAACTGAATTGGCCTCAGGCCCCAAAAAGAAGATTTACTAGAAGAGCTCAAAAGAGCTTTTAAAAATCAAATAAGAGAGGTAAAGGAAAAACTGGGAAAAGAAATGAGAGTGATACAAGAGAATTCATGAAAAAGAATGAGTCAACTACCTTTTCATGAGTCAACCACTTGATGAAGAAAACACGAAAAATGGAAAAATATGTACAAAAATGACTAAAGAAACCAATTCCTTAAAAAGTAGAATTGGTCAAATGGAAAAGGACATAAAAATATACTGATGAAAAGAACTCCCCAAAGGCAGCCTAGCTATAGGAGATCTAAAATTGTATTATAAAACAGCAATCATCAAAACTATTTGGTACTAGCTAAGAAATAGAGTGGTGGATCAGTAGAATAGGCTGAGTACATAAAACACAGTAGTCAACGACTATACTAATCTACTATTTGATAAACCCAAGAACTCCTACTTCTGGGATAAGAACTCACCATTTGACTAGGGAATGGTTAAACAAGTGGTGATATATGAATGTAATGGAATACTATTATGTGCTAAGAAATGACAAGCAGGATGATTTCAGAAAGACCTGAAAAGACTTACATGAACTGATGCCTAGTGAAGTGAGCAGAACCAGAAGAACATTGTACACAGTAACAGCAACACTGTGTGATGACCAACTTTGATAGCCTTAGCTCTTCTCAGCAATAGTGATCTAAAATGATGCCAAAACACTCATAATAGAAAATGCTATCCACATCCCAAGAAAAACCTATGGAGCCTGAATGCAGATCAAAGCATATACTATTTTCCATTTTTTGTTGGGGTTTTTTTTTTTCTCATGGTTTCCCTTTTGATCTCATTCCCCTTTTCACAACAGGACTAACGTTTAATTTGTTTATATGTATATGTATTATATTATGTATATATTATATTATATGTATAATATGTTTAATTTGCTTAGACGTGTAAAGTCTTTATCAGATTGCTTGCCATCTCGGGGAGAGGAGACAGGAGGAAGGGAGAAAAAAAATCTGGAACTCAAAATCTTACAAAAGTGAATGTTGACAAGTCATTGGAAAAAATAAAATACTACTAAGTGGAAAAAGAAAAGAACTCCCTAAAATATGGAACTGGTCAAGTGGAAAAGGAGGTATAAAAGCTCGCTGAAGAAAATAACTGCTTAAAAATTTGAATTGAGCAAGTGAAAGTTAAGGACTCCATGAGCCATCAAAAAACAATAAAATCAAAGCAAAAGAATGAAAAAATAGAAGAAAATGTGAAATAGCTCCCTAGAAAAAAGATAAAAAAGAGTTAATTTAAAAATTATTACACTACCTGAAAACTCATCAACAAAAAAGTGCCTAGACATCATATTACAAGAAATTATTGAGGAAAATTGCCCTGCTATCTGAGAACAAGAGGGTAAAACAAAACTCTAAGGAATCTGTCAACCACCTCCTGAAAGAGATAACAAATGAAAACTCCCAGGAATATTTTACCCAAATTCCAGAGCTCTGAGGTCAAGGAGAAAATATTGCAAGCAGCCAGAAAAAACCAATACAAATACTGTGGAGTCAGTCATCTGGATAACACAAGATTTAGCAGCATCTACATTAAAGGACTGGAGGGGTTAAGATATAATATACCTGAGGGTAATAACCAAGAATCATCTACAAAGAAAAACTAAGTATAATCCTTCAGGGGAAAAAATTTAATTTTAAAGAAATAGAGGACTTTTAAGCATTCCTAATAAAAGACCATAGCTGAATAGACAATCTGATTTTCAAATACAAGACTCAAGAGAAGCATAAAAAGGTAAACATGAAAGAGAAATTATAAGGGATTCAATAAGGTTAAACTATTTATTTTCTTACATGAGAATATGATACTTGTCACTCCTCAGAACTTTATTGTTATTAGGGCAGTTAGGAATACACATAGATGGAAGGCACAAGTATGAGTTGACTATGATGGGAAGATATAAAAAAGAAGCAAAGGGTGAGAAAGGGATACACTGGGAGAAGGGAAAGGTAGAATGGGGTTAGAGGCACAAAAGAGCTCTTACAGTGTGTGAAAGATGGAGTGAGGCTGGGGATAGTGGGGGCAGTAGGAGAGATGGTAGAAGGTAAGACTTTAACCTTACTCTCATTCGAATTAGCTCAAAGATGGAAAACCATCCATACTCAGTTGGATACAGAAATCTACCTTATTCTACAGGGAAGTAGGAGAGGAAGCAGATAAGAGAAGGGGGGACTGATAGAAGGGAGGGCAGATTGGGAGAAATGGAGATCAAAAGCAAAACACTTTTGAGATGGGACAAGGTAAAAACACAGAGAGAAAAAGATAAACAGGGAACAAATAGGATGGAGGGAAATACAAAGTTAATAATCATAACTGTGAATGTGAATGAGATGAATCACCCATAAAATGGAAGTGGAGAGCAGAATGGATTAGAAACCAGGTTTACAGGAAACACACCTGAAACACAGAATCAAAATAAAAATAGCTTTAATAAGGTAAAAATAAGGGGCTGGAGCACAACCTATTATCCTTCAGCTGAGGTTCAAAAAAAAAAAAGCAGGAATAGCAACTATGATCTCAGATAAAGCAAAAGCAAAAATAAACTTATTTAAAAGAGATATGCAAGGAACCTACATTTGGTAAAAGATATCATAAACGATAAAGTAATATATGTACAAAATGGCATAGCATCTAAATACTTAAAAGGAAAAGTTAAATGAGTTATAGGAGGAAACAGATTAAAATTATAATAGTGGAGGACCTCAACTTTCTCCTTTCAGAACTAGATAAATCTAACCAAAATATAAACAAGAAAGAAGTTAAGGAGATGAATAAAATTTTAGGAAAGTTACATATGATAGACCTCTGGAGAAAACTAAATAGGAATAGAAAAGAAAATTCCTTTTTCTCATGACAAAAGGCACCTACACAAAAATTGACCATTTATCAGGGTATAAAAAGCTCGCAACCAAGTGCAGAAAAGTAGAATTATTAAATGCATCCTTTTCAGATCATAAAGCAATAAAAATAACATTAAATAAAGGGCCGTGGAAACAGAAAAAAAAATTAAATTGGAAGCTAAATAATCTAATCCTAAAGAATGAATGGGTAAAGAACAAATTACAGAAACAATAAATCATTTCATTAAAGAAAATGACAAAACGAGACAAACATATCAAAACTTATAGGATGAGCAGCACTTAGAGGAAATTTTATATCTCTAAATACATCAAAAAAACAGAGAAAGGGAAATCAATGAATTGGACATGCAAATAAAAAAAAAAACTAGAAAGAAAAAAACCTAGAAGTCCCCAATTAATCACCAAACTGGAAATCTTGAAACTCAAAGTTAAAATGGTTACATGAAATAGACATAAACGATGATACCATATTAGGGAAACATGGAATACTTTACCTGTCAGCTCTATAGACAAGTGAAGAATTTCGTACCAAACAAGAGACAGGGAACATTACAGGACGTAAAATAGATAACTTCAATTACATTAGACATAAAAAAAGTAAAATGACTTCTATGTACAAAAATATTTATAGCAGCTCTTTTTGTAGCAGCAAAGAATTGGCAACTGAGGGGCACTCATATATTGGGGAATGGCTGAACAAGCTGTGGTATGACTGTGATGGAAGACTATTATGCTATAAAAAATAACAAGCAGGATGCTTTAAGAAAAACCTAGAAAGACTTAAATGAACAGATGCAAAGTGAAATGAGCAGAAGTAGAACACCATACACAATAATAGCAATATCGTACCGTGATAAACTGTAAATAATTTAGCTATTCTCAGTAATATAAACAGGTAATTCTGAAGGAACTATGATGAAAAATGCTATCTACACTTTCAGAGAAAGAACTAATGGAATCTGAATGCAGATCAAAGTATTCTGTTTTTCTAATTTTCTTTATTATTGTGGGGATTTTTCTCAGTACGTTCTCTCACAACATGACTAATATGGAAATGCTTAGTTTGATTGCACAAATATAGTCTTTTTATCAAATTGCTTGCCTTCTCATGAGGTGGGCAAGGAGGAAAGACGGGAGAGAATTTGCAACTCAAAACTGCAAAAAACAAAGATTAAAAATAATTTTTACAAGTAATTGGAAAAAGATGAAACATTAAGATATTTTTTTATAGCCCACATAACTTACATTACTCTTTATTATTCCCATAAGTTACCATAAGGTAACTGATGCTTTGAGAGGTTGCAAGTATTGGTGATAAGATTCAAACCCAGATCTCCTCTGACTCCAAGTCAAGCATTCACAAAGGTTAGAAATGGTAGAATAGAAGGGTTTATGTTTCAAAAGTTCATTTGAATGTTGGTTATTTTTTAATTCAGAATGTGCTTTTCCATAGAAATAATGTCAATTTTAGGTTGCCACATTCACCTACGCAAACTGCTTTAGCCACCAATGGAGGTGAAATGCAGTACAATCACAATAAATATTTTAAATGTTTTTATAATGCTAATTTTTTAAAACTTTAAAAACTATGATCCAACCATTCTGGAGAGCAATTTGGAACTCTGCCCAAAGGCCTACAAAAATGTTGCATACCCTTTGACCCAGCAATATTGCTTCTAAGACTGTATCCCCAAGAGATCATAAAAATGGCAAAGGGTCCCACATGTACAAAAAAATATTTATAGCAGCTCTCTTTGTGGTAGCCAAGAACTGGAAATCAAGGGAATGCCCATCAACTGGGGAATGGCTGAATAAATTAAGGTATATGAATGTAATGGAATACCATTATGCTATAAGAAATGATGAACAGAAAGACTTCAGAAAGGCCTGGAAAGACTTATATGATCTGATGCTGAGTGAAAGGAGCAGAACTGGGGGAACTTTGTACACAGCAACAACCACAGTGTGAGAGGATTTTTTCTGGTAGACTTAGAACTTCATTGCAATGCAAGGACTTAAAAAATTCCCAATGGTCTTTTAAGGCAAAATGCCTTCCACATCCAGAGAAAGAACTATGGAACTGGACGAAAGAATGTAGCAGAACATTTTCTTTTGTACTATGTTTTGGTTTGTTATATGATTTCTCCCATTCATTTTAATTCTTCTACGTAACAGGACTATGGTGAAAATGTATTTAATAGGAATGTATGTGTAGAGCCTATATAAAATTGTATGCTATCTCAAAGGAGGGAGGGAGGAAGGAAGGGGGAAAGAGGCGGAGGGAAAAAAAATCTAAGTTATATGGTAGTGACTGTACAACACTGAAAATAAATTTTAAAAAATTTAAAAACTATTTCAAATTCAAATTTCTTAAGTGGATGCCTGTACTTGAGAAAAAAAGGGACTTTGATTAGGGAAGAACAAAAGATAAATGGAGACTTTTGTAAAAATTTCAAAAGTGATTTCTCTGCATTTTCTGAAGGGTCAAAAATTAAGGGTAACAACTATATCTGATTTTACTTGAAGTCAAAAATTGATGGTAAGTTATATTTGATTTTACTTCAAAGTAGGTTTTCTTTTCCTAGTTATCTAAGTATCAGCAGCACTATTTTTAATCCTTATTAGTCATGATTAGGATCATTTATTTTTATTATTCTCAAACAGAGTAACAGAGAAAAAGGGACAAAAAAATTTTCCTAAGATTTTTTCTTTACACTTGAGCAAAATTCACAACAAGGGAGAAGGAATAAGAAAATTAGGGATGGTAAATTATGAGAAAAAGATTGCTTGAAGTGGAATTAATTGAATTACGGATGAAAAAAGACTAAAAAAAAAAATACACAGGAAGTACACACCATTCTCTTGAAGTGACAGAGATGAGGTTCAACAATTCCCCTGCTCTGACTACCAGCTGGTCTCACTAGTCCTTGTAGAGAGGTAGGAAGGGAGCATGGTTTTAGGATGGGTAAGAAGCAGGGGGTGGAAGACATTGAGCATCAGTATAGCTAACTGTTCAAATGTATTCAATGAGAGGCTATATTCTGAATGCCAACCAAATCTAAGTTTGAAATTGTCTTTTTTTTACCTAGAGCTAATTTGATTTCATAAATAAATCTCTTCTGTCCCCAAGAGATCAGAAAAATGGGAGAGGGTCCCACATGGACAAAAATATTTATAGCAGCACTCTTTGGTGGCCAAAAACTGGAATTCAAGGGGATGTCCATCAATTGGGGAATGGCTGAATAAATTATGGTATATGAATGTAATGGAATATTACTGCGCAATAAGAAATGATGCACAAGAAGACTTCAGAGATTCCTGGAAGGAATTCTATGAACTGATGCTGAATGAAAGGAGCAGAACCAGGAGAACTTTGTGCACAGCAACGACCACAGTGTGTGACAGTTTTTTTTGGTAGACTTGGATCTTCATAGCAATGCAAGGACATTTAAAAAAAAAAAAAATTCCCAATGGTCTTCTAAGGCAAAATACCTTCCACATTCAGAGAAAGAACTATGGAATTCAATTGCAGAATGTAGCAGATCATTGTATATGTGTGTGTGTGTGTGTGCATGTGTATTGGTGTTTTGTGTGTGTTTTGGTTTGTTATATGATTTCTCCCATTTATTTTCGTTCTTCTACACAGCATGACCATAAGGAAAATGTACTCAATAGGAATGTAAGGGTAGATCCTATATAGAATTGTATGCCATCTTGGGGAGGGAAGGGGATTGTGGGGGGTAGGTAGGGGGAAAAAAATCTAAGTTTTATGGTAGTGATTGTAGAGCATTAAAAATAAATAAAATGAAAAAATAAATAAATCTCTTCTGATCTAGAATATTACATCTCCAATTGCCCTTGAGACATTTCAAACTTGGTGTCCAATAGACATCTCAAACTCACTATATACAAAACAGAATTCTATCTCCCTAAACCCTCACCTCCCTCCTTCCCTATTATTGCAGAAGGTAACACTATCCTCCAAGTCCCTCAGGTACACAACCTAGAAGTCATCCTAGATTCCTCACTATCTCTCACTCCTCATATCCAAGTTGTTGCTAAGGTCTGTTGATTTCACCTTTTCAACATTTCTCAAATATACCCCCTTTTGTCCTCTGCCTTTGCCACCATTTTAGGCCCTCATCACTTCATGCCTGGGTTATTGGAATAACCTGATAGTGTGTCTGCCTACCTCAAATTTCTCCCTACTCCCCTCCATCCTCCATTCAGTCATTAAAATGATTTCCCTAAAAAGCGGTTCTGATCATGTCACCCCTTCATTCAATAAACTCCAGTAGCATCTTATTACATGTGGGATCAAATGCAAAATGCTCTGTTTGCCATTCAAAGTCCTTCATAACTGATTAAACTATTTTGGAGAGTAATACGAAACTATGCCCAAAGGGCTATAAAAATGTCCACACCCTTTGACCTAGCAATACCACTTGTAGGGCTATATCCCAAAGAGATCAAACAAATGGGAAAAGGACACACATGTACAAAAATATTTATAGCACCTCTTTTTGTGGTGGCCAGGAATTGGAAATTGAGCAGATGCCCATCAACTGGGGAATGGCTGAACAAGTTGTGGTGTGTGAACACAATGGAATACAATTATGCTGCAAGAAATGATGAGCAGGCTGACTTAAGAAAAACCTGGAAAGACTTACACAAACTGATGCTGAAAGGAGCAGAACCAGGACTATATACATAGATCATAAGTCAAAAATAATTTATAACTAAGCTTTTTAAAAAAAAGTTCTACAAAGTACCTGGTGTTTTAAATAGCAAAGGAGAAACTTGTATGGTACTTTCACAATTTGTTAATAAACACATCAGATAACTCCAAATCTGACACAGCCACATTTCACTGTATTCTTCACATATGCTATTAACTGACTAGCAAGAATTCAAATAGACTAAGTAAAGAATATAAATACATACCAGTGTTTGGAGGTGGAGGCTTATTGTGTATCCACTTAATTACTTTTATGCCATTCTGTGCGGTAACAATGTTTACTCCAGGAACACAGGTGATGAGATGTTCCAAGGGAACTCCACCTTGATTTTCCTGCACCATTTCTAGATCACTGAACTCTGCAGTGTAGCAATCTGGGAAACTACAATAAAACACACAAAACTTAGATAGAATCATTGAGAAGTAAAACAAAGATCTCCCAATGATCTATCATTTCCATGTACATAAAACTCTGCAAATCATAAAGGAATATAGAAATGTCAACTGTTACTTAGAAATAACACAAGAATGCCATCATTTGAACTTGAACTTAGAAAGAAAAACCTCATCAATAAAATAAGACATGCTTTACTCTGGTAGTGACATTTAAAATATTCACCTTAGTAACGGTACAGTGCCCTCATGTGTTTGTAGAAGACTATGAACCTGGGGTGCAAATGTCTTCAGAGAGAGTACAACATAAGGAATCTTGTATGAGTCTGGATCAAATTCATGTTCACTAAAGTAAAGAGAAAAAGTATTTAGTTGCCTACCTATGTTTCAGCAAACAGACTACAACAGCAATTATTTCTAAAGAATGAAAGAAAACATTTATGACAGGATGAATTTTTTAAAAAAGATACTTGATAGTCTACCTGAAATCTTTATTGGAGTGGTGCTGCTTGCAGACAGGTTCATGATATTCTAGCTCTTCAAATATAATTGGACTACAATTAGCTGATGAGCCATCATGTGACTGGGAAGACCCTAAAGGGCTCTGTCGGGCCTGGCTACTAGGTAACAGACACACCAACCGCCCATTTCCTTGATCACGGATTGTTACTGTGTCTGTTAATTTATGTAGGTCTGACACACTCAATTTGTGTCCAAACCTAAATGGGAAATGATAGAAATAAGTAGAGACTTTAAGTTTAGAGTTCAAAAAACTGTTCTCAATACTACATAGAAAAGTTCACTAGTTTGAATAACTTAACAGATTAAAAAAAAAACCCAGCATCTACATTACTACTATATTCACTAATAGAAAATTTAGTTTGTTAAACACAGAATCCTTTTAAGAAGCAATTTTAATAAGCAGTGAATTTCAGTCAACTTACTTTTTTTCATAGACATCTGTGAATTTATACAAAGGCAAGCAACAAGCAGGAGCATCTTGAAGAATGGATACTGTTTCTGAGCTTTAAGCATAAAAAATTAGAAAACATTTTTCTACTTGCTTCAAACTATTTTTGTGAACAGATTACACATCATCAATAAAATTATTCACACAATTTAATCTAAGCTCCTGAAGTTCCCAGAATTTTTAAAAACAAAGATTTGGGAACCAAAGGACACAGTGAAATCACATACTGTAAATTTTATAAAATATAACCAGGAGATGTCCTGTTTTACTAGAAATTAAAACTAAGAACAATCAGCATTAGCACTAATAAGAATGGTCACACTTCAATGGATGCATTAGAGATCATATGAATTAGAACTGCTACAGTTCAGAAGATCATGCTTTAAAGTAACTTACTAATGACAAAAAAAAATTTAGGACAAAAAGGGATTACTGATGTTTTAAGCAACTTGGCTCTTAGAGAAAAGGATATTTGACTAGTTTTCCAAATGAATCACAGAACCACAGACCCTAACAATAACCAAGTTTCCTATTCCATATCAATCAAGTAATCAAGTTACATATTAAGCGCCTACTATACATGCTAGGCATACACTTATCAAGGGAATAGTATCAACGCTAGCACTTATATAGAACTTTCAGTTTCAGAAAGCACTTTACAGATGTTATCTCACTGATTCTCCCATCAACCCTGAAGCAGGAGATAGTATCATCTTCCTTTACAAATTAGGAAACTGAGGTTGAAAGGCGATTGTGACTTGTCCCTCAAATGTGCCCTCCAGAGTGAATTGCCAAAGTGATTTTTCACAAGTGCCTATCTAAGTCATGCCTCCTACTTGATAAACTTGAATGGCTCCTACTGCCTCTAGGCTAGAAACTCCTTTAAAGACCCTTCAGAAGATGCCTCTGTCCTGCCTCCCAACTTCATTATAATGACTCCCCTCTTCACACTCTAGTCTCTAGTCAAACAAGCTTTCTCATTATTCCTCACAGAGGGCACTCACTCCATTTCCCTTCCGTCTTTGCTGCCCGAAATGCACTTCCTTTTCCCTCACATATCCTTCAATTCCTTCAAGACAGAATTTAAGCATTTTCAACTCAAAGACTTCTCAGACTGCTGGAGCCCTGACCAAGGATAGTGCAGCAAACAGAATACTAGATTTGAGGCAAAGAAGGTTTTGGGGGAAAGATAATGGCTTCTGTTTTAGACGTGTTGAATTTGAGGTGTACATGGGACATTCAGTTTGAAATGTCCAGGAGGCAGTCAGTGATGCAGTTTGGGAGAGAGAATGGGTCTAGCCCTGTAATCTAGGAGTCACCTGTATAAAGATGATAATTAAATCCAGGCGTGTTGATAAGGTCACCAAGAGAGAAAATCTAACAAGAGAAGAAAAGATGGCCTAAGGCAGAGCTTTGAGATACATCCACAGAGGGCATGCCATAGATGCAAATCAAGGGAAATGCTCCTCATACAAAAAAAATGCGTATTAGTGATTCTGTTAGAATCAAAACTGTTAACAGCTAATTTTCTCTGTAACAGTATGAACTTAAAAGACAAGAACCTTAAAACTAGATGGGAGTTACTGAGAAGCTATGCTTAATGTATGAGATATAATACCACATATGGATAATTTCACTGTTTCTTCACTAATTTAGAAATAAAGATTTTTAAGTCTTTGCTTTTAAAGTTTGACTTCATTTTTCTATTTTTTTAAAGCACCTAACACATTAGATGACTTGTTAATTTCTTCGTGCTCACTGAAATGAGCACTGTTCACTGTTCACAACTGTTAGGTTGTACTTCTTCAAATTATAAACTTAGAGAATTATAAACCTGAACAAGGATGGAGAAATATTTCTAATGGATTAATTTATAAGTAACCAAGTATTACCATACATTTAAAATAGCTGGAGAATACAGCACTGGAAGACTTGAGTTCAAATCAGCCTCAGTCACTAACTAGCTTAATGACCATGGACAACAACTCAATTTTCCCAGCAGTAAAAATGGAGGTAACAGTAGCACCTACCTCACAGGGTTGCTGTGAGAATCAAATGAGATAGCCAACATAAAATGCTCTGAAAAATCATAAAGGACTATAGAAAGACTAGCTAGGATGCAGCTGATACAATCGTTTTATGGGTCCAAGTTCACTCTCCTGTAATAGCACTTTTTTTTTTTTTTTACCTCAGCAAAGACAATGACTTATTAGCAGCTCCAGTGGCTAGAGAGACCTGGATCCTCTTGCTGCCAATCTTGTATCTGTGAAGACTGTTCACCGCAATGACTGCTTCCTGCAAATTCTCCATCTGAACAACAGCTTTGAGCTGATAATCTGTATGAGGGCTGAGCTCTATGCTCTTCACCTAAAACAGCAAAAAGCAAAACTGTGTAAGCTTCCTATCACAGAGTTTTAACACAGCAGACTGTTAAAAATGAACCTGATCTCACTGAGACAAGCTTTAAAAACTTGGTGTTACAGCAGTGCCTTTCCTGTCCTGCACTTTATCTGTAGCTCTCACTTTGTGTCAGTTTTCAGGCCACAGAACTCTAGACAACAAAGTCAAGGTCACTAGATCCAAAGGTCACAGGGTACTAAACTCACAACAAAAAGATTCATGGGATCTTCTCCTGACTTCAGAAATACCAGGAAGATGTAGATCAAAAACAGTAACTGATGTGTTGCCAGCAAGCTGTACTAAAAATAGGACACTAGAGGGACCAACATACTAACATGAAGTTACAACAATTATAAGGCAATCTCGGTTTTATATTTTAGTAGTCATTATTTAAGAACTATCATCCATTTAGATTTTAAAGTGTCATTTAATCCAGCTCCATGATCATGGTAAGAGCTCTGTTTTCTGTGGTTTGAAGAAAATCAGAAGCAAAAAGCACTGAGCTTAATTTCCAATATTTAATTTACAATAACAATTTAATGCTTTATATACTGAGAATGACAATGTGCTGAATTAGGTTTCATTAAACCCCTAAAATTGTACTACACTAAGTACTTAAATCACAAATGGGTGCTAAACTAAACAACTTAAAACTCTTTTAGAAAAGGGGCCAAAGAACTAAACAAGGCAAAAATACAAAAGTAACACTAAGAAAAATTTTGAGAAATTACCTTGCCATGCCTAGAGAAGGCTTCTTGCATAACTTGCTGTAATTCCTTCCGAGACAATCTGTAGTCAATATTACTAATCTGAATATCAGCACCATTTGCAAATGGATCAGGGCAGTCTGTGCTGCTAGGATTTGTAATGCTGAAAGTAAGCGGGGATGCTCTGTTCAAAAGGTTTGGAGATCCACTCCTGCTTAAAATAAAAGTATGTTAAAATATTACACCAATTGTAATTAATTTTTTTTTAATTTCACTGTACAAATGGCCCTTAAAAAGTTCTTTTTTGTTTAAAAATCCTGTATCTTATGAATAATTATACTTATTTTCAAAATAACAACTGTACTATTTGTTGACTTCTAATTTAAATTGCTAAGTGCATTAAAAATTCTTAGTTTTAAGAATTTTTGTGGCATAGTAGATAAGGTATTGATCTTAAGAGTCAGAAAACCTTTAAATCTCATTTCAAATATTTAGCTGTGCTATAATGTTCTCAGAGTCTGTTTTCACACCTGCAAAATAAGGATATTTGCACTAACAACTCCAAAAGTTGTGTGAGAAAAACATTTTTTAAACCTTAAAGCATTATATAAATGAGTTATTATTATTAAAGAAAACCAAACATGCTAATGAGGGATAGTCCCTTTTAGATAATTACTCTCATCAAATTAAAGTTTAAAACTTGGCATATAAAAATTCCATTTAAACATTAGGACTTAATTTATTCTCTTCCTATTCTCTTTTTGGATCTCTGTTTTATCACAAATCTTAAACCTATTTTATGGATCCTCAGGGGTCTCTAGAATGTTTCTGCAATTATCTTTTCTGAATTAAAAAAAATCAAATAACATAATTATTTGAATTCTTGGGATATGTTTAGTTTTGTGGTCTCTTCAGACCATAATACACCCACAGACCACTTGATTTAAATTTAGGAAACTAAGTATGACAACTGGAAAAGAAAAAAAGGCCAAATTGATGTTACCAAATTCAGAGGGGGATAGAGAACAAATATAATTTTTGTTTGGCTCTACTTTGACAAACTTCATTATGTTATGAATTTAATTTACAGTCTTATACTTTATTTTTCAGGTTTGATTGTTTTGGTTGATAATTTATAATAGGGACTGGACTTGTGATTTCGCTCTTTTTATGGGACTCCCAAATAAGGACTATCTCTACCAAAGCAAGTTGTCACCTTCTTTGTATCTTAGTCTTAGAGAATTGTTTAGAGCACTGAGAGGGTAAGTAACTTACCCACAATCACAGAGCTAGTATACATAAAAGGTAGAACTTGAATCCAGGTCTTCCTGGCTCCAAGGCCAGCTCTCTATCCACCACACCACAAGGTCTCTTTAATTTACTGAATTTATAATAAAAATTAGAAAACAAACACAGCTGTTTTGAGTCTTTGAAATCCTAAATACGTAATTATTATAACTAATCTTTGTTGAATTAACACAACCAGCAGTGATCTGGTTCTAGGTCAGCTTTCTTCAGCAAGGCCCAAGGACCAATCATAAACTTGTGGCAGATTTCTCAGTTGCAGTTACATTCTCCTTTATCTCTGGCCAGCAGTCTTAGTTAAATCCCCCTCTCTCAGTTGTTAGCCAAAATCCTCAGTGAAGAGTACAGCACAGTCGTGCCATTCTCATTCCACAAGACCACTGTCAACTTCCTTTCTAAAGAACCTTCCTAAAGGTTCTCCACAAGCTGAGGACCACTGACCCATGGATCTAGGGTCTACTCACTAAAGAAAAGTAATTATAGAAAATTATCAAAAATCACTATTTTCCCTAGGGATCTCTGTATATATTATAATAGTGTGTACTTTCAACCAAAAGTAGATTAATATTTCCTCTAATTTCCCTTGTCATAAATTTTCAAATAAAAAAAATCCCCATAAAAAATCGAGACACTCATATATAAAGCTGGTTTTTACCTAGAAGACCAATTCTGAGATGCAAGCAAAGGACTGAGTTGCCTTGATGTAGTCAACTTGCTAAAAGCAGATGGATAACTGACTTGGAACATAATCTCCTCTTTATCTTTTTTCTCTACCGGTGAACTGGTAACACTTCGGTTGCTAGGGTTCTCTTTCCTAATTTAAAAAAAAAAATTAAAAAGATAAAGCTGAGAAGTAAAGTTACTTGTATCATAATAAATTAATTCAGTTTTTAAATAAAGTAACTTTATATACTTCTGACAGCTTTTATAAACAGATTCTGCTGTTCCTGTAGTTTTAGCTGTCACAGTTTCAGCACTTGCAGCATGAGAATTATTTTGTGGAGAAGGTGTATCCATCCTTAGCTGGTCCTGCTGGTGGTGTTCACTGTTTTTATTATTTGTATTAGACTCAATTCGGCAGAGCTCCTTTAAAAAATACAAAGGCAATATTGCTTAAAATATGACAGCCACCAGGTCTTAGGTACAGAACAACAGATAACTAATACCCCATTGAGTTTGTCAGTGCTAGACAAAACTGAAGTCAAGGAGGACATGCAAAGAGAAACTTGAAAAATCAAGCTGTCAAAATTACCTGTAAACTTTTAACGTTAGTACTTTTTGCAGCAGATCCAAGACTTGCTTGTAACCCTTTTCCAGGCATGACTTTGGCACTGGGAGATTGTTCAATTCCATCTTTGACTAGGCACAGCTTTGGATTCTTGTTGACCTTTTTGGGAGATTTCGCTTTATCAGCAACAGTGTTTGAACTCTTTATCTCACTAAGTTCTTTATTTTTAGGAGTAAATGACACAATAATTCTGTTGCCAAAAACATCTTCATTTTCCATTCGCTTCTGGGCACGTTCTGCACTTTCTTGATTCAAGAAGCGCAGAATGGCACTGCTTCCAGAAAGGCTGAGCACTTTGCCACCACAGTTGTCTGACAGGCGTCTAAGGCGGTTGCTAATACTTTTGCTATCTCTGTTTGTTGGTAGGTTATAAACATAGAGCAAAGTGTGGCATTGCTGTAAAAGACAAAAGATTAAGTTTCATCAACCCAATTACAATCATTTAGAAACCAAAGAAACAAAATAAAGAGTCTTCAAGCCATAACTGATAATGAAAGGGTATGACAAGAAGAGGGGGCACATTACCCAGTGTCAACTGCATTTTTTTACTGTGATACGTATCTTCTAAAAAGAAGTTATCTCCTTAGTAATTCTATCACTCCAGAAGGGAAGAATACCAGAAAGTATGATAACTAAATTGGCATTTGACGAAATCTTTCAGGCTGTCACTGAAGACAAGATGGAGAGATGAATGTTGAATGACTTGAAACACAAGAATAATCCACATCATCAATGATGCTAAACCAGGTTTTGTGCTACTTAGCATTTTTATCAAACACTCAGATAAATGCATACAGAGCACACTCATCAAATTTTTCAGATGACACAAAACTGGGGAAGATAGCTAACACATTAGCTATCCTAACAAATAAAGTCAGGATCCAAAAGATCTTGAAATGCTGTATCATTAATCCAAATCAAATAAGATAAAATTTTTGAAGTAAATATAAGGTTCTACACGTGGGTTCAAAAAAATCAACTCTGCAAGAACAAAATGGAAGAGCTATGGTTAGAAAACAATTTATGTGAAAAACATCTAGGAGTTTTAGCAAACCGAAACTGAGTACGACAAAGCAGCTGAAAAAAGCTTACACCATCTAAGGATGCAATAAGAGTGGCATAATGTGCAGAAAGAGGGAGATGAGAGTTATGTTGTACACTGCTGGGTCAAACCAAATATAGAGTGCCTGCTCAGTTCTGTTAAAAAACATTTTAAGGACATTCGCAAACTGCTAAAGGACAGCAATGAGGATGGTGAAGAAACTGTAGACCAATCAGTTAAAAATGCAAACGATTTTTAGACTAGAGATGACTTCAAGAGGACATGGTAACTATTCTGAATTATTTATAGGGCTGTCACAGGAAAAAAACTGTCCTGCTTGGAGCAAGGAGGAGAATTTAAAGAGAAACAGATTTAGGCTCAATGTAAGGAAAAACATCCTTAATGATTATGGCTATTGAAAAAAGAATGGTCTGCTCCAGGAGGAAGCGGATTCTCCTTCACTAGAAATATTTAAGCAGAGATTAAGTGATCAACTGATGAAAATGTTAGAGGGTATTTTTGTTTTGGTATGGTTTGGACTAGATGGGCTACAACAACTGAGAATTGCGAGCAATCAAGTAACAAAACCTTTTCTTAACATTTTCCTTAGTAAAGTAAGGTAATAGACTTTGAGAGGTTGTGAACAACAATATACATGTTATGTTCTCACCCAGGAGTTACGTTCTTACCCAAGTAAAGATACTTGGGGTTTTTAACCATTTTTTTGCGTCACAGACACTTTCTCAGAATTCTTTTAAACGTATAAGACAAAATACATATGATTACCAAGGAAACTAATTTTATTTAAATAGTTATCAAAATATTTTTCAAAAAGTAAGCTCACAGACCCTAAGTTAAGAACCCCTGAGCTAGAGTAACGTATTTAAAATTATTAAATCTCCTGAAAGTCCTAAAAGTGGCTAAAAAGAAAAATGTAAAACTGATGAGCTAGAAACTTTGAGCTAGACAAAAATAAAATCATAAATGTTCCATTGTTACTCCATATTTAGCCTTTTCTTTAATTATAAGTAAAAAAGGCAAAACAGAGATTAAAAATGCCATAAAAGGGCACACAGATGCAGAATAATTTACTTCCAATCCAGAAATAAACAGGAACACATCAAAAGCTAAAGGCATTCATTTGTGAGGAAAGAGAATAGTCATGAAAGAATAAAAAGAAAGAATAAGACACTAAGTCTAAGGAAAAAGAGGAAGAAAGGAAATAAAAGATGGGAAGGAAGGAAGGAAGAAAGGGAAAGGAAAGGAAAGGAAGGGAGGGAGGGAGGGAAAGAAGAAAAAGGAAGGAGGGGAGAAAGAGAGGGAGAGGAAAACTCCTAAAAAAAGATAATTTGAAAGATGCTCAAAAAATTATGATAAAGGGCACAAAATCTTTCATTGGGAATGATGTGACAGGCAATTGAGCAAATGAATGTTAAAGTGTCATTTAAAGATTTGAGTTTCTACATGAAAATAAAATAATTTCCAATCCCAAGTCTGAGAGTCTCTATAATTTAATACTGTGATACAATTGAAATATTCTTAAAAGTCTCTCTTTCACACACACATTCACTTACTTACTGGCATTTTTAGTGGTAATCTTGGGGGCAAATCTGAAATGAACTCTTCAAATCTGATAAGCTCATGAGCATGATGCAGCAGTGCTTCAGAGGCCTGGTTCTTATGTACCAAAATAATATGAAAACCATGCCGGTGCCTCAAGTCACTAAGTTCCAATGCAAAATTGACATCAGCTGAAAGAAAAAAGGTGTTCCCTCTCAATATTAGAAAGTGTAGCACACAATTCTACTAACATTCAATGAGGAAAAAGCACCAGCTATACAAATGAATGAGAACTTTCTTTCAAAATCCACTTTCTTTTAAAGCACATGTAAGCACAAATAGAAACTTGCTGTAACTTAAAATCTTGCAAAAGGGCAACACAAAATAATCCCTCCTTTAAATACAAATCTAAATGTCAAAATGTCAATTTTGTAAAAGGGTTCCATGAACTTGTTTTCTTGAGATACCCTATTTTCTAGAAATGAAGCCCCCTGAACTAACTTGACAGTGATCTTTTGCAACTCTAAAGTTTCAAGTAAACTATGGGTTTCTAATTTGGTGCCCTACCCCCTTACAGCTCTAATATTGATAAGGTCGGAATCACATGATTCCAGCTGGTTTTTGCCACATGAACTGGTTGTTGGAGAAGTAAATTTTGAGACTTATATTGAAACCTTGTATTGAGATCTGTTTTATAAAAGATTTTAATAGAAATATTTAAGGAGTCTTTACAAGTAACTTGAAATCAAAAAGTAAATCTACTGAAGTACTACCCCTGAGGACATGATATTTTCCAGATTGCCCCAAGAAAAGATGTTCCAGAGACCAGACCAGACAAATGTCGTGGGACATTTAAGATCCAAGATGAAATGTGCTGATTGAACTGACACTGGAGAGCTTGAACGTGTGTTCACTGCTGATGTTCACTGTTGTACTTTGGCTTTTTGTTTCACTGTATCTGAATACCAAGTTCTCTCCTTTACCTTGGTGTTTGGTGAATTTCCCCTCTGAATTAGTCCCTGGTTTTGGGCATGCTTCCTTTGGCTCGTCCTGTAGTTGTTCAATGATTCTGATCCCACTTTGTACTTGGAACCATTCTGTATCACCCTTGATGTTCTAAATTGCCTGAGCCACATTTCTGTGTCTCTAAACTTAGTTCAGAAATTCTGGCTCCCTGAAAGCCATGGGCTTTTTTTTTTTTCCAAAGTTCATGGGCTTGCGCCATCCTTCAGGGCATGCTCTCTGTGGTCATTGGCATACTGAGGTATATTGACCAATGGGGGAGAATATAAAGGGGTTCCCTGAACTTATTTTCTTGAGTTGTCCTTTTTCCAGAGATGAAGACCCCCTGAACTAATTTAACAGTGATCTTTTGCAACTGAATTCTATTAATAAACTCTCAGTGCCCTCGAAGCTAAATCTGGCTCCAATCAGTCTACCTAGACTCGTAAACTGTTGGTATAGCTGGGATTTTAATGGACAAGCAGACTGTCCCCTCTTCATGGACTAGAATTTCCCCACCAAGGAAGAAGAATAGACTCACTCTCAATACCACCCTCCCCTTGGGGAGGGGACTCTCCCCTTCTGCCTCCCCTTAAGGAGAGTATTAGCCCTTTTCCCCTCCTCTCATACTTCCTGTTTTTGCTTTAACTTAAATATCCAGGGCTTTCCCTGCATTGCTGAGCTCTTTTGTATTTGGTATAAGGAGTTCTACATGAATATTTATTTCTCTTACAATAAATCTAATTTCTACATGTCTTATGGAGTCATAATTTTTGGTTAACAGTTTCACTTCTACAAAAGTAACAAATTTCAACGTGTATACCCTCAGTCCTTAGATTTCATTTCTCATATTACAGTATAGTATAAAAATGCAAAATATCAACTCATTTACAGAGGTAGATAATTCCATTTTCTATTATAAGAAGTTCTTTTACAGAACAGTTAGAAAACTTGACACTCTGAAGCTCTAAAGTAATAGTAGGTCCAGAATCAAAACTAAAAATGTAATCATGATAAATCTGGCCTTTACATACTGAAAAAGAGAAAAGGAATCCATAAAAATTTCTAGTCTAAAGCTTCTGAACTTTGTGGGGGTCATGGAATCCCTTAGGTAGTCTGGTGAAGCCTATGGACTCCTTCTCAGAATAATGTTTGGAAATGGGTAAAAGATACAGGCTTAGGAAATCAAATTATGTTGAAATATGATTATCGGAATATTAAAAACTAAATTCACAGATCCCAGGTTAAGAACTTCAGGAAAAAACAGTATTTTCTGCTATAACAAAGCTCCAACTTTAATAAGCATCAAGATTTGTTACATATTCATTTTTGGGCCTATTTTATAAGATTTTAGATTCCAAAGTAATCCATAACCATTACCACAGAGTACATTTAATTTAACCTTGCAAATAGGTTAACACAAACTTACTAGATACAAGAACCACAGTGGCTGGTGCAGTGTGAGTATCTGCAAATCTTCTGAGACTCTGTCTGAGTTTATCATCAGCAGCATTTTTTGCAGTAGCATTGATATGTGCAACTGTCACCTACATTATTCATAAGAACAACAACGTGAAGATTAATAGTTGCCTATTACTTTGTAAATATCATCCTTAAGGGAGAAAATTTATGCTATTCTTTAATTGTCATTTTAACATGGAAAAACATAAATCACAAACACCTTTCAATTAATCAGACTTATTTATATGTTTTTGTGAATTATCTGGATATTTTACCACTAATTTTCCTTTCTTTGATCACCTTTTGTTATTTTTTTGCTTTAATCTCTAATTCTTAGATCAGAGGATGGATAGAAGGAAACAAACAAAATCTGAGACAAATTTATTAAGTATTTTTGGTTAAAATGTGGATAGGATAGGGGCAGGGATTTCAAACTATGGTTAAAATGAAATCTGTGGATTATATTCTTATAGTTATTAACCATCTAAGAAATTATGACAATGGGGGATAGGAGAGGAAAAGGAAGGATGAGAACAGACAAACTTCTGAAATGTTTTTGTTATCAAAGTTATAAAGTTATATAAATTAAAAGTTACATAATATATGTTATATTGTATCAAACTTATAAAGTTAGTATACTCTCTTATTTGATTCTCTGAACCTTAACTCCAATACACCAAAAACAGCAACAGTGAAGCACATAAATGTACCATATAACAGGAAAAGTTCTATTTCCAGAGGTTGTCCAGCATCACATAAGATACTCAAGCAGAAATTTCAGTAGATGTTTAACAGAAGTGTAATTTTAGATAATGTAATGATCCACAAAGCCTCCATTATTAAAAAGAACCTAGCATTTCAACAACTATGCATCAATTTTTTTTCCATTAGGCAATGTGGTTATCACCCAGCACAAAACTAAAAACATCAGCTTGAAAAAATAAAACATACAATAAATATAGCCTGAAGAAATAACTATCGGGGATGCTGACTGGCTGAAATGACTCCTGAGCTACTTCAAAATGTCAGGTAATGCCTGTCTTTTTAGTCTTGATTCTGTGAATATTCATTCACATTAAGCTCTCAAGGTAACAATTTTAACAACAGCCCATTCACTGAATACTTTAAAGTTGACAAAACCTGTGAGGTACGCCATTTCATTTGAGCCTCACAACAACTTTATATGATTGATAACTATAATCATCTCCATTTGGAGAGGTTAAGTATCTACCCAAAGTCATGCAGGCTAGTAAGTAACAAAGGTGAGATTTGAATCCACATCTGCCTAGCTCCAAGTCTAGTACTATCCAACGCTGCCCCTCAAAAAACATTTTTTATCATTCAACAAAATGTTTGTTATCTACTATGTGAAAGGGACTATAGGAGTTAGGCAGAGAAAACTTTCCCATTCATCAGGAAAATAACAATTGAAGAGATAAGGCAACCATATGAAAAATTCATAATATCCAAATGACAATACAAAACAAAAAATACAATTACCTAGGACATCATATTTATATAATTATATAAAATTGGGAATTAACAATTATTATTACAATATTATCTAGAAAGATAAGATGGTTTCCTGTGGTCCCAAACAGTCAACAGAAGAGAACATACCCAATAAAGATATGAAACCAGTATTACTGGACATTATTTATTGTAACACGGAAAAATTTCAAATTATTTGTACTTATTACTATACCATAACAGAGTGTTTTCTTTTACCTGGCAATTATTCAGCTCCTGAATAACTTCTTTGCTTTCTTTACTGATGTCACAGACGCAGATGAATTCTGCTTCTCTGTGGCCTTTAAAAAACTTCTCACGAATTCGTTGTACAACAGTCACAGCTGACCGGCCAGAAGGAACAGAGCAATTTTCAATGTCCCAAAAAACTCCAATGGGGGGTAAGTTTTCTAGCACCTGTCCCGCTATAGCAACTTCTGATGACCCTTTAAAAAATTTAACATGTTCTATTGTAATCACAGAAAAAGAAAAATTGGTGAAAATAAAATCAAGATTCCCACTATTATTTTTTCCAGTTAAGTACATTTGGTAGAAAAGGAAACATTTGATTATACATCATATTCCCTCAAGGAGAAACCATTACTATGGAGGGGGGGGGGCAGGGAATACAAAATTTGCCATTTAAAACACTATCTCTATTTACAGGAAAAAAACCCAAACCCTGAAGTTCACATGAGTTGATAAAGTACATAAAGTCAATTTATAAATCTGACATTTTTTGACCAGTCATATTTCTCTAAAACCAACACATATCTGAAAGATTACTGTAGCTATGAAAGTAAAAGAGAAAGTAAAGTACTAGATAAAGTAAAAAAGGTTAGCAGTTACAAAATACTTAATATTTAGCACTGTATTAATACCTGATCTAATATTTATAATTTTTTTTTTAAAAAGACAGAACATTGAACAGTACTTCTGTGAAACAGCTGTTAACATACAGTGGGGATTCATAAATACTGTTCTTAACCTCCATGACTAAAATTCCTACTTCCATTAGACAAAGATGACACTCAGTAACCAATCCTACCAACTGTAACCCTAATTTGACAGAAACAAGAAGGTAGTCTCTTTCACCACTTTAATCCTTCTAACAGAATAAACCCAGTTTAAGATGACACAAAAACCTATTGGTTTAGTGAGTTTTAGAATGCGGAGGAGTTTTTTTGCTAGAATGAAGAAAAAAGGAAACAGGCCTTTAGAACTACTCTCAAAATTAAAAATAACGAAGTCTATTTCTGATACTAACATTTTATATTAAAAATGAGTATAAATGTGTACTTAAATATAATTTACCATATTTTGATGCTGTTTTGCTTAGACTATTTGCAAGTAGCAAAGCTGTCTCATTCCCTGTTCCTTTGGTTCCACAGCCATTACACAAAGGGATAGAAATCGATGCAGTCTGAGTATTTGGTGGTGGAATATTTGGCCAGACTTTAGCAGCATCAATTATACTATTTCTTGCCGGCTGTTAAAAACAAGTTTTTCAATCACATTATTTTAGACTTTACAATCATACTCACACCCAAAAAGCATGTGCTGAATATATTTAACAATTTTCCATCTCCCTATTAAAATTAATTTTCGGTTATATTTCTTGGAACCAATTGACATCAAATTCAGAAACTAATTCCAAGCAGTTGTCCCTTATTCTCTAAAACAAAGGACGACCACGCAAAGAATGGCTAGGGAATTCAATGTCTGAAACTCCATGTTCTAAGGCCCACATCACCTACAAACTATTTCTTCATTTATATGTGCTTTGGGAGTAGCTAGGTGGCAAGGTAAATAAAGCACTGGACCTGAAGTCAAAAAGCCTGAGTTCAAATCCAGCCTCAAGACATCTATAAACTGTGTGATCGTAGCCAAGTCACTTAAGCCTACGTGCCTCAGTTTCCTCATCTATAAAATAAGCTGAAAAATGGAAATGGCAAACTACTCCAGTATCTTTGCCAAGAAAACCCCAAATAGGATCTTGAAGAGTTGGACACAAATGAAATTAATCATGTACTTTACATAAAGGGTATTAAAGTTTTTCACATAAATGCAGTCATACATTATAGTCAAGTATCAAGTTCCCAATTTTACTATTAATGTGCAAAGCTCATCTAAATTCTGAACTACATTACATGAGTGAATCTGTGAAATTAAATCTTTCAAATGCTTTAAGCTAAAAAATTAATTTATATCACAGATGTGCTATATTCTTCTTGTTTTTATTCAAAGACAAAAGCCTTTGGACAACTGATCTCGTTTTGTAGGTTCACATAAATAAGCAATGGTAAATCTGCTGTAATGCAATGTAAAAAATCTGAGAGGCAGAATGGTGTAATGGATATATAACTGTCAAAAAGACCCAAGTTCAAGTTCTACTTGTGATATATACTAGTTATGTTTACCACAGGCAAAGCAGCCAATTCTCAGTGCCCCAAGTAAATCTTTAAGAGCACAATTAAGGACTAATTATTGATCTGTATCAGTGGAGAGTTTACAAAGGAACTCTCCCACACAGTAAAATTACAGGTCCAGATAAAACAAAACAATAAGCTCTACAAAGCATGAACCATCTAGCTCAGTACAGTTTCTACATAACTATATTTCTGTTTTAGCAGTTCTTTGACTTCAATATCAGACCTAATTCTTATTGTTGATTGACTTCACATCTTCCTCTAAGACCAGCAAAAGTTATACTGATTAATAAAATTATCTTCTAAATTTAAAAAAAAAACTCCATCAAAAGTACAATCTTACATCTATAATGCAAGATGCCTTACAAATTCTTATTTCTAAAATCTCAACTATGTTTATGCACTGAGTAAAAAAAAAATATACAAACCTTGCTTAAACAGTCTTCGCAGTAATGAGAGCCCTTTAGACAAACCGATGGTGCCACATTTAGATGCAAAGGGTTGGTGCACACATGGGATGTGAGCTCCGACTGTGAAATGTGCTCTTCCAAATGCCCGGGAGCCCCACTTGTGAAATCAGAACAGGGGAAATAGCCAGAAGAGGTGCAGCTCGGAAGAGCTGGGAACTGATGCAGTTTGCGTACATTACCATGACATGATTGGAAATGAAGTTTTCCACAACAGGGCAGGTGCTTACAGGAAGAGAAGTTACTTTCTATACACATGCTGGAAAAGTCACTTGCAATGCCTGCCAAATTATTTCTAGCTGGAGCATTCTTGAGTGAAGATGCAGACTGAAAAGCAAACCCTGACCCTACTTGACAAGTGATTGTCCCAGTGCCTGGTGAGTCTAATAGTGAGCCAGCGTGAATCAAGCCCCCAGTACCTCTGCCACCAGTGCCGCCGCCGCCACCACCACCAAAGTGCATCGGAGGAGTTGAGGGGTCATTAGAGCAATGAGCACAGCAGCTTACTTTAGGAGCAGGCGGAAGTTGTATTTGAGGTTGCTGAAGAGGATGAATATCTGGAATTGGGGCTGCTGGAAAAAGTTTAGCGCCAGCATGAAGAGGAGATGGTACATCCTTTAAATCTACAACAACTTTGCTCTCCATGTAATCTTTCTGCAAAATGAAAGATTGGGATGTGTCTTAATTAGGATATGAAGCCAAAGTTTCCCTCATGTTTCATTCAAAAGCACAAATTCCAAGTCTATTTAAGTACTACTTTATCTGACAAACAAAAATTAAAGTGGAATAATAGACAAAATCACCATAATTACTCAGTTTTAAGGGAATTAAGACTGAAGTAGATGAAATACAAATCAATATAACATAATAAGTGAGTTCAGATAAAAAGGCTACCAAACTTTCCAGAGATCTGAGTTCAAATCAAACATTTACGGAGGGCCTACTAAAGGATACTGTACTAAGGGTTGTGATAAAAAGTTTTAGGTAAGACACTATCCTTGCTCTCATGAAGCTTATAGCCAAGTGGGGAAAATGACACATAAATATAATGCAAAATAATATAAGACAAGTACATAAAAAAGGGTTGAAGTACTACTGGAGTTCAAAAATTGGGTAGAATGAAGGCTGAAGAGGAGGTAGTATCTGAAATGATAAGAATTCAAAAAGGAGTGAAGAGCATTCCAGACAAAGAAACCACACAAGCAAAGGCAACAAAGAAAGGAAGTATAGGACACGTATACAGAGTACATGGGAATAACAGGGAAAATGGTACCACATTATTGGGAGTTTCAAATACCAAACTTTACTTTTTCTAAGTCAGCTTGGACAGAATAATAAAGGTGGCTAACTATAGTATGATAGATGTGAGAGTGAGGGTAATTGCAAAAGCCTAAGCAAGTGGTAATAAGACTTGGAGAAAGGAACAAGTTATCTAAGAGATGCTAGAGGTAGAATCAACAGGCCTTGGTAACTAGCTAGATATGGGAAGTGAAGAACAGAGGAATAGCTAAATAGTCACCAAGGTTTCAAAAATGGAAGACAAGGTAAGTGGTGTTACCAATGACAGAAAAATGTGAAATGAGAATGAGGAAGAAATTTAAGGAAAAATATATTAATCTCAATTTTGAATGTGTTGAGTTTAAGGTTGAAATATTCTCTAGATAGGCAGTTAGAGAACTGGGTGTAGATATCAGATAGTCAGCAAGCATTTAATACACGCCAGGCACAGCGAGAAGCCCTGAGGATACAAAGGCAAAAACAGACTCCACTTTTAAGGAGCTCATACTCTAATGAAGGAGACAACGTGAAAATAGATATGTACATACAAGATAGTTTAACCTGTAAATGGAAGGTAAACTCAGAGTGAAGAGACTGGGAGGGCTATGGTGATAAGCCTGGTACAGACCTGGTACAAACCTAAGTCTTGAAGGAAGCCAGGTAACTTAGGAGGCAGAGGTGGGTAGGAAGAACACTGTAGGTATAAAGCACTGTCAGTTCAAATTCAAAGAGTTGGGAGATGAAGTGCTGTGTAGACCCCAAAGCAAAAGGGTAGCCAGAGCACATATGCATGGAGGGGAGTAAAGTGTAAGAAAACCGGAAGCTAGGAAGGTACCAAGTGGTGAAACATTTTCAATATCAAAAGATTTTATATTTGGTGATTTCATCAGTTCCCATGAAGATATAATCAACATCCCTGTGCTGATGATACCTGGATGGATTTGCCTAGCCTGATCTGTCTCCTGTCCTCTGGTCTAGTCTCCAACTGCCTACAAAGATCTCTTGAACTAGACCCACAAACAGCTTAAATTCACCATGTCCAAAAAGCAACTCATTATCTTTTCTCCTAAACTCTCCCTTCTTCCTAACTTCCCTAACACTATCAAGGGTACGACCATCTTCCCAGTCACTCAAGACTCGAAACCTAGATGTTAGCCTTGACTCTTCACTCTCATCCTCCCCACATCCTATCAGTTGCTAAGTTTTGTAGTTTATACATTTGCAGCATCAATCCTATAGACTCCTTTCTTTCCTCTGAAACTGACTCCACCCTGGTAAAGGACACCCCACTTTCCTCACACCTTGATTATAAAAATAGCCTTCTGAGAGGCTCTCTGTTTCAAATTTCTTCTCATTCCAATGGAGCATCCACTCACTTGTCAAAATATCTTCCTAAAGCTCAAGTCTGACTATTTCACCACCACCCCTCCCCATTCAATAAAGTCCAGTGGCTATCATCTCTGGGATCAAATATAAAATTCTTTGTTTGGCTTTAAAAGCTCTTCAAACTCTGGCCCCTTCCTCCAATTCTCATCTTCTTACACTTTACTCCCCCTCCATATACTCTTCAATCCAATTCCATTGGCCTGCTTACTCTTCCTCACATATGATACTCCTCCTGGCTCCAGGCATTTTCTTTATCTCCCATGCCTGGAACACTCTCTCTTTCCTCTCTGCCTCCTGGTTTCCTTGGCTCCCTTCCTTGGAGGTTATCTCCAATTTATATTATGTGTATATGACCCTGTGCAAATCACTTAACTTCTGTTTGCCTCAACTATAAAGTGGCCATAATAACAGAACATACCTCCCAGGGTTGTTGTGAGGGTCAAATGAGATATTTGCAAACAGCACTTGGCACAATACACAGTACAGAGACACTATACAAATGTTTATTTCCTTCCCTTCCCTTTTTTTCTATCAGCACCATTTAGCACAGTGCTTGGCACGTAACAGACACTTAATAAATGCCTGTTGACTTGTTTAAATTGGGGAAGAGAGGAAACCACTGGAATTTACTGAGTAAGGAACTGATAGCTGAGTGGGGGACAGATTATAGCTGGAGGAGATTTGAAGCTAGGACACTGATAAAAAAATTACTATAATAATCCCAGGCAAGAGGTGATAAAGGACTGACCTAGTGGTGACTGTGGGAGTAGAGAAAGACATATTGTGAAGGTAGAAATGGCAAGATTTGAAAACACTGAATATATGGGACATGAGAATTAGGACTTGTGGTTAACAACTGAAAAGAAAGGGGCACTGAAAAAGATAAAGCTTTCAGAATCATTCAAATAAAAGTGATAGCTGATGCTGTGAGAGGAAAAGATTGTCAAGAGAGTTGGCAAAGAAAAAAGGTGGCTAAGAACAGACATACGGGAAATACTCAACTTAAGGATCAAAAATAAGACAAGCAAAAAGTGAAGCCAAGACAACCAGGAGAGTAAGTGTCACAAACCTGAACCAGATTAAAATACAACTGAGAAGAGTTTAACAAAATGAGCAAAAACACAATACGATATAGAAAAGGTCAACTTGTGGTTTTGAAAGTCAATATAGAGCCCACAAGGATCTGTTTCTACTTGAGTTTGCTACCACAATCTTCAAGGACAAACTATCTAAAAGGAGAAGTAGTTAACAGAACCAAACACTTGGGATGGCTTATGGAGAACAAGCATTGGGAAAAGGACAATGTACTGGTGATTAGAAGATTCACTGGTGACCAGAAAAAGCAGTTTCTGCAGTGTTGAGGAAAGAAGCCAGTCCGTGAAGGGTCAAGAAGAGAGTAGATAATAATCACATGGAGGTATCACATGTAGACTCTTTTTTCAAGAAATTTCTGTTTCTAATGCTGACGCACTCCAATAAATGAACTTAACCTACAACAGTTACTTTCCAACTACTCTCAACTGACTAAAATCTCCAAGAATGAAACAATGTCTAATAAGCAATAGAGTAGCAAACTAAATTCCTTCCTGATAATTTTCAAGTAAAGCATGCCAAAAAAAAGTATCTTACACTTCCCACACAGAATCATGAACCAAACTGGTTATTAAAAGAGCTCAATAAAGATACACACAGGATGGAAATTGAGAACAGAAATGTATAAAGTAGCATTCATAGTTTCTTCAGTGAGTTTCTGCAATTCATCTGAATTCTAAAATGGAAAACAAATTAGAAAAAGTCCACAGAAAACTTAAACAAAAAGCATCAGAGGATAAGAAAATTTTTGCACAGAAAAAAATGTGAAATCATTAAGAAAATTTTGAAAGGAAATGACTTGCAATAGATGACTCACTGGTAGGGGAAGGGGACAGGAGGAATTTGGAAATAAATATAACGTAGGCATTAATAAAAATAAGTTTTCTTTAAAAGGAAAAAGCAATAAGGAGTTATGGTATAACAAAGTACTAAAAGTCAATAAAGCTCTCATTTTCCATTTCTGTATTATGAGAAAAAGATCTTGAAACTTGAGATATAGTAACTACAACCTTCATTTTGATCTCTTCTTTTGTTACATAATACAATGTAGAATTTATCTTTAGAGTCAACTGCTGCCAGGTTTAAAGGGAAAAAGCCTTCCTAAGAGTCTAACATTAAATATTTAAAGTTTCTACTCTTCCAACGAGCATAGGAATTATGAAAATAAACTGCTCTTCAGTCAGAAAATATAATGAACCACCAAAGGACATTACAAAAAGCATATGAAAAGAAAGCTTGTCATACTGACATAACATACTAGACAACATGAACCAGTCAACTATTTCAATAACAAATTCCCTATGTTGTTAGTACGCCGTATAGTTACCGTTTTGGGACTAAGTGGCAACGTCTGTTCAGGACGAGAAAAGCAATTAGAAAATTTCCAAAGCCACGGCTTAGCATCGCTATCTTGTTGAAGCCATCCACGTGACCTACTGCAGGGGCTCTCGGTTCCGTCTCCTTCCATCATACAACCATACGGTGCAGTTCAACATCCTCTTGTCTTTCCTTTCTCTCATTCTTCCCCCTGTGAAGAACGAATCTGATCATTATCTTTTTTAAAGCAGGAAAAGAAATTTTCTTTACATTTAAGATTTCAATGTTTATAGTGTAATCAAGTGAGTATAGTGATGAAATCTTTAAAAATATCAACTCAATATTATACACAGGAGATTTAAATACACTTTACTGAAGTATTCCGAACACTACTTACTTGCTTGAGAGATACTATTCATCTCTGGTAATATCAGTCCATTTATAGGAGCAAACTATCCATCTTCACTACCAAAAATTAGTAATTTTAAAATGTGTTCAGGATATTTTATCCCACATCATTTTTGATGGTATGCAAAATCCAACCTTTCCTGACTGCCTGGCTATGGGCATCTTCCATAAATGCTCAGAAAACTAATCAAGAACTGTCTGAGAACTCCGTACCTCATTCCTCTATTTCACTATTTATTACAAACTGACATCACTAATGAAAGCCAAGTAAACTATTCATTTACAGAACTGATGATTTATTCCAAGCAGTTCACTCACGATTTGTAACTACAAATTACAAAGGTATTCTTGTAATTTAACAAAACACATCAATGCACTGTTGCCCATTTACCTGGAGAAAGCCTAACAATGGCCCGAGTTCTTTTCATGTTCTACACAAACGTATCCAACCACCTTCCTTGGTCTTCTTTTTTAAAGTTTATGAAACAGCTACAAACATTTCCTCTCAGTAATTTCCCGAGACACTTTTTTAGAGAAATATTTTAAAAATTCACCCCCAAATACCTCTTCCTGGCTTATCCTTCTAAAAAAATGACTTTTGTAGACAGTACTCAAAAATCTTCTATCTAACTAATCTTTCTCTTTTTAATGTAGATACTATGATTTCAGTAGGACTTAAAATTGCATGTGAACCTTAATTTTATCTTTTTTAATTTATTGTAAATTGGGGTCATTATTTTAACTTATTTCACATCTAACTCAACTTTCTTTCCAACACACTTTCACTGTCCTCATCAAATACCATATCATCCAACTACAGACATGGGATTTAACTGGAGAATTCCTTCAAAGCTTTAATTTTTCTGCAGGGGCCCCCAGCAACTTAGTTTAAAAGGAAATAACAGCACTGACTTATCTGGAGCTGAGTGCTGATATTTACTCAAGCTTTCCCTTCTTCCCAGGGTGGGGGGGAGGGGGAGGAAATGTCCTCCAAATTCATTTAGAGATGTGAGACTTCTCATACAAATTCTAACTCACAGAGATATGCACGTTTGTAAAATTATACAAAGTTTGCATGGCTGGATAAAGTAATAGTAAAATATTTCTTTCAGATGCACCAGTGTTCATCATTCTCTGATTTTTGCTACAACTTATGAGTCACAGAATCTTGAAACAGTAACAGACTCACCAGCTGAACCTTTTGGGAATCTTGAGGTAAAATTAGAAAGTACAATATATATTTCTGATGAAATACTGGATTTCCAGTATGGTCATTTTCTTTTTTCCTTACAACTTGTGGTCATTGACAGAAAGTTACAGATTCTATTATCTTAAATACTGACCATTTTAAATGTATAATTCAATATGTATTAAATGTCTATTAGGTGTAGAGTTCTGGGGCTACAAAGACAAACTTAAACAATCCCTACCTTTAAGAAGCTTACATTACACACGAGGGGAAATTACACGTACATGGATAAGTAAAAGGAAAATAGATACAAAATAATTTCAAAGTGGGGAGGAGAACATCTGTGAGATAAAGAAAGGGGGAGGGGGCGCCTGGAACAGAAAGCTTACGTAAATGTTTCGCTCCATTTCATCCATTTTCTTGTTACAACCAAATTTCTATTTTCTGTGCCCCTACCTTTTTTAATCAAAAGAAATTCTAGTGTGCCTGATACTGACCCACCCTAGTGAAGTTCACTGACATTCCATGCAGAAAGATTAAATATGCTGACCATACATGCTCATTTCTTTACAAGAGTGTAGCTCGAACCTCAACTGTTAACTTTTAGTGAGGTAAGGAACGAAAGCTAACTTTGTTATAATCTGCCTAATTCACTTTCACTTCCCTTTTCCTGAACAAATTGAAAGTAAGGTGAAATGTACTGAGAATGCCTAAGGCAAATGACTACAAATAGTACCAGGGTCACAGCCTCTACTAAATAGTTCCTGGAAGCCACATAAAGTAAAACACATAATCAAACAAGATGTTTTAATTAGTTGAACGCATGAGGCAACTCATCAGTCAGTCAATAAACATTTATTAAATGTTCATTATGTGCCAAGCACAGTGCTAAGTACTGGAGTTACAAAGAAAGGCAGAAAGACGGTCCCTGCTCGTCAGGAGCTCACAATGTAAAGGGGAGAGACAAGAATTAACAACTATGTACAAACATGATATATACAGGATATATTGCAGATAATCAAGAGTCCTAGGCTGAATGCGTTCGACCAAACACAAAAGTTGAGCTTTTTCTGGAATAGAACCGGAAACTCAACCAGGCTCTCTTAAAGAGATAAATTCCAAGTTCCACCTCTTAGAGTCTACCATGGACTATATTGGCACTGCCCTAGGCTCCCGGGGTGTGAGCGTAGGGGCTTCTTTGACAGACTATTCACTTCGCTGAATCCTCCGTGCCGTGACGGGTCTTAGAACACCAAGAATTTCTAGAGCGGACGTATTCAAACAGGCTGCATTTCATTGGGGAGTATCAAAGGTGGTGGCAGTTCTACAGCACACACTCCCAGTGACTTCGGTCACCTTCCCCATCACGCAAACACAACACAGAGTGCCCCCCCGTGAAAGCCCACGGCGACCCTGCGTGGGGCCCCGCCAGAAACCACCAACTTCCCTCACTTCTCTGCGGTCCGCCCCCCCACCCCACCCCGGCCCCCCGAAGTAAACAAGGGGGGCCCAAGCCCAGGGCGGGAGAGGAGGCAGAGGAGGGCCCAAGGCGGTGGGATGGGGGAGGGGAAGGGGCGCCGCCTGGAGCTAGGCCAAGGGGAGTCCCCGACGGCGCAGCCCGAGCCCTCCCAAGTGGTGTGGAGGGGGAGGGGGAAGGCGGAAGGAAGGCGTTCTTCTTCTTTCAGCTCCCGGGGCAGAAGGAAGGGACCGCAGGGCGGTGACGCGACCCCTCCGCTCCTCCCCACCCCCCTGCACACTCACCTCAGCCACCTGCTCCACCTGCTCTCACATGCCGGCCATACCGCCTTCCCCCCCACCCCCCCAGCCCTTTGTTTTGATTCCCGACTCCGCAGCTCCCGCCGCCGCCGCCAAGCGCACCCACCACTTCCGCTTCCGTAACGCACCGCCCTGTCGCAAAACCGACGCCCTCACGCACACCCTTCTCACCTCTTTCCCCGAGCCCCCTCCCAAGTCCCCCTGGGCTCCTCCTCCGCGGGGCGTGCTGGGAAGCCCAGGAGGTGGGGCCTGGCGGAAACTTCCCCGCCTCCTCGGCCTCGGCCTCGGGAAAGCGAGCGGCCCCTCCCACCTCCTCCCCGGAGGCTCCTCCCACCTCCTCCCCAAGGCCCCGCCTCCGCCCCGCGGCCCCGCCCCCTCCAGGGGCCCCGCCTTCTTCTCGGAGGCTCCTCCCCCGGGCTCCTCCCGACCGGGGCAGGGCGCCCTCCTAGAAGCTCCCGTGGGGCGGCGGCGAGGCAGAGCTGGGTGTTTGTCGCCCCCCGTCGGGGGCTCCTGCTGAGTCCCACTGACCGCCTGGGTGACCTTAGTCGGGGTGCGCCGTCTGTCCGGGTGACCTTCAGCGCGGCACCACCCCTCCTCCTGATAGCGGCGCCTTCCCCGGTCCTGCGCCGCACGCTTAGCCTCTAGGCAGCTGGCTTGGGGTGTCCGTGCATGGCGGCTCCCCGGGGACGGTGCGCTCCGGGAGGCCGGGCCGGCTTGTGCCTCTGTGTGTTCGAGGCGGACTGAGGTTCCCTCTCCGGCAGACAAGACAGCCTTTTTTAAGCTCCTTCTGTGGGCTGGGAGCTCCGCTAAGCGTCCCAGACACTGTGCCTGCCTCTGGGAGCGCCTTGGAGGACCCAACACCGTGTAGGATAGGCATCCTATGTGTAGGATAATTTGGAAATAATCTACACAAGGTCATGGCTTCGGTTTGTTCAGCTGTAAAATGAGGCGTTGAACTGGACCTCCTTGGAAGTTCCTTCAAGTACTGAACTAGGAAGCAGGAAAAGAGACCCCCCCCCCAGCCTCTGGACCCCTATCAGGGTCTTACCAAAACATGTAAGGAATAATATTACAGAAAGAATCCTTGAATGAAAAATATTTATGATGAATTTGATACCTGTTAAAAATATTAGTTTATTAAAGTTGAGTCCCCGTGACTCCAGAGACCCTAGTTAGAAGAATTTCTAACATTTGGGCAAAAGTCGGGCCCTTTGAATTTATAATTACCCCTAATTAACCCCTGGCCTCTTTGTGGTTGAAGCAAAATTTAGTTTACTGAAAACATTTGGGTAATGAAATAACTGATTATGTTATGGAGTCTGTAGAAAGACAGGCCTGGGAGGGTAGATTGGGTAAGCAGTGGATGTCTTCTTGAGAGTTCCCCCAGATACCTGTCTTTGTCACAGTTCAGTGACACCTTTGGGCTTCAAACAAGTTGCTCCTCTTTGTAGCAAATCTGATGCTTACACGGTAGGATCCAGAGGGAGGAACAAAATTTCCCCAACCAATTGGAATAGACTTTGCCTTTTACTTCAGCCAATGGCTTTCAAAGACTTTTTCCCACAGTCTGAGGTCTTTTGATTGATTGAGTCATTGGTCTCACCTAGCTAACCTAACAGAGCTTACTCAGGTGCTGGCAATGCAAAAGCAAATAGAGACAATCTAAAGGGCAATGGTGACCAGGGCAGAGTGGCAGATGGCAAAAAGATGATTAGGGTGTAGCCTAATCAGGTCTGGGGAGGCTAGGAAGCTCTCACAAGTCAGGATAGCACAGTTTGTAGGCAGGAATTCCAAAGGAAGATTAGCTCCTCCAGGTCATGGTCTCCAGAGGTCCATTTGGAAGAGTACAAAAGAAGTAGGACACAGAGCAGACAGGGTGAATTCCTCCTTTAGGGCCTTTTTTATCTCCAACCTTTAGTATAATATCTACTAAATAGAAGCACATAGTAGCTACTAAAGAAATAATTGTTGAATTAATGAATTAAAAAAGCTCTCACTATTTCCTCGTTTAGGGAGCTAAACTACACACTCATCAATCTAACAGGGATTTCAGAGGCCCTCTAATCCATATCCAAACAGGAATCCCCTCTCAATAACTAGACAAATGGTCATCCAGACTTGGCTCCACTGCTTAGCTGCTCTGATTGTTTCATTTTCTCCATATAGAAGATCTCAGATCTGTATCTCTGGAAGTTCTCCCACTGGTCCTTGCTTTTACTCTCTGTACTCACCCATGGCAAATTGGCAACCCTTTAGATACTAGAAGAAAAAAGTCATGCCTACAGTTGGCGTTTTGATTAGACAAATTCTGGAAATTTTGTTGCCTTCTTTCTTTTTACTTAGGCAATAGTAATACTTTACAATTCAGTCGCTACTGCTGTACTGTGTCCTTAGAGTGCCACCTCGTGGTCACCCAAGAAAATTCATTTTCATTATATTAAGCCAATAAAACTTAAGGTTTCTGAATGAGCACTTACATTGCACCTACTATGTGCCTAGCACTGGGCCTAGCATCGTGGAGATACAAAGAGTAAAACAATATCTTACAGTTTACTTCCCTAACTCAGGAAGCCTCACCCGGATAAATTCTATTCCAAAGTTGTAATTCTGAAGTCAAAATAAATACATTGGGTTAAAATGTTGAAGAACTGTTATCTATGAATTTCTTTTATAAATTTAGCTTTTGCAATAAATGTAATTTTAAAATGTCAATGCGTATGTTATGCTATTAGTAATTTCCAGTTGCTTTACAAGTAAAATTTATTGAGATATTTTTCTAAGGACAGACAAGGAATTTCTAATTTTAGGGAAGGAGCTCCTACAATATCCATATGTTGCCAATAGCTTTATTTTGTACCCTTACCCATTCGTAGTTTCACTTTTTTCTCTAAAAACTACCAATATTTTGTACTTAGAACACCTGCAGATTTGAAATAATCATCCTTTTGGACAATAAATAGGTCTGTATAACTAATAAATTCTCATTTCTTTTGATAAGTAAGATTTGTGGTTATTTGCCATAAGTAACTGTTAGTTGTCTTAAGTTATTTCTACTGTAACAATTTCTTGAATTTCCTAAGAAACTAAATTTTGGAGGGGAAAGGGACAATTCTTTTCTGATGTACAGTTTTGATGATCCTATACCACAAACTTGCATTAATAGCTAAGAATTTAGGAAAATCTAAACCAGTGATACAGACTTGAGCTGTATGGTTGAGGGCAAGATCAAACAAGCACATAAAACATCTTTTATGCTTATATTTAACTTGCCAGAAGGCAGATGACAACTATATAAGAGTTTATAAGCTGGGGATTTGCTCACTGTTATTATGTATATGTGCAAGATATTTTACAGGTGAGAATCATAAAAAAAAAATTTAAAACAACATTCCTTCCAGTGCTTTTCCATTCATTTAAAAAAAATCTAAACAAGTACCTGCTGTTTACAAAGAAGGCATTAAAAAGTTTAAATCATAATAATGAAGCTCTAAAGCTTCATTCATTCAAGATATTCATATATTCTTAACCTGCGGTTTGCCAACTTTTTAATAATATTTTGATAACTATTTCATTATAATTAGTTTCCTTTGTAATTCTATGGATTTTATTTTATACTCTTAAAAACATTATTCTGAGGAGTGTATAGAATGCCAAAGAAACTGTGACACACAAAAAAGTTTGCAAAGCTCTTTATACATGTGAGCTAGGCTAGTGATATTTCCCCCCACTGGAGGTTCTATATATTATAAGGTTCTGCTATTGACTTGAGTTAATATTCTGTTCCTGCCCCTCCACCTCCATAGCTTTTAGTGACTAAAGACTCAGTTCCATTTAACTGATTAACATCAATTACGTTTTACAAAGGGATATTAACTTCAAAGATATAGCAAGAACAAAAGTACAAACGTTTCTTCCCCTATCCCTATTCAGAAATATACTCTCCCTCTCCCTCCACTTTGGTCCCTAAAAGAGGTGGCTGAGAGTTAACTCAGTTTCTACCCAGCATTAATCTCATCTAATTTAAGTCCAAATGTGACATTGTGATTGGATGAACCCTAGTCCTATCTACCTACCACTTGGCTGGGTCCCAGAGGTCAGTCCTTGATCTTGGAACCTGAGATGATGGCACTCTTCAACTTCAAATGGCTTGTTTTCCTGATCTTAAGAAGTTCAGTCTCCAAAATCCACCTCTAGTCTCCTTCACCTAAACAAAAGAACAGAAATCAATGCTAGACTCCAGTGGGAAGGATTCAAGACCTCTCTCCTTTCAGCACTTTCTCTTCTCTCCCTGGAATGAGACCCCATAGGAAGAAGTCAACTAAAGACAGAAAAGATGAGGGGACCTTGTACCTTTTGAATGGACTCCAATTCCAACTAAACAGACAGCTACAGCCATTCAAGGAGGCTCCTATTTACCACATGGTTAGCAGAAAGCAACCAATTATAGTATGTCTAGACATTCTACAAAATCCACTCCTCAGCTGAGCACTCTGCACATGGTGGACTGGACTCCCTGGTCAGTTGCCTGTTCTGTCAGTTCAGGGAACCTACCTTCCTTCTAAATGTATTATCTCTTTTTCTCCTTACAACAGCCCTGTGAGGTAGATGCTATTATTTTTATTGACATTTTACAAATAAAGAAACTGAGACTCAGACAGATAAAGCAACATGTCTGGAGTCCACAGCTAGTAAATATCTGATGTGGAATTTAAATCCAAATGTTCTTGACTCCAAGTATAGTGCTGTGCCAAAACTGCCTCCAGATAAGGTACAGTGTCTGCGCTCTTGGAGCTTATAATCTAACCCATAAAACACAATCAGAAATATTGTCAAATATGTAGAATTATTGCAGAGGATGGTATATGATGTTTCCTTGCTTAACACTGATGAAGAAAGCATTGCTTTGGCAGTGATACTTCCCTTTTGATGGGGCATGAACTTCCCTTGCTAGGGGCATTTATTGGTTTTTTAAACACCCTAGTAAGAATGGTTAGTTGAGTCATGACCAGTCCTGCCCCTGAACTATGGCCTTGGCCTTTAAAAATAGAACTGCCTATCACACTGTTTCACAAATAACACATGGGGGTGGGGAGGAGGGAGACTGGAGTTTTTGACTCCAACTTCTAACAGATTCACTCTTGATCTGGTCATATAGGAAGGACAGGAAGAGAGTTTTGGAGGGGTTATTTTTACTTTATTCTAGTCTATTCTTCTCAAGAGGGGTTTCTTGATAATGGGAGTACCAACTCCTACAGCATTCCTTAGTCACCCTTCTGTAGGGACCAGCGTGAAAGGGGTAGCCACCATGGTAGTCTCCATGGGGTCAATCGAGACAGGTAGAGCTTGTACACTCTCCTAAATCCCCTCAAGCCTCAGTGGGGTACGGTTAAGGCAAACACAGATTCCGTCCAAGCCTTGATGGGGGCCAATCAAGGCACACACAGCATTCCAGTTTATGTGTTCAAACCTAAGGGTTCCCCACTCATTGACCAGTGCCCACCTATTTGACCAACGGTCAAAGAAAAATATTACCAACAATAGCCTTACAATTTTACATCCCCTCATCCCTATATTTCACTGCTCAATTGCAGTGGATATTTACAATTTGAGCACAAAAATCATTTATATCATTATATAACACTGTGCAAGCATGGTGGAAATATTTTGAACTATGATGGTGAGAATTCATATCTAATACCTGGAAACAAGAGATTTTTATGGCTTATGGATCCTGGGAACTAAACTATAAGAAAGAGTAACAAAAACCCATCATACACACACTAAAATACACACACAGCAAAGCAGAGGTGGAAAGGAAAGCAAGATATTATTTGGACACACATTAATTCCATTTCCTTTTTGGAGCTTATGGAGCTCCTTCCATGAACCCTGTGGCCCAGAAGGGAAAGGAATTATATAGACTCAGAGATGGAAAGATTTGGAAGCAGTAGTGGAATTAAGTTCCAGGAACTAGCCTCTTGAATCCAGTTGGGGAGATTCTGGATTCTGCTCAATTCCTAGACCAGAGGAGGAGTTTCTGAATAATATAAGACTCGTTGTCTAAGGGAATGGACCCATTGGAAGGCTTCCTGGACCAAGGAGGAGCCAAACCATGATGCAGAAGAGATAATGTCCTTCACAGATGAATGTGAATCACACGGATTGTGCAAGTCTGGAAGAAAGGAAGCCATTCCCTGGTGACCCTGGGCTTACCCCCCTTGGTATGTGTGGGGGAAGGATGGAGGGGAGGCACTTAACCCCAGAGTGGCACTATAAATCAGAAGCAGGGCTCACAATAATGGTGAACTCACTAACAATCCCAATTCTCTCCCTTTGCTGAACCACCCGAGAATAAGCTAGTCTGGAGGACTGTCTAGTTCTTAAGGAGAGGTAGAGAATCCCTGGAGAGGAGGAGATGTTTTCACTGTTTATAGGCTTGGATGCTAGTCTTGTACTTTCTTGTGGGTGTATTAAAGCCCATCCTGTCTTGTAGCTTGAGTGGATACTTATTAGCCATGTGACCTTAGGCAACTTACTTAACTTCTGTCTACCTAAGTTTTTCTCCTACGTAAAATGTGGCTAGTAACAACACTTTCTTCTCAGGGCTGTTGGGAAGATAAAATGACATAATCTTTGTAAAATGCTTTGTAAACCTCAAAGCACTAAAGAAATGCTGCTGTCTTTATGATTGTTCTTGTCATTTATTTATGCTCTAGAGACCAAGCCATGAGCCCAATTCTGATGTTCTCAAGGAATATCCCGAGTGAGGACCAAAGGAGTCGAATTCTGATGTTTTCAATGAAAACTGTTGGGTGGTTACATAAACCAAAATGCCAGATTTTATTACAACACCTCCAAGTTACTTAGCTCATGTAAACCCATAGCTCCAGTTCTGGGCAGAGAGTATTAATAAAGGTAATAGAATTTTTCTCTCCCTTTTTTATTCTAGTTGACTAACAAGCAATATGAACTATCCCAATTCAAGGAAACAAATTTGATTTAATAGGCATGACTAAGACTGTGGGTTGAGCCATGAAATATGGTTCTGGAAGGGTATTTCTTAGTCAAAAGAAACCATATAGGTAAAAGGAGGGGCAGGGTAACATGGTATATTAAGAAGGTATGTTAATATAAGAAGGTATATTAATATAATAATATAATTAAGAAGGTATATTAATATAATATAATAATATAATCAAGAAGGTATATTAATATAAGAAATCAGAGGGGGAAGTATCATGGAAAACAGTTGGGTAACAATCAGTGGAGGCAGAAAAGTGAAGCAATAGGGTCATCAGAGTGTGCTATACACCAACTGAAGGAAACAAGGAAGTGGATGAGTTCACAAACCTGGCACAGGCACAGGCAAGGCATAGCAGTGATGGAAGAATTCAATTATTCAGACATCAGCTGGAACTTTCACTCTACTAACAACTTAAAAATTAATCATTTCTTGATTTGCCTTAATATTGCCTATCTATAATAGGACTGTTTTTATAATTTTTGCAATGCTGACTTTTGACCTTTTTTTTGAGGTTCTGTTTCCATGGGTGTAGGCATTACATATAGTTTTCTTGGCTCTTCTGACTTCCCTCTACATCAGTTCACGTAGATTAGTCCATCCTTCTCTGTATTCATCACATATGTCATTTCCTAAAGCACAGTAACATTCTATTACATTCATATAACACAATTTTGTTTAACTATTCTCTACTTGATGAACATCTACTTTATTTCTAATTCTTTGCTGTCACAAAATTTGCTTCTGTAAATATGTTGGTATATGTGGGGAGTTTCTTCTTATCAATGACCTCCTTACAATGTAAACCCTAGTAACGAAATCTGTGAGTCAAAGGGTGTTGAACATTTTAGTCACCTTACTTACGTAACTCCCAATTGCTTTCCATAATGGTTGTGCTGATTCACGCTCTATCAACAATGCGCCACAATCCTTCCAATTTTATCATTACATCTTTTGTCATATTTGCCAATTTGCAGGGTATAAGGTGGAATCTCTGAGTTATTTTGATTTGCATTTCTCTTATCAGTGATTTGGAGCATGCTTCCATATAGTTATTATGGCTATTGTTCTTTTGAGAATAGTTCTTGTCTTTTGGTCACTTATTTAATGGCAAATGTCTTTTCGTTGTATATACATCCATATATACATATATAATATACATCTATATAGAGAGCTATCTCTATATGTGTCTATATATATATATTATACATATATATGCATATCTATTCATTATTTTTATCTCTTGGATACCAAACTCTTATAAGAAAAATTTCCTCATCAAGTGATAAAGTTATGATTCAAAAAGATCTTCACAGATTGCAGCACTGGTCCAAGTCAAGTAAAATACAATTCAATGGGGATAAACCTTTTTATAAATACAAGATGGAAGAAGCATGGTAGTGTAATAATTTGTCTAAAAAGGGTCTCAAGACTTGTTAATGCAGTGTTAATCAATACTGTGATACGAGAGCCAAGAAAGCTAATGGGATCCCAGGCTGCGTTAAAGGCATGGCTTTGAGACATGAGGGGCTGATTGTCCTCTTGAATTGTGGCCTGGTTAGACTACTTCTGGGTTCAACTATAGGCATTACATTTTAGGATAACAAAAGGATGAAGAAAACCTAAAAGAGGGGAACCCAAATGGTGAAGGGCCTTCACTTCACATCATATGATGAGGGATTGAAGCAGCTGGAGATGTTTAGCCTAGCAAAGAGAAGATTTACAGTTATTTAAAGCATATGGAGGAATATCAGCTGGAAGAGGGAAAATACTCTTCCTTTCGTTTTAGATCCAAGTTTGCCAGAAATTTTTATTAATTTAAAGTCAATCTAAATCTAAGCATTTCTAGTTTGGAGAAAGAAATGCACAGATTGCCATAATTCTTTCTCTCATGCTCTCTGACATCCCTCTCCAGCCAAGGATGATGTGAAGTAACATTTACAGGAATTTCGACTAAAGAAAAGATTAAAATATGTTACAATATGGGGTTAACATTCCTGAACACATCACTTTATCTATTAAAACTACTATATTCCTCCCTTGGCCTTTGCCCTCAAGCACTGGCTTTCTCTTGATTATCAACACCTTAATCCTAGAAAGGAAAAGACATTGCCTTTAGGTGAGTCATGGCACCAATCACGTTAGGGAGGTGGGGAAGTAATAGTCTTAACTAGAGACTAGGTACTTTTTGTTTTAAGTTTATCATCCCCAATTTCTATTCCTGGCACTTTAGTGCTTGTCTCAACCTACTACCCATGGGAAAGGTCTGGAAAGTGTTTTTAGCCTGGTGAAAATGTTAACTCTTAATATTATAAGTTGAAAAGAAGGAAGTTTTTAAATATGCTTTCACACCTCTCAGTACCCCATAAAAAAACTCTCTAAGAACAGAAGGTGCAAAGTATTTGTTGACCTACCTTAGGAGAGTTTCCTCACTGAAAATTTCCCTATAACAATATATTCATAGTATTGGGCACAGGACTTGGACTTACACCTTGACTCGACTCTACCCTCCTCCAAAAAATGATGCAAAGTGGTAAATTTAACCCCAAAGTCAGGAAAAAACATTCTAACATTTAAAACTATTCAAAATAATTGTCTTGGGTATAGTAGTATTAATCAAAACTTACTGCATTGAAGTAGAATGCTACATAGACTACGTAGGTATCCATATGTCCAGGGATGTACTAACAAATGTTTAACAGCTGGGGGTGATAGTGCTCACAGTGCACTTTGAAGTTTCATTTGCATTATTAGCATTTTCTCCTTCACTTTCTAGACAATCAACAAAACAAAAAAATTCAAGCCCTGATTTGTGGCCTTTGCCTATTTTTAAGGTAAGTGCTCGCAAGATTTAACCATCAGGAGTCCTCCCAAGTTCAAGCACACCACTACACACAGCCTTAGCCAAAGGACACATTCTACCCAAGCTTAAGTAGAGATACAAGGTATGAGGCCATGTATTTTAAGCTTGGCCCAGGGATCAGTATCAACATCTTACCTTGGAATGACTATTGCTCTCTGGCTACTACTGGTGTTGATGTGGCTTGGGAAAGTAGCTCTAGAGAGGGTGCTAAATTTAATATAGGGAATTTCTGCATTAGGAAATTCTTTGTACATGCTTAGAGGACTGAAAGGCTAAGTGAACTGTTCCTGGTCACACAGCCAGTATGCGTCAGATATAGGGCTTGAAGCCAGATCTTGGTGGCTCTGAGGCTAGCTCTCTACCCATTACCCCATGGAGCTGATGTGGTTTCTATAATGACCAAGTTAGCGCTAGATCACAAAGGTTGGGGGGGAGGGAAGGGGAAAGGACAGGATGAGTCAGAGCTCCAGAAGTATCCTACTGAGGGGGAAGACTGTAGACCCAAGACAAAAAAAAAAAATAACACAGTAGAGAACAGGGCAAGAATCCAGAAAATAGAAACCAAAAGAAAACAGTCAGAGTAGAAACTAAAAGTTGCTGAGGAGAACTCTGGGCCAAGGCCAGACCTGGGAGTGTCATATGTAGAACTTTGCCAAGCCCTAGGAACTCAGAAGAACAGAAACCAGAGAGGGATCCTCAGATGGAACCACCAGCGTCACTGAGTTTAAGATCATATGAACTTGGGGATTCTCCAAGAATTATTTGTAGGCTTTTCTTTGTTCCCTTTTCTATGTTATTTGCGTAAGGAAACTATCTCTGACATAGTCGTCTGTGGGCAGTTGCTAGGCTGTCCAATACATGAGTTTACCCACAATTCTGGATGATGCAACCCTAGATATTTGTGCTGTTGTGGGTTACAAGGCTTATCTTGTATGTACCATTTATGTATATGTGGTCTCCCCTTTAAAATGGAAGCTCCATAAGGATAGGGGCTCTTGTTTTCTTCCTTGTATTTCCAGCATTTAGCAGTGTTTGGCATACAGTAAGGACTTAACCAATGTTTGTTGATTGATTCTCATCCTCGTCAGGCTGTCCCCTGTTCCTGGGGGTGCATTCCCTTATTATTTCTGCCTTTCGAATTCCTTCTCTCCTTTCAAGGCCCAGGTAAATGTAACCTTCTCTATGAAGACTTCCCTTAACCTTGCTCACCCTACCCCCATGAAAAGATCCACACTCTCCAGCTGAAAGTGATCTCTTCCTCCCCAAATCTTCTTATAATATTTTGTCTAGATATTCCTTTGTTTTTATCACAGTCTATCTTGTTTCCTCCTTATTTGTGTGTATTTTGTATCCCTTCTGTTAGATTCCAATCTTCTTGAGAGCAGAGATTGCCTTTCATCTTTGTACACCCAGTGCCTAGCACAGTGACTTCTGCCTAACAAGCACTTATTAAATGTTTGTCGAATTGAATTATACTTATGTTTGTAATGGCCATTATAATTATGTCAGTCAAGTCACCTGACCCAAAGGTATAAATTATAAGATGCTCAATAAATCAATTTCAATCATAGCCTAAGTGTAAAAAGTCTTTGAAAGCTATTTGATAAAGTTAATGATGTCAGACAGAAAGTCTGTTTTAATTTTCTGGGAGACTTCATTATACCCTCTGAATCCTATATAAAAACACCAACTTAGCTAGAATCCAAGGATATCAAAAATTGGATTAAGTGTGGTCTTCTAGCTGAAACCCCTGAAATGGAACCGCCTGGGTGGAAAGGAGAAACACTGCTTCAGTTCTGGATCTCTTTTCCATATTCCTTTATTTTGAGGAGGAAACTTGGAAACTTTGAAGGGTCCAGAGCATGGATGGGGTACCTGCAACCTCAAGACCACATGTGGCCCTCTAGGTGCTCAAGGTCCTAAGCCCTTTGACTGAATCCAGACTTCACAGAACAAATATCATTAATAAAAGAATTTGTTCTCTAAAATTTGGACTCAGTCAAAAGGCCTCACACAAAGACCTAGAAGGCCATATGTGGCCTCGAGGCCGCAGATTCCCCATCCCTGGTCTAGAGGATTTATGACTTTAGATCCTCTTACCAGCATCCTAGCATCATCTCCCCAAGGTAGCAGAGGGTGGTAGCAGGGTCTGCATTGGTAGCCAAAGACAAATGGACACAGATTCACCATGCTTAACAGGAAATTCATGAGCATCTCTACAAATGGGAAAAAAGGACTTCTAGTGGACCATTGAGTTATTCCTTTACCCCATGTGCTTTTAAAACTTGAGCCCAACTTTCCCCTGGACTCTGTATATATATCTGGGGAAGAATGGGTTTTTTTTGGGGGGGCGGGGTAGGGTAGTGATGTTTTGTACTGACGTCTTATTACACCATCTCCATAAATATCCTTCTCTAAAAGCTACTTACGACTGGCTGGCTACATTTATCATCAACTGGTAATCTCAGTGGGTAGGAATTTGAGTTAATGACATTAAAGTATTACTCCCCATACCACTCCCTCCCCAACTTTTCATGGATAGCCCCAGAGACCTGAACCAGGGATGTATCCAAGCTCTTGGGACCCAACATGTCAGAAGAAGTGGAAGTTGAAATAGGGAGCCTCCAAGCTTAAATGAGCTACATATCTCTTATTTTAAGTTATTTAACATGAAAACCATTCAATTGCCAAATAAAGTAAAAACTGAAAACAAAGCTTTGGGAGGGGAGATGATAATTGCACTGTACCATGATCTGGTCAGACTTCCTCTAGAGTATTATGTTTACAGTTCCTGGCACCGCATTTTAGGAAGTCTACTGATAAATTGGAAAGCAAACAATAAAAGACAACATAAAGGGTGAAGATTAAGCCATACGTGGATATGTTGAAGAAATGGAAGAAGCAAGGACCTAGAGAGGAGCCATACTACCTGCCTTCAAGTATTTAAAGCATTGATATATGGAAGAGGTTTTATGTTTGTTCCACTTGGTCTTTGTGAATCTAGGAGCAACAGGAAGAAGTTCATGAAGAGAAAATCTTAGATTTGACTTAGACTTCCCCCCTCATTAAAGCAATCTAAAAATGTAATGGGAGCAGCTAGGTGGTACAGTGGATACAGCGATGGACCTGGAGTCAGGAAATCAGGAAAATCTAAGTTCAAATCTGACCTCAGATGCTTATTTGCTGTGTGATCCTGAGCAAGTGATTTAACCCCTATTTGTCCCAGTTGTTCATCTATAAAATGGGGACACACTGGAGAAGGAAATGGCAAACTTCTCCACCCTCTGTGGTAACAAAAATGGAACCATAGGTCCATGAGGTCATGTAGAGTTAGACATGACTAAAGGACTGAACAACAACAAAAAAATGTGATGGGTTTACTGGAGGTCTTTAGGCAAAGGCTGACTACTTGTTGGGTATGTTGTGTCAACTAATCAAAAAGCAATTATTAAGCTCCTAATACAAACCAGGTAATGTGCTAAGCACTGATACAAATATTAAAAATAAAAATCCTTCCCTTCAAGGACCTTACACTCTATCAGTGGAAACATGTACATATTTGAGCACATATTGAATCCATATAAAGTACATTCAAAGGCATTTGGGGATGGGAGGAAACGAGTAACTAGGAGGATCAAGAGAGCTTTCTTCATTTTTTTTTCTTCCTTCCTTACCTTCCTTTGAAAGAAATGAAGATGTTCATTCCAGCAATGGGATGCAAAGACATAGATAGGAGAAGAAATGTCATGTGGGAGGAAAAGCAAAAAGGCCAGAAGGGATGGTCTGTGGATTGTGTGTGTGTGTGTGTGTGTGTGTGTGTGTGTGTGAAGCAACATGATGTGTAATAAGCCTGCAAAGACAGGTTGGCATCAGGTTGTGAAAAGTTTAAATGCCAAGCAGAGGAGTCTGTACTTGACTCAAGGTTCCTAAAAGTAATAGGGATCCGCCGGAGTTTACTGAGTAGGGAGAGTGCTGAGCAGAGGATGGATTGGACAGGGGATTCTTGCTTGGGTGCATGTTGGACTAAATAATCTTTGAGGAATCTTCTAACCCTGAGATTCTGTGAAATGTTTTTTTCCCCCAGTCAACAGAAGATAAAACACGTTGAGATCATGTATCTTATATACCTTTCAATATATCATATGACCATGAAAGTGTACATAGATCGAAAAAGAGTGGCATGTTCTTTTATTGGATTATTGAAACTAAATAGTTAAAAAGTCATGTTTATTTCAGTGATTAAGAAAATGATATATATTACTTTTGCATCTCATTTATTTTAAATGCTATTATTTTGAACCTCATGATTTTAAATAATTAATGCTGAATATAAATGTTGCCTATAAAATAATTCAGAGTGTAAAATAAGCATGTTGAATTTATGGATACCTATAAATAATTGGTATTTTGGAGGAGGGGTGGGGAGATCAGAACACAGACATTGGCTCAAAGCATTCTGTGGGTGAGATCGTTATATCCCTAATTATATCTAAACGATCAGGTTACTCCCATACTCAAGAAGTCCCAGATTGCTCCTAGAATCAAATGCAAACTCCTCTTTTTGACATTTAAAGCCTTTACAATTTGCTTCTAACCTACTCTTCAATCATTGGCTCATGTCTCAGCACCCTCTAGCTGACCAAAGCAGTTAACCTTCATTCAGAACTCAAGTTCATAAGTAAATGGCTCATTTAGACTAGCAAAATCATGGTAAAATCAGGAAGAATTAGACACAGGTACCATGGGATGAAACATTCCAAACATTGCCCAGCTACAGCCATTCTGGTTGGAGTCCATTGTCATTTTCCTAAGCTACAGCTGTGAGGGCCAACCTAGAAGTTCCATATCTTATCATAAAGGCTTTCTCTCCCATTAAAAAAGAAGCATTTTAAAGACAGTATAACTCACAAGAGTTGGACACAGTGTGGAGAGTACAGCAGGAATTTTACGATTCTCTTAGTCTTAGGTGCATGGATAAAACAGGACAGCAGGACTGCTATCTCCAGTAAGTCCTGTATATCAAAAACTCCCTCTTATATTGGTTTGATTCATATATCTTCCTGTCTTTGAAGCCCCAGTGCTGCAAAAGGGCTGTTCCAGTGTATATAACATCTTTTTTACCTTTATTCTTTCTTCTAGTTTGCTGTTGATTTTTGACTTTCATTCTGATGAGTTGATGGCTTTAACCAGGAACAGACACCTTATTTGCAAATGGATTCCCATGAATCACCAGTCATTACTTGTCTGTTAAGATCTTCCTGGCGTCCAGTTCAGCTTCCTGTCCACTACACAAGACTGCTGGCTAGTTAATATTAGAAAGTTAGAATGCCATGCCTGCTGTTTATTTGTTCTAATTGCTACCTTCTCTGTTCTTTTACATTTAGTGGCATCACCATAATTTAATGTACTGACACGAATGAAGTCCATAATCAGCCTGACATTCAAGGGCTTCCACAATCTGACTCCAGTTTATCTTCCCATGGTTACTTCACACTACTATCTTGTCAAAGAAGTTAGGTGGCATCGTGGATAGAGTGTTGGGCTAGAGTCAGGAAGACCTAAATTCAAATTCAGCTTCAGACACTTACTAGCTCTGTGACCCTGGGCTTAACCTGACACTTAACCTTTGCCTATCTTAGTTTCCTCAACTGTTATGCAGGAATAATAATAGCATCTAATTTACAGATTTGCTGTATCAAATGAGACAATATTTGTAAAGCACTCAGCATACTGCCTGGTACATTGGAGGACTTTAAATTTTATTTTTAATTTATACAATAAAACAAGCATTTCTATAACACAGTATAATAAAAAAAAAGATTGCACATGCAATTGCAAATCTATTATGTTCAACTTAATATTCCTTTTCAATTACAATAAAATTATCATGTAAATCTTAATAAATACTTATTCCCATTCTTTTACAGGGTCATAAATTTAGGGTAAGGAGGAAAATTAGAAGACAACTGATCCAATTTCCTCATTTTACAGATGAGAAATCTGTTAAGTAAGACATTAATAAGCCCAATGTCACACTGGTGCCAAACCCAGGTTTTCTAACTCCAAATTTATTATATTTTCTACTTTACTATATGATTTCTCTTTACTTCATCCAAACTATACAATCCACCTTTTACCAAACCTCTCCTAGTTATTTCTGCCTTGGTGCCTTTGTTTCAATCGTTACCTTACCAACCTTCAGGACACTCTCCCTTTTTCACTGAGTTTGGTTCATGATTTGTAGTTTCTCCAGCCCAGTTGCTACTCTCACACTAGCAGAATCTCCCTAGCTTACCATCTCCTCTGTCTACTCAACTAACACAAGTTACTCCTCTACTCCACCTCAGCTACCAAAATAACCCTACCCTTGGTTTTGCCAACACTTATAAGTGTTCCACTTCCATGTTGATGAACTCTCAAATTCCTTTATCTGATTATAATATTTATCTTCTCTTCACTCTTCTAAACCCTCTCCAATTCAGTTTCCAGTCTCATCACTCAACAAAAACTGTGCTCTCGAAAATCACTGGAGTTCTCGTGATGATCAAATCTAAAGACTTTTTCTCAGTGCTCATCCTTCTTGACCTCTCTACAGTTAATTACCTTCTCCTCCAAGATAGTCTTTCTTCTTTTTCATGATACTACTCTCTCCTGATTCTCCTATCCGTAGGACCATTCTTCGGTCTTCTTTGCCAGTTCATGCCCAATAACCTTGGATGCCCCCCAAGGCTCTGTCCTGAGCCTTTTCTTATTCTTCTATATGGTTGCATTTGATGATGTCATTAGTTCCCATGAATTTAATTATCATCTCAACTGACCTTGTGACTAAATTAGATATCTCATGGGTATCTCAAACTCAGCATGTCCAAAACAAAACTCAGTATCTTTCTCTTCTTCCAAATTTCACTATTACTGTCAAATGTACTACCATCTGCCCAGTAACCCAGGTTCGTATTCTTGGTGTCATCCTTGATTCACCATTATCACTCACCCTACATTTCCAATCTGTTGCCATCTTGTTTCTACATTTACGACATCTCTCACATGCATCTACCTTTTCTCCACTCATACAACCACAACCTTAGTTTAGGCCCTCGTTACCTCTTGACTGGACTTTTCCAATAGTCTTTTAACTAGTCTCTCTGTCTCAAGTTTCTCTTTATCTTACTCTATCCTCCACTCAGCTGCAAAGTCATTTTCAGGATGGGGGACGTTGTCAGGGTTAAAGGATTTGCCCAGGGTCATACAGCAAGTAAGTATCTGAGGTCAAAATAGAAGTCAGGTCTTCCTGACTCCACTGGACCACCTAGCTGCCCCAGGCAAAGTGATTTTTAAAATGACCATGTTACCATCTTCACCTCACCCTGTCCACTCAATAAATTTCAGTTCCTCCTCTCTTCAGGATCTAATACAAAATCCTCTGTTTGGCATTTAAAATTCTTCACAATACCCTACTCACTGTTCCCTATGTTTCCTGTCTCAGGCTGTGCTTCATAACTGGAAAGTTCTCCTTACTCTTCTCTGACTTTCTGGTTCCCTGACTTCCTTTAAAATACCAGCTCAAATTCCCACCCACAAGAGGCATTTTCCAGTCTGTGGCTGCAAGTGTCTTTCTTGAGATTACCTTTTATTTATACTATATACACTATTTATTATATACTAATATATATGGATAATATATAATATCATATGTAACTATACTATATGTTATTTATACTATTATACTATATATTTTATACCAGTATATTACATATGAATGTTATATAATATATAACAATATATTACTAATGTATAATGCATGTTATTTACATTATTATATACTCTATATTATTTTTATCTCTTTCTCTTGCATGCACATAGTTACAGGTTATCTCTTTCATTAAAATGTGAGTGGCTTGAGGTGTGACTTTGATATATATGTATACATATATATATAATTCTATTTTTTCCAATTACATGTAAAGACAACTTTTAACATTGATTTTTTTTAAATACAGTTTTGAGGTCCAAATATTCTCCCTCTGTCACCTCCCTCCTTCCTAAGATGGTAAGTGATTTGATATAGGTTATATATGTGCAATCATGTAAAGTATATTTCCATATTAGTCATGTCATGAAAGAAGAAACAGAATAAAAGAAATAAAACTATGAAAAAAAGTGACAATAGTATGTTTCAATCTATATTCAGACTCCAAGAGCACCTTTCTTCACAGAAAAAAGCCTCCTCTCACCTCCTCTATAGGGTGATCATTTTATTCATCAGTGGGGGAAACAAGCTCAAGGGCCATTTCCTTCAGGAAGCTTTGTTTGATCTCTCACATCAAAGGTGATCTTTCTCTCTTTTAAACTCTGATTTATGCTTGGTTTCTACTCTCCCATCCAAGTGTTATATTTGTATTATGCTATAGTTACAGGTGTTTGTTATTTTAAATTTCTCCATACTATATTGCAAGCTCCTTGTTTTACTGAAAACATCTAGCAAGGTCCTTTGCATATAATAGGAGCTTATTAAATGTTTGTTAAGTTGCAAGTTAATAAACAATAATTCCTAGGAGAGCTAAGAGCTTCTTAGAGACCTGCTTTCATGAGTGGGAAAAAAAATTTATTTGTGAATATTTGAATATTGTTTTTCTTAAGTCTCATCTATAATGATAAATTCCTTTCAGGGAGAGACCTATATATCTCATAATTTCTTTCGGTGCCTTGCACAATTCCAGGCAAGTAATTGGTGTTTAGAAAATGCTTGTTGATTGATTGTACACAAAAGGCTCTATGACTGAAGGGATTAAACATGTCACTACAATTTGTTTATCCTGTTCATTTAGGTAGTAAACTCCTTTATCATAAAATAAAGTTAAAAATCATTCAGTCTCTTGCTAAGATTTATAAGAAATTACAAATTAATGAAGTCTGAATTAATTAGATTTTACAGTATACTAATTAATCATTGCAGAAAGACAAGGTACATTCTGTTCCAATGCTATGATTGTTGAATTTACCAAGCTAGTACTGAAGGAGATTTTTCTATAGCAACCTTTTCTTCTATGTTGGTGTTAGTATTTTGAATTAATAAATCATGATCTGAGGCCCATGGAAAAGAAACAAAGACTTCTCAAGTGATAGAAGTCCAAAGGTATAAGAAAAATATGGGGAAAATGGATTAGATAAGACTATTCTTAAGTCCTTAAAGCATTATTTTAACTACTTATGGATTTATAAAATTACTAAATGTTAAGGGTTTTCTCTCTTCCATTATTGTATTTATTCATTCATTTAGCAGACTTTCATAAGGTTTGTAGAAAAGGATAGGAGGAATAAACCAAGATAAATAAGATCCTACCTTCAAAGAAGTTAAAGGATGAAGAGGAGATAAGATAGCTATAAAAATAATATATTTGTTATAAAGAGGATGTGGAAATCAATACAACTCTAGTTATCAAGGAAAAGTTTATGCAGGAGATGGCCTTTGAAAAATGATGTGGAGAAATGGAAGGGAAAAGCATATAGCAGGTATCCCACAAAGGTATGGGAAGTAAGAATGCACAGAACCTAGTTGGGGCATGAGGAAGTCATCCAATCCAGCTAGACTAAACAGAGCATGAGAGGGAGTAATCTGAAATACAGACAATTTTATACCTGAAAGATCATCTTTAAGAGAGGAAAACATAGTGTAGGCTAGAAGGCTGATTTTGTAATCATTGACACCTAGTTCAAATCCTACCTTTAACCGATTCTGCACGATCTAGGCTAAGTTCTGTAACCTCTAAACTACTCTCCAGGCAACTCTCCGAGACTAGCAAGTAGTCTCACTTCACGGAGATTCCACACTGGGAGTCCCCCAGCTAGAGGAAGAAGTCACAGGTTCGGAGCCAAAAATGAAGTTCTATTTTCTCCCTAAGGAACACACTATCCAGAAAAGTAAGACTCATTTAATATCCTCAATCTAATTAGTAGGAAAGTTTGATCTGGAATTCCAGGTCTCGTTTCCCTGTCCTAAGTGGTCCTTTCACCATACCAAGCATCTCGGAAACTTTCGAGTGACTAAAAATAAGAGAAAAGCAACTAGCCGGGTATGAAAGGAAGGGGGTGCTGATGATTTGACCAAAGGGGAGGAGTGGGTGTAGGTGAGAAAGCAGACTTGTTTTGCCTTGGGTGCAACATCCGGGGTAGAGAGAATCCTGGTTTCGTTTCAGCTATGTCTGACTCTTCCTGACCCCATTTGGGATTTTCTTGGCAAAGATAAATGGTTTGCCATTTCCTTCTCCAGCCCATTTTACAGATGAGGAAACTGAGGCAAGCAGGGCGAAGTGACTTGCTCAGGGTCACACAGCTAGGGAGAGCTGAAGCAGCATTTGAACTCTGGTCTTCCTGACGCCAGGCTGGGGCACTGTCTAGCCAAGGGCGGACCTTCGGATGATCCAGGCCCGCGTTAACCTCGGCTGCTCCGGACCTTTGCCCCGTCTGAGGGTCGCAGTTCCGGCAGGGGAGCTGGAGGGACGGCGCGTGGGACCGGGGCACGCCCCGGACCTTGTCCATCCCGGAGGCGAGAGGCAGCAAGCCGGGCTGCCCCGTCCTGCCCGAGCGGACCGGGGTGCCGAGCGCCACTTCACCGCAGCTCCGGTCCGGACTAGCCAGGCGCGGGCCGTCCCTCCGATCGCTCCCCGCACCCCCAGCCCGGCCTGGAGCCCCCCAGCTCGGCCTGGAGCTCCCCGGCCCGGCCTGGAGCTCCCCGGCTCGGCCTGGAGCTCCCCAGCGCAGGAGGGAGGGGAGGGGAGGGGCAGGAGCCAGATAAAAAGTTTCCAAATGGAGCTGAGCTGCGCTGATTGGTGGAGGAGGTCGCGATCCGCGGCCGGGCCGCCAATGACGGGCAGGGCCCCGGGGGCCGGGAGGAGGGGGCGGGGGCCCGGCCGGGCTGAGCCGCGCCGCTCCCGCCCCTCCCGCCTAGTCCTCGGCCGCTCGGAGCCCGGGTAAGTGCAGCGGTTGGCCGCGGGAGCGGGAAGGAGCCGGCCCCCGACTGCGGGGCGCGGTGTGCGGGGGGCAGGTCGGCCGGGCCGAGGAAGGAGCCGCGGGGGCCGGCCGAGCCGTCCCGGGGCAGCCGCGCCCCTCCGGCCCCCGCAGCGGCCTTGGCTGGGTCGTCCTCCCTCCGACCGCCGGCCCAAGTTAGCGCCCCCGCCCTTCTCCCGGACTTGGGACGCCTGCCTGGTCCCCGCACTGCGCCCCCCCCCACTTGGGCCCCCAGACCTTCCCTCCCCGTCCTGGGCCCTTGCAGGTCCGCCCGCCCCTCTCCCCCGGCCCCTTCCCTTCCCTTCCTCCGCTTCTGCTGCGGGCAGGCTCAGATTTCCCCAGACAGCACTTTGGGAGGTGCCGGAGAGCTGGGAAACAATTCTCATCGCAGCTCGAGTTTCAGTGACTTCTGGGGGTCATGGGAGCCCCTCCAGCACCTTCACATCCTGTCGGGGAGGCTGATGCGTGGTCTGGGGAACAGCCTTTATTTATTTTGGGTGTCACCGACCGCTGGGCACTCTTTCTCTGAAAAAAAAGTTTTTAAATGCAAAATAAAATAGGATGACCAAGGGAACCAGTTTTATTGAAATAAAGATAGAGAGTTTTCTCTCCCCTCTCCCTCATCTAAGTTTATGGACCACTTGGAGATGCAGAGATAGATGCCACCTGAAGATTTGGGGCTTCCCTTTGTTCCTTTGTCACGTTTTACACAAAGTTGGGACTGTCTTTATCGTTAGCCTGATACTTCTGAGGCTTCTTAAAAAGGTGTTCTTTTGGGGAGTATTCCTGGGTTGGAACTTAGGTCACTGTACTTGTAGATCATAGGGCAAATTTTAATGCATGGGGAGGATGCTTCCAAGGATTCCTGGGTTCCAATCCCACCCCTACATCACTTGTTTTTTGGTTCATTGATGGATGAGACTTCCTCGGTGTGGGTTCCCTCTCCCTTCTATCCATATCTGTGCAGATGAAAACCCTCTTTATTCCTTTTCATTTTCTTGCCCATGGCTTTTCATAAATCTTTTATAGAGCTTCCAATCAATGTGCTACATATCTCCCTCTGATTATTTTCCTATACAGGGTTCCATTTGTAACACTCAGGCTGTTTGTGTGTTGTTTCTCATTCTTAGTAGGTGGCTAGCCCACCTCTCTTGTTTGGTCATACATATTTCTGCTTCTTGAGAATTGTTAGCCTAGTTAATATATTTACAGCTTACTTATTGATGCCCACCATGAGCTTTGTTCGTAAGTTCATTAATTGCATTTAGCCCCAGAATACTAAAAGTTGTTATAAACTTCACCTCTACACATTCATCTGCATTGATAAAACAAAGTGGATGAAACTTATCAATGAGATATAGACAGTGATATGCAGTTGAATGGATAACGTGGTTGAGAACAATGTTCTTTTTGTCTCAAACATATAATGAGCATACATGCGTATATATCTTGGATGTTGGACTGCAGATGGACAGACTGAAAACGGCACTCCAGCAGAAGAAGCCCATTCCTTTCGTGTGGATTTTCTCTGATGTGTGTGAGGCATGGAGCTCTCTAATCGCCAAAGAATCAAAATTACAAATGACCAAAGAGTAATTGGAAGGGAACAAGCATTGATTGGATGCCTACCAGATGCTGTGTTCCTGTTCAATCATGGCCAACTCTTCTGGAACCCAGGGAGTTCTGTGGGATTTTCTTGGCAGAGATACTGAGTGGTTTGCTATTTCCTTATCCAGTGAATTAAGGCAAACAGGTTAAGTGACTTACCTATGGATCACACAGCTAGTAAGTGTGTGAGGTTGAATTTGAACTCATCAGGTCTTCCTGACTCCAGGTGCAATGCTCTATCCGTTGAGCTATCTACTCTGCTACAGCAACCCTGGAAGATGAGTGCTGTTGTGATCCATTTTATAATTGAGAAAACTGAGGCAAACGGTTAAGTGACTTGCCCAGGGTCACTTACCAGTTTCTAAAGTAATATTTGATCAACAAGTCTTTCTGAGTCCAGGCTCAGTCCACTGCTCCACCTAGCGGCCTCTAATGGAAAGACTTTTATTTGAAGAGCACTTCCTAAGTATCTTCATACCTAACTGTTTACCTCATCTGGTTTTACCTCTTGCACTTAATGTTAGGTAGAAATAAATTGTGCTTAGGAAATTTCAAAGGTCTTGACTTGGCAGAAGGCCATTCCCATTTTAGAGAATGATTTCTTTAACCCAGTTTATAATCCTGAGAGGTTATTTTTATGCCATGAGTGTTTTCTTTTACTTCATTGAGTCTATATGGCAGTCTTACTCCTTGGAAGATTATTCATAGCATGATAGAAGCATCTTGGTATAGTAAGGTTGAATTTGAACTCAGGTCTTCCTGAGTGCTAGCCTTGGAGTCAGTTCAGAGACTTCTGACATGAGCTATATGACCTTGGGTCACTGGTTTAACCTCTGTGTATCTCAGCCTACTCCCTAGAACTTAGTAACTAAGTCATGGGAGGATATACCCCCTGGAAGTTCCCCATGTTGAAGAAAGGATATGTCCTTTTTCTATCTGCATCCGGTAGATCTTGTGAATACAACTAAGAACACAGACATTGAATCAAAACTGAAACGAGGCCTGCTTGCCCCAACCCTGTGATGTCACTTCTGCAAATCGTGGAGCTTACTTCATATATTTAAAATTATTGGAGTGTGACAGTAACTTCTTTACATTCCTTTCTCCTCTGCTCCCTTTTTTATTTGTTTTAATCAGAAGCGATACATGGTGGATCAGAGAGGGAGAATATGGAGGAAAGGGCAGGTAACATTGTTTCCTGTGGCTTTATATGGTTTTGTATTGTGAGGGACCCTCTGTGCTGACTTTCTGTACTGACAGGAAACTTGAAAATTTGTTTAAAACTTGTTCCTCTTTTAATGGTGTTTTGAAATCAGAGGTGTACCCTGAATTTGTTTTTAAGCCCAATTTTCTGGGAGGTTTAGTTAATACTTGTACATAATAAGCAAAAATCTGTAGGCAAAAGCAGGTTTTTGTATGAAGGATACATGACTGCTTTTTTGGCATAAAATACTCTGGTGGAGTTAGCTCCAGTTTTATTCCTCCTTTACTTGCATGTTGTGGCAAATATGTAATGAGTTTTGTACGCAGATACTTTTTCTCACTGTAACTACCTAGAATTGCCCAGGAATGTGTTCTGAGAAATGGCATAATTTAGTAGCATCATTTAGCTAGAGAGAGACTGAGCTCGAAGTCTGAAGACATGGGCTCTCTTTCCTGTTGTCACCCTAACTCTGTGTAACCTCATCCAAAACGCTTAACTTTGCTGAGTCTCAGCCATGGAGTGAGTGAATTCAACTGTGTGATCTTGCAGGTTCCTTCTAGGCTTAAATGGTTCTGGGACCAAGTAACCTAAGGAAAAGTAATGTGCAAACTGGAAGTTTTGATTCAGACAAGTTTGATTCAGGACAGTTGGAGGAAAGTCCTGCCTCTGTCAGAATGTCTGCTTTTTCAATGGTTCCCAAATCAAAGGTACACCCTGTTTGTTCTTGGGGTTAACTTTTATATGTTAAAAAATAGTGATCTTTCTCTTTATCAGAGCACAAGTGTATGTATATGTCTACCTTCTGGGATTAGTAATTTGTGCACATTTAAAATAGAACTAAAAATTTCTTTCTATAGTATGCCATAGTTCTCAACAGGATCACAGGCAAGTCAGCTCTAAGTGTGATGCTATGATCCAAGGAAAATGACTCAAGATAATAAGATTGGATTAAGTACATTTCTGGCTAGTTTCAACAGAGATGTTTTTAACCAGTCTAGTATTGGCATATACAAAGGGAGCTGAGCCTAAGAGCCCTCTTGGAGTCTTAAGCAATTTTATATTTTTATTTGTAGAATAAAACTCTCTGAATAACAGCCTCACTTTTATTTGTGGGAGTGTAAAAAAAATTGTTTTACATCACCCAGATAATGCTATATAAGAGATAAATAAGACATGCTAGAGGAACAAGTCTTTGAAGTTTATTGAGCGTGTTTGCTTCGGGGAACAGAAAATGTTAGATGTCCCTATATTCTATGCTGTTTTCAAATAACAAAGTCTTAAATTAGTAAAATATTTATTAAAGAATGTTCAATTATGGCTTGTTTCTTGACTTTCTCAGTAGCACTGTGTGGTTTTCCCAAAGGTTTTTTTTTTTTAATGAAAATGATTGATTGGTAGTTACACTTAACTATTTTCGTTTTCAGCTTCAAGTTTAAATAAATGTGCTAACTGATGGTAGCTCAGCTAAAACATTTAAGCGTACCACAAGCAAGGCATTGTGTTTTGTAATGAAGGCCCAATGATTCTGTTTACCAAGTCCGGAAGTCTATGACTGTACTTTATGTATATATGGCTGTAATTAAGACCTCACCCCAATAGCAGGATTTTTGCCCCAGAAACATGCCTTGATTTCATCCCTTCTCTAATCTATAAGGTTATGAAATACTAGAGAGAATACATAACATAAGGTTATGATATACTACTTAACATTAGGATCTATTTTGATGTTTTCACTTGTAGTAATATGTGGCATCCCCTGAAAAGGAAACCCTATTTTGAAACTTACTTTATCGTAATGGTACACTTTTCTGTGCCTCCTGTCCTTTATCTCCTAGTCTTTTCTTATCAGCTCTCTACTAAAGTTCATGTTTATTTACGGATGTGAATTAGGCCCAGAATGGGAACTTTTTTCACCCATTGCCATTTATTTTATTCTATTTAGTTCTTTCTCACATTTTCATTTTACTGTTAAAATGTTTTATTCTTAACTTTAAGAAGTTTAAACCTATTCAAATGATTCACAAGAATAGCATATGCTTTATCACAAATAATCACTTTTCAGTTACCTCTGTATGATTTTTAGTTATTTTTGATTGTCTAGTCACACACATGTGCATGTACAAGTTAGTGCACATGTTTCTAGCTCTTTTTTCTTTGATTTGTATTATGGCTTGTATCTTTTCCATATTTCTTTGCAGTCTTTATGACTGTAATTTTTAATGGTGGTCTGATGTACTAATTCATTCATTCAGGTGTATCCAAGCTTATTTTAGTCAGCTTTTGTTACAGATAACCTTTTTCCAGATAGCTTTTTCTTCTTTTAAAAATTAAATCCTTGGGAGTGTATCCCTAGTAGCAGGATTATTTGGTCAGAGGTTTGTCATTTTTGTTATAGCTTCTTGATTGCTTCTTAAAAAGATTACATCAGTTTTCCATAGGAGTTGTAAGGCTCTCTATTTCCCCATAACCTGTAAGCATTATTTTCTTTTTTTTCTGTGACATATTGATGAATATAAGATATTAATCCCAGAGTTGATTTGTTTTGAATTTTTAAATTATTTTTCAAATATGGTTATTTTTAGTGAGTTTGAGCATTTTTTCTGGTGATTCTTTACGATTTCTTTTCTCTTTTCATTGTTTATTCATTACTTTTGAACATTAAGTGTTCTATCAGTTTATTATAAATATATTATAAATTCTGTTGGCCAGGATTTTATCCAATATATTTGCTGCAAAGATTGGGAAAAGTTAATGTTAACTTATTTAACTTGCCTATACTTTTCATTATTAAAATATTTTAATTATTATTAAATTATACTTTTAATTATTATAATTTTAATATAATATAATATAATTATAATTAAATTATTAATTTAATAATTAAAATATTTTAATAACCAAGTAAATCTACCTTCTCTCCACTAATTTATTTCATTTGATCAAGCGATAAGTTATCCGTCTTCCCCAATCAAGACAAATTTTTGTGGTTCAGTCTAATCTGTCTTTAACTCATTGTTCTCATAACTTGTTGCTGTGATATATATAGTATAAGGATCTAAGTTTGTTTTCTCAATATTTTGAACAGTTATTCCTTTCACAATTGTTTAATATCTGTGTGTTTATCAAACACTAACCAGTCTTTACATACATTTACTTCTAGTTCTGGAATCTATTCTAATTTTTTGTCTACTATTAAATGATATTGATAATTGTTATTTATGTTTTAAAGCATGTCCTTTTATACAACTGAGAAAAAGCAGAATTATTCAACTCTTATTTTACTTCTCTTTTCTCTACTATGGAAACTGATCTTTGAACTAGAAAGGCAGAACAAATATAGCTAAAGGGGAGTTCAAACCAAAGATAAGTAGTGAGAGAGTAAGAACCCTTAGCTTTCCTCAGTTATTTCAAGTGACTGGGTCCAAATGAACTACATCCGAGGATACTGGCATGTGATTGGTAAAAGCTATCAGTAAAGTGATCTTCAAAGCATCTTGGATAATGGGAGAGGTACCCCAAAGTTGGAGACTGAAAATATCCCTATTTTCTAAAAAGAACTGTAGACTAATGAGCTTTTCTTTGATTCTTGACAAAATCCCAGAATGTATTCAAAGTAGAGTGATAGAACATGCAAAAGAAGAAACTGTGATCACAGAGGTTGCTTAGGTTCATACCAGAGGAGCTTCCATTTCCTTTCTCCTTATGGAAAAGAGAGGTGTGGGCCAGACAGTAATACAGTTTAGATGGATTTAGAATTGGTTCAATGATTGGACCCAAAACACATTCATAATTGGTTCACTTTTAAAGCACTGGCTTTGGAATCTGAGAACCTGTACTTGAATCTCAACTCAGCTGCCTCTCTGGATCTCCGTGAGGAGGCCCTTTCTGCTCTAGATTTATGTTCTTAGGATTCCATATGTACCCTAGTAAAATGCTCCATTTTTATTGGTGACCTGAATGAAAGCATAGAAAGCATGCTTATCAAAAATGCAAATACCATGGAGCTGCAAGGATAGTTAACTTACTGAATAACCATCTGGATCCAAAATAATCTTGAACAGGCTAGAATGTTGGGCCGGACCTGTTAATTTAAAGTTTAATAGATATCCAGATATTAGATCTGGGAGTTTTAGTAGACTGAACACTCTATATGAGTCAACAGTATGATTTGGCAGTTAAAGCAAATGTAGTGTTCAGTATCAGAAAAGTGATAATCCTACTCTACGATGTCTTGGTCTTGGTCACATTCTAGGAAAACCATTGGTAAACTGTCGAGCATCTATCTAAAAGTGTGTGTGTGTTGGTCCTTCATTGCCAAAAAACCATGCCTTCAGAGAAATAATGACATGACTTGTACTTGACTTTGTTTTAAGTGAAGGAGGGATGTGCAGATGACCAGCCTCACTCACTTATCCTCCAGAGCCATCTGAATCCAGTGACCAGATTTTCATCAGGATGACTGGAGATGACCCAGGATGAGGCATTTGGGGTTGTGAATTGCCCAAGGTCACACAGCTAGTGAGTGTCAAGTGTCTGAGGGAAGATTTGAACTCAAGTCCTTCTGACTCCTGCACTGGTGCTCTATCTACTGCACCACCTAGCTGCCCAAGCATCTATCTAGAAGAGTGTAGTAAGGATAGTGAAAGACTCAAGTTCATGCTCCATTGGAAGAACTGGGGACAGTTAGACTGAAGAAGTAAAGACCTGGAAATGGGATAACTGTCTTCAAGTATTTAATGGGCTAAAATGGGAAGAGAGATTAAACTTGTTCTTCTTGGCCCTAGAGGACAAAAGTAGAAGTAACAGTGGCATATTTAGACTTGACTGAAGAAAAAGCTTCTCATGAATGGGACTCTCGTCAAATATGCTGTCGAAGGGATTTTTTTGGGGGGTAGGGTGGGGTTATGTTTGTGGGTTTTATTTAGTTGTATATGGGTTGTAAAATTTGGGGGTCCCTTCCAACTCTTAACTAGATTATTTCTGTTGGTATTTTAAATTATATATTACATTTGATTATCAATATTGGCAGGCCTCCAGGCAGCTTTCTTACAGCAAATTATAGAAATGATGTCATATCATTTACAATGGTACAAAGAGTTTCCTCTGCAGGTCCAGTCCCTGTTCTCCATAATGAAATTATTGAGCACTGTTTTGGGCACCATTGAGTTTGCTTAGTGCTTAGTAGGTTTGGTCTGGTCTAGTCCTTCTGATCAACTACATCTTGTGTAACTGATGACCCAAAAATAAAGCTAATAGTGTGAAAAGGGAAGAGGAGATGGGACTGATAAGCATATTTGAGAGGTTATGCCTATAATACCTATAATATCTCTCTGCCCCTCCCCTCAAATAAAAACAAACTAGTTTTTTTAAGCATGGAGAATATTTTACTCACCAAAAGGAATATTTTCACTCAACTAAAACTTCTCTCTTCAGAATTATCAATGATTTCTAAATAGCCATTTGTTAGTCTTCATCCTTTTCTTTCCCCACTCTTAAGAGTATTTTATTTTTTCCAGTTACATGTAGATATCTTTCAAAATTCATTTTTATGAGATTTTATGTTCCAAATATTTCTCCCTCCATTCCTCCCCCCCTCCCCAAGAGAGCAAGCAAAGCCCTCATCTTTTTCAGCCTATTTGCTGTTTCTCCCTGGTGACCATACTGTCTTCCTTTCTATGCCTTCATGATGCTTCTTCTGTTTCTTCCCTACTTGTATGACTGTTTCCTCAGTCTCCTTGTCAGTACTATGCCTCATAACTCTAGGTGTCTGGGCCTTCTTAGAGATCATATCTACACGACTGAGTCATACCTCTCTCTCTATATCCAGCCCCAGTCTTTCCCTTCAGCCTCAGGCCCATCATCACCATTTGACTATAAGACATTTCAGATTAAATGCCCAGGAGACATTTTAAATTCCACATGTTCAAAATTGATCTCACTATCTTTCCTCTTAAACCCTTCCTTCCTTAAAATCTCCCACTTTCTGTTGAAGGTACCACCATTCTTCCAATGTTCCAGGTTTCTAACCTTAGCATTAGTTTGGACTCTTCCCTCCAAATATCCAGGCATTTGTTAGATCTTGGTGTGTCTATCCCTTCCCTCTATTCACATGCCTGCCACTTTAGTTGAGACCCTTCTACAAAATTGGTTTCTCCACTTTGTCTCTGACCTCTTAAATCTATTTTGTACCCTGCTACCAAAGTCATTTCCCATAAGCACAAATCTGACTATGATGTGTCTCTTCTCAAATCTTTCTTATGTCATGGACCCCTTTGGCAGTGTGGAGAAGCTCATGGATTCCTTTTCAGAATAATGTTTTTAAATGCATAAAATAAAACAAAATTATAGAGGAATCAATTATATTGAAATGCAGTTCTCAGAATATTTAAAAAAACAAGGTCACAGTGTAGGATAAAATATCCAAACTATCTTTCCTCTCCTAAACTCTGCAATTTAGTCAAAATGTCTTTCTTTTTATTCTTCACATACAATCTTCTATCTCCTGTCTCAGTACCTTTGTACTAACCATCCCACATGCCTGATATGTATTTCATCCGTACCTCTACCTCAGAGATACCCTGCCTTCCTTTACGAAGCCATTCAACCACCATCTTTTGTATGAAGCTTTTCCTGATTCCAACTACAAATATCCTCCCCAAATATCTTGTATATGTTTATGCTGTATATATTTATATACAAACTTGTTGTCTCCCCCGTTAGAGTATAAGCTCTTAGGGAGTAAGAGATTGTTTCATTCTTTGTACTTGTTTACCTAGCTCCTAGCAGTGCTTACAAAGTAGAGGTTTAATAAATGCTTGTAAGTGCTTGTCCATTGATTGATTGCCTGACTATTTACTTTTGCCACCCTAAAGGTGAACCAAGAACCATTAATAGCTGACACAAAGAATCTAATCTGCCTCACCCTGCCTCCCCTATAGTTGAGATAAAAACCACTATAAATATTTTTTAAAACCTTCTTTCTTAGCTTTCACCAAATAGGGCCAGTCACTTTTTAATTTTTTTTTTTTAATAGCCCTAAGATCCAGAGAGGCTGCTAGTAAGAGGGAGGATCTTTGTGGAGGAAATAGTTCTCATATTGGTGAGAAAAATGTGAGTAGATAAAACCTAAAATGACAATAAGAAACAAATGATTGCATTGAGAAGAAAAGTGCTAACAGAAAGTATTACCTTAGCAAAATCTAATTTGCTGATCATTAATAGAAGTTAGCAACATGAATCCCTATATTGAATACATAATTATTTTGTAAGCCCTGAATGTCCTGGTGATTGCTGGATTTTATTTTGTCTTACTTTAGGTGTTATTTCCTTGGCAGCATTTTGCTGCCAGGGGACTACAGATTTTGGACCACAGATTGTGAGTTGTGTGTGTAATATTTGAATCTTTCTTTATAGGTAGTATGCCTCGAAAGTAGTAAATCTCTCCTCATATTCGTACCATGGAGGACTCAGGTAGGAAGACTTTCAACTCTGAAGAGGAAGAAATTAGCTACTGGAAAGACTTAGCTATACAGTATAAGCAACGGTAAGCTATTAAACTTCCCTGCCGATCCTATTTCACTATGTCTCCACCATCTTAACTCCTCGTAGATTGGCATAGTGGTTAGAGTGGTGGACTAGGAGTAGGAAGACTTGTATTCCGATCCTGCCTCAGAAAAGTATTAACTGTCTGACCCTCATCTAACTTCTCTGACCCTCATTTTTCTCATCTGTAAAATGAATGAGATTGGACTTGGATCTCCGAGATTCCATCCAGCTTCAAATCTGTCATCTTGTGATTCTTTGTTTGCTACACTCAATATCCCATTAATTCTGAAAATAGAGAAAATGAGCTTTCCTCAGTATCATGTTGTTAGCATCTATAATGCAGTAAAATGATCCCTGAATTTGGAGACAGAAGACCTGGGTTCATGTCCTGACTATCATTTAGTAGTTCCGTAACCTTGCTATAACCCAATTGCTTAGTGTCTCAGCTTCCTGATCAACAAAGTAGGTAAATTGCTGAACTCTCTATCTCATATGGCTGTTCTGATGATGAAATAATGAGGGGAGTGGAGTAGAAAGACACATATACTCTAGCGCGTCCCCCACAGCCCACAGAATACCCGTAAAAAATGACTCTCAACAAATTCTAAAGCAGCAGAAACCACAGAACAACACTGAAAGAGGTTTCCAGCCAAAGGTAACCGGGAAGGCCAACAGGAAAGGTCTGTTTCACAGGATGCTGAGTGGAGCAGAGGCTGGCCCAGGCCATGCAGCACTGGGAAGAACAGGACCTCAACAGACCTCTGGGGCAGAATTTCCAGCAGGGAGGGTCCCAGATCCCTCAACCACAAGGGAAAAAGAAAGCTGCAAAGGTCAGAATGGGAGGACTTTCCCATCTGGGAGAGAGGAGAACAGGGTTCTTACAGCAGTAGCAGCAAGTGGCAGGTGGCTACGCAGAAGCAGCCTGGGTCCATTGTCCAGGCAGTTCAGCTCAAAACCTCAAGTGGAGTTGAGCAACTGATCTGAATCTCAGCCTCCAATGGCAGTTTCACCCCCACCTAAAGCCCGTGGCAGAGGGGAGCAGCTGATCTGAATCTCAGCCTTATACTGGGGAGAGGAGAAGCACTAGGACCCTCCTTCTTGACAAAGGATTCAGAAGTCAAGTAACTGACTGGGAAAATGCTCAAAAAATGGAAAAAGATAAGACCATAGAAGGTTACTTTCTTGGTTAACAGGTGTCTCCTCCCATCCTTTTGGATGAGGATGAACAAGGCATACTGTCAGAGGAAGTTAAGGCTTCTAGTAACTCCAAAATGAATATGAAATGGATTCAAGCCATAGAAGAGCTTGAAAAACATGTCAGCAGGACATTCTCCTGCTAAAGGAGAAACAAAAAAATGCTGAGGAAAGTCACACCTTTAAAAAGAGGCTAATTCAGTTGGAAAAAGCGGTCCAAAAAGCCAATGAGGAGAAGGAGGCTTTAAAAAGCAGAATTAGCCAAATGGAGGAGAAGGTTCAAAAGCTCACTGAACAAAATAGTTCTCTGAAAGAGAGAATTGAATTCAGGGAAATGAATGACATGAGATAAACCAAGCAGTTAGAAAACAAAACCAAAAGTTTGAAAAAATAGAAGATAATGTAAAACGTCCCATAGGAAAAACAACTGACCTGGAAAATAGATCCAGGAGAGACAATTTAAAAATTGTGGGACTATCTGAAAGCCGTGATCAAAAAAAGAGCCTAGACATCATCTTTCATGAAATTATCAAGGAAAACTGCCCTGATATTTTAGAACCGGAGGGCAAAATAAATATTTAAAGAATCCACCAATCAGCTCCTGAAAGAGACCTGAAAAGAGAAACTCCTAGGAATATTGTGGCCACATTCAGAATTTTCAGGTCAAGGAGAAAATATTACAAGCAGATAGAAAGAAACAATTTGAAAATTATGGAAATACAATCAGGATAACACAGGATCTGGCAGCTTCTACATTAAGGGATTGAAGGGCTTGGAATAGGATATTCCAGAAGTCAAAAGAACTGGGATTAAAATCAAGAATCACCTACCCAGCAAAACTGAGTATAATACTTCAAGGGAATAAATGGATATTCAATGATATAGAGGACTTTCAAGCATTCTTGATGAAAAGAACAGAACTGAAGAGAAAATTTGACTTTCAAACACAAGAATCAAGAGAAGCATGAAAAGGTGAACAAGGAGGAGAAATCATGTGAAACTTTCTAAAGCTGAACTGTTTGCATTCCTACATGGAAAGATGGTATTTGTAACTCTTGAGACTTTTCTCAGTATTTGGGTAGGTGGAGGCATCACACATACACACACACACACACACACACACACACACACACACACACACACACACGCACACACTGCAGGTTGAGTTGAGTCAGAAGAAATGATATCTATAAAAAAATAAATAAAAAGGAGTGAGGGAGGAAAATAGTGAAAGGAGAAAGGAATAAATGGAATGGGTCAGGCTATAATTCATAAAAGAGACAAGAAAAATCTTGTGCAATGGAAGAGAAAAGGGAGGAGGTGAGAGGGAGAAAAGTGAAGCTCCCTCTCTTCATATATGGCTTAAGGAGGAAATAACATGCTCACTAAATTTGGTATGAAAATCTATCTTACACTACAGGAAAGTAGGGGAGAAGGGGGCAAGTGGGGTGAGGGGGATGATAGAAGGGAGGGCAAATGGAAGAAGGGAGTAACTAGAAGTAAACACTTTTGAGAAGGGACA
>CM053769.1:73788254-73884817 GCA_028658325.1 Potorous gilbertii
AGAAGTAAACACTTTTGAGAAGGGACATGGTCAAATGAGAGAATAAAAAAGGGGGGGGGGGAACAGGGTAGGATAGAGGGCAATATAGTTAGCATTACACAACATGACTGTTATGGAAGTCTTTCGCAAAACGACACATATATAGCCTGTATTGAATTGCTTGCCTTCTCAGTGGGGATGGGTGGGGAGGGAGAGAAGTTGGAATTCAAAATATTAGAAATTAATGTTGAGAATTATTATTGCATATAACTGGGGAAATAAGAAACACAGATAATGGAGTATAGAAATTTATCTTGCCCTACAAGAAAAGAGAGAAGATGGGGGTAAGGGAAGGGTGGGGTGTGATAGAAGGGAGGGCTCATTTAGGGAAGGGGTAATCAAAATGCAAGATATTATGGGGTGGAGGAAGGGGAGAGGTGGGGAGAAAAATTGGAACTCAAAATTTTGTGGAAATGAATGTCAAAATCTAAAACTAATAATGCAAAACATTTTGTAAACCATAAAACACTGTGTACAAATGTCAGCTCTTATGTCTTCTGAAAATCAAATCTTTATGAAAAAAGAAAGAATATCAGGACTTTGTACTTTTTGTGGTGGTCCCCACCTCTGGTTTTGTGTTTGTTTGTTTGTTTTTTAATGGTTTCTTATTATCTCCTGTAACCCAAAATGGCCTGATACAAGAATAGACACTGGTTCTCAAGTCACAGGACCTGGGTTCGGATTTCACCTCTGATGTGATTATAATCTGGGAACCTTCTAGGAGAAGTTTTATTCCATGGATGAGCATTGCCTTCTACTCACTTAAAGACATTTTAGATTTGGTATTATGTCATCCTTAAGATTTAAGATTTTGGGGAGAAGAGGTTAGAGAAAAGTCAGATTAAAATTATTTTTCTAATTAAAATTATGGTACTAAATTATTCCACAAAGTTCTGGACATCTGCATATGAATTAGTGGTTGGAAATTCTTTTTTTAGGGCAGAAAATACACAAGAGGAACTGCGTGAATTTCAAGAGGGAAGCCGAGAATATGAAGCTGAGCTGGAGACTCAGTTGCAACAAATTGAAACCAGAAATCGGGATCTTTTGTCAGAAAATAACCGCCTCTGCATGGAGCTTGAAACAATTAAGGTAAGAAGGATATGACCACAGATCCATTTAGGTACTAGTTGTGTGTTCAGAGGGTTGTGTGTGAAAGAGGCCTTCCTCTTCAAAGCAGGTTAGTGTCCCATGTTGTCAGTTTTGACCAGTGGGTTGGTTTGCTTTTCTTACTCTCTTCTGTTACAAGGGATGGTTCTGTTGGGCAGGGAAAACCGAAAGAAGCATCAATTAAAAAAAGAAAGATGGAACAGAAATCTTTTGCAGGTGTTGAAGGAACAGGAGCATTTTAAGTGGGCAAAGGCACACTGGTAGGAACAAGCTTGGTGGGAGCTATGGACATAAAGATCCTGATCTCCCTGAAACAGAGGATACGTTTGGGTGAATGATGTGGTACAGTCAGGTAGAACTTGGGAATTTGTGCCCTAGGCAACTACATCTTTCCGTATCTGAAAATTATGCCCCTACCTATCCACCTGAGGTTTTGAACTTTCACTGCACATGCAGTTTAATTTATCAAAAAATAAATACATATTATGGAGAGCAGAATTTCTAGCTTGAAGAATCATGTACATTTATAAAAAGTAATATTGAATAGTGTTCCTTAGAATGTCCCTGAGGCTGCCTACCATAAACACAAAAGTGTTTCTTCTGCTTATTTTCTCTGAGTCTTCGTATTCTTCCACCTCAGCAATTTCCCTTTCTCTGGACTCCATCCTATTGTGTTACCCCTAGCTGTCATATTCTATAGAATAACTTACATTTTACTATTAATACACTTTTCTTTGAGTTGGAGCCCTTTCACTTCTCTTCCTTCCACTTTCTTGAACTTAACAGAAATCTGGCTTCCTCCTAAAAGATACTGCAACCCCAGATACCCTCTCCACTCGTGGGTATTATCTTCCCCTCTGAATCAGGAGGAAAAATAGGGAGAATATCCTTCGTTCCTTACTACCCACTTTCATACCCTCCCTCTGCTGCTACCATTTCTTTGAGGTTTACTCCATCATCTATATCAATCCCTTTCTAGCTCCTGGTTTCAGTTAATAACCAACTCTCCCATATCATTCTCCCTCCTTTCTCAAGGAGTTTAACACCTGGCTTAGCTAGGTGGTGAAGTGTAGAAAGTGTTAGACTTAGGAAGACGAGTTCAAATCCTGTTTCAGGCACATGTATTAGTTTTATGACTCTTGGCAAGTAACTTCACCTCTCAGCCACATTTTCCTTATCTGTAAAATATAGATAATAATGAGACATGCCTCACACAATTATTGTAGAGATCAAATGAGATAATTTCTGTAGAGTTCTTTACAAACCCTGAAGTGCTATATAAATGCCAGCCATTGTTAACCGTTATTTTAAAAGTCTTTTTTTTGATCTTGCTCTCCTCTTAAACTATAAACATAGCTCTCTTCCCTTTTATAAGCAAATGCCTCAAAAAAGCCATTTACACTTTTTTACTTCTACTTCTCCTCTCTTGTAATTCTCAACTACTGCAGTCTGGCTTTGAACTACTTAGCATTTGACTGAAACTGCTTTCTCTAAAGGCATCACATCTTTTTTTTTTTTAATTTATTTGCTTTCAGTTTTCAACAGTCACTTCCATGTGTTTTAAATTTTCTCCCCTTTCCTTCCCCCTCCCTGCTCAGATGGCTTGCAGTCTTATATGGGTTCTATACATACATTCTTATTAAACACATTTTCACATTAGTCATGTTGCATAAAAGAGTTAAAGTGAAGAAACCTTAAGAAAAAACAAAACAAAAGAAAAAATAGTCTATTTCATTCTGTGATCTGACTCCATAATTCTTTCTCTGGATGTGGATGGCATTTTGCATCAAAAGTCCTTGGGAAATGTTTTAGGTCCTTGTATTGATGTGAAGGGCTAAGTCTATCAGAGATAGTCCTCACTCACCGTGGCTGTTGCTATGTATAATGTTCTCCTAGTTCTGCTCATTTCACTCAAGCATCAGTTCATATAAGTCTTGCCAGGTTTTTCTGAAGTCTGACTATTCGTTATTTCTTACAGTGCAATGCTATTCCATTACATTCATATACCACAACTTATTCAGTCATTCCCCAGTTGATGGACATTCCCCTGTTGATGGACATTCCCCTGATTTCCAGTTCTTGGTCACCCCAAAGAGTGCTGCCGTAAATATTTTTGTACATGTAGGACCCTTTCCCATTTTTATGATCTCTTGGGGATACAGTCCTAGAAGGGGTATTGCTAGGTCAAAAAGTATATACATTTTTGTAGCTCTTTGGGCATAGTTCCAAATTGCTCTCCAGAATGTTTGGATCCCCTCACAGTTCCACCAGCTATGGCATCGGCATCACATATTTTGACAGCTAAATCTGGTCTTCATCCTTGACTTCTCTGCAACATTTGACCTTATTAACTATCTCCCCCTTTTCTTGAGTATTCAGTCTTCTTTCATGCTTTCATGACCCTGTTGTTTTTCTCCTACCTTTGTGCCTGCTGCCTCTCAGTCTACCTTGGCCCTGTTCTCTTTTTCTACACCCTCTTTGGATGATCTCATCAGTTCCCATGGGCTAAATCAACTCTGTTAGATAGATAGACAGATAACTCCCAGATTTGCACATCTATCTGTAATTTCTCCCTTGTGACTTCCTTCTTGCCTCACCAGCTGCCCTTTGGACGTTGCTAGCTGAAGGCTTCTCAAGCTCAGGTTGTTCAAAAGGGAATTTATTGTCTTCCATGCTAAATCTGTCTCTCTTCCACACTTAACCATTTTTGTTGAGAGGATCTCTGTCTTTCTAGTAACTTGATTTTGTAGCCTAAGTCTGTTTTTTCCCTTGCCCCTCCATACCAATTCAGTGACAAGTCTTGTGAGTTGTATATTTGTTGTTTTCATTCTCTCCTCTTAACTTACATAGTTCTCATTATCTCTCACACTATTGCAACAGCTTCCTGATTGGGCTTCCTGCTTCCAGGTTTCCCAACTCCAAGCCACCCTCCACACAGCTGCTGAAATAATCTTCGTAAAGCACAAATCTCCACTACACTCCTGCTCAAGAAAATTTGGTGGCTGCCTTTACCAGTAGGAAAAAATACCAACTCTTGATTTAGAGTTGAAGGGGACCTCATGTCATGTAGTCCAGATCCCTCATTTTATTTTTAATTTTTAGCTTTTATAAAGAAATGTTTACTTTGAAGAAATAGCAAGAACAAGTATAGGCATTTCCCCCAACATCTCTAGGGCATACTCTTCCCTACTCCTTGGTCTCTGGTGGTGGAAGTAGGCCCAAAACTAGCTACATGGCAGTGGTCCCACTAGTTTCATGTCCAGTCTTTGTCTCACCCGCTGGGCTAGAGTCCCAAAAGACACTCTTCATTCAGAGTATTAATGCTGAAAGTCTACTTGAAACACCAGGACATCAAGGTTTCCTCTAGATTCCTCAAATTCCCAGTGTCAAGAAGGTTTTACTTCACTTGGAACAGAAAAGGCCAAGGAGGTAGATCTGTTTCTTGGGCCATGGGTCCATAGAGGGTAGAAGGCTCTCAGACCTACCCACACTTGGTACATGGTGTTCCCAGGTTCTCTGATTAAGTCACCAAGCTCTCCTAGTCACAATGAAGCCAAGACCAGCCCCCACATTTTATAGATGGGAAAAACTAGATGGGGGAGTGACTGTTCCAAGGTCCCACAAGCTCTCTGAATTCATTTCCTTTGCTCTTTTCAGTGTAGCTTATATTCATACCTTTTCTTCTTCTGGCTCCAGCTTTATTTCACATTATTCCCCTTTGTGTACTATATTTTAATCAATTTTTTCCTCTCTGGAACATACCTCCATCTCTTAAAAATTCTAGCTTGATTTAAGGTTCACCTCATGTGCATACTCTAATGGGAAGCCTTTATTGATCCCTTTCCTTATTTGCCCCCCTCTTTTCCCATACTTCCAATATGTACTAATCTGTTTACATATTATCCCTACTATTAAGAAGGATACTTTTGGGGTGGGGATGGGGTTCCTTGTCTTTATGTCTCTATTACCCAGCACAGTGCTTTGCACCCAATAGGTGTTTTTAATAAATGCTTGTTGCATTAGATTGGATTTGTTACCTTCTAGGCAGCTGCCTACGTTTCAAATCTCTAATCCTAGCTGGTCAAGTCAGGTTATGAGGAATTGTAAAATCAGAGCAGAGAGAAGTTTAGACCAGATAAGGTAGAAAACAGGGAACTGTTATTGTAGGTTATTAAGTAGGGGAATAATATGACTAAAAACTGCATTTTAGGAAGAGGAGTCTTACAGTGCTTGATGTTTAGTAGGAGGACCAGATGGCTATTGCAGTAATCCAGATGTGAAGCAAATTGTTGGTGCTGAGTAAAATATTAATTTTTTCAAGCATGAAAGTTTGAATTACTTAGACTGATCCCAAAAAGCCAACATTGGAGAATATATCAGCACTAAAAAGTGGGAAGAGTAGAAAATAGAGGAAGAAGTAGAAATCACTTGTACTTAAAAAAAAAACTCCTCTATACTAAAATACCATGCATAAATACTCATTTATAAATCACCTTATAGAAACATTCGACTGAGACTGACTTACTCACAAATGACTTATTCATTACAAGTTGAATGTAAAACCCTGTAAGAGAAGAAACAGAGAATTCATTGATAGCTGCATCAGCTGACAGTTTATTATAATTAGCACAAATTGAAAGCTTAACCTTTCAGCAACATTCTTCCTTGTTCATCCTTTCAAAGGAGAAAAGATTTAAATGTGTAAGTGTATTGGAATTGTCTTAACAAACCTGTGTTCTTTCAGGATGTATTTTGAAAGGAGGTTAACTTTCCAGGATTTTTGTCAGAATATACTACATAGTATTCATTACCCTCTGTTTCCCAGTTATATGAATAAGGACTTTAGAGAATCTCCCAATAAAATAAAGTGAGATATCATCAAGTCTTTGGGAATGCCAATGTTGGTAGCTTTGTCATGAGGGAGTGACACCAGCTTGTGCTTCTTGGTTTGGTAACTTATTGATTAAGCTGTGTCTTTGCTTGTGACCAGGAAACTGAGTGCCAAAGGAAACAAAACATTAAGGATGTCAAATGTCTCTCCTCATACTGTGAACAATATACATGTTCTTCAGATGTTCTTTCACAATAGCTCTCTCCACAATTCTCTGGCCTATTCATCATTACATCACTTAAAACACTCCTAGAGACTGACTCACATTTGTTTCTGGAAACAGCTTTGTTTACAGAACAGAGTAAAGGGAAAAAAATGTTTCAAAGATTAAATAGAACTTTTGTCCCTGAACATGAGAAGTTGGGTGCTTTTTTTCATTTAAGAATGATTGCAAATTACTTGCCATGATTATATGGAAATGATTTTAAGGAAAAAAGTTCAGAGGCAAATGTTTTCTTTTGTTTGGGTAGATAGTTGTGAATTTTCAGAAAGAGAAAAGTGGTCTCTAATTTTAATTGAGTTTATCATTAGATCATATGAGACAAAAAGGCCATTAGAAGGAAAGATCTTAGAGCTATGTCTTGCTTTTACAAAGGATTACCTAAAACCCACCAAAAAAGTAAGGACCTTCCAAGTTTTAGTATCCTAGAGGTTAAAGAAAGTTTTTAAATTCCTCATGCTTTAAGGGGAAATATGCTATAACAAATTAGAAAAGAGGTTAAGGAGAATGTGTTCTTTGCTAATGATGTATGATGTAGACAAATTAAAATGCCTGATGAAATAGGTCAACATTGTCTTCATTTGTTGGCTAGAGAGAGAGAGGTTAGAATAACTTCATTTGGAAAAGTAACATAACAGTAGTTGCAGGATTGACTTTTACTTTTAATGAGACAACCATTGTACTTTTTCAGAAATGTTATATCATTCATGTTGGCATTGGTTTTATTTCTCAGGAAAAGTTTGAAATGCAGCATTCGGAAGACTACCGGCAGATCTCTGCATTAGAAGATGACCTTGCACAGACTAAAGCGATTAAAGATCATTTACAGAAATATATCAGGGAGCTCGAACAAGCAAATGATGACTTGGAGAGAGCAAAACGGTAAGGTGGATGAACAGAGAGTTTGATTTTCACATTTTCTTTGTTCTTTTTTTTTTAGGAAAAATTGAAATGATTTATTTTTAACATGAAAATATTTAAGCAATAGAAATATGACTTCTTTGAAGAAAGATTTGCTCAGTTTTTTTAGACAACTTTGCTAAAATCTTTTGATCTAATGGATTACATAGTGTGGGGTTACATGTAATATTTTTCTCAACGCAGAGCTACTATCATGTCTTTGGAAGACTTTGAGCAGCGGTTGAATCAGGCCATTGAAAGAAACGCCTTTCTGGAGAGTGAACTTGATGAGAAAGAGAATCTTCTAGAATCTGTTCAGCGCTTGAAAGATGAAGCTAGAGGTTAGGTGGAGATTTATGCAATTTTCCCTGGCGTCCTCATCTAGCAGTCCTATCTCATCCTCCACCTTCCCTGCCCCATTCCGCAACATGAAACAGACACTCCCTTTTGCTGGGAAATTGAAGTTTACTCTGTTAATGAATGCTTATGGAGCAGACTCAGACTCGTTAGACTGCACATTAGTGCTTTGGGTTAGGCACCTCACCCTGTTGTCTGCATGAGAACAAGAGATATTCTTTCATGGCATCTGACTGTGACCCATATGGAATCTTTACTAAAGTTCTGTATTCATGTTAGGTTCTGTTTCCATGGCTTTGGCCATTGTGCTAACAGTAGTATCCATTTCAGGGGAGATGCTTTCTCAGTGTTGCCTTTATGTCTGAGGTGATTGGAGATTGATTGGGAGTGAGGATGGAGGGAATTGTCCTATTTGTGGATCTTGTAGCTGCCAGCTACACTTATGTGGCATAATGGGAATTGGAACAGTCTAAAATCTTGTCCCCTTCAATTTATTACATGGGGTAAAATCATCAGATTTCAGAAGGACAAGGCACCATGTTGTTCAGCTTTGAATTCTGAATTTTCCACATGGTGGGACTGGGGATCAAAGGTCTCAGCAATCAGTCAAGTCTTTACTGAGGGTGTGTGTGTGTGTCTGTGTGTGTGTGTCTGTGTGTCTGTGAGTGTCTGTGTCTGTGTGTCCAAGTCCAGTGCTTAAGTAGGATATAGAAGAAGTAGAACATTAGGTTCACAATCAAATTTGTTTTGAAGGCATGGGAGGGATGGTTCTCTAGTTGTGTACTTCATGCTCTCTGGGTTCTTTTTTAGAATTCATCCCATCACTTTGTTTTTACACTCAACATTTATTGTAGACACCTGGTGGAAATTTAGATTGAAAGGAAAATAATTTTTTTGGTATCCTTATCCTTGTAAGACTTGAGACAGGAATTAGCTGTGCAACAGAAGCAAGAGAAACCCAGGACTCCTATGCATAATTCACTGGAAGCAGAGAGGACAGACACTGCTGTGCAGGCCACTATGTCTGTGCCATCCACACCTGTAGCACACCGAGGACCCAGTGCCAGTGTAAACACACCTGGATCATTCAAGAGAGGTAAAGGGATGGTGAGAGAAATTCCTAGCATTTTTGAAAAGAGATCAAAGAGAGAGGGGAACAAGGTGGATAGATATCCTAATTTGTTTTTATATGTGTATGTGCATATTTGTATAGATATATGGCATCATTCCAATATCTTAAGTAGAAACTGAATAAAAAAGCTGGTAGTGTTCTGAACAATATCCAAGAAACTTGTTTAAATTTGAGTAAATTATCGGGTGACAATTCAGTGAAGTGATTTCTAACTCCAGAGATTCCATTAATATGCAATTGCATGGCCCTGGTCAAGTCACATAATTTGACTCATGCATCATTTTTTACATCTGTAAAATAGATATAGCATTATCTACATTCTAAAATTCTGCTGAGGTAACTAACAAAGATAGTCTTGGAAACACTAATGTTAGCAGGTACTTTTACTAATGATACAAATACTATATTGTCCTAGAATTAAGTAGTATATAGTTTGGATTTCCTTGGGAAAACAGAAGTATTTGCCACATACTGCATAAAAAATACAAGAGTTATCCATAGAACAAACCCTGAAGTGGTAGGATGTGAAAATGTTTGTTATATTATTGTAGTATGTTGTAGAATTGGAATTCAGTCATAATGAAGTGCAGAAAAGCTGGCAGAATGCATCTCTGCCATACCTTGGTCTGGGGTCTTGGACTTTGGAGTGTTTCTAAGAGTCCTCTCCCTCTGCACGTCCTAAGGGTTGGAGGACAGTTACGGAGGCACTCCTCTCACGCCGGCTGCCAGGATATCTGCACTGAACATCGTAGGAGACTTGCTTCGGAAAGTCGGGGTAAGAAGAGATAGTGGACTATTGTTTTTTATGACTTCTTACAGATGCTGAATTCAGACAGAACAGTAGAGCCTTGGTTGAGATCCATTTGTTTATTAATAGGGTAGTTATATGAATTTTACACTTGGCTTTGGCTCTTGGTACCACATAATGTGACACTTGGATGTGTTACCTACATTTGATTAAATCAGATTTCTTTTGAAAGGTTGAATAATTCAGCTTTCAGAAAATTGATATTTGTGTATGGTCTTCTCTCTTTCAATATAAAGTCCTTGAAAGAGCAGGAACAACTGTCTCATGTGCTTTGAGTGGTATCTCTAACACAGCACAGTGCCTGGCACATAGTAAGTGCTTAATAAATGATATTTTTATATAACTTTAACAACTTAACTTCTTAAGGAAAGCTGAGTAACATAAAGAGGAGAATGCTTTAATTTCATCTTCAGCACTTTGTTCCTGCCTGACATTTTTCTACCTGTGCAACCTGGGGCAAGTCATTTAGCCCTTCTCTTAAGTGAGAATATTACGGTGAATGTCTTTGGTTCCTTCCAGCTTTCAGTCTATGAACTTGTGTGTTCTGGAATAGAATTCCCTTAGAACTCCGTGCTTCCAAACCAAGACGTTTGATCCTTTCCCCAAGGTGACTGTATGTTTTACTAGGGGATGTGCCTGGATTATTCTTCTCAAATTGACTTTAAAAGTGTCTCGAAATTTACTTAATTCCAAAACATTAAGGGATATTTTGAGACCATGTTTATTTCTCTTTGTTTCTCATGCAGTTCATTTTTTAAAGACAAATTTTTTAAAGGACTGGAGCTTGGTATTCACTGCAAGAGAAGCTTTTCTGTTTTGGGACTAACAAAACATTCTTCATAATTTTTAAAAAATGATCATTTGAAGGCTACAAAATGCAAAGGAAGCTCATCCTATTTTCTGTATGAGGAGGCACCAACATGTATGACTTCATGGAAAGTTGGAACTAATTCCTTTTGTGGTTGCTTTCAGTTTTCTTCTTTAAAGAGCCTAATTTCATTAAAGTTATCTTACTTTCCACTATATTGAACAAAGTCTAAAATTTCAGCACCTACTGATGCCTGTGGCAGGCTCCAAGGCTGTTGTGATGTTGCTTTGCTTTTCACAACATCTGTTTTCACGGAGCAAAACCAGTGCTTGGTTGAAATGTATTCTGCCTTTGTAGTTATGCCCATGTTTAAAGTCCTAACAAAGAACCTCAGGAGTTCCTTTACTAGTCTAGTTGTGAAGTTAGGGTTCATGTGCAGTTAGGGTTCATCTTTTGGTAGAGACCACTTAATTTTTTAAGCAGTTTTCTGGAATGAACTTGACAACTTGCCTCTAACTCAGGAATGAAAACATTTGTCTTTTAGGCGCTGGAGTCCAAACTTGCATCTTGTCGAAACTTTGTATACGATCAGTCCCCAAACAGAGCAAGTGTTGCATCCTCAGGGCGAGGCATGAAGATCAGAGATGGCAGTGAGAAATGGCCAAACAGCACTGGTGTGCCTTTGGGAGAGAAAGGGTTAGTATTTCCCCTGCAGAGGTAGGAGAAACAAGCTACTGGTTCCCCTGAAATGAAAAATCTGCTTGCTTGGTGATGGCCAACAGCAGTTATATTTATCCCTAGTATAATTTTTCCTAAATGCACACACACACACACACACACACACACACTCACTCACACGCACACATACACACACACACACATGCTCACATGCGCACACACCCTCACATTCACATACTCTCACCCTCACACAACACGCAGACACATACACATACACTCTCACACACTCACACACACACACACGCACACACACACACACACACACACACACACACACACACACACTCTTTCTCACCTTTCTAAAAAAATCAATAGAATCCTGACAGTATATAGTATCTTCTTTACATACTCTCTTGAGAACTGAGTTCAGTATCTGGTCTGGGCAAATAGCTAAGGAGATACTCGTTTCGTTTTAATTTCCCCTAACATTGGTTTGTAAAAACATTATGAGAATTCAGCAATTGAACTCATGTCAGCTAAGTTCAGGAATCTGTTATTTGTCTTTATAACCTCAGACTCCACTGTTGGAAGTATATTTTGTTCTTTCCAGAACCTTCAGGAAATTGGCTTTAAATTTTAAGGTCAGATAAGATTACTGGAGGTAGACACCAGATCTGGAAATACTTAGTTGTCCTAATCTACTTTGTGTGTTTGTGTTGAATTGTTTTTATTTTGTTTTTAGTAAAGGTTATCCAGAAGCATCTTCCAGATTCATGAAGTTTATTTAGAAATATACCCACCATGTTTTTAAACTAAGAGTCAAGTATCTAGATGACTCTCTGTCAAGCCAAAATTAACCAGAAATTTTTCAGGTCATATCACTATGATGTGAGTGAGATTGCAGATTTCTTCTGAACTGAAATCACTGTTTTTATAGACAGCTTTCAGAAACTGAACATCTCATTAATCCTATTTCACTAAACATTAATCAGAGGCATATATAATCTCATCTATAGAGGAGGAAATTGACACACAATTATTGGTCTTCAGATTCTGCCTCTAATTATTTCATATATGTTGATGTAAGCAAATTACTATCTATTGTATTAATAGCTTAATTTTCATTCTGTCTTAAGATTAGGAAAACGACTGGAATTTGGAAAGCTTCCTTCAAGTATTCCGTCACCATCACTGCCATCACCACAGGGTGTAGTCAAGATGCTGCTTTGAGAATCATGGGCATTAAAGACCATGGTGTTTTAGTTCTGTTACCATTTTTTTAAACTAGTCTTTTAAAATTAGTTTGAATAAAATAGCAAACAAGCGTAGTAGTTAACTCCATGTGTTGTGGACCACATGTATAATGTGGAGAACTAGCCTGCAGGCAGAAGTTTTCCACCAAATTTAGTTTGGCGTTGCCACCGTCTTACAGTGGTAAGACTGAACATTTTATCACCTGTTTTATTGTGGAAATGGCTGCAACTTAATTGTGACCAAATACCCGGCTTTATAGCCAGGGGGGTGTTTTACTAGCCATTGGTTTCCCCATATCTGTGCCAGCCCATCCTTCAAAGGGCCCTTACTTAATTAAAATACACTATATTCATACTGACCCATTTTGTCTAGTATGGAATTTTCAGTGATGTATAGACTTATTAAGGGATGGTTTCATTTAAATTATTTCTAGGAATACAAGGTAGTATTCCTGTAGAATACATCTTTTAAAAAGGCATAAATGGTACAGGGTACCCTTGTTACCTGGACAGAGCCTTTTGACCTCTTATTGATTTAAGTGTTTTATCCTAAGATTTTTAGTTCCAAGCTAATTTTGATTTTGGCCATGGTCAGTAAAAGTTGGTTACTTTATAAGTAAATTGTAACAGTTGACTGTCTGAATCTACTTGTAGGTGTTAGTTTCATTGTCAGATTTCATGAGGCAAAATTGAGGCAGGTTGCCCCTGTAAGGTAATCTATATAAAACAGGCTTCTTTCAAAGGCAAATTCAAATTATGTGAGATATCCTTTAAATGGCCCACAATGGAGCTTGTTTTGGAAGTTTTCCTTTCCTTTGAAGAAAGACTATGGCCTCAAGATTGCTTAAGACGTAAAGGATTCCACGCAATCTGCATTGTCCATCACTGCTTATTTTTAACACCTGTGTGTATCTTCAGATTGCACTGGGAAGCTGCACTAACTTCAGGGGCATATTCTCATCTTGATGAAGCAACAGCCTTTGCTGACAACCTTCCACTGATTTAGTTTTTGGGAAGACAGCAAAAATCTTTGAGTTGGGAGTATAGCTTTAATTGCTACTGAAATCATTAAGTGGAAATATTGCTACTATTGATGTTTATTAATCTAAGAAATGTTCTTAGCCTGTATCAGAAAAAATGCTTTATTTTTCTAAAAAAAACTGTTTTTGTCAAGAGAAAGTTATGCTTCAGTTTGTTTTAAACTAAGCAGTAATTCCAAGATAGTTATTTAATGTCTTTATAAATAGGCACATACCCTGTCTAATGTCTCCATTTGGTTCTACAAAAGCACAGTATTGGGTAAAATGACTTTACAAGGGGCAGTTAAGTTCCATAGAAAAATGTCATAAATAGGCAGTCAACCAAATGATGTTACAATGGAGTTTAGTGATATTATGTCAGGGTTTGGTTATAATTTATTAAGGATTTAATATTGTGAAATGATAGTGATTTAGGGCAATATTATTTGGGGTATGCTTTTATTTGTACTTTGTCATGTGGTTTAAAACCTTGTTGTTGTTTTTTTTGCCAAGTAAATTGATATGAATTGAAAATTATCTTTGAAGATAAATTATTTCCACACAGGTAGCCTTTTAAGAAACATGCTATTTCAGGTGAGGGTACCGACAAAGGTATGCTAATATTCTGTCGTTTTACTGGGTACTTGTTACTTCTTATAGTGGAAATGAGCAATCTTTAATTTCCTTGAATCTACCTTATCTGGCTGAGTCAGTGTACAGAATAAAGTTTGTTCTTAATGATATATGTGTGCAGGCTGGTCATTTGCCATTTGAAATTCTAAAGAAATCTGTTGCTACCCTATATTCTTGCACTCAGCACATACACTGCAATGACATTTGAAATGATCCTGGTCACTGAATTTGGAAAGATTCTGGAAAGAAGAAATGAAGCACTGTCCCCCTTTCGAACTCCTTTCCTCTGTTCCACCCTCTTGGTTTGAATTTCTTGGTTCCACCCTCCACAGTGATCTTCACTGGCAATTGCTGTCAACTTCTCACTTGACTCGCTGCTCCCAGAGAGCCTCTCAAGTTTCTTTCTTTCTGTCCCAGGAGTCCTCTATTTTCCTCTGAGTCCATGGAGAAAATTCCCCAACAAGAAAAATCCATTGCATTCTAGTGATTTATAACCTTTTATTAGTGAAAGTGTCCTTAAGCACAATCAGGGTGTATATAAAACAGTGCAACATTTCTGCTTTATTAGTTTGAGCAAATTATTTCATTTTTAATGTGTGACTAATGAAGGCACTTCATTGTTTTGGTGAACTGTGCATCAGAAGTGTAATAACCAGGAAAGAAAAAACAAACCTCAAACAAGGGCATATGCTAAACAGACAAAGGGTATGCAGTTAAGGAAAGGATTATGGGGGCAGGACCACCTGATGTGGTGACTTGTGTCCCCATTTCATGTAAACTAAGGCTCATCTGGGATTAAAACTGCCAGTGATTCAATACTGTGGTTTTATTTTCTTTCTAAAACTCAAAACATTTGCACAGTTCAGGAGGCACAGAGAGAAGGCATGCATGCATGGCACATATTTCCTGGTAAGATTTTTCTTTTCTAATTTGGTAACGATTGAAAATTTCAATATATTACCCTGTAGACAGGACTGTGCTTTTTAATCATTGCTGTAAGAGTGTTTGTTGAGTGTCTTGTGGTACTGGAACTGAAAATTGATTTAGACAGTGCTAAATATTGTCCTTTGGGGTATCTGACTGCAGTGCGATATGCAAGCAGAGTATTTATTCACTGGCTTTGGTTCCATTGAAGTCTGTATCTCTGGCATCTATTTCTTCATCTGAGCCTTCTGCATTTTCAATCATTCTTCGGCCTCCAGATCTTCTAGGGGGTGCAAAAGATGGCTCGTTTCCTCTCCTAGGCATTTTGAGAAAATAAACATCTTTTAGAAAACAAGTTCTACTCAAGTCTAGATTGGATTAAAAGTGGAAAAATGCATCAACATGAGAGTACAATTTGAACTCAAGAAATCCAGAAGGCTTTTCAGGTGTAGATTAGATAATTAACCCAAACATGTCTGTTGTGCAAATTCTAGACTACAGAGCAGAAATAATCCATATTTGGAAAATTGTGACGGTCATATTCCTGCCTTGTCTTTAATTTTCATTTAGATCCGTTTATGAAAGTAGAGCTCTCCATCCCTAGGAAGTCGAGGGCTTACTTTCAGTCCCATAGTAGATGTTTGCTCCTTTTCTCCCTCAAAATAGTTTTATTTCTTGAAATCAGGTGAAAGTAAATAACCAAGGGTAGCCTTCAGGAGGAAACAGTCACAGAGCACCCTGAGGTGTATGGAAGGGAAAGGGGCAATCTTAGAAAGTGTAAGGCATTGAAATTTCAAGATTTGTTGGGGTTTTGTTTTTTTTTTTACTGGTTTTTAGTACTAGCTTGTGGAAGCTACTGTGCTTCTCAGGTAGCAAGTGGTTCTTATTCATGTTGAGGTAAGTGCTTTTTAAATAAAACTTCACATTGGAACCGCAGCGGAAAGACTGCTGTTTTAAGATGATAAGATAATTCTAGAAATACCAAATGGAAAACTGATGAATGTACCTGATTTAGAAGAGGAAAGCAGGTCCATATTCAACTTAATTTTGATAGATTAAAAGAAATGATTTAAAGAAAATGAACCTGAAAATAATTGAGAAAGATGAAGAAGCAACAACAGTTTTTTTTCCCCAACAGAGTAACTGCAATGGTTGAAATAGGTGGGCGGGAAGTTATCTCCCGTTTGGTTTTTTATGTTTCTGACCTTGAAGATAGGCCTTGCTCCCTTGTCAACGTCTGAGAGCAAGCAAAGTATGTTCTGTAAGAGAAAGTTATCTAATAGCACCATAGCTCTGGTAGACTTGCTGAGGTCAAGAGAAGACCACAGTTTTGCATTTGTTTTAATTCCAAAGGAGCAACCAAATTTACAGGTAAGATTGTAGACATAAGCAAGGGCCTATATTTCATGATCGCTGAGAAAAGTAGGAAAGTCACTCAGATTACATTGGAAACATGAAAACACTGGCTTGGAATGTGTTGGAATGTGTTGTTTTCAAGTGGGCAGCAATCATGGATAAATAGTTAAAGTTGTATCATGTCACTGCAGAAGACTAGGTCAGCTTCACTCACTTCAAAGGATGGATGTTTAGGCCTTAAAAGCGACCTTAGAACTTCAAAGGATCAGCAGTTACTGTTGTAGGCTAGCTATTATTTTGGTCTTTAAAACTTCAGTAAGTTTTACTGAGACTCCCTCTAAAAGCATAATTCTTTAGGGCAGCATTTCCCAACAGTAAAGTCAGTGACTTACCAGTGAACTGGAAGGGGGAGGGGAAAGCTACGTACGTACATGTACTTTCCTAAAAATAACAAGGTAGGAAACACTTATGAGAACTAGTGTACCTTTTTGAGTGTGCATATATATACAAGCACACACAAACACATACACTTATACACAAACCCCTTCTTTCTGCCATAGTTACTGCTATATCCTTCACTGTCAAAAGTTGAAAGAAAAGAGAAAGGTTTAAGGTTGTCCAGTAAAACACAGACAACTCCAGGAATTAAAGCGCCCCAACTAAGTTGTTGAGAAATGGATATTTTAGGGAATTGGATGCTGTGAAAAGGGCACATGGTTTAGCATCACATCTGAGTTGCAATTCATCACTACTACAGGATGATTCACCATGTGATCCTGAGTCATTAACGACCTCTTAACTTCTGTGGTCTCAGTTTTCTGCTCTGTAAAATTAGGTTGGACTTAAGGTCCCTTCCAACTCTAAGTTCTATTGTCCTACAGTTAAAAAAATGAATTTTAAAATCCCATCTCTATATGGTTTCCTGCCTTCTATTCTGATGCCAGCATTCAAAGGAGACTTCTTGTGACCTAGAAATCCCAGTCTTAAAGGGAAATAGTTTCAAAACCTGGTGCCAAGGGTTAAGGTTGGGTCTATATATATATAGATGCCACTTAAATGTTTTATTTAAAGGCCTGGTCCTCAGTTAAGTCAAACTCAGTAAACTTCCCTAGAAAAAAATAAATTGCTGTAAGGATAATACTACTTTTGAGGACACTGCTTAGCATCCTAAACTAGCCTAATACCAGTATTTGAGAACTTTGCTAACAGGATGCAGCCTCCTCTTTGTAGCAAATCAAGCCCTAGGCTTGTTGAAACAAATTCCTGCCTTTGTCAAAAAAGAGTGCTTCACCCTCTGCCCCTCTCTGTCCCCACAAAAATAATAGTAAGCCCTAGAGCTGCATCTACTAAAGGAGTCAGGATGGTTCTTCAGAATTACAAAAGTGAGATGGAAAACTGATAATAAAGTCTTTGCTAAGACATGATTCATCTTTAAATATTTTGGTGATAGTAGCTAAGCAGAGACAGAGGATATTCACGCAAATATTACAACACAGGGTTATTTGACTTCTGAAAGGAAACTGGGGCAAATCAGTTTGCAAGGGATGTAACTTTAGATGGGAAAAGACAATTAACTCTTTTCAGAAATTAAAATGTTCATCTCTTGCAAAAGACCTCCACAAGTATTTTCAGTGGAAGAGTTCTGCCCTACATTCCATGAATGCATTGTTCTGTGGTTTTGAAAAATAACTCTGCCATAAGGATGGTAGCTAGTTTTGCAGTGGCTAGCCTGGACCTTCCTGTAACCTATACTGAGTAAAGTGGCCACTGGGAATTAGGACATTCTCAAGCTTCATGCAGTTCAGGCACTAAGGAATTATTTTGGTGATAGGCTTCTTTTCTTTCCAGGACATCAATCCTATTTGTGAAAGCATAGTTGTGAGAGAACATTGGTTGTGGTCTCCATAAACTTGGTGCTATGTGATTTAATATAATCTGTGAACCACACTAGCTAAATGGGAGCAGTTTTCCTTGCCAAAAAAAAAATTGTGTCTACAGCAAAATATTGATGCTCAATTATCAATGCGTTTTTAAGGGTGCAGAAGAAGACTTCATGCAGATAAGAACACTCCAGCAATTCATTCAGTGTACAGCTTCTCATCCTTAAAAATTAAGTACTGTTCAGTGTAAAATCACATGCTAGCGTGTTTCCTAGAAGTAGGGAAAGAAAATGGGTCAACGAATAGTCTTATTGTAATATTTGTCTCTTGGGATAAAGGACAAATTGGTACCAAGATGTTTAAGCCTTCAGATTTTGCAGGAATCTCATGGAAATTTGCCAGGACAAGAAAAACGAAAATGGAAACTTGGTACAACAGAAATGAGCTGCCAAGTTGAAGGCATGGTACCTGGTGAGTCATTGCGAAGGTTCCTGTGGGCCTCTGAAACAAAGAGAGAAGAGTCCCTGGTGGTTACCATTGGAAAATGGAAAGAATTCCATTTACTTATGTACTTTTCAACAAACTTAAAGCATTTGGTATAGCACCTTTAAACCAGCCTTGCGGATAACCAGGTACCTGATGTCTATGACAAAGATACTGACTTTTACAAAGCTTTTTAGAGAGAGGGAACTAAAATTTAAAAAACTAATAAAATTTTAAAAAATTTTAAAGGTTGGGCTGGTAAATTTTGTACACCAAAGCTTCTCTTAAAAAGCTATGTTACTTCATATTTTGTGACTCTCTTGCACTACTGCCTCCCCTGCTCAGACAAAAGAGCATTCAAATGGCTTGCTCCAGAAGCCTGACTTTGAAATAGGAACTGAGAAATTGTAGATAAAAGGCTTTTGGTAACATATCAGTTTTATCTCCCCTTGGCAGAGAATAGATCATCATGCTCATTGCCTTTACACCCAGTAAGGGGGTTAGAAAGAGAGCCACCATGTAACTGGCAACATGCTAGGTAATGTCTTAGGCTATAGAATAAAGAAGAGTTCCTATGTTCCTGTAAGATCTATCCTGCTGAGGAAGTAAATTTCTATTCTCTTTAAGTGCCACATTTCCTGGAGATGCCTGGAAATCCTAGAACCTGACTAAAAGTCCCTCTTCATCTCAGAGAGGAGGCTGGATTACCTTTCTAGACCTGGAGACAGAGGGTGACATCCAAGAAAGGCAAAAGAGGTACTGAACTTTTCCAAACAATTATTTGATGTATATCTTGTATTATAAATTTTGGCTGTTGATTACCTCTTTTTTTTTTGTACAGGTTGTAATCTACCTGAGGACAGGGATGCCTTATCTTTTCCAATACCTCCCTTTTCTTCCCAAGTGTTTAGTATAAAGCTAGGCATCCCACAAATGCTCCAAGAATATTAATAAGTTGATGAACTGAGATTTTATGCACAGAAAGTAACTGAGATGTCATGTTGTTTGGTTGGATTTAGACATTACTAAAACTGGGGAAAGCTCCTTCCAACATTTTAACCTATAACCCTAAGACTTTAAAAAGAATAGTATGATTTAATACATCCCAAAATCTTTGCTTCGTAATTTGTCTCATCAGCCTGCATGAACTGCCAAGACTAGCCCCTGTCATTTTGTCCTTGTCCAAAAACTTTCAACAATGCTGAACTGTTCCCAGGATACTGCTTTGTTGCTGGCAAGTGAGGCCTGTGTTCTGTGACAAATAATCTGATATTCTCCCTTTTTTTGCTAGTAATGGGTCCTTCCTGGAGGCATAGCAGAGGCTGTCCCGGAGGAATCACAAACGGCATTGGGTACGCTGGTCCCTTGTGATCTTAAAGCTCTCTTCAAAGAGGGGCTGCCAGGTTCAGGCCCTTTGACTATTGAGAGCTCTTACTATGGATATAATTCTATATTCAATTTGCCTTTCCTCCTACAGAAGACAGGATAGGAGGATATATCTATATATATGCAATATTTATATATGTATAAATATATGTATCTATACACATGCGTATGTATATTTTCAAAACACTGGAATGAATTAAGAAGGAAAAGGAGGCAGTGTTCACTGACTTTCAGCGAATTGTGGAAATTTAGAGAGGGATATGAGCAAAGAAAGTCACAGTCCTTTCTACTATCTTACACCTTCCTTTCTTCAAACTGTCCTACCTATACCCTGTGACTAGAGTATGAGGCCTGGAGTCAGGAAGACTCATCTTCCTGAGTTGAAATCTGGCCCCAGATACTTACTAGCTGTGTGATCCTGGACAAGTCACTTAACCCTGTTTACATCAGTTTCCTCATCTGTAACATGAGCTGGAGAAGGACAGGGCCAACCATTCCAGTATCTTTGCCAAGAAAACCCCAAATGGAGTCATGAAGAGGTGGAAATGACTGAAAATGACTGAACAACCAAAACCTATACCCTAGGCTTCTCTGTTGGGCTTCTGCTCCACCAGCCTGGAAAGGCCTTGGCAGAGACTTCTAAAGATTCCACCCCAGACCTTACCTGAGTTTGCTCTTAAGTGCATTCACCTCCCGACCCATGGCCTCATTGCTCTCTGTGGCTTCGTCCAATTCCCTCTGGAGCTTCCTACGGTTGGCATTGATGCGCTGGGATTCTTCTTCTGCCTCCTCCAGTTGCCTCTTCAGCTGTTTCACCCTGGTGTTACCCTTCTCAGCCTGGGAGGAGAGAGCCAGAAGTCAGGAAAGGGCAAAGAACAAGGGGCTGGATGACTCTGGGAAGGAGGTCACCTGCCCAGGTGGGTTACCTGTTCTTTGTATTGCTCTGCTAACTTCCTTTCGTCTTCCACTTGCAACATAGCTTCTTTCAACTTCTTGTCTTTCTGGCGTAAAGTCTTGGTAGCTGCCTGTTTTTCCCTACAAACATCAGAAGAAATAAAACAAGTTTACTGAGTGCCTACTATGCATAAAGCTGTTTGTTGTCTTTGAGGAAAGATAGGAAGGTAGACCAAACATAACAGTGTGCCATCTTGTTCTTTGCGTTGAAGGAGATACTTTCCTTTTGGGAGCAACTCGATGGCACAGTGGGTAGAATGCCGAGCCTGGAGTCAGGAAGATCTGAGTTAAAATACAGCCACAGACACTTACTTGCTGTGTGAACCAAGGCAAGTCACTTAACTTCTGTTTGCCTAGGAGGCAACTAGGTGGCTTAGTGAATGGAGCATTGGGTCTGGAGTCAGGAAGCCCTGAGTTCAAACCTGACCTCAGACACTTAATAGCTATGTGACCCTGATTGATTTTTTCTTTTGTTATTTTTTTGTTTTTAATTAAAAGGGCTAACTCTCAACTCACTTCTTAAAGAGGTAAGGCTTATTCCCTTAATGGGCATCACCTCACTTTAAGTGAGTACCAAAAAGGTCTTAGCCTAAAAAGGCCAAGGTCTCCCATTGCATCCTGGTCCATCTCCAGTCATCCTGATGAATATCTGGTCACTGGATCCAGATGGCTTAGGATGAGAAAGTGAGGCTGGTGACCAGAACAGCCCTCTGTCACTCAAATCCAAGTCAACTGCAAGTCATGTCATCATTTTCCTGATGTCATGGCCCTCTTCAAAAGCGAAGGACAAACACAATACAATACAATGTGACCCTGAGTAAAACATTTAACCCCTATTTGCCTTAATTCACTGGAGAAGGAAATGGCAAACCATTCTAATTATTTTTGCCAAGAAAACCCCATCAAGAGCATTGATGTGCTGTGGTCCACAAGGACATGAAGAGTTGGACACAATTGAACAAGATAGATGCAGAGAGCTTTTTGGGGGGAGGCAGGCAATACTTCTTCTGAGTTTACATTTAAATGAATTCAGTAAATATCAGAACTGCTACAGGAATATAGCATGATCCTTGACCTCAGTTATCTATCCTCAGAGAAAATGCTTTTACTTCAACATTAACCTTTCCATGGAAACTCTGGAAAAACAATTTGGAATAGGAAAATACCTTCTTCTGGTGAAAGATAACTGTATCATTAATGGATGATTTATACAAGTACGCATTATGATTGATCACAGTCTGTGCTCCTCAGTTCTCTAATGCCTAGAATTGAGACAATTTCTTCTTTTCCTTGCCTCCAAGTCAGGACGTTTTCCCTGTGTTTGAGGGCCAGAGCTAAGGACTCTGATAATCTGAAATTTTATGGGCAGATAGATACAAGTGGAGTGAGGTCCTCTGGTACCTGGCTTCCTGTTCCACCTGTTCTTCCAACTGGGCAATCTTGGACTCTAAGGCAGCAATGGTCGCCTTGAATTTGGATTTGACAGCCCCCTCCATCTCTTGGAGTTTGCTCTTCAGCTCCTTGTTCTGCCGCTCGAGTTGCTGCCGGGCACTCTCGTTTTTTTGGGCTGCGCTGCGCTCCGTGGCCAGTTCATTGTTGAGTTGTTCCGCCTGGGTAGATGTGAAGAAGGAAGTTCAGGGCTCAAGGGAAAGACTCATTCAGCCTCATGAGGAATTATGACCTTTAATCTTAGTGAAAGACAAAAACCCTCTAAGACAGTGATACAAAGACTTTCATTGACATACATGCAAGGTATGTCAATAAACCCCTTAAAGCCTCTGGTTTCTGCATGACCAGATTATATATTAAACACTACCAGGTATGTAATAGCCTGTTATGCTTTTGGTTAATGGAGATAATAGTATTTACATAATGGTTTAATATTTAATTATAACTTCATTTTTAAATAATGACGCATCTATATTATGCTTTAATATTAAATGATTAATATTTAAATAATGATATAGCATTGACTTCAGTGCTTTAAGGTTTACGAAGTTCTTTACAAATATCTTATTTCAGCCTCACAACAATTTAGTTGCCGTTACAATCCTCACTTTACAGGTGAAGAAACTGAGGCAGATGAGAGGTTAAGTGACTTGTCCAGAGCCACAAAGCTAGTAAGCATCCGTGCCGGGGTTTGAACTTGGGTCTTACCGACTCTAGGTCCAGCACTTTCCACTGTATCACCTAGATGCCCCTTTTAATAGTTAATGGTTATTTGCAAATGTAGCTTTAGAGTCATGCTATGTATCATTGCAGCCAGAACATCAGGAATGCCTCAGTTATCCACTCCAGGCACTCTGTCAGACCCTTACCTGTTGTGTGGCTTTCCTGAATCGATCACTCATGGCCTCCATGTTGCCTTGTTCTTCTTCCAGTTCTTCCTCCAGCTGGGCAATTCGAGCCTCCAGGCGGCGCTTATCATCTTGCAGGGCATTCCTGAGTAACAAAATGGTCATGGGGTTCTGAAATTTGGATAACATCCCCTCTTCAAATATCTGAGCCTGAATAAGGACCAGCTGATTTTTTTGTCTCTTTCCTTTCCCTTGTCATTCATTTGCCCATTTCTTCTTTTCATGCCTACCACAGTATTTACTCACAAAAAAACAACATGACGTATCCTTTATCAAAAAGTCCTAGATAAGAAATGCTGGACTTAATTCCTGTTAAGTAACAATGTGTAATAAGCTTCTTCAGAAAGTTTTTTGCACTCTTAGATTTTCACCCCAATGACAAAGCTGGGTTGAGAATTTCCATGTGCTTCTCATTTTAAAGATGAGTTTATTACTGTCAGTCCAGATGATTTTTCTAGCTAACTGGGTGGTGTTATTTAGACACCAGGAAGAGCTGAAGGAGTGAAACTACTTTGCCCCATGTGCTCTTTGTTTTCTGCAATATTGTTTCCCCAAAGACTGAGTGTAGAAGCTGGTCTCTTACCTCCCAGACACACTGCTGGCCAGCTCCTCTGTCAATTCATCTTTCTCTAGGTCAGCTTGTTTTCGAGCCCTCTCAGCAGCAGCCAGATCCTGGAGAATTAGGGGGAAAGAGAAATCTGCTGTTTTCAAAAGAAGAGACTTCTGTGTCATTTTCCCAAAAAGTCATTCATGGTCTCTTTTGCTATTCATACAATTGGGATGCTGAATCCTACTGAGGATCATCCATGTCTGTGTCTTCAGAGAAAGTAGGCCAACCAAATCAGACTTGAAAATAACCATTCAACTTCTTACCAAGAGAGAAAGACAATTTATAATGGGAAAATAGAAAAGAACTTAAGTTTCCTCAATCTTGTTACTTTCCTTGGAGAAAGATTGACAGGGAAAAGATTGACATGAGTGGGCTAATTGAGAATACTGACTTATAAGCCTGTAGTTACGACAACACAACTTGAGGATTTACATTACTCTAGGTGAGGTCTTACCTCCTGGAGTTGCATGAGATCTGCTTCTAAGCTCTTGGCTTTCTTCTCATTCTCCTTGGCAGTAGCAAAGATCTCTTCTCTAGAGGCCCGGGCATCTTCCAACTCTCTTTGAAAGTCTTTCATCTGAGCCTAGATTGATTCAGCAAGAGTGGACAAGAGGAAAACTGTAACCCCAAGAGTGGCTCTTTTTCCCTTTTTAATGAAGTTCTGTTCTTTGGTTTCTCTTTTAATTCAAATGTAGATTTGCCCTGCATACCACAGGCACCAAGAAGCTCTAGAACTTCTCATGATATTTTGACTTTTAGCCTCAGAACCTAGCACCCTCTCTTCTTTGGCTGCATTCTGTTTACCCAGATGGACCTGTCTTAGAAGAGGAGCCCTGAGAGTCGGTGGAATTTACTTGGTCTACTATTCACATCTGCAGCTTCATATGGGGTCATACACACAACAAATGCTCTAGTGTATGTTAGTTGTTGAAAGGGGAAGTCCCACTTATGTTAAAAGGTCAAGGTTAAAAGGTTTTATTAATAATGCCAGTATGTTTACTAATAAAAGGATGGTTGTCTCTCTCTTAGACCAAAGACAATCATGGCAACAGTCTCAAGGCTTATATGCCCATTGGAAGAAGGGTGTGCTTGAGGGTGGCAATCTACTCTGACTGGTTAATAATTAATAAGAGTTTTTTACAATGAGGGGCTAAACCTATTCAAATGAATTTTGATTATGCCACTTGCTTCTCAGTTACCCCCAGTCTTGAGCAATCTATTCAAAGAATTTATCCCACCCAAAACTGATTGGAGAGCACAGTGGTTTCCCCACCTGTCCGAACAAGATTGTTAAGAAAGTTAATCCAGTCTCATTATTAGTAACGTCCTTCAAGCGACTGAGCTTTTAAAATCAGGACTTTAGAAAAAGGGAGCTCTGGATTTTCCCAAAATCATTGTTTATTAATAATCACTTCCCTCACTCACAAGGCTGTAACGTTAGAAAGACTGTGTCCTGTCTTTTTGTCTGTTCAGAGACTGATGGGTAAACCTGAGGTGAATGGATACCTGCATCATGACCCGTGAGCCCAAGGAGGAATTCTACCCACCTGGAGTTTGCGGAGTTGCTTGATGGCTTCCTCCCGCCCTTTGATGGCTGAGTCAGCCTGTAGTTCCAGATCTTTGATGTCCACTTCTAATTTCTTTTTGGCCGCAGCTGCCAGGGCCCGCTGTTTTCGCTCATCTTCTAGTTCGGTCTCATACTCATGGAGCTAACCAAGGAAAGGAAAGGTTGGTATAGTGCAGATTTGCTTTCTGGGAGACACCTGAATTTAGGTATCATCCTCAGGGGTGGGTCAGAAATGGTGTTCAAGAGGAGGTGCCCATGGCATAGGAGAGCTCAACCAATAGAAATTCCCAACTGCTTAGATGGAGTGTCTCTGTTTAGTGCCAAGGGTGGCTGTAGGTGTCCAAATGAAGCCCAACTATACCTACAGTAGACAATGGGGTCCCTCAGAGGAATCTGAAACAGTTGTTGGTGTGATCTGCTACCACTCAGTACTACTCCTGTAGGAAGTGTGCTGGTAAATGTTTAACAATCAGCTCCTCGAGTACCTTCCCCTCCACTCCGAAGTAGACATACACTTTTATATTTCATTTACATTACTAACATTTTCTCTTTCATTTTCTTAATTCTAGACAATCAATAAATCAAGCCTTGATTTGTAGTGTTTGCCATTTTCCAAGGGGTAAATGCTCCCACTGAAATTTTAACAATCAGCTTTCTGGAGCTGGTATGACTTGGCTCTAGGACACCCTTCATACATGCATTTCTTTCTGTTTCCTTCTTTTATCTTTTTTTTCCACTTTGCTATTCTTCTTCCCTAATCCTCTATTTCTCTTCCTCACATAAATTGTTTAGAATCAAAACTCAAGTTCAGATAACATTTTCTTCAGGAGGCCTTTTCCCTTGTATCTCAGCTGCTAGCAACCTCTTCTCTAAGGCTACCTTGTAGCTTTATTCTATGTACTCTACATATATCCTATGTATCTTGTATGTTACTACTGATATATATATATTTTTTCTCCTTTAGAATATCAATTCCTTGTGAGCAGGGGATGGCTCATAATTGTTCTTTGTCCTTCCAGCCAATCAGTCAGTAAATATTTATAAAGCACCTTTTATGTTCTGGGCATTACTGTGCCAAGTACTGGGGATATACATATACATACATATACATACATACACACACACACACACACACACACACACACACACATATATATACACACACACACATACATATGCATGTATATGTATATACACATAAAAACATACATATATTCACTGTGTGTGTGTGTATATATATATATATATATATATATATATATATATATATATATGATCATAAGACAGTCCCTGCCCTTAAGAAGATCACAATGTAATGGGGGAGCCAACAAGCAAACAAACATGTACAAACAAGCTATGTATAGGATAAATAGTAAATAATTAACAGAGAGAAAGACTGGAATGAAAAGGGATTGGAAAAGGGCTTCTTGTGGAAGATGAGCTCTTAGGTGAATTAGATGAATTTAAATGAAATTAGTTGCATTTAAAGGAGGTCAGGGGAAATGGGTAGGTGGAGTCAAGGAGGGGCAGCATTCCAGGCACAGAAGACAGCGAGGGAGAAGGCCCAGAGCCAAGAGATGGAGTGTGTTTGTGAAACAGCCAGGAGGCCAGTGTCAGTGGATGGAAGGGTACATGCTGGGAGAGTGAGGTGTAGGAAGACTGGGAAGGTAGAAAGGGGGTGGATTGTGAAGGGCTCTCAACGCTAAACAAAACGTTTTGTATTTGATCCCGGAGGCAATAGTGAGCCTCTGGAATGTGAGTAGGCGAGTGACATGGTCAGATCCCTGCTTTCAGAAAATCACTTTAGTAGCTGAATGGAGGATGGAATAGAGTGGGCAGAGTCTTGGGGCAAGCAGGTCCATAAGCAAGCTGTTATAATAGTCCTGGCATGAGGTAATGAGGGCTTGTACTAGAGAAGTGAAAAGAGATGGGGGCGGGGGGATTCGAGAGATGTCACAAATTTGAAATAGGCATTGGCAATAGAATTGGATAGAAAGGAGATGGGGGCTGAGAGATAGTGAGAAATTGAGGAAGACCCCTCAGTGATGAGCCTGAGGGAATGGGAGGTTGGTGTTCCCCTCTGATGTGGATACAAATGGCGCCTAAAGGTTAAAGGTTAAAAGAGTATTAAGGATTGCTTTTCCATACTTTTTGAAGACCCTATAGCTTATTCTGTAGCTTGAGGGCATCCTAAAGTCCTTTTCCCTTTATCTTGAAATACCACAAAACTTCTCCTTAGTCTGTATCAAAAGGATTGCTTTTGTCTCTCTTATCCTGTGTTGCCCCTGTCCTTAATTCTTCAACCCACCCTCCTGGACCATAAAGAAATCCTTTGGTCTCCCTCATCTGATCCTGTCTTTAACCTTTAACCTCCATAAAAACCTCTAAAACTACATCAACATTCTGAAACCTCTATATAAGCATAAACCCCCCAAATCTGGGGGTCTCAGTTTTCTTGCTGAGGAGGCCCATGTTTACCAACTTGATCAATAAAGCTCCCAATGGCTACAGAGAAGGTCTATGTGAATTCTTTTACATCTGCACTACTCTCCCAAAATTTGACCTCAACACTCTATAGCAATAAATCTCAGTGCTTAGTAAATTATCTGGCACATAATAAGCACTTAATGATTGAGTTCCATTCATTCAATAGTAAATGCCCTGAGATGGGAGTATCTAGGGCATGGTACAGTGAATAGACCCCTGGATCTAGAGTACGAGGACCTGACTGAGGATCACCTTCTTCCATTAAACAGCTTTGTGACCATGTTGATTAACCTCTCTGAGTCTAAATTTCCTTACCTTTAAAATAGAAATAATAATATTTGTCCTAGTTAGTATTGTTATTTACTCAACAGCATTGTTGTATAGATCAAGAGAGGTATGTAAGGTTCTCCATAATTGCAAAATTGTGCTGCTATGGGACAATGTTTTTTTTTTTTTACAACTGCCAATATTGTATTTTAATAGCTACCAATGTTATCATTAATTTTTTGAGTCAGATTAGAGCTTCTTTATGATATGGCTCACTAGAATGCAGAATTTTGTATAACTCAACTGTTTTTGGAGTCTACCTATGGGGGTTAGTTAGCAGAAGCATTTTTGTTATGAAAGGTTTAATGGTATGAATGAATGAAAGGATGAGTATTGAGTTCTTACTACTCTGCTAAGCACTGGAGATACAAATACAAAAGCAAAGATAGTCCTGCCCCTCACTCAAGAAAGCTTACATTAATAGGGGGAGACAACACAGTTAGGGAAGCAGTGGTTAATCACAGTTTTTTGTTATTATGTGAGCACCATTTGCTGAAGATGCCCAGGAATGATTTGCAACACCTTTTTTTTTATTATTATTAAGAATCCTGTTTTGTGTTGAATTCTGTATCTTTATAAATTTTTAATTAAATGTCTCATGATTTAATATTTAATATCTTACTTTAGATTTTTCTTTATTTCTCTTTTACTATTTTTAATAGAAGTTTTATTTCATTTCTGTATCAATGGCAAATATAGATTCTAATATATGCACAAGAACATAAGAAAGTGATAGAGGCAGCATGACCTAGGAGATGAGTTTGGAGTCTGAAGTCCAGAATACCTGTGTTCAAATCTGCTTCTAACAATGACTAATTATACAATCCCTGAACAAACCCTGTTTTACTCAGGTAACTCTCTAGGACATGATGGATTAGTTGTAGACTGTTGTAAGGGAGTTTCAGTGTAGGAATCCCATATGCTTGCTACTGGCCTTGCATTCATATATAAGAAACAGACCAAGTAAGATGAAACTAAGGAGAAGATAACCGTAAATTATTGTGTATGTCTGTTAACTGTAGTTTGCAAGTTAACCTCACCCCAAAGATATGTATATGGATTTTAACTGAATGGTACCTTCATCATCCAAGTCAGATGAAATGATATGTGCATGTCTCTATGTACATCATTTTTATAAGGACCAGCCTCTCCTTTCCTCCCCACTAGGAACGTTACCTGCTTCTGTAGCTGCCTCCTTTTCTCTTCATTTTGTTCATCCCTTGCTTGGAGATCTCTCTCAAACTGGCCCTTCAGGGCTTGCATGTTGACCTCCAGTCTCAGCTTGGCGTCTTCGGTGGCCTGTAGCTCATCCTCCAGCTCCTCCAGTTGTGTCTTCATTTCCTCCATCTGGGTTTCCAGAGCTCGTTTGGACTTCTCTAGTTCATGGACCTTGTAGACAGAATAAACATTATCACTTTGACCATTCAGGCAGCTAGATGGCATATTGAGTGTTGTGTTGCCCTGGGAATCAGGGAGATCTGAATCTAAATCTTATCTCAGATACTTTATTAGCTGTGTGACCCTGGGCAAGTCACCTAACCTCCCTTGTCCTCAAATTCCTCATCTATAAAATAAAGATAGTAGTAGTGCCTACCTCAAACAGTGGTGAAGTCAATTACATGTAATATAATCTACAAATATTAAAGTGCTATATAAATGCTATAGCTATCATCATCATCATCATCATCACTGGTTTAATTATTACATACCTTGATGAGGCTTACTAATAAGCAACAGTGCTTTTAACTGGAGATGACCAGAATATCTGGTCAAGACTTTTCCTCTCCTCCCTAGGTCTCCAATCTCTATCTTCTCCTTTGACCCCAATTCTTTCTATCTGAGCTCCGGTTTCAGGAACTCCTCCATATTATGGTGATATAAAATGGTTTTGGCCATAGTCTGTGCTCTGAGCTCAGCCTTTACTTTTCAGATTCTACCCTGAATTTGTAGCTGGTGGGGTCTTGCAATTGTAGACTCTTGTGGTAAGTATAGGCACTAGAGCTGGCAGGATGGCACAATAGAGATGAGAATAGGGATGGGGGAAGACTCACATTTTTGCCCACGTCATCCTTGGAGCTAACTAGATCTTCCATTTCGGCTTTGAGCATTTTGTTGGCTCTTTCAAGTTCTTCTTTGGATTCCAGAGCCTCCTCCAGAGCCCGGGCTAAGGACAAGGCTTTTGTTTCCTTCTCTCGAGCTTCCGCCTCTGCTCTGTCTCTTTCATCAGCGTATTTGGAAGAGATGTTTTTCTCCTCTGCTAACAACTGCAAAACAGTTCCCAAAAATGGAAGTAAGCACCAGCTAGATCTCTAAGTCTTAAGGACTTTGGAGGTTGTTTCTGTACATGTTTTCATCTTCATTTCTTAATCTCTAATGCAAAAAAAGTATCCCCTATAGAAATAATTTAGCTATCTTTGCAAACAATTCAATATAATAATTCTGTTTTAGTTTGTCTCAGTTGACCACATTAAAAACCCAAAGCAGCTGAACTACTTTGTATATGTCATTCTCTCGTAGTCCAGTGATAGTAACTACATGGTTTGATTGAAGTCGAATTCAGGTAAGAACTTCATCCTGTTATGGACCAGTTAACTTTGCTCTAGTCTTCTGTCCACAAGTATCTGTCACAGATTTGTACTCTTGGTCACAAGAGTGGCCAGGGGAGAGTGGAGATGACCACCACAAATCCATCTCTACCACTGGAAAAACTCAAAGCATAACAAACTACTGCTATTAGCATAATCCTTATCTTCAGACAAAAAGGAAAATATTACATAGTAACTCCTCATTTATACAAAGATCCGGCTACTGGATATTTTAAAACTTCCAGAAGATAACTGGAAATAAGAAAACAAAACATCACAAAAGCAAACTTCCAACGTCCATAAATGCACTTTACTAGATGGGAAAAATATAGTCAGAGACAGTGGTAGATCCTCACCTTGACACTAAAGTAGATTAGAAGCAGTGAAGGCAGATTGACAGCAGGGAAAAGAAATAGCGAACAGTGGTGATAAGAGACTAAAACTGAAAAAAATAATCTGCATTATGAAAACAACATATGTCTTGGACCACTTAATATAAAGGGAAGCACACTTATGTGTACTTATATGCTGTCCCAGAAGGCATGCCTGTCCTATAGAATAATAGGAGATATGTGCTCTGTATATGTGTGTACATCTGTAGAGCTACACAGTTAAAAGCACTGAGTTAAAGATCTGAAGAATCTTAGCCTGACAGGTTTTGAACCCTGCCTGGGCTTCTATAATGTTTTGCAGTTTGAGAGGAGTGGAATGGTCAGAAATGCTCCAATTTCTGCCCATGTGGCTAGGTGGCACAGTGCGTAGAGTGCTGGACCTAGAGGCAGGAAGCCCTGAGTTCAAATGTGACTTCAGACACTTTACTAGCTGCATAACCCTGGGCAAATCACCGAACTTTTGTTTGCCTCAGTTTCTTCAGCTGTAAAGTGATGATAATGACAGCATTTACCTTCAAGGGTTGTTCTGAGCATCAAATGAAATGATTTGTGTGCTTAGCACAATGCTTGACATACAGTAGGTGTCATATAAATATTTATGACCTTCTTTTCCTTTACCCTTCTCCACCCTTCCCACTTGCTCTGTGATTTTTCTGGGTGACTCATTTTGAGTAAAAAATTGGATTTGGAAACTTAAAACAATGGGTCAAAACCAAGAAATTCTATGGGGATGAATATGAAATTCTACCTTTAGATTTAAAAATAATCAACGTTCCTGGTTCAAAATTGGAAAAACCCTGGCTTAACAGCGATTCCTATTATTAAAAAAAGACAGGGATTTTAGTTGGCTAAAAGTTCAGTGTTAGGCAACAGTGTGACACAGTTACCAAAAAAGCAAAACAAAAACAAAAGCAAAAAGAGAATATCCAAGAAGTGATAACAACCAATTCGATAATTCAAATGCATTGTCATATGAGAAATGATTAGCAAAACTGGTGAAGAGAAAATGAAGGAGGAAATGATGTCTTCAGACATATGAAGAAATATCTCATTGAAAAGGGACACTTGTCAAATTGATAAGGTAAAATCCAGAAACGGCCAAATATTGGATCAACAGTGGGAAGATGCTTACGCTAACATGCTGTTAATAGAATTTTGAACTGGACCAACTGTTTTAGAAAACAATTTGGAATTATGCAAGAAAAATCAGAATTTTATAGTCTTGGATTCAGCACTCCTAGAAATACACCCCAAAGAGGTCAAAGACAGAAAGAAAAGTCCTATATATGATAAAATATTCATAACAACACTTTTTGTGGTAGCAAAAAAAAGTGAAAAAAAAATGAGTACCTATTGATTAGGGAATGATTGAACAAATTTGGGTGTATTCTGTGCCATAAAAATTGACAAATGTTAGGAAATAAGAGCAAAAGGGGAAGACATATATAAGTAGTTGCAGGGTAAAGAAAGCTGAAGCAGAACTACATATGAAATGAGTACAGTAATGTAAATAAAAACAGCAGTGACAGCAGTGGAACTTTAATCATTCTGGGTCCCAGAGAACAAAGGACAAAAGACACTTTTTTCTCCTTTCTGTAGAAAGGTAAAGGACAAGGGATAGGGAATTTTGCAACTGTCAGAAGTTTTTCCTTTCTTAGTTTTACTCAATTACTTTTCTGCGTTACAAAGGAGGGGGTCAATATGTCTGTTGGAGAATATATTCAGAAATGACTAACATAAAAAGGCATCAATAAAATGATGAAAAATAAGGGATTGGACTTGATTTTGTGGTAGAAGTTACAGGGAAATCAATTTTGTCTTAACAGAGGGAACTTTCTCTTTAAACTATTCAGGAATGCAAGGTATCAGTGAGAAGTCCACAATGGATAAATGATCAAAGGATACAAACATAATTTTCAGAATAGGAAGAGAAATGATTAATAATCAACTGAAAAATGTTCATACTCAGTAATAATGAGAGATGCAAATTAAAACAAATTTAACATGTCACCTCAGCCCCATTACACGAGACAATAAAAATGAAGGGTAATGTTGGTGAAGTTGTGAACACTCATTCATTACTGGTAGAATTGCAAATTTGTAGAATATTTTTGAAGAGCAATCTGCTAGAACATAGTAAACATTACAAAAATAATCATATCCTTTGGTCCAATTATTCCATTGTTAGGAATATATCATGATATTTTCTTTCAGTCAAAAAGGAGATGTCTGTGTAGATCTTCACAGTAGCATTATGTGTAATCATAGAAACTAGAAACAACCTAAATATCCCAACAGGGAAAGAATTTATTCCATGGGGATACATTCATGTAGTAAGGTGCTATAGTGAAATTAAAACTAACAAGTATAAAATATATAGAAATATTTGGAAAATATCTACATGAAATAATGAAAAGTGAAAAAAACAGAGCCAAAAGAATGAAGTACACATTAACTACAATGATAAATAAGGAAAAGTCACTGAGAATGAATGGACAAAAAACACAAAAGCCTCTTAGAGGGAGCAACTAAAAACCTGTTATGGTACTTTATATATGAAAATTAATACTTACTAATCAAGTTTGATCTTTGAATTAAACATTTTAAATAATGGAATGGCCTCTAGGAGGCAGTAAATGCCTATCCAGGAAAGGTGAATGATACCCACACAGGTCGGGGAGAGACTTGAACTAGATGATCTCTAAGGCCTCTAGGCATAACTAATCATCATAACTATGACCCTGAAGTTTCTGTGAAAAGATTAAACTATATTTAGTATACTCTGCTTAAGAAAGTAAGGAATCTGTGCCTAACATATTTTATAAAGATTCTGTAGATTTAAAAAATAGTAATTTTAGTCCTTAAATGATTTTGAGTTGTTTGGAAAAGTATGTGCGTGTGTATGTATGTATTATGTATATACACATACACACATGCAGAGATATATGCATATGTGTGTGCATGGGTGTATACATATATACATGCATACACAGATGCATGTGTGCATTCATGTACATATATGCACGTGTGTTTGTTTGTATATGTATTGTATGTATATATGCATATACATAAATGTACGAGTACACATATACATACAGATATGTGTGTGTTTTATATGTATGTGTGTATACATACATACACAGAGAGATTTATGTATATATGTGTATGTATATTTTATATACATATACAATATACAATTTATATTTATGTATATATATGTATATATTTATATACATACACAATATATATACACACTATATGTACACACACATATTCCTTGTCAATGCTGGATAAATTTAGCAGCCAAATTTAGCGGTCCAAGTCATCCTTGCAATAATAGTTTCCCAAACTCGTTTCCTTGCCAGGGAAGTTTCACTGTAAGGGTAGATCCCTCTTCACTTTCTACATCTGGTTTATAGTTCAGATTGTTCTATGACCAGAGATTGGGTGGCCATTCGTCAAGGAAAAGTAGGGAACAAAAACACCCAGAGGAACTTCCAATACTAACTTGACTCAGTTGACCATTTACTATGTGAATCACCACAGGAAAGATACCAGAAGAGCAGATTCTACCTGGTCAAACTTCTTTTGTTTCTTTTCCAAATTGGACACCAATTGGCGTTGGTTGTCCAAGTCCACGACCAGGTCGTCCAGCTCCTGCTGAAGCCTATTCTTCGTCTTTTCCAGTTTGTCATAAGATGCTGCCTTCTCCTCATACTGCTGGGTGAGACCTTCAATTTCTTTCTGAAGCTTCTTCTTGCCTTCTTCAAGGCTCTCCACAGTGCTGGCGAAATCTTGCAGTTTCTTCTTTGAATCAGAGAGCTGAAATAAGAAATTCCGGTAAGAAGGGTATGTTATAGTGTGCTCCTCAGTTCCCTGAAATAAGCCCACCTTGTATCCTATCCTTGTAAAATGAAGTAAACCAAGATTTCTCTTCTTCTTGAAGGCATTCAACCAGTGGGGAGAATGGAGTGGCTAATAACTAAACCAATGAACTAAACCACATGGTATAAGTTCTTCATGGTCCACCCTTTAGGGTTCTCTAGGTCTAAAGATCCAGTCAGAATTCAGGCTCATGAACTGAGCCGGGTCATGGATACAGCATAGATTCTTAGGACAAAACCCTTCTGCCTCTTCCCAAATCCTGCCTGTCCTTTGAGTGGGATCAAGATGGTACCTGTATATTAAGAGTTGAGATGTGTCGCTCCAGGCTTTGCTTGGCTTCTACTTCCTCATCCAGTTGGTCTTGCAGGCTATTCCTCTCATCTTCCAGCTGGCGAAGTTTAGTAGACACATTCAACTTCTGTCGTGTTTCTTCTTGGAGCAGCTCCTATGAAAAGAACACACCAAGTTCCCCTACCATGAGAATTTGTGTCTCAGCCCTGCTCCCATTCCCTAGCTGGTATGGCATTATACTTACTTGAGTATCCTGCAGCTGGGATCCTAGGGATGCAACATCTTTGGCCAATTTGATGGTCTTCCCCTCTGCCTCATTCAGCATTCCAGTGACACTCTCCACTTCATTCTAAGGTTCAATTACATGTAAGGGGAGAAGGGTTGGTTGATTTAATTGACAACCCTCCCTAACCATACCCAAAATAACACTCTATTGGATGGAAAAGCTAAAATATGCTACATCTCATGATCAAATACTGAATTATCTGAATTCCTAAGAATGAATTGCAGAGTAAGCCTATATTGATTGGGACTTATAGAACTGCCTCTAATCAGAGCAGTCCACTTAAATTAAAGATATACAAAAATAGAAAAGGCTGACTTGGGTGATGGTGGGTTCACCTTCACAAAAGCTTGCATGACCACTTACTGGGTATGTTAGAGAAAGGAATCTTTGTTTTTCAGTCACAGGTGTATTTGCCTTTGAGGTTCTTTCCAATTCTGAATTATTGGGATAAATTGGCTTTAAGCACCTTAACAAGAGAAGCACAGGCAAAGATGACTGTTTCTGACCCATTCAATTTCCATAAGATATGCACAAGTTGGACATTTACCATGGGAAGAAAGACATGCCCTTCCCTTGGGAAGTATGTTTACTAGAAGGAATTTGTGGTTTCCTATTCCCATAATTATTTCTTCATCTATTTGGAGGTACCTCAAGATAGGGAAGGTAATGCTTTATATCCATCCTTAAGACCCTAACCCATCATAAATTTCTTTTTTTGTCACCCTAGAGAAAATTGTATTCAAGATCTCTGCTGTTCTAGATTTTTGTAGTTCTAATATAAACCATTTTAATTCCCTTCCTGGAATCCATCTCATTCACATTTTCACAGATTCTCCAAATTAATAGAGTCTGTACCCAGAGGAGAAGTTGCTTTTGTTACAATGATAAAATCAGTCCTCTCCAGAACACTTAGTCTTCAAAGTACAGAGGTAAAAACATCTCTTTCCTATCCTGAACAAATAAAATATTAATAAGATTCTTTATATACTTTGCAATTCACAGAACAGCTAAATCAATGTGAATGAGTCAGATTCCTGAGAAGAGAAGGAAGGGGAAATGCACTCATGGTCTTTAAGAATTATGAAATGAGTGGTAGCACACCGTTCATTTCTACCAAGAGACAAAACTAAAGGAAACTGGCTGATTTTGCAATAGTGGAGACTGACGTTTGCTACAAAGAACTTTCTGTGATTCAGAATGAGCTCTTTGGGGAGGCTGAGGGAACCTCCTCTTGGAAAGAGCTAAGAATTGCAAAAAAATTTAAAAATCAAAAACCAAATCCATTGGCCCATTATGGGCTAGGTCCAGAGTTGGGTAAAGCAGAAGTAGAGAATGCACAAGTATAAAACCAGGAAGACACTAGGCAACAGTTCAAATGAAAAGAGCATGGGAGTTTCAGGGGACTACATGCTCAATACAAGTTCACAGAATGATAGAGCAGTCAAATCTAATGTGATGTTGGGATGCACTGATAAAAGGCCACATTACAGAACAAGGGAAATTATAGACCCATTGCATTCTGCCCTGGTCAGACCAAACTCAGAGAAATCTGTACAGTTCTGGCTGGTATATTTTAGGACAGATAATCGATAAGTTGGAACATGTTCAAAGTAAAGAAAATAGAATAAGGGAATTTGCAACTATTGCATAGGATTGGTTGAAGGAACTGGGGATATTTTATGTTAAGAGAGAAGATTTGAGGGGTTGAGGATGAGATACCATAGTTATTGTCAAATATTTGAGCTGTGTGACCCTGGACATTTAACCCTGTGCCTTGCCCCCCCAAAAAGAAATCAAATCAAATATTTGAAGGGTTATAAGGCAGAACTGGATGCAACATAGAAGTTTCAGAGAAGTCTATATAGGCTCATTATTAGGAAAAAATCCTAACAATTAGAGGTACTCAAAAGTGGAACAAGCTCCTAGAGGAGGCAGTGAGTTGTCCAGCACTGGAAGTCTTGAAGTAGATGCTAGCGGAGCACTTGGAGTAGTGGACAAGGAATTCCTGATCAGGAAGGAGTTGTCCTAGGCAAGGTTCTTTGACAACTCTGAGATGATGTGGTGCTAACTAGAGTGGTAGAGAGGGCACTGGGCCTAGCGTCAGGAAGACCTGAATTCAAATCCAGCCTTAAAACCCCTTTCTAGCTGTAGGACCCTGGGCAAGTTACTTTACCTCTGCCCTCAGTTTCCTCAATTATCAAATAAGGAAAATAATAGCATCTACCTTCCAGGATTGTTGCGAGAATCCAATGAGATCATGTAAGATGTGATATATATATATGTGTGTGTGTGTATATATATATATATATATATATATACATATATATATATATATATATAGTAACCGTTATATAAATATTATTTCCTCTACTGTAGAACGGGGATTTTGTGATCCCCAGCAGGGTTCAGAGCAGCACCCATCTCCCAGCGTTGTTAAGAAGAATCAAAGCGACAATATTTTTAAGGTGCTTAGCATAGTTCCTGGCACATAGCAGACACTATATATATATATCATGACCTCAGTTTCCTCAACTCTAAAATGAGGATGATAAAGTCTCCGTCTCCTACCTTGGAGCATCAGAAGAAATGATCATGAAGCACGTAGCACAGTGCTTGGCACATAGGAAGCACTACATCATAGCTGCTGTTATGATTACCTTGGTTTCCCCATCTGTAAAATGGGGATTATGATAGCACCTCCCTCCCAGGGTTGTCATAAGGCTCCCACGAGATACTATTCATAAGGCACTTATCACAGTGCCTGGCACATAGTGCGCACTATATAAATATTAGCTATTGTGGTGGTGATGATGATGTGTCTAGTTATTATGTTACTAGTTTTTATGACTAGTTAATACTCAGAAGGTCTTTGCCAACCCCAAGATGTTGGCAGTTTCAGAAAGCCAAGGAAGTTCAAGTGGCCGGGGCTGGGACCCCGCCTGTGTCTCTGATCCCTAGTTGTCTGTGCCCCTCCACTGGGCCTCCAAACTCACCTGTAGCTTGTGGACTTTATCATTGAGCTCTACTCGAATCCTCTCCCCATCGCTGCACTTGGACTGGAGGTCCTGCAGCTGTGCCTCCAGTTTCTTCTTCTTGTGCTCCACCTCCTGCTTCGCCTGGTTCAGGGACCTCAGCTCATTGGCCAGATCTGCGTTGTCCTTCTCCAGCGTCTGTTTGTTCTTGTCCAAGTTGGCCTTGGCCTGTTGCAAGAGCATAAGAGGAGACACATGATAGCTAACCCTGTAAGGCTGGCTGAGACCAAAGGATGCAAAAGCTGGTCATGGAAGCAAGGAGGTCTAACTGAATTCAATATTTATGGAGCCCATACTACATGTGTTTGTGGTGGATGAGTAGAGATGAGGGAAAACATGGTCTCTGCCCTCCTCCTAATAAGAGACTAAGACACAAATACACAAATAAAGGACAAGTACAAGTAGGCATTTATTATCACAGTCTGTGTGGGTCTCAACTTCTTTTTTAAAAAAGGCAAAGATAATTACTCTCTACCCTCCTACCTAGTACAGGCCAGAGAATGAAAGAACCATAAGAAAGGTAAAAATTAAATTTGTGGAGGAGGAAGAGATGATGAAAAGAGCCCTGAGTTAGGAGTAGTCTAGGAATGATAGTAACTTGTGTTTACATAGTTTGCAAGGTTTGAGAAGTACATGAAATATATTATTTTATCTGAGTTTCACAACCTTGTAACATAGGTGTGATTGTTATAGATGGGGAAACTGAGGCATAGAAAAGCTAATGACTTAACCAGGATCTCTCAGCTAGAGTCTGAGGTGGAACGCCAACCATTTTCCCTGAGTCACACCCACCTCTCAAGATGGAATCTGGGCTCTAATCCTTGTTCTGTCACTAACTAGGTATATGATGGTAGACCCATTAAAGAGGTAGAGTCATGTTATATGATAAGAGAGATGAACTTTGATAGCCAAAGATCTGGATTCAAATCTCAACTCTGCAGTGTGACTGGGCAAATCAACTAACCTTTCCAATGTTAATTACCAATCTCATAGGTAGTAATACCAGGCCGTTTAACTTCATAGGACTGTTGTAAGGGTCATGTAAAAGAATATATGGGAAGATTCTTTGAGAACTTTAAAGAGCCCTAGGGCTCTGAGCTTGTAGTATGAATATCTTTAGCCTTCTTTCAGGCATCTAGTAGCACAGTAGATAGAGCACTGGGCCTGGAGAGAGGAAGACCTGAATTCAAATGTGGCCTCAGACCCTCATTAGCTGAGTGATCCTGAGCAAAGCACTTCTGCTCTGCCTCAGTTTGCTCATCTGTAGAGTGGGAAATAATAACATCACCCATCTTGTACAGTTGTGCGGATCAAATGAGCTAATATTTGTAAAGCCCAGTGCATCAATGCTAGCTATCATCATTATCAAAATGATGATACTGGACAATGTGGATTCAGAACCAGAAAGATCCAAATTCAAGTCCTATCTCATGAACTTTTTAGCTATGTGACTCTGGGCAAATCCCTTAGCCTTTCTCACCCCCTCAGTTTACTCATCTGTTAAATGGAGATCAATGAGACAACATATTGTAAAGGATTCTGCAAACCTTATAAATGTCGGCTGTTATTGTGGTTTCTATCAGATAAAAGGAGAGCAGATAACTCACCTCCACCTAGCGATCCAAGCTGTTGTGTGACAGGCCAAGTGAAATAAGAGACTTGGAAATGGCTCATTCCCACCCTACTAAGCTGCCTTCCTTCCTGAAAGTCCCAAGACATGCTGGGTTTACCCTCTTGAACTGCTCCAGTTGTTCTGTGAGCTCTTCTACTGCCTGTGTGTGCTTCTGTCTCATCTCTTGGACCTGGGCCTCATGAGTCCGGGTCTCCTCATCAAGAGCTTTCTTCAATACCGTCACTTCTTGTTCCCTTTTGGCTCTGGATGGGAACAAAAACATGAAAGGTATTTGAACAGGTACAGGGGGATGAAGAGCATGAGGGTGGGACTTGCTGAGGAGTGGGGTACCTGCAGCCTTGAGGCCACATGTGGCCCCCTACGTCCTCAAGTGTGGCCCTTTGAATTCAAACTTCACAGAGCAAATCCCCTCAATAAAAGGATTTGTTGGACTTAGTCAAAAGGTTGTACCCAAGGACCTAGAAGGCCCCATGTGCTCTCGAGGCCTCAGGTTCCCCACCCTTCGACCTGCTTGGTCCTACTTAATGGATTATCTATGACTAGTCTGTACTCTCAAACCAGCTTCCCTTTGTGGTCTTGTGTTTGTGTGTGAGCATGCACGTGTATGTGTGTGTGTGTGTGTGTGTGTGTGCGTGTGTGTGTGCATGCATGTATTCTGGAAAGATAAAATAATTTTAATATCAACCTAACCAAAACATAATCTAGAAGTCAAACATTCACCATAAATCATGGGATGCAAGGCCACTAAATCCAACCCAATTCACTATTGGAGTGATTGGTTTGGTCATTGTCTTTTGTTGCTTTAACTTCACTACTGGTTCCCCTCTTCATTCATGTGGATAACTAGGATTTGAATTTTAAATATCAGTATTTAAGTAAAAACCACATTTTTTTTTAAAAGAGGCCCAAATGGCTATTGTGGGAGATAGTCTGTGTATGAATTTGAGGGGCTATGGATTCCTTAGGACATGGAACAGATGACAGATTTCTGTACCTGAGTTCCTGCTGGGTAGCTGTGCTGTCCAGGGTGTCTTCTAGTTCTGTCTTCAAGGCCTCCAGCTCTTCCCCCAGGTCTCTCTTCTGTTTCTCTGCCTTATTCCTTGCTGCCCTTTCTGAGTCCAAATCTTCTTGGAGGTCAGAGATATGGCCTTCCAACTCTCTTATCTTCTTCAAGGCATTGTTTTTCTGAGCAATTTCATCATCAAGCCTGTGGGGAGGAAGTCATCATGGCCTATACCCTATCTCTATGGTGAGGCCACAAAAACTTTTTTCTAGGACCAGATGCTCTCGTTCCCCCTTATATCAGCAATATTCCTCCTATTATCATGGATACAAGTCCCAGAATCTGAAACTGGGTTGAAGAAAAGTGAGACAACCCATTGTACCATTCCAGTACTACTTTTTCTGGGGGGTGGTTTGGTCCTGACCTGTGATTTCACTAGCATACAGTCTTAATGTGGAGATTTCCTTCAGTGATCCATATTGCCACCTCATATGTAACTTCATAACCTTAAAAGAGTTGTCTGAGGCAGTGAGAAGTTAAGGATTTGCCTATGCTAGTATGCCTCAGAAACAAGACTTGAACTCAGGTTTTCCTGTTTCCCAAACCAGCCATCTCTTTACTATATCACCCTTCTTCTAATCCTTTACTGGCATCAAATTCATTTATTCAACGATTACAGATCATCTACTATGTGCAAGGCATTAGTAGGTGCTTTGGACAATACCAAAAAAAAAAATGTCTAAGACCTGGTTCCTATCCTCAGAAACCTGGAAGGAATTTACAGTCAAGTAGGAGAATAAACTACGTACACAAAAAACTATTAACATAAAATAGTATCTAATAAGTAGTGCATGAATGGTACAAAGGACTATGGAAACTCAGAGGAGGTAAGGATCACTTCTAGTTGGGTTGAACAGAAATGATTTCAAGGAGGAAAGGATATTTAAACTAGGTCTAAAAAGATTGCTAGAAGTTCAATGGAAGGAGGTGGTTTGGAAGTGAAAAGAAAGCACCAAGAATTCCAGATAGAGGAAAAAGCATTGAGGATAGGTTTGGAAGCAGAAAAGGGCAAAGTGCATTTTGTTACCTTAAAAACACACTAAGACTTTTGGGACACCCTGTAGTACCAACCCCCAAAGGTATTGTAAGATTACACCTGGGCTACCCAGGCAAGCTGACAGAGTCAGACCCACATACTTGGCCAGTGCTGCCTGGAGTTCCTCTTCTTTCTTGGCCAGCTGCATTTTCAGCTCAGCAATCTGGGCCTGGAGGTCAGCTATCTGTTCATGAAAGTCACTTGCCTCTCCCTCTAGCTTCCTCTTCAGTTTCTCCAGCTCTTGCCTACTCTTCTCTTCCTTCTTTAGACGTACTAAGAAAAAGGCAAGCATCTCTTGAAATGGAAGCAACCAGCTCAAGAGATGCTTGGGGAATAGACCTCTGAACTTAGACAGAAAGGTATTGAGCAAAGAAGTCAGAACCGAGAAAACGATACACACGGTGATGAAAGTCATGTAAACCATGATAGCAAAAGTCAAGGATTACGATAAATTGTAATAAACAACCTGGATCCCAGAGAGAGGAAAGATCTATAGACGTAAAAAGCACAACACACTTTGAGATAGGGTGTCTGTATCAGCAGGCTTGGCTTAAACTTTTGGTTTAAAATTTGTTAAATGTTTTTTAACACTGTTAAATTTTTAACATTGTTAAATTTTGTAACATTTTTAATTGTAAAAAATTATTGTTACAAGAAATAGTTCAAGTGGTAGAATAGGAGCAGGATTAAGGAGTCATGCTATGGTTCTGAAAGCGGAAGGAAACAATTATACTATTTTTAAAAGATAAGAAAATGAACCTCTGCTGAGTAGACTTAAATTGAGATAATCAGGGAAGTGCTACCTAGTCATCCTCATTATTCAAATAATGATTTTGAGGCATGAATAATAAATAAAAATAAGACTTCATAAGAATATATTAGTTTGTGATTTACAAAGCATTTCCCTCACAGCAGCTTTAGGAGGAGTATCCCGTTTGAACTGGCTGGTGAGACCCAATTGTTAAATTCTCACAGTGGGCATTCACACTTTGGAAACTGGCCAGTTACAAACTGGAGCTTGATTTCGCATTTTGTTGATCATTGGGACTTGAGAAAGCAATGAAGAAAATGTAAACAGTACAAATTAAACTTAAAAGTGTATCAAGCAACACACACTTTTTTTTTTTTTAGGACAGACAACTGCTAAATATTTATCAGTACACCACTGGGTTATCATTTCTATTCAAGATTCTCCTCCTCTATCCCTATATCTTAGCTCATTAGGGAGAAAGGACATTTTCTATAGTGCCTACTATGGGTCAGGCACTGGGTCAAGTGCCTTTTACAAATATTATTTAATCCTTACAACAGTTCTATTATTATAATTTCTCTTTTACTGTTGAGGAAACTGGGGTAAACAGTAAGTGACTTCCCAGTCTCACATAGCTAGTAAGTGTCTAAAACTGGATTTAAACTCAGGTGTCCCTGATTCCAGACCCAGTGCTCTAGCCATTGTACCACCAGCTGCTTCTAATTATTAATAAATTATTAATAGAGACTATTTTATAGTCACTTCCCTATTTTTGCTGAGGGCTCTACTTATCCTTCATCATACTTTTGGCATAGGGCAGATCATGACTGATTCTCTTTAAAACATAGCTCCAATCCAACATTCTCATGTTCCCTTTTCTAATTTCCTTATTTATTAAAATAAATTCAGTTGCAAGACCCTCGAGCTAGTGCATTTACCTTCCAGTTCTGAAATCATAGATTCATGTTTGTTCTTTAGCTTTGTAAGATTCTTTGCTTTTTCCTCCTCTTCTGCCAGATTTGTTGTTAAATCACTTATCCTTTCTTCAAGGAGTTTTCTTTCCTTTTGTGAAAACAAGAAATATTGTTTGTTGGAAAAAAAAATGCTTTGCAGGAGTTTCCAGGTAGCAACTAAGAGAGAGAATATGATCCTGCCAGGAGTAACCTAGAATAAGGAAGGAGGTCCCCATGATCTTGATATGGTTAAGGAGAATGGGACAAGTCCCCAGAGAGTACTAAACACCTTTTCTCTCCCTCTCCCTCTTTTCCTCCCTCCCTCTTCCTCTCTCTCTCTCTCCCTCCCTCTCTTCCTCCCTCTTCCCCTCTCTCCTCTCTCTCCTCTCTCTCTCCCTCCCCCTCTCCCTCTTTCCCTCCCTCTCTCTCCCTCTCCCTTCTTTCCGCCTCCCTCCCCCCAACCTCATACATATAAACCAGACATGAAAAATTAAAAATTAAAAACCAGCAAAAAAGATCTCAATAAAATGCATTAAAGTAGGTCTTATATAATTTCAATATATATAATATAGTATAATGCATAATATATATTAATATATAATTTTAAAAGGTCTGAAAGACAGGTATTTAAAATTCCTGGCACTATCCAGCCACATCCTGGAGGAGAGGGGAATGTTTCAGGGGCATGTCAGTAACCCCGACCTTACTAAGCTCAGCCCACTCACTTTGGTTAACTTGTTGTTCTGATCGTCCATGACCAGAATGTCATCCTCCATTTTCTTGATTTTCGCCTCCGCTGTGACTTTCTCAAGCTGTAATTTTTGCCTCGCGGCTTCTTCTTCCTCTAGCTGCTCCTCAAGGTCCTTTATTGGGGACAAATAAATAAATAATCACAGTCACAGAATCTCAGAATAGGAATGGCCTTCTGAGGCTGCTTGAACCAGCATTCACTAAGCCTATAACCCCTTTTACAAAGCTGGCCCCTTCCTCCCTTCCCAGGCTACCTTACTGCCCTCCACACGCTCGAAGATCCGATCACCACTGGCCTGCCCCAGCGCCATGTTTTAGCACTGACTATCCTCCATGACTTAGATTCTATGCCTTCTCACCACTACTTCTTCAGTTTCCATGGCTTTCTCCAAGGCTCATTTCTTTCTTTCTTTTTTTTCTAAAAGCAATTGGAGTTAAGTGACTTGCCCAAGGTCACACAGCTAATAAGTGTCAAGTCTGAGGCTGGATTTGAACTCAGGTCCTCTTGACTCCAGAGCCAGAGCTCTATTAACTAAGTCACCCAGCTACCCCCAAGGCTCATTTCAAACACAGCTTTCATTCCTCTGCCACTGGTGTCTTCCCCTTTTAATTCTGTATGCATCTTCTAAATCATTTCCATGTTGTCTCCCTCATTAGCTTGTAGAGGCTGGGAGCTGTTTTTGCCTAAGTCCTGTGCAATGCCAGCACTTGGCATAGTGCCTGGCATATAGTAAGTATTTAATAAATACTTGTTAACTGACTGATCATCTGAAAGCAGTACAGCTGGAAAGAGGGTATAGAGATCATCTGGATCAACCAAGCAGCATTTACATATGAGAAACTGAGACACAGAAAGGAGAAATGATTGAACTATGAAGGGACTAGAGCCTAAGCTTTCCTGAAGTGGAAAGAATCAGGGAGTTCTGAGGTAAAGCAAGAGAGCCAGTACTAAGGGTAAACAAAGAAAAAAGCCTCCCTAGGGTATATCACAAAGAAAGATGCAACAAGGGAGATTTCTCCCCTATTACTTTTTATAAATGCCTCTAGTTTCAATACTAGAAAATGACTTTCTATGGCATCTAGTTTATGTGTGTGTGAGACAAATCAAAGATGACTACATTGTTGTTGTCAGTCATTTTCAGCTGTTTTCAACTCTTCATGCCTCACTTAGGGTTTTCTTGGCAGATACTGGAGTAATTGGCTATTTTCTTCTCCAGTGTGTCCTCATTTTAGAGATGAGGAAACTGAGGCAAACAGGTTTAAGTGACTTTCCCAGGATCTCACAGTTAGTGAGTGTCTGAGACCAGATTTGAACTCAGGAAGATGAATCTTTCTGACTCCAGTACTCTATCCAATGAGCCACCTAGATTGCACTATAGTAGCTTATAAAAACTTCCAATGGGCAGTAGTCTACAATAGTGACATTTATTAACCCCAGCACAGAGCTCATAGATGACTTTTGGCAGGTCTGGCAGGAGCAGAGGAGCTCCCAGGGGCTCTAGGATCTCTTTGGTTAAAACCAAGAAGATACTGTGCTGAAAATTCTCCATGGCATATATAGGCTTTGACTCAATTCCACACCATACCTGTTTTGTGTCTATATGCAAAACACTATGATAGGATGTAAGAATAAAAAGAAAAAATGAGGCAGCTTGCACAGGACTTATGGGAATCTGTGATAGCATTATCTTTCATTCTCCCTGTTTCTGCCTCTCTCCTTCCCTCTCTCATTTTTCTCTTCTCTTTCATTTTCCTTCCTCCCTCTTTCTCTTCTCTCTCCTCTTTTACCCTCTCTCCTCTTTCTTTTCTCTTTTTCTATTTCTTTTCTCTTTTTTCTCTCTTTTCATTCCCCTCCTACCCACTCCTCTCTTGCTGTCTCTCTCCTCCCTCCCTTTTTCACTTTTCTCTTCTACTCTGTCTCTTCTCTCCCCTCTCTCTCACTTCTCTCAGAAGAAACATTTTTTATATTATGGGATCACAGTCCTAGATTCATACCTTTAGAACAGGAAGGGGCCTTACAGGTCATTTAGTCTAACTCTTTCATTTTATAGACCAGAAATCTGAGAGTCAGTTTATGTGACTTGCCCAAAATCACAGAGGTCATAAGTAGCAGAAGCAGAATTTGAATTCTGGTCCCATGATTCCAAAATCCACTGCTTGCTCCACTCTACCATGTTAATCTAGAGCTGGAAGGGTCCTTAGAAGTCATTTAGCTCAACCTTCTTATTTTACAGCTGGGGAAACTGAGAACTAGAAAGACTAAATGGCTGGAATTCAAACTCAGGTCCAGTGACTCTAAATTGAACCATCTTTCCGCCGTGCCCTTACCAACATCTGTTGCGCCATCTTCTTCTTCTCGGCCTGTAGCTGCTGGCCCCTGTCCTCCTCTTCCTCCAGCCGGGCTTCCATCTCATGCAGGATCTCCTCCAGCTCCTGCTTCTTGGCGGCCAGTCGTACCCGCATCTCCTCTGCTTCCGCATACAGTTCAGTCTCAGCTTGGAGCTGTTCCTGAAGGAGGTTCTTCTCCTCGGACAACTGGACAAATTAAAAAGGGTTCCCAAGGTTATGACACAGGCTCTCCATTCTCTCTGCCCTCCCACTAGTGAGCATTGACTCTGTTGTAGATGAATGGCTATCCCATGCTCTTGCCCTTCTCCAGGTATCCAACCTGTTCTGAGATGTACCTTTGCTTTGGGGTTTTGAAAGCTTTTGGTGGTACCTGCGTGTGCTTCTGTTCTAGCTCCTTGAGTTCACTCTCTGCTTTCTGTTGCTTCTCCTTGATCTTCTGGAGTTCATCTTCCTTTGCCTGCATTTCTTCTTCTTGGCGAGTCACTTGGAGTAGTGGTTTCACCTAGATTATATAAGGGTTTTTATTTCTGTTGGGTATTTAATAGATGATGCACACTGAGGGAGTTAATATTAAGTGGCTCTGTCTCAGGCATTGAACTAAATGAAGAGTGGATTCCATGAACTTGAATCATATTAAATGTGTCTTCTTAGTTGAAAACAATTAAAATGACCTCCGTCTCAAATTTAAGGCCTTACTTATAAGAGACATGGTGGCTAAGGGTGGGGAAAAGGGAGCACAAAAAGGTAGTGGTAAAATGGGAAGTAAAAGGGCATTGTGAATGTTCAGGAAAGGAAGGTGTACACAGCTCAGGGTCCAGTTCTGCTCCAAACTCCGCTGAAGTTTGGAATCACCCTAATGATATCAAATTAGCAAGAAGAAAGAAGCCCACTCACTTTGGTAAACAGTCTCCACCACTGCCAATTCCTTAGCTTGAGGTAGGCGGCACAGTTTCTCTGGATAACTTTCATGGCAGTGAGCTGCTGCTGCCTCTTGGCAAAGGCTCTGCAAACAAAGGCAGTGATAAACTGAGGAAAGACCATCTCTGAGAATGGAGAATCCAGAAAGATCTGTTTTCTCAGAATAGAATGACTTCATCTGGGCAATGCCTGTCTCTGCCTTGGCCTCTAATATCCTACTCAGTATATTTTTTTCTCCATTCTCCTAACTACATCATTTTCCTCTGTCTCTGCAAATTGTGAGTTCAGATGGAAACTACCAAGTTTTGTTTAAGTTACATTAAGGAAAAAATTAAAACCAAACAGAAACAAAAGGTCACCCCTATCATAGACACTTTATATAGTTCATATTTTGTATTCCATAGAAACTCAGGACTTCAATACAAAGAACTTGTTCTGGCCCCCAACCTATTCACTGGGGAGGCAGAGTCTCCATAAAAACACATTGTCTCAAGGTTATAACCTTGGAACACAAACCTTTGAATGCTGGAACACCATCACCTAACCAGAAGGATGCCATTGCCCTTGCTGGTGTATCACCCTCTACAACTGTATTTTTTGAAAGAAGAAAAATTCTTCTCTTCTTCAGGCTATAAATTGGGACTATCTAAGTGGAGACAAGTCACCTTTCCACCATTTTCCCCATCAGAGGGCTATGAGGCAAAGTGAATGATTTTTCCCATCCCTGATTGGTTATCATCTTGATAAAATCTACAGTACGGGGGTGATTTAGCAGCCCTAGTATCTTCAGTTGGACTTTAGTAATGAAGTCATTGGGATGGGGATGGAAATATGGCTATCAGTACACTGCATGAGACTAGTCCCTAGGGCAAACTTATACACCCTCTATGTACTTGGTAATCCATTGGCATGAGTCTTTCTCTCTACCACTGCTCCCCAAATGTAGGAATTGGTCAGACCCAGCATATCCTAAGCATATAAATTCTTCATCAGGGCTTTTAGACTTCTGGGTACTCTTTCCTTCAATAGATTCAGCTATCTAGGCCCACAGCCAGTCCCTCACAGCCTACAGAGTAGAGAGGGCACCCATTTTTCTAAACTGCAAGTTCATGGTCACAGAAAAAAAGAAATTCACAGTGAAAAACATTTATGGGGTTGCCTTCCGGAGGTACAGGGAAGGAGGTAAGATTGAGATATGAAAAAATATCTTTACTTTCTTGCCAGGTAACCCCGACTCATTGCTTGGAACGCCATGATGACATCCGTGATCTTCAAGTCTCTCTCCTCTTCCAGATGAGCTAGGACACCAGTTCTAAAGAATATTTTACTTTGCCCAATTCTGTACAAGTTGGGATCAAGTTCTAGTGCTTTAATCTATAGAGGGAGGAGGAAAAGCATTCTTACTTCCAACAAGAAGTCGAGTAAACAAAAGCATAAGTGTCTCCTCAAAGTGTAATTCTCAAATAAGTGTCTAGATGCTCAATATATGGGCAAAGCCTGTACTTACCATAAGGATACAAGCCTGTTTCCCATCCATGAACCCTTTAGGAATGGCATTTGCTGCCAAGATCTCATAGCTGGAAATAAATGACAGAAGTCACTTGGGGCTGCTTCACCACCATCTTTCTTTTCCCCTGATCCCCACTGACTAAGCATCCCCACCAGAGTAAGGTGTTCAGATACAGGAGAGAACCTACCGTTGGCGGAACTCTTGGAATACAATCCTGTTGGGGAAGCCCTGACGACAGATCCGGATACCTTCCAAGACTCCGTTGCACCGAAGCTGCTCCAGCACCAGAAATGCATCAAGTTTTCCAGACTAGGAAGACAGTTAGAAAGTGATGAGGAGGAAGAAGAAAGCAATAAGCAATCTAGGACCATATACAAGCTCAGAAATGAAATTATTGAGAGCTGATGTGTCCAGATCATACAAATTAAAACCACCCCCTACCAAAAGATCTAGCTAGTACAAGACTACGGCTATAGATTTTCTCTTTGTCCTTTCTCTGACTTGCAGAGTTATGTGGAGCACCCTTAACTGACCAGTGATAGAGCCCTTGAGGTCATTTGAGGTCAGATGACCATATCGTTTCCTCTTCCCCATGACTGCCACTATTTCTTCCTAGTCCATTTAAGCATAATGAGAATTCCTCATGGTATCCCCAGAGGGGCCATCCTTCCCCATTCAAGAGCACATGAGATCCCAAATCCTTCAGCTTGGGCTTATGGTACTCTTTGGGGAAAAGTCTTAGAAGTTTAAGGTCATTTGGGAGGACTTGGGCAAAGTCAGATAATCCTCTTTAGAAGCTGGATGAGACATAGGTTTTACCCGCTTTTCATGGTTGGGGATGATACATCGGACAAAGTTGGGTGTGGTGTTCCTCAGTGTGGTCATTAGCTTGCCAAGTTGCTCCTTGTATAGTTGTCCAACTGTCCGAAACATGCCCTTCTTGGTCTTAGAGGCACTAGGCAGGGAGCTTTCTGTCATCTTGGCCATCTGGTCCAGCCCCACAATGCGATCCACTATTAAGCGCATAAAAGAATCATGTCAATCTTATCCCTCACTCCATGTTGCAGCCTATTTTCAGTGCTGCTCCACATTCTTTGTGGGCAGAGCACAGGGCCATGCTAGGGACTTAAGAATGATGCATAAAGCTTTCTGTGAGGAAATTCTTGCAAGGGTGTTATCCCTATTGACCTGGGAAACCATGAATTCCCTTCCCAGTAGCTGTAGTGAATGAAGAGCTTGAATTGGAGATAAGAAGACCTGCATTCAAATCCTAGTTCCAAAACTTATGAAGCTGTGTGGCAATGGAGACAAGCACGTGTTTGTGAGCCTTGGTTTACTGATTTATAAAATGAGAATTATAGTCCCTACAACGCCACATTAATGGATTAGTGGTGAAGCTTAAATGGTATAATACATACAAAGTCCTTTGCAAACCTTAAAGTATTTGTGAAGGTCAGATATTATTTTTCATGGACACGATCACTCTCAGGACAAATCAAATGCTTTTCTTTGTAAGCTGAAGGCCCCAAGAGGTTAGAGGAGTTGGAGTGGGGTAGAAGAGGTAAGAGATTTGCTTATAAACCTATCTGGGAAGCCTCCAAGGAGCTTGTGAGTACTAAGGAAGTGGGCTTCTCTCTGATTAGTCTTTAAAAATGGAAATAAACCCCCTTAACCCTTAGTACTTCTCACATAATGTCTATCTGAATCAGGAGGAACAAGTGGAACATTTATTAAGTACCTACTATATGTCAAACACTGTGCAAAGCACTTTACAAATATTTCGTTTTATCTCTACAACAGCCTTGGGATTTCCCTATTTAAGAATTGAAGAAACTGAGGCAGAGTGACTTGTCCAAGGTCATACAACTTGTAAGTATATAAGGCTTCATGTGAACTCAGGGTCTTCCATAATCCAAGCCCAGTGCTCTATCCACTGTAGCACCTAACTGCCCCTGGATTGTCAGTGTCTCCCACATAACTCTTTCAGATTGCACTTAGAAATAAGACAGCCTTGCAAATAAGCACTGGCCTATGGGGTCTGGAAGAATAAAATAAAGTCATAGGCACTAAGGGTTTGGATAAGACAGAAAAATACCACCCTTAGTCTCTAATTGTGCTTCCTTAAGCTACTTGGTACCTTTTCACCACCCTCAGGATATTGATGGAATCTAGGTTAGTTTGGGGGCAGCCAAGGGGACATTCTCTGGGCTGATCGCTCAACAAAATTTCATTAGCTCATCGTCTAGTTCAAGTTGGGAACTGGATTTCAAATCTCCCTGGTGTGATTCTGTTATTATGGGGCAAGGTAGGATCAGATACTGGCTGTAAACCTTATCTAGAGAGGACAATGAGGAATATAGAAGCAAATTTTCAGATTGTCTGTGATATAGTCAGGAAGGGGGACCATACCATCTTTCCACAGGTCAGCCACGAACTTGTCTGAGGAGGCATTGAGCAGAGAAGTCACATTATCATTCAGGGGATCCATATTCTTTGTCAGCCAGGCACTTGCATTGTAGTCAACCTGTCAAGAATATTGCCATTTAGGGAAGGGAGGGATGATAGAAGAGAGGGCAGATTGGTGATAGGGGAAATTAGAATGCTCAGTGTATTGGGGGGGGAGGGGACAAATGGGGAGAAAATTTGGAACCCAAAATTTTGTGAAAATAAACGTAAAAAGTTAAATAAATAAATTTATTTTAAAAAAAGAATATTGCCATTTAGAAGGCAATTAATTAATTGATCTCAGTTAATAAGGGAGAATAAGGGTTGGATCATTATGTGGTTATCTCCAATGAAATTATAATAAAAGGAATCCTAAACTCATCAGTTATCATTGGAATCAAAACAATAAGTCAATCAATAACCATTTTTAAGCATTTGTTACGTGGGAGGTGCTGCTAAGAGCTAGGGATACAGAAAGAGGCAAAAGACAGTCTCAAGAATCTCACAGTCTGATGGAGGACATAACAAGCTAACAGATATATACAAACAAGCTATATACAGGATAAACAGGAAATCAACCACCAAAGGAAGAGACTTTAGAATTAAAAGGGGCTAGGAAAGGTTTTCTGTAAATGATGAGATTTTAGTTGGGTCATAAAGGAAGCTGGGGAAGCCAGGAGGCAGAGACAGAGGGAGAACATTCTAGGCATAGAGGATAGCCAGAGAAAATGCCTAGAACCAAGGAATGAAGTGTTTAATTTGTGAAACAGAAGCCCTCCTCAGATGTTGGCAAACTGAACAACAAGATGATGGGGAAAGACATTGAATTTTATAATGGACTTAATTTTTAGTAAGAGAGATTTAGACTAAATATGAGGAAAACTTCTTAGAATGCATCAATTAATAAATCAATCAACAAGTGTTTATTAAATGGCTACTAGGTGCAAACACCTTGGGCACACAGATAAAAATGAAAGTCATCATAGGATCATGGGCTTAGAGCTCTGAAGCTCAGAGAAATTTAGCGATGTGTTCATGATCATGCAGTTAGAATGTGGCAGAATTGGATCTAAAATAATAATAATATTAATTAATATTTACATAGCTCCAGGTGCTTTACAAACATTATCTCATTTGTCCTCACAACAATCCTGGGAGGAAGGTGCTATTTTCCCCATTTTATACACGAGGATACTGAGGTGGACAGAAGTTAAGTGACTTACCCAAGGTCACCCAGCTACTGCATTTGGACTCAGGTCTTTCAGACTGAGCTCAGCACTCTATAGCCTGCACCATCTAGCAGCAGATTTATGATCCTGGATCCAGAGTTCTTGCCACCCTACTACACTGAGCCTTGAGCTGCTTGGATGGGATTAGAACAGTCTGATCTATAAGCAAGGGGATAGGCTAGGTTGTTTCCAGTCTTAAGATTCCACAATTCTCAATTTATTCTTGAAGTCCCGTTCTCAATATTAGTTTCCAGGTTGTCTTTCCCATTTTGACTGGGCAAGTTCTTGAGTAAGGAGTTAGGGAGCGATATTCACAGGGGTTAACGAAGTCCTAAGACAGGAGGGAATAGCTCTAGACAGGGGAATTAATTAATACCTTTCCAGCATAGTGGATGATGGAGAACTCAGTCTTATCTTTGAGCTGCTTGGGTTTCTGAAATTTCGGATGACTGCCCTGTTCTGAGCATAGCTTCTCCACAAAGGACTTGTCCGTGGCTTTGGGGAACCAGCACTCCTCATCCAGCAGAGCCAGGACACCAGGAGGGTTGTTCTGCGGGGAAATAAAGCGGATCAAAGTCATGGTTAATTCACAAAACAAAACCCAAAGTACCCAAACAATGGAGAGATGAGAGTGAGGCGGGGTGGGAGGGATATAAGGAGGGAAAGACAGAGAAAGGGAGAATTGGCAACGTGTATATTATTTGTTTAATTTCAAAACATACAGGCATTCTCCTACTTCCTATTATTTTTTCTTCCTTCTCCCTGTAATTTCTCTTGGTGCTGTGTGATGGTGCAAAATGAAATCATTTCCAAGTGGACTTGACCTTGCTTGGTATTCCCAATCTTGATTGCTAGGGGTGAGTGGCTCTTATTCTCCCACACCTTCACTTTCTTCATAGAGGGTCAGGAGAACCAAAGATACCCTGTGGCTTACAAATGCCAAACATTAGACAAATTTTCTAGATTAGTTTCATTCTTCTTGGCCCAGAGACTCAGAGTGGTAAAAGAAACACTCCATAGAAGGAGAACTTCTTAAGTCAAGTCAACAACAAACATTTATTACATATTACATATATAATATTACATAGCAGGCACTATGTTAAGCAATGGGGATACTCCATCTCTCAGCTCTGGGCATTTTCTCTGGCTGTCTCTGATGACTGGAAGGCTCTCTCTCTTCTGCTTACTAACCTCCTTGGCATTCTTCAAATCCCAACTAAAATCTCACCTTCTACAGGAAGTTTTCCCTAACCCTTCTTAATGTCAGTGCCTTCTTTCTGTTAATTATCTCCTATTTATCCTGTATATAGCTTGCTTTGCATATGTTTATTTGCATATTGCTTCCCCCAATGAATTGTAAGCTCTTCAGGATACTTTCAGAAAAGTCTAGAAAGACTTACATGAATTGATGCAAAGAGATGTGAGAAGAACCAGGAGAACACTGTATACAGTAATAGCAATGTTTTATGATGATTAACTATGAATGACTTAGATAGTCTCAGCGATACAATGAGCTAAGACTGTTCTGAAAGACTCATGGTAAAAAATTCTATCCACCTCCAGAAAAATAATGGATGGAGTCTGAATGCAGATTAAGGCATAATTTTTTTAGACTTTATTTTTCTTGGTTTTTTTTTGGTCTGTGTTTTCTTTCACAACATGACTAATAGGAAAATATGTTCTGCATAACTGTACATGTAAAACCTATATTAAATTGCTTGGTTTCTCAATGAGGGGGGAGGCAGGGATAGAGAGAATTTGAAACCCCCCCAAAATTTTTAAATGAATGTTAAAAATTGTTTACATGTAATTGGAAAATAATTATTAAAGAAAAAAATATAATATAATACATGTTCTATGTTATGTAATATATGCTATATCCAATATGGCATAATATGTATTATATGATATATAATTATTATAGATAATATATGTGATAAATTGGGGATAATCAACAGATTATCTACCTAATATTAGTGCTAGCATTAAAGAAGATGTGGAGAGACTTCCTATGGAAATACAAGAAGGCAGAATGAGAGGTCAAGGGAACCTCACTCCTTATGATTTCATGTAATAATGAAAGCAATAAAACCTTGAAATCCCTCAAACTGGTCAGATATCCTGATAAGAAAATTTAAAGCCAAAATCATACCATAAAACAAGTAGCTCTGAAGTAACTCCAATACAACACCAAAAATACACCACAAGACAATCATGAAAAGAAGGATGGACTGAGGCAGAATCCAAAGCTGTATCATGCACCATGAAAGAATTCTAAAAGTGCAGCTAAGCGAATAACAGACAGAGTGAAGAAATTAGAGGAATAAATAGAATCAACTAAATAACAATAGCCAATCAGACGTGATAAGGGACAAACTGGGAAAACTGGAGATTCTCAGGAGATGCTAGAATACAACAATATGGAAATCAGTAAGGAATACATGAAAATATCAAGAAATTACAGAGAATAGACTTCATATACAAGAATAAGATAACAGATGTCCTAGGTAAGTCAAGGGGAAAATTCATAAAATAATTATATTTTTAAAAGATTGAGAAATAATACTGATAAAAGGGGTGGATTTGGAGGATAAATGAGAGAAGCAAATCTAAAATTACTGGGGCCTCAGGGGGAAAAAAAATCTGACCACTATATTTTAGAAAATTATACAAGAAACTATCAATAATTCACTAAAACACAAACTCAAGTAAGATTTGATTACAGGATGATGAGAAACCATAGTAGCAAGTATGGCAGTCTGGGTAGTAAGCAAGACAAGGAGGTTTATTTTGAGAAGTACCATTACTACTATACAGTACCTAGAAACTAACATATACACATGAAACTATGATGTACAACCAGAAGGAACTGTTAGTTGCAAATCTGTCTATGCAAACACAACCATAAAAGTGTTTATACATATGCATACACATCTATACATACATGTGTGCAAGCATATGTCTACGTGTGTATGCATGCATTCATATACAGGCATAAATGCATGCATACATACATGTACACATACATACATACATATACATAGTTACATATAAAAATAAGCAGGTAGGTGGCACAGTGAATAGAGTTCAGAGCCTTAGAATCAGGAAAACTCATCTTCCTGAGTTCAAATCTGGCCTCAGTTTTTTTATCTGTAAAATGAGCTGGAAAAGGAAATGGTAAACCCCTCCAGGATCTTCACCGAGAAAACCCCAAATAGGTTTTCCAAAAGTCAGACACTAGAGAAAATGACTGAAAAACAAAACATTAGATAGATAAAAAGATAGACAGACGTGTATGTGTATGTGGGTGTGTGCTCTCCTTTAAGAAAACAATTCATTGGAGAAATGAACTCATTAATTAGAAGGTACAAATAGAATTTCTACTTTATGTAAAAAGTTCTTTTTAATAGTTGGCATCTCTAATGCACTCAAGCAATTGTTTACAGGTCATTAACTTTTTAACAAACAGGCTAGGCAGGGAAACTCCAAGCTTAAATTTTAGGAACCACTGCCTTCTGACAACCCCCTCCCACCCCATCCTATAAGTCAAAAAAATTGTCCACTGAGTGAAGCCATGCACCCAATGTATAGCAATACCATCAGCCTTGCTGTCTCTATACAAAAAGCCCCCATAACCAAAAAATAGGGATGCATATGTGTCCTACAAACAAAGATGAACTCTCACCGGCCTCTCAATCAGTTCAATGCAAGGTTGCAGATCCAGGCCAAAGTCAATAAAATTCCACTCAATCCCTTCCCTTTGATATTCTTCTTGCTCCAGGATAAACATGGTGTGGTTGAAGAGCTGCTGTAGTTTTTCATTTGTATAATTGATGCAAAGTTGCTCAAAGGAGTTAACCTACAGACAAAGCAGATCAGAAGAGACCCATGAACCATGAGAAACTAAAGGGGAAAATATGAAGTTGTTGTCCCTCAGAGCAACTTGGGCACCAGTGGAAAATCCAAAGCTAGAATTTATTTTTTAAGATTTCAGCATATAAGTTGAACTTAGAAACTAATGTTATATAAAAAACATCCTACATTGAATGCAAAGCCAAAAAAAATTGGCAATCTGGCCAATAAACATTAAAGATTTTTACTTGCCTCCTGGAAGTAGGAGGTACAGTTTAAAAGAAGATGGCTCCCTCTGCTTTGCCCCCTCCATTATTGCCAATATCAGAAAAACACAGCTAATCAAATTATTTAAAAGTCACATCTGTTGGGCTTGAGGATTTGGGACACTGTAATATATTTAGCTACTTAAAGATAAGGGCATTACTGATGCTGTGGGAATTTGCCTGAAACAAAAAATAAAGCCACACTTGGAAAAACTAATTCAAGGTCTCTAGCAAGCTTGTCTAAATTTCTAATTCTGTTTCAAGGTCAACTCCTCTCTCAAATGTGTCCACTCTGTGATAAGAAAAGCTAGCTTATCTCTCAGGCAAAATCTGGGCAGAAGACACTTTCAAACTTTCCCAGGCTGAAGTGGGACAAGGGTGAGCACTTGCAATTTTTCTTTTGAGGCAATTTAGGTTACATGAATTGCCCAGGGTCGTACAACTATTAAGTGTCTGAGGCCGGATTTGAACTCAGGTCCTCCTGACTCTAGGACCGGTGCTCTATCCATCGTACCACCTAACTGCCCCAGAGCCCACATTTTCAAAGGCCTTCTCCACATAGTTTATGAAAAGTAAATAAAGAACAAAGATCTCAACAGTGGTGCAGTAGATAGAGCTCTGGGCCTAGAATCAGGAAGACCTGAATTCAGATTTGGTCTTAAGACACTTACTAGCTATATAATCCTGAACAAGTTTACTTAGTCTGCCTGCCTCAGTTTCCTCAACTGTAAAATGGGGGATGATAATATTTGCACCTACCTCTCAGGGGGTTGTATGGAAAATGAGGTAATGTTTGTAATGTGTTTTATAAACCTGAAAACACTATACGTATCATTGTTACTGTAGTAGAGCCCAACTCAACCACCTTCCTTTCTCACGAAAGTTCTATTTCTCCAGAAAGAAGCTGTGTCACAGGCCACAGTCATCAAAGCTTCTTTTGCTTTACCTCAAAGATCTCAAAGCCAGCGATGTCCAGGATGCCCAAGAAGGATGCTCCTTGTCTGTGTGTTTTATCTAGAGCCTTGTTCACTCGGGTCAGTATCCAGCGGAAGAGGCGTTCATACGTTGCTTTGGCCAGGGCTTCTATGGCAAAGTCAGCCTGGAGTGGTAAAGAAACCAAAAGACTACTTGCAAAGTCTTACGTGAGGTCAATTTTTATACAGCTTTTAATTTTGCCTTCTTCCCAAACTTAACACTTCCCAAGAGAATGAAAATGCCATTCATAAAAGACAAACTGAAAGACATGGGCTCATACTGTAAGAGATATATTGCTTGGCCATAGGAAAGAACTTTGTGACAGAAGTGATTAACTGCTTATTTAATAGGGATATTCAATATACTGATAAGGTGACTGAAAGATATTTAATAGGGTAACGGTAATTAAATGCTATTAAACACGAAGTCTGAAGATCTTTAAAGACAGGAAATAGGATGAATGATTCAGAGAGTAGCTGCTTGGAAAAGGTTGGACTTGACCCCACATGGACCCTTTCAGATCCAGTATTCCACAGCAATCAACCCAATTGATATCATTACCTGTTCTTTGGTCTGAGCCTTCTGCACCACATCCCGCCCAACTTTGATCCGGGGGGTAAGGATGGACCTGGTGAAATCTGTCACGTTTATACCCATTAGATGGCAAACTTTCTGAGCAGCTAGAAGATGAAGAGACACCGGTGAGTTCAAAGACAGATTTGTAAATTAAGACAGACAAAGTAACATTTATGGGATCTGTAAAAAAAAATCTATTATTTTAGATGTGGAACAGGTTTATAGTCTAGATAACTAGATTACAAAGTTCCTTAAAGGTAGGGATAGTATCTGATTTACGTTTGTCTCTTTCTATTCCCACCCCCTCCCCCAACATGCTTAAGACAGTAGGTGCTTAATAAGTGTTTGTTGAATGAATGAATGAATGAAGGATCTATGAGTGGGTGAGACAGGACTCCTGCCTCTGGTATTGTATTTCTTGAGACCAACCCAAATGAATTCAATCTAAAATGCATTTATTAAGTGCCTACAATATGAAAGGCATTGTGTTAGATTCTGGGAGTAAGAAGATAAACCCAACACCACCAAGAATCCCTACACTCAAGGAGCACACATTCTTCTGAAACCAAGCACTGTTAGGAGTAATTTATTTGACGGGGTATCGTAAATATGGAATGGTGACACTGTGGATAGAGTGCTAGACCTGGAATCAGGAAGACCTGAGTTCGAATCTAGGCTCAGACACTTACTAACTCTGTGACCCTGGGAAAATCCCTTCACCGGTCTGCCTCAGTTTCTTCTAAGTTATTAAGATAACTTAGAACCATAAAGGTTTCAAACTCTCCTTAAAGCAGTTTTTAAAATAGAAGGCTCTTAATGTAAATATGAAATAAGTGTTATAATAACTGATTTATGCTATACACATTAAAACAACATCCAGTATCTAAGATGGTTTAGGCATAGTAAGTCTTAGAGACTGGTTGGAGGCAGGGAGGTGGTATAGGGGGTATATCACTGAACCTGGATTCATAATGACCCAAGTTCAAATTCATCTTCAAACTTACTAGCTATGTGACCCTGAACAAGTCACTTAACCTCTGCCTGCCTCAGTTTTCTCATCTTTGAAATGAGATTAATAATAGCATCTACCTCCCAGGGTTATATAAGAATAAAATGAGATAATATTCCTAAAGCACTTTGCAAAACTTTAAAGTACTACATAAATGCCAGTTCTTACTATTTTTAGACAGAGGATTAGGGATGGTCTAAGTAAAGTGGTATAGTGGAAAAAGTACTGGCCTGAGAGTCTGGAGACCTGGACCCCAGTGACAACTTTGCCACTCACTAACTTTCTGACCTTGGGTAAATCATTCGACATCTCTATGTGTTTCTAAAGTAAATGATTTCTAATATCCTATCCAACTCTATAAGTCTATGATTTTATCTTTCAATGACTTTTCTGACTCAGGTACATTTGAATTAAATTCTTTTTAAAATATCCATTTAATTAAAAAAAAGTTAGGTATAGATTTCTTTAGGAATTACTGAGTCTGAAAATGAAGTCACCAGTAATTTGACCACTTTTTCAAGTCCTTCATAGGTTCTAAGAATAAAGAACTAAGTATGAACTTCCTAGATACTACTGTACCCCCCAAAAATCTTTCACTCTAATTGTTTTGAAGAAATGGGAAAAGAATACCTGTGTTATCTGGCATAGATGCTTGATCTGTATTTCTTTCCTTCTTAAAGACAATATTTCCAAGCTGCAGGACGGATGAAACAACCCTCAACATGGCTGTGGTGAGGGAGAGAGAGACAAGACATAAATCTCAAAACAAAGACTCAATTTATGAAAGACAATTTTAAAAATCATCAAAAATATGGACTTTACCCAATGTATTTCAAATTTCAAAAGCTTAGGGTATGATGATACTATGTGTCAGGAAAGGGAAAATAACATAATTTCCCACTCAAAAATAAAATAAAATTAAGCAAAGAGAAATTTCACAAGTAAGACTGTTTTAAGGCTGTGTGTCTATATGTTACATATTAGGATGAAAACGAAAAATTGAGCTTATGATACAAACATATCCAGATATTGAGATGTTTACCATTATTTGCAAATGACTTCAGTTGGATTTGGGGCAAAAGATATATTTTCAAGGGAAAAAAATAGCTGTAATCAGCTTATAAAAAACATGGCCTGAGCAGTTTTCAAAACATACAGAAATGATCCAAAGTCATTTCAAATCTCTAATAAACTGAAAACATGAAAATGAAAACAACTCTGAGATAACACATCATTACCCCTTAGATTGCCAAAGATCATAAAAAACATTAAAATTGGCAAGCCCACATGGTGAGCAGTGTAACACTGTCATGTTATTCACTAAACTAGAATTGGTTCAGTTTTTTTTTTAAGATAGCATAGTTGTATAATAAGGGCTACAAATGTGCTATATTCTTTGATCCTAATCTCTAGGACTGTACTCTAAGAATGTTATTAAGATGAGGGGAAAAGTCCTATTTGTACAAAGCTATTCATAAAACTTGGAAGCAGACCATGTGTTCAGTCATTGGGGAATAAATGCACAAATTGTAGGAACTTATGGAAATGTTATTGTGCTATAAGCAATTATGAGAGAGTGTAGGAATATTGACTTAGTCTTGTATTTAGGGAGATCCCAGTTCTAATTCTGCCTCTGCTTCATACTGGTTGTGTGACCATAGACAAGTTATCTAACTTCTCAGCGCCTTCAGGCAACCTTCTTAAAACTACAGATTACAAATGGGACGCAGATCTTATTTGCAATGCTTGAAGGATGCTTCCATAAGAGTTCTCTCTACAGGTGAAATCACACATCTTGATCACAAAGTAACTAACAAAAATACCGAATATAAATATGGGCAAACATATTCACCTTTGTAGCCACATAATTGGAACTTTAAATTATTTCAGTCAATTAGATGTCATTTAAGGCCACCCTAATTTGACTACTTTGATGAGGTACCCTTGAGTGAAGGATCTTCATTCTTCTTGTTCTAAGCTCCTCTCTAAACCTTCAGAAGGGCTTCCAGGGATAGGGAACCTGCAGCCAGGAGGTCACATCTGGCCCTGTAGGTCCTCAAGTGTGACCCTTTGACAGAATCCAAACTTATCAGTGAAGTTTAGATTCAGTCAAAGAGCCACACTTGAGGACCTAGAGGATGACGTGTAGCCTCAAGGCTTGGAACTATTCCCCTTAAAACTAGGGAAGCAGTGTAATTTAGACTGTGGTCCAAAGAATTCTAATTTCCATTAGACAGAGCTCCTTGAGAGCAGGGACTATTTTTGCCTTTCTTTGTGCCCTCCACTCTTAGAATAGTACCTGGCACACAGTTGGTGCATAATAGATGTTTGCCAACTCACTGATTCTGCCAACACCTAGCTATGTGGCCTTATGCAAAAAAACCTTCCCTCTCTGGGTCTCACTTTTCTGTAAAAATAAAGTCTTGGACAAGATGATGTCCAAGGTACTTTCCAGTTCCAATATTCCATGAGTCTGTCTTGAATGTAGTCAGAGTCCTAATTGAGGTCAGTTGATGTTTGTCTGGCTTGAGTTGAGCAGCTGTTCTTGAGAGCCTCAGTTTCCTCACCCATAAAATGAGAGGTTTGGACTAAACAGCTGTTTAGATGCCTTCTAGATCTTAACTCTATAATCTCATGACTTTTTATTTCATCTTTGTAGCCCTAGAGACATATAGTGCTGGTACCATATACTCTCCCTCACACACACATTGCAGGGGAAGTATATAATACCACAGATCTAGCCCTGACTCATCTGGTCAGAGTTTCATGGAGACATAGGGCACAAGGCCAAAAGAACCATTTTCCTCAGCTTCCATTTGGAGGCTGAGGGGAAAGGTTTTATATTTGCTGCTGGTTTATATAAGATCCATGACAGATTTTAGCTTTCATCCTTGCATCCTGACTTTTTTTTTAAAGGAGAAATGAAGAGGAATAACCCTCCCCCTGTCCAAAAAACTCCCAAACTCCCTACAATCAAAAATTCAAAGGGGAAAAAAACCTTTTGACCAAAACCAAACAAAATGAGTCATTCTTGAAGATTCCAAGTTATAGGGACACTAATGTTAAAATATTGGATTCATATTTGGGATATTCTCCAAAATTTCAAAGCAGTTGTACAATTCATCCATTTGAGGCAGCTAAGTGATACAATAGATGAAGCACCAACAAAGTGTGTCACGGATTCCATCTTGGGTTGCTTCATTAATGCCTAGTGACTGAACTCAGTCTCTCCTCCTTTGAGAAGAGTTGCCCCACAGAAAACACCAGGACATGACAGAGGAAAGTAAGGGAAATCTCTATGTTTCTAAATGAGTATTTCTGAGTGATCATAATCTTGGGTTGTATCCAAAACAGAAAAAAGTCTTCAAGAATTTCATTTTTGAGAAAAATAATTTTTATTTTAATGACCTTTATAGCATATTCTGTTCTCATGATGAGATATTATTCCCTGCCATTTATTTAAAGTTGTAACATTAACATGGCCTTACTTTTAGAGGCATGGCAGTAAAAAAGAAATTTTTAAAAGAAACATTTATCTCTACAAGAGGTATTTTCTTTTCTTTTTTTTCCCCCAAAGATGAGCCCATAATATTTTCCTTTGTTTAAGCTCTAATCTCTAGAATAACAAGTACAGAAAGCTCTTTTTGTCTCAAAAGGACACTCTGATACTAGTAGTCAAGGGTGAATGTCTAACATAATACTTCTGGGTCCTGGACTTAAGGTTCTTAGATCCTTACCAAGCTGTTCCTCGTCAGTGAAACCCATAATTCCCATGGCCTCCAAGGTCTCTTGGAACATCTCATCATCCTGGGCAGCAGGAATGGGTACAAAGCCATTGGAAAGAAATGTATAGTTGTTGAAACCTTCAAGTAATAAATCATCTGAAAGGAGATAACCATGGTCAGGAGATTTGGATAATGACATTTTTCTTTCAATAGGATTTCTTGATCCCATAACAGTGACAAGTCTAAAGGGATTTTAAAACCATCCCACTTTACTCTTTTCCAAAAGAATGGAAGGGGTTGTCAAAAAAGAAAACCAATGCTTTTTGTGCTGAATTTGGCAGAAAACATTACTAAAGGTATAGATAGAACTGTCTCCAAGCCTGGAATAATGTAAATCTTTTACATCGAGCTTACCTAGTTTTTTGTTTCGCTAAAATACCTTTTTAAGGGCCTTTTTTTTTTTTTTAAAGAGCAAGTCACTTGGAAACTTAAATAAACAAAGAAGAGATGAATAGGGCATTTTGCCAATTTGTTATTATCCAGGAAAACAGAGGCAAGAAGAGGATAGGAAAAATCAAATTTCCAGTCATCTCGATTCTCTTTTTCTACTTTACTTTTCATCGGCTATGAACAAGAAGCAGAATTGCTTAGAAAGAACTTCACCTCCTCCTCTGCTCCTGCCCCACCTTCAGTAGGGGGTGCAGATATTCTGTGATAAGACCAAGAGGTTAATGACAAAGAGAGAGAGGTAAATGGACCATATAATTCACAAATTGGATTATTAGTTCTCAAATTACTGAGTGTTAACTTTAACTGGTCTTGTGATACATGAGAAGGAAGCCAGCAGTCATGAGCTGGAGGTATAGTCTCTTTTTTTCAGACCACTTGGGCACTCCTTAGTGTTCTGAGTCAGGCAGAAATTTACTAGACCTGAAGAGGAAAGATGTGTCCCTCACAACCACGTCACTCCCTTTCCTATCAGGACCCAGGCTATTATTCCTAAAAACTAGATACATCACAAGAAGGGAAAGAGTTGAAGTCACGCAATTTCTTGTCTAATCCTAATATAGACACTTACTTCTCATTTGTTCCTTAGCCCCAGCAATCATGTAATAAAAGATGTGAAATGTCCTCTCATCTCTTGCTTGACGAATGGCACGTGACTTTTCCAGCAGGTCTGGTTGGGACGAATTAAGGATTCTCATTATCCAAAGAGCATCCTCCCTTGAAGCAGCCCAATTAATCAATCCCTACCAACAAAGGATGCTTTGGGGGAAGTATCCAAAAATCTAAAAGTGGCTAGAAGCTCTCATGCTTTGAACAACATTCCTTCATATTGGAAATGAGGCAGAAAGCAAGGCTGAACCCTTTATTCCAGTCCATCCCATTCCTTTCCATCCAGAAACTCATCAAAGAATTGAGATGCCATTTCCATCCTTTCCAAGTTAAGGCCTTGGCACTCATGTGCCAAGCCTAAGCACTCATGTGTTGTCTCCCCCATGAGAAGGTGACTTCTTGAGAGCAGGGGCAGTCTTACTTTTCTGTTTCTACCCCTTGCATAGCAAGCATTGAATAAATGCTTTTTCACTAATTGACTCAGTGACTGATTGATTAGACACAGCAATAATAGATCATCCTAATTCTGAATCCTCAGCCTCCCCAGCTTTGATGGTGACCTGTGAGGGTAAACAGTACCTTGGGATATCTGTGACAGGCCTAAAGCACAGATGGGGAAACATACGAGGGAATCAAAGGGATGGAAAACCATTGTTATTTTAGCTGTTTTTAAGTAATATCCAACTCTATGACCCCCTTTGGGGTTTTCTTGGCAAAGATACCAGAATGGTTTGCCATTTCCTTCTTCAGCTCATTTTACAGATGAGGAAACTGAGGCAAATAGGGTTAAGTGACTTGCCCAGGGTCACACAGCTAGTAAGTGTTTGAAGTCACATTTGAACTCAGATCTTCCTGACTCCAGGCCTGGCACTCTATCCACTGTACCACCTAGCTTCTCTGTAGGAAGCAATAGAAGGGTATAAAAACAGAAAGGACAGAGGGGGAAGAGGAAAACAAAGAAAGAGGTCTGTCTATAGGGTAGAGAATAGTAGAGTGCTGCTACCAGTCGCATTTAATGACATCCATACAGATACTGTCATAAGGATGGATAGCTGAGACTAGATAAGTGAGTACTTTAAGTTCTTAGGAAAAGACTAGCAGAGCAAGGGCCATTAATCTGAGACCCATGAACTTTAGCTGTTTTATTTTTCTAATTGTATTTCAAATATTTGGTTTTCTTTGTAATCCTATGTACTTTATGCATTTAAAAACATTATTCTAAGCATGTTTTAAATGAATAGTAAATTAAATTTAAATGATAAAATATTAATTATTAATCACATGAATAAAGTTTAAATGAATGATAAATTAATAATATAGAATAGATTTAATCCTAAGAATAACATTTTAAGCAAATAATAAATTCTAACCTTCAGACTGCCAAAGAGATCCAAGGCACAAAAAAAAGGCTTTAGAATCCCCACACTAGAGAACTCCTAGTCATCAGCATTAAAGGAATTCTCACCAGTCTTCCTTCGACTAAAAATCTAATTCACTGATAACTTTGGGCCTATTACTGAAAGAAAGGAGGTAGGGTATATAGGACAGGGCTCAGTCAGTTGGAATGTCATAAGCAGGGCTGGATCATCTCAGAGGTAAGTGTAACTTTAGAGGATGAGGGATCAAGCAACGTTGGCTTGCTGGCTCTGGAAATCTACCTCATAACCTGGGCTCGTGGAAATTTGCCCAGACTGATTCATGTCAGTCACTCCTCCTTAGTTACTAACCACCTCAATTTCTCTGGCAGATATTTGTTGTTGCATCATTTCATTGTGTTCTAATTCTTCATGAACCAAATAGGGTTTTCTTGGTAAAGATATAGAGTAGTTTGCAAACTGAGGCAAATACAGTTAAGTGACTTGCCTAGAGTCACCCACCTAGTAAGTATCTGAGGCTGTATTTGAACTCAGGTCCTTCTGACCCCAGGCCCAGAACCCTATCCACTGCACTACCTAGTAGCCTGATTACTATTTCGACACCTGATAGTGGTCTATGCACTCTACCTCAAATATCCTTCTTCAGACTAGTTTTTGAAGTGGGGTAGGGTAGGGAGGAGGGAGTTTTATTAAAGAAAAATAACAGCCAAAGTTTATGTGTTCAGCTGTCAGAAAATAAATTGACCATCTGTAGTATTGGCTGCTTCACAGAGAGACTTGAGATCTATTCAGCGATGAGCTTTGAATCCACAGTGGGTGGGCCAGGGGACTGGATGGTGAGAATCTTAACTAACAAAATGCACCTGTTTAGTTTTTTTTTTTAAAGAATGAGTCAGATAAACAGCAGGATGTTACACTATTGAATAGTGCTTGCAAGTGAAATGGACAAGAAACACATTCCAGAAAGTAAAACAGTTTTCCAAAGGAAAGATGCCTTATGCTTTAAGGCTTTAATCTATACTCCCTCTATCAAGCAGTTCAGCTGTTACTGAAGGAACAAAATTAATGGACAACTAGATGTATCAGGAATGAGAGTTTAGGGGAAGAGAAAAGGGGAAAAGGGAGAGAACAAATGTTTCTTAAGTACCTAGTACCTGCCAGATATTGCACTAAGTACTTTACAAATAATATCTCATTTGATTAGGGGTTGGCAAGAGCTATAACTAGCAATTCTGACTCCTGGAGCTAGCAGCAGGGCAAATGCCTTCAAAACAATGTTTTAGTAACAAATAATAGCTAGCAATTACAAAGTACTTTAAGTGCTTTGTACTTATACATAAAGTGCTTATGTATTTTACTTTATGTGAGCCTCATAATAAACCTGGGAAAAAGGTACTCTTGATGTTTCAGTCATGTCATGAAGAGTCCTTCATGACCCCATTTGGGGTTTTCTTGGCAAAGGTGCTGGGGTGGTTTGCCATTTCTTTCTCCGGATCATTATACAGATGATAAAACTGAGGCCAACAGGGTTAACTCACTTGCCCAAGGTCACAAGGCTCAATTGGGGTATGGCTGTTGGGGGGGGGGAGGGTGGAGTACACCATGTATAAGCTTCCTATTTTAACCAATGAATCTTTCTAACAAAGGACTAGGTCTAGACAGTTCTAACTTCTATCAGCTGGCTACAGCCTATTGTACACTTTCTTTCAAAGCCCCAGTTACTCTTGGCCTAGTTACAACACTGGGGCAGAGGGGAAGGAATGGTGGGGAAGGGAGAGGCAACTATCACTCAGAGAAAGAAAGCAGATTCTGTTGGATAGTGGTATGAAGTTCCAAGGAAAATTCAGTGGATACAGCTGGACAGAGAAGCAGTCTCTTTCCTTTACTGGTACGGATTTTGCCTGAATTATATGAGTAGTTATCTCATTAACTTGGAACTATGGATACAGGCATATAGCTCCTGAGTCCTTAGATTTATGTTCAAGAAAATAACATCTATTGTGTGCTGTTCTCCCTCATATAAATGTTAAATTAATTTTATATCTTTAGGAGAATAAGAGATAAAAACTATTAGAATACTAGAAGGGAATTTGGATACTATGTCATCATAGGCTCGTAGCTTAGAGGTCACCTAATCCACTTCCCTCATTTTAGAGATGAGGAAATGGAGGCCCAGACTGGGTATCTAATGTCACATAGGTAATGAGCAGTAGACTCAAGATTTGGGTCCAGGTCCTCTGGCAGACACTCCAGCCCTCTTGTTACTTTACATAAATGCAACTTTAGATCCAGTATCCTTGTGTAACAACTGGGAAAACTGAGGCCCCAAAATGAGAAGAGATAAGAGGTTTTTGCTAAAAATTTTTATGATACCCATATTCTTCCAGGTAAGTATTCTCTGGACAGCAATGGCATGCCAAGATGAGATTTCTGTAAGTGAAGTCATTGAATGTTGCCTAAGATGCTCCTTAATTCAATAGTGACCCTGTTGGCATACTCAAGTATTCCCACTTCAGTAAAACCATTGACTGCAGCTACTTTAGAGAAAAGAAAGGGGCAACCAGATGGACAGAGGCTTTTCTCATCTGCTCATACCATCCACAATAATTCTTGCCGTTCTTAGATGTCCAATATAACCGCTGACATTACTTCCTTCCACCCTCTATAGTAGAATGCCATGTTTTCCAATCTACTGTAAAGGATACATGTTTCAATATTGGCTCCCACGATGTAGCCTGTTACATCAAAGTTGATACGGATGAATTTGCCCTAGCAATGAGAAGATAACATTTTTGTATGACTACTAATTGATCTACTCCGATATTATGCTTTAAGAATGGAAGGAACAAGTAAGAAAATACATTCTCAATTGCTTATTTAACAGAACTGAATCCCTCTGTCTCACCCCCACACCCCAGGATTGAGAACATCTCTATTGTACTCCTTAGATGAAACAAAGTGACATCTATGGATAATATCAGGTCAGCCAGTGCCAGATCTGGACCACCTGCCATCAGTCTCCTCTTTTAAAAAGCATGTTATGCTAAAATGCAGAAGCAAGTAGGCTCCTATTTGTTCCATAGTCACTTTGTATAATCAAAGATCCAAAGTTGGAAGGAATTTCAAAGGTCATCTAGTCTAACTCCCTCATTTTACAGAAGAGGAAACTGAGACTCCAAGAAGTTAAGTGACTTGCCCAAAGTCACAAATGTAGTAAATGGCAGAGTCAAAAATCAATCTCAGGTTTCATGCCTTCAAGTTCAGAACTCTTTCCATTGGACCACAAGGCTATATTTTATGTAGTTCTCTCCAATGGCACCTGCATGTGAGGATCTGAGAAAAAAAGTTTGGCTCCATATTTCTGATTCTCAGGTGTAGGACATTTCATACCACATCAGAGGGATTGCCCTAACTCACACCCTCTAAGACTGAGTCTATGAAAAGTGAATATATAATTCTCCTTCCTGGAGAAGGAGAGGGAATTGATACTTAGAAAAATGAAAATAACTTGTGGCCCTTGGGGAAAAATGTTTGTGGAGAACCTTACTTGAGTCATTTAAAGGTATTCTACTTGATTGGCTGAACAATAAGAAAGAATGAACTTTGAATGAATAAAGCAGTGATCACCACAACATTTTCCCCAAGAACCATGGAGAGTGATAAGAGAATTATGTTGGGGGTGTAGGGAGGGCATGGAGTCACAAAAGCATGAATGGATACCATCCATTCTTCCTCAATGGAGGCTATGTATAACTGCCATTCAATTTGCATATGCAGGAGGAGATAAAGGAACAGTTTACTCCAAGGCCATTTCAAGTTCAACATCTTTTTTAATTTTCTCACCTAAGCCACACTCTTTTCCGCATCTCCTCATCCATCTACTGTCCCAATCCAAATTATTTCACACCAGAAGCGCTCAACAGAGAATGGCAATGGGGTATGTGGGGGAGTGTGGGGGGCAGTGAGGTATTCTTAAAGAGTTCTAGATTGGAGATCAGGCAAAATTCTAGGGTTGCATTGTCATCTTGATTCACTCTGACTTGCCCTCATTCAAGCTGGGAGATACCATCCTCACACTTGCCCTCCACAGGAACCCTGGGTATTTTTGCTACTTACGAATCTCGAGGAGTTGTCATTCTTGACAGTTTTGGCATTGCCAAAAGCTTCCAGAATAGGATTCGCTTGTAGAAGTTGTTTTTCCAGCTCACCCTAAAATTCATTCACATTTAGTTATCAAAGAAGTCAGTACAAACCCCAATCCCCTGATGATATTAAGAAACTCCACTCACCCAGTGGATTATTAGTGTTACTACCCTTTAGGTTGTTCCTAGGAGACATTTTGCATGTCCTTAGTCATTTGAAAGTTGCGGGGAAGAAAGAGTATGGCTGCTGTTGGTTGTATAAAGAAGTTTACCCTTTAACACTGTTCGCTTCCAAGATCAGAGCGTGTTTATCTCTGGAACATCACAGCTATTCTAAGCTAAACCACAAAGTAATGTTCTCTTGGTTAAAAATATATATTTATTTTTTGTAATGCAACCAAAACAGGTAGAGATTTCTTCTTCAGGTTTGCTTTCTGTTTGATTTTTTAAGGAAAATGAGGATATCATTAGAAAAACCTGCCAGGAGTCGCTTTAATGTAGCAGCAGCAGAAAGCTACAAAGCGTACTGCATCAGCTCCATTAATCAGGTTAAAATGCGGCTGAGAACAGGAACAGCCACTTTCTCTCTCTGTCGGACCATGAGCTCCCATGCACATAAATGGAGTCATGTTGTTAATGATGACAGGGAATGATAGCTAATTAGACAGGTCATGCCAGAAAAGCAAATATGCTCTTTGTGGTCCCTCAGCCTTATTCCAGCGTCAGAGGCGAAGATCAGGTTTGCCTGCCAAAGAGACGTGCTTCTGCATTCTTCCAGTTGGTTGGAAAGTATTCATTTCTTAGAGCCTTGTACTATTTCTGCCTCCTTATTAGTACATGCTTAGTTTCCCCTCCTTTGTTGAAACAATCCTTTCACTTTGGGGCATCTTGGCTCAGGTCTCTGGGATTTCAGTCAGATACTCTCAGAGCTGAGAAGGATTTTCAGACAAAGGTAAATGATAGAGTCTTCTCCTTGCTCTGATATTTACTCTGGGGAAATGAGATAGGAAGCTGATATTTATTTATATGTATATTTATAAATATACTACCACCCCCAATATTCCCAGGATGTCCCTACAAAAATAAAAATAATTTTAAAAAAATAGAAAACATTTCCACAGAAATTGTGAATAACTGCTCTAATTCCCCTTTACCAGATACATGGAAAGTTACAGTTTAGGGGTTGTGATTTCTCTATCTACTTCTCCAGCTGAGGAAAGATGAGAAACACCTTTTTTCAGCTCCCCGTTAAGGAGCTGGCTTGTACAACCCTAACTAACTTGCTATTAAGCAACCTACTTACAGCGGAGACCTAGTGCTAACCTTCCCAGGCAAGCTTTTTCAAAAAGTAACTTCTCCTGTCGTAGAATCATAGGTTTATATCTGGAAAGGATCTCAGCACTTATCTAATTCAATCCCCTCATTTTTTCTGGGAGAGTGAAGAGTAGTCATACGTAGAGCCGAGAAGATGGAAAAGATGACCTCTAATGGGCTCATAATCCTAGAATTCTGACGTCTAGCCCCTCAATTCTTAATTATAATTCTGGCAAGACCTGGTTTTGTTGGATAGCTAGTGGCTTCAGCAATCAGTCGTATTATTCTGCCACTAGAGCTTGTGTTTTGCAAATCAGAACGGCTGTTCTTGAAGCTTTATGTCTTGAGGCTGAGCAGAGGTAGTCAGCAGAACAACATGCCGACACAGACAGACAGACAGACATCACAAAGAGCACTGCAAACACATGCACTGGGACACTGCTTTACAAGCATGGTCCCACTGGAGGAGACGACAAAGCATGCCAAGGCTATATTTCTTGTCAATCAAACCTCAATGGTGTAGGGTATATTTCACAACAGTCCTAAAAAGCTCAACCTGACAAGACAGAAATCTTTTGAGTGTTTCAATCAGAAGTTTTGGTGGTCAAATTTCAGGCTGATTGGCTCTTTCAGGATCGTAGGGAAATTGATTTGGATAAGGAAAATCCATCACAGGCACATAAGAATGGGAATTCCAAAGAAACCCCTGCAAATGTCAGACAACAAATTCTCTCAATGGCATCTGACACAGGCAGGGTTGTTGTGCGAAGATACTAATGAGTGCTACTGTTGCTTCAGGTTGTGAGACACAAGAACCTAATACGTTCTACCATCAACTATGGGCACTCTGTTGGTGCAACAACTGCATGCAGATCTATCCTCTGTGCCTTCCCAAGCACACTGAAGAAAACACACTCTAATTCATTTACTCACGTAAGCAAAAGATGGGCCTTGCTGTAGTTGAATAATATGGTATAAAACAAATGTCAATGTTATTTCAGTCACACAAACATTGAGTCTTGGTGGGTACTTACTTATGTCTCTTTATTTCTAAACCCTCCCCCCACACATATGTGCACATGCACACACACACACTTGCGCACACACATACGCACACACACATGCTCACACACACACACACACATACACACAGTCCAACAATATAATATTCCTAGGAAAAATGGAGAGACATTCCTTACTCATTTATTCTATTTCCTTACCTACCAATCTCTCTCTTTCTCTCTTCTTTTTCTAAAGTACTGAGAACACAGTCACATCTTTCAATTCAGAAAAAAATGGGTTAAAATGTTCTCTAGGCCTTAGGACTGAGCAGTCATAGGCTCATAGGACATCTAGTCTCCCCCTCCCCCCATTTTACAGAAGAGTTTAAAATGACTTGCCCAGAGTCATACAGCTAGTAAGTATAAACAATGGGATTTGAACCCGGGTCTTCCTGCCTCTAAATCCAATATATTACCCACTAAATTGGCAAGACTGGGAGGAGAGAGTTGAATCTTCTTGAGGTCTCACAGTGATAAATCGTAGTACAAGACATTCTCTGGCCCTCCCCATAGTCATAGCCTAACATGAATGTTATAGTTTAAGGTTGAAATACAGGGAAATATTTTTTTTGTTTGGGTTTTAGGACTGAATAGGAACCCAGAGTCACAGGAACAGGTCACAGCAAAAAACATTAGCTATCTCTAGATATCTCTGGATTTCTGTTCTTTGTCAGGTTTCTGGCTCTGTGACGTAAAGGCAGGCTAAACTTTCAGATGGCTATAGAATTAACTCATGATAATCTATAATAAAAATAGATAAGAGTGAGCAGGGACCGATGAACTCTGCAGACAGTCCCCAAAACTCATCTCAGTCTCCTCCATTCACCAGAGATGTGGGTACTGTCCGATGGATAAAATAATACAATTTCAGATTAGTATTTCACTTCTAGAGACTGACTTCAAGGAAGGAAAAATAATAGACTCCAGAAGGATTCAGAAAGGACCTTAGGTAATCCACTAACTAAATGGATCGGAAGTCACAGAATCAACAGATGACTGGAGAATCATTTCCCTATCCAGGCCTGTTTGAGTTTCTCCTTTCTTTCTCAGAGAAGAAAAGACAGGCATGCACGTGGAAATGAGCAAAATCCAACATTACAACTGAGAGCTCTTAGTAAAAAGTTGTGTTTCCACCAAATCATCCCTTATGAGGGGACAAATAATTTTAGTTTTCTCTAGGCTGACTGACTTCCAGAGAGCAAAAGTGCCTTCAGGGTCTGCGTCCTTGCAGAGCTGAGCTCATGAAAGGCCCCACTATAAATAGGCATTATACATGTAGCAACTATGAAGGCTTTTCTCTCAGCAAAATACATTCCTGTTTTAAGCCTAAGGGCCCTTCAAATAGATTATCTCTGAATATAATTTCTGGCTCAAAGAGTCAGAAATTAAACCTCTCAATTAACTTTTTTCCTACCCCTAGTCAATCTGCTGTTCAAACCCCCAAAGAGAAGAAGGGGCCACTTACAGTGATGCTTGTGTCCTTTTTGCCCTTATGGGAGGAAGCCACCACAGCTAGATACTGGATGACCTTTTTGGTGTTTTCTGTTTTCCCAGCTCCAGATTCACCTCTGAAAGACATGGAGACAGTAGACCATGATGCTCTTTGCCCACTGAGAGGCAGGCAGAGAAATCAGAAAAAAAAAAAAGAATCAGCTTATTGGATGAAATCTATAGTAGAAGTTTGGATTAGAATCAAATCAACCAAAGAGCATTTCTAAAGTCCCCACTATGTGCCCGGTGCTGCTCAGGGGCCCCCAAGGCATCCACGTTCTACCAGCAGAAGCAGCACATATTTAGGTATAACAAAAAATATACAAACTAAATATAAGGCAACTGTTACAGAGAAGAGGAAGAAGGGAGAAGCAACAGTTGATACAACAGGCTAATTGAAATCCAAAATATTTAGAAGTAACAATATTAAATACCAGTAGTATTATTAGACTTAATAATATTAACCATGAGCTTCCAATTTAAGTAGAAAACAATCTCAGGAGAAGGTCTGGGGTCTTGCAGGCTAGGTCTCACAGAGAACAGAGCACTGGACTTGGAGTCAGGAGGACCTCAGTTCAAATAGCTCCTCAGACACTTGGCACTAGCAGTGTGACCTTGGGCAAGTCACTTAGCTCCAACTGCCTCGAGGTTCCCCCCTCCGAAAAAGGGGGACACAGAATAGGATGGGACAAGCCCTGCACAGAGAAGGTATATGTTCTGTATGTTTTCTCATATGAAGTAGAATTGTATTAGGAAATTTGGAATCAAAGAAGCCAGGTTCTAATCTTGGCTCTTAGCCCTTTCTTGCTATGCCTTTCCTCCTCTGTAAAATGAGGAGATTGACCAGGTGACCCCCAAGGTCTACAAACTTATAGACTTACAGACTACAAGCTCTAGTCTGTTCTAGGTCTGCAGGCAGAGTCCCCTGAGGCAGCTTAGACAAGGAGTGACCTCATTGATAGAAGGAAGGTAACCATGCAGTGGCCACCAAGCCTTTAGTGAGATAAAGGGGAGGGGAAAAGGGAAAGGGAATATAGCCTAAACTTTTTTTTCCCTCTGTTTTTTCCCTCCTTGCCTGGTCCACTTCTCCAGCTCCCTTCCTTTTCTCTTCTTTAAGAGATAGTTAAACAGTTTTGAAAGAAGTCTGTTTGCCCTCAGGGTCAGGTTCAAGGCTTCTCAGGAACTGAACCGATGCCACCAGAACTATTACAGTTCCTGATCTTTTTCCTAATTAGGAAATGAAGAAATTAAGTTCCTCTACTGAGGCCTCATTAAGAATTAGTCATGTTAAACCCAAAAAGAAAAGAGGCACGTGCACTGTCTTTCTGCATAAAATCCTGTTGACCTCCCATACCCAGAGGATAGCTTATAGGAAAACTCAATTTCCTTTAGGTTTTTAATAGGAAAAGTGAGCATCAGATTCTTGATAACAATTTTAAAAAATATTTTGTATGTTTTAATACTGACATTATATATATGTATATATATATATATATATATATATGTATATATATATATATACATATATATATATATGTATATATATATATATATACATATATATAATGTCCCTTGTAAACAAGTTTATTGTGTGAGTGAAAGACTAAGGTTTATATTCTCATTTTTTTGTAAAAGGAAGAAAAACTATGGCAAAAGAAAGGAAATCATCTTCTCCACAATTAGACACACTGAATTGCTGTGTTAGCATGGATCTTAGAGATCATCTGGTAGAACCCCCTCATATTATTTTTTTGTTGAGTCATTTCAGTCATGCCCAACTCTTTGTGACCCCATTTGGGGTTTTCTTGGCAAAGGTACTGCAGTGGTTTGCCATTTTCTTCTCATTTTACAGATGAGGAAACTGAGGCAAACAGGCTTAAGTGACTTGCCCAGGGTCATACAGCTAGTAAGGGTCTGAGGTCAAATTTGAACTCCAGTCTTCCTGACCCAAAGTCTGGCCCTCTAATTATTGTGCCGTCTAGCTACCGGTTATTTTTTTACCTTAAAAAATCTAGACTTAATAAATCCCAAGTAGAATGAGCATTTCCATATACAAAGTAGAACTGAAAAAAAGAGGAAAATGTGAAACTTTGAATTTTTATTATGAAATGCTTGCTTTTCCTCTTTAAAGTATAAATTTAGCATTAAACTTTCATACTTGTCCTACTTGTTTTTTGCTTCCTTCTGTCCTTCCTTTTGTTCTCTTTTGTGCATTTTTAATGCCCCAATGACTCTCTTTCTTTTCTTTTGTGGGGGGAGAATCCTATTGCCAGCCCTCCTCATCCTCTCAACTTTCTCCCCTCATCGTTAGAAAAAAGAAAATCAGAACCCTTGTAACAAATTCCCCCACTGGCCATGTCCCAAAATGTTTATCTCATTATGTACATCACCCCTCCATTAGGAAGTGGAGGGCCTGTGTCCCCATCAGTATCTCCTCTATAACCTTATTTTACCAGGAGGGAACTGAGAACACTGAGGGTACCTTGACCTCTCCCAGGTCTTCAGAATCTATGTCTAGTGACACAATGAGGGAAAGTCAAATGTAGAAATGGGACCTGGCTCTTCTGACCATCAGATGGATGATCTCACCTGCTCCAAGGACATTATAATGGATATATCCATGTAATGTCCCCTGCCCTCTAGAAGATTGCAACAACAAGGATGGGAAAGGCACTATGGTCTAGTAGTAGATAGTGATCTGGTCTTAAGTCAGGAAGACATGGGTTCAGCTCCTGCCTTTGTGACCCTGAGCAACTTACTAAACCTTTTAGTGCTCTCAGTACCTGTCTAAGATCACATATTGCAGCACAGCTCTACATTGGCAGAACTACTATGGGAACTCTCTAACCTATAAGATCACAGGGCTGGACAGTGAATAGGGTTGGCAACCCTGCAGAGGTGGGATGATATAGTCCTGCTGTCCTGGAAAGGCAAGGGAGGGGAGGAGAATGTTTGTGGGTCAGGGTGGGCATTAACCAGTGTGGGCAGCCAGGAACAGGTCAGCTTAAAAGCTTCTCCCCATACTAACTTTTTTACATTCAATTGGATTAACACATTTTTCTTTCGCATGCCCATTCTCTATCCCCTCAACTTTCTTCCTCTCTCCCCCACTAAAAAACCCTAGAATTAAACCTCTCACACTTTAGTATGAATTACTTTACCCTAATCTCATAATGTCTAGCAAAATTAAAAAAGGACTTTGGGATCCAGAGTTCTGATTGACTAAGAGAAAGAAGAGATTATTTTTTTAATTCCAGGAAACTGTATTCAGTACACTGAGGCGCACCAGATGCACAAGCAGATATATATGCTTCTTATAAAGATGTAGGCATATAGTACATCTCATAAAGAACCTGAATATACTTAGAAATGTCGCACAAAGATAGAGAGGTAGGTGGTAATGACAACACCAGTTATAGCTAATATGCTGGTAAATGTTGAACCATCTACACCATATACGCGACACAGATTTAAGTTGAATCTGCATAATTAACATTTTCTCCATTACTTTCTTAAATCTAGACATCAAAACAATAAATCAGGCCTGGATTTGTAGCATGTGCTGATCTCTGAGATGCAAATGCTCATACTGAAAATTTAATAATTGACAGTAAGCCGATTCAACATAACACCATGAAGCTTTAAAGCTGGCAAAGCACTTAACAAATATTATCTCATTTGGTCCTTACAACAGCCATGGGAAGCAAATGATATTTTTGTCCCCATTTTACAGATGAAGAAACTGAGGTAAACAAAGCTAGTCACACACCTTAGGAAGTATCAATGGCTGGATTGAAAGTGAGATCGTCCTGACTCTCAGTCCAGTACTCTACCCACCGTGCCACCCAACTGAACCAACATCTAGCTAGTTATTCACCACCCTTCCTTTCTAGGATGAATTTAAAAATTTCTACCTTAAATGTATTTTTTTCCCCATCTTCTCACTTTCACAGTTTCAGACTCAGTCATGTTCCATGCAAGGGTCCTGTCCCCTACTTTGGAGAAAAGGTATTGAACCAAGAGTTTAGAAATCTAGTCTATCCTATGTTTGTTTGGCTAAGACAGTTTCCTGTTTTATTGATTAAAAAAAGAGCATCCCAGGCAAACTTCCAAACAAAGCAGACCAATAGGTTTTCAATCAGGTCACTGTTTTTTTGGAAAAATTAAAAATCTCTCTTTCCCAACCTCTGGCTTCCAACTTGGCTTTCCAGTTCAAGAGCTAGTAATTCTAGTCTGCTAGACTGCTTCTCCTTTCTCTCTGGGCAAGGGTAACCATGCCCATCTTCCTTTCTTGAGTCCCTGGAAGTATCGCCATATATGGCATCCTTTCCCTTTTAATTACCCTGTCATGCTGTAGGGCCTCTGGAACTCAGCATAGATTCTTGAAATACACTGCTTAACCCTTTGTTTCCCAAAGGCATTACAAAACTTTCCATGTGGTATTCTGGGGACATGTTTACTTTTGCTGAGAAAGTAAAATGTGTTCTGAACCATGGCCTGCTTCCAGAAGTCTCTGGGGTTTAGGTTGTTTCTAACTCTCCTTCCCCATCCCTTGCTATTCTAAAATGTCCTTCCTATTCACAGAAACATAGGATTTTAGGGTTAGAAGGGACCCTGGCAGTCATCTGGTCCAACCTATACTCCCAAAAGAATTCCTACTACAACACACCAGAGAAATGATCATCTAACCAGGGGTAGGAATCCTGTGGCCTTGAGTCCACATGTGACCCTCTAGGTCCTCAAGTGCAGCCCTTTGACTAAATCCAATTGGACTGAATTCCAGTTTCAGTCCAAGGGCTGCACTTAAGGACCTAGAGGGCCACATGTGGACCCAAGGTCAGGGTTCTGTACCTCTATAACTTCTCAAAAAATTCTAAGGATGGGAAACCCGATACCTAAGGAAATTTATTTTACTTGGCACAGCTATAAATGTTAGGGAGTTTTTATTTATGACCAAGTCTAAATTTGCTCCTTGGTAACACCCAACCATTCCTCCTAGCTCTACACCTTGGGGACAAAAAGAATAAACCGAATCTTTCTTCTACAAGGTGGATTTTCAAGTATTTTAAGACAGTTAAAGACTTCTCCAAGATAAAAAGACCCCAATTCTTTCAGTTGATTCTTATATGGCATAAGCTTGAGACCCTTCAAGCTTCTCTGGACTTGTTTTAGGTGGTAACTGAAATGCATCACAACATTCCAGATACTGTCTGACAAAAGCAGATTATGAAAGGACTATCATCTCAGCCTATGCCCCTCTTAAAGCATCCTGAGACTGCATTAGTTTTATCACATCACCCTAAACTAGGCATAAGGGAGATAATTCTGCTGAAAATAATCACATATGTACTCACTATCAAACCAAAACCAATTAATTTTTAGATTATTCCTACTATTAGTTCAAATAATGAACGTGTAGAGATTTAGAGCAGAAATAGACCTTGGAGCTAAGGTTCTCAACCCTGTTGTTGTTGAGTTGATTTTTGGTGGTGTCCAGCTCTTCTTGATCTCATTTGGGATTTTCTTGGCATCGATCCTGGAGTCATTTGCCATGTTCTTCTGCAGCTCATTTTACAGTTGAGTAACTGAAGCAAACAGGGTCAAGTGACTTGTCCAGGGTCGCATAGCTAATAAATGTCTGAGGCTAGATTTGAGCTCAGATCTTCCTAACTCCAGGCCCAGTGCTCTATCCACTGTGCCACCTACTTGCCCTGGATCTTAACCTTGAAGTCTGTGAATGTAGGGAATTTACAAAAATATATTTTGATAATTGTATTTCTCTACTATCAGATTCCTTTTTAATCTTATCTATCTTATTTTATATATTTTAAAATATTATTGTGAGAAGAGGTACATAAATTTCACCCAGACTGCCCCAAAGGGTACATGATGCACAAAAAAGTTAAAACCTCCTGCCTTAGAGTTATCTAGGTCAAACCCCTCATTTTATAGATGAGAAAACTCTCTTTCTCTCTCTCTCTCTCTCTCTCTCTTTCTCTCTCTCTCTCTCTCTCTCTCTCTCACACACACACACACACACACACACACACACACACACACACACACACACACACACCCTCCCCTCCCCCTTCCCCGAGTTTAAATGACTTGTCCATGTCACATAGGCAGTAAATGTCACAGCTAGAATTTGAACTCATGCCCTTTAACTCCAAATCTAGCATACTTTCTACCATACAATTCTGTCTCCTATATATTATAGTCTTAGAGCAAGGGACAGAGTATCAGTCACCCCACAAATGTTTACCAGTTGTTACTCCAAATGCTAATGTCAGCACGATAATATCCCTGTCCCTGATTAGTAACGTACAGGAGGTTTTAGAAAAATGATTTTTAGTATTCTAAGCTGTTTTTCTGTTTCTTTCTTTCCTTTTTTAATCTGTCTTTCCCCCAACAGTCTAACTTTTTTTTTCCTTATTTTGCCCAATTTTGAAGCTGGGAATCTTTGGGATTGTTCCATGGGTCTGGTTAATTTATTGCAACTCATATTAAGAGAAGGATAAAACATGTAATCTCACTGTTATCATTACACAGGAAGGGCCTTTAATTCCACATAAGCCTACAGCAATGAAAGTCACAAACCTCATTCTTGCTCCCTGATTTGCTTAAAGTACTTGTATTTTGATCAAAGTTAAAATCTTGTATTAAGCTAGTTTTCTTTCTTATCAGTTGCTTTGTACTCAGCTTGTAAACACATTATGACTCATTAAGTAGAATGTTTCCCTCCTTGCAGTCATTGATCATATATGCAAATTAGCATTGCATGACTTCAAGATTAAAAAAAATAACTTCTTAATTTTTATAAAAGAAAGGCTTTATGCTGCATGACCTTAGGCAGGTTACTCTTGAGGCCTCAGTATCTCCTTCCATAAAATGGAAGCCAGTCATCTCTTAATTTCTCACCAGGCTGTACTCCTTGTGATTTCTCCATCATGGCCCTGGGTCTTCCTTCTCATCTTCCTTTTATGCATTATCTTCCCTATTCAAATGTAATCTCCTTGAGGAAAGAGACTGGCTTTCTTTTTGCTTATGTCTGAATTCTCAGTAATCAGCTTGGTTGCCTGGCACTACTAAGTGTTTCATAAATGCTTGAATGACAAATATTGACTGATATATTGTTGACTGACTGTTGTTTCCCAAAGTCTGAGGATCATGGCATGTTAGAATTGGAAGGAACCTTAGAGAAAATCTAGTCCAATCCCCTCATTTCATAGATGGACTGATATTAGTCACCTGAATTTTCTAGAATTATAGCCCTATACATAAATGGACTTCCTCATCTACTAGATAAGAACAATTCTGACTTCCCTCACCTATCCTACTGCTCCTCTTACCAGGCCATCTTCAGAGAAAACAACACCTCTACCATTTTCTCTGTCAGCGAAAAAGAATGTTTTTATTGAGGCTTTAAAAAATTCCCATCATTTTTCAATTTTTGTTGCTGTTGTCTCGTTTCAGACATGTCTGATTCTTTGTGAGCCCATTTGGAGTTTTCTTGGCAAAGATACTGGAGTGGTTTACCATTTCCTTCTCCAGCTCATTTTACAGATGAGGAAATTGAGGAGAAGAGGGTTAAGTGATTTGCCCAGGGTCATACAACTAATAAGTATCTGGAGGCCATATTTGAACTCATGAGAATAAGTCTTCCTAATTTCAAGCTCAGTGCTCTATCCATTTCTCTACCTAGCTGCCCCATCAATTTCCACTACCCTACTCCAATATAACTCTCCCTTTGGCAAAGGAAAGCAGATAAGCAAAACCAGTTTCCACACTGACCATGTCTGACATTGTAGATAGCATTCCTAATCCATAGTCTACCACCTCTCAGTTAAAAGGATATACACCACTCTCTTTCCCACTCTATCCATCTAAACCAACTTGATCCAGAAAAAAAAACTTACATGAATTCCTGGTCCACAGTAGTTTAATTTATTTTACACAAATAGAAGTCAGATCTTCACAGCCTCAAGATGCTCTGTGACTACCCTATTCCCAGCTCACTTAATCATCTTGCTTACGAGAGGGAACTGTTTCTGAGAGGAAGAACCCTTGTGTTTGAGTAAAGATTGAGGGTTCACCACCCATTCCATAGATTTGGTCGTGTTATGCATCTCCAACCTCTAATCTGCAACAGCTCTCCTATTTCTAACCCTAACCCTGCCTTCCTTGCTTAAGGACATAAATTTACTGGATCGTTAATCTAGCACTGAAAGGGACCTCACTGGCCATGTAGTCCAATTCCCTCATTTTACAAATGAGGAAACTGAAACCCACAAAGAGCAAGTGACTTACCAAGGTTGCTCACATCCTCATCTAAAATTATATTTAAGGGAAATAGACTAAAAACAAACCACTTAGAAGTAAATGTCAGCCTTCCTTAATTCATTCCAGCAGCCAGAGAAGTTAGCTAACTGTCTAAGAACTCCTGATCACAGGGTTTATTTGACTTACTGAGTCTGAACCAAAGTCAGGATATTTGATGCCATCTCATATAATCTCCTGATAACCTAAAATGTTCTTGTTTCAGCACCACCACAGGCAGAGCAGGTATGGTTTCAGACCAGCTCATCCTCTTCATTAGCTCCCTAGACTTAGACATTCCCAGCCTTGAAGACTAGAAAGTGGAGTGCCTATGAGGAATGACAACTCGGACACTACCTGATTCATTGCTGCAAAGAGAGCCAATGACCTCAAAGGTGATGTCTTGACTTGCTCATGAATTGGATTTAAGTGAGGCAGAATTGCCCAAAGTTGTCAGCCTCACTCTCTCTTTCTGGGTCATAGTTTAGCTTTAGATTTAAAGTTGGAAAGGATCTTAAAGGTCACCTAGCATAATCTCCTCATTTTATACATTAGAAAGCTGAGGCCCAGAGATGGGAAGTGATTTGCCCAAGGTCACTTGGCAAGTAACCAGTGAAGGTGGAATTTAAATCCAGTTCCCCAACTTTAAACCTAGTACTCATTCCAATTTACCGTTCTAGTGCTATCACGTAAGAGTGATCTCCCTCATGGAGTTCTATGGTTCACACTCTAAGGTTCAATCTTAGCAGCAAAGTGACTATCCCTCTGGATTTCCCTGTTTTTGCTTAGGCAGGATGGGTCCATATAGCTAAGAGGATACCATTTCTGAGTACATAGAGGTTCTTGGTCATCCCATACCTGAAATGTTCTCCCTCTTCATCCTCTGCTTCTTGGCTTCCCTGGATTCCTTCAGTCCTGGCTAAAATCCCACCTTCTACAAGAAGCGTTCCCAATCACTCTCAATTCTAGTACCCTCCCTCTGTTGACTATTTCCCATGTAGCCTGTATGTAGCTATGTTTGTACATAGTTGTTTACATATTGTCTTCCCAGTTAGAATATAAGGTCCTTGAATGCAGGACGTATCTTTTAACTTTCTTTGTATTTCCAATGTTTAGTACAATGCTTGGCACATAGTAACCACTTAATAAATGTTTATTATTGACTAACAGACTACTAAGGCCAACCTTAGGAACCCTTGAACTCATCACTTGGCCCTTTCTCTGACCTAGAAATGTGTTCTATGATTACAACCTAGACTAGGACCCAGACCATTCCATTCCATTGTATTTCCTTCCACTGTTTATGCTGGCTACAAGTAATCAGACAAGTAGGGACGGCATGATAAGAGATGTGTAGTTAACTCCTAATAGAATTGGAATCCACAGAAAATTTAAGATCTCAAATTGGTTTCATGCTCTGACCCAGTGCATCTGTGAACCACCTGATCCATTTTTAGTTGGCTCAGTGAATGCAAACACTTTAATATTAGGACCTTAAAATCAAGGAATGCTAGAGATGGAAGAGGCCTCAGAAGCAGAGATCACACGTTGTCTGAGCAGGAAGGGACCTTGGAGGCCAACAAGCTCGACCCAAACCTGAACAAGAACCTATTCCATAACATCTCCCAAAAGTGATCGTTCAGCCTTCCCCGTGAAAGCCTCAAGTAAAAAGATATTCATTGTCTCCTAAGGCAGTCCATTACATGGAGATTTGTTCTAAGACTGGAGTCAGGAAGATCTGAGTTCAGATTACTAGATGTGTGGGGAAGTCACTTAACCTTTGTTTGCCTCAGTTTCCTCATCATTTCCAAATGTACTGGAGAAGGAAATGGTAAACCACTCTAGTATCTTTGCCAAGAAAACCCCAAATGGGTCACAGAGAATCAGACATGACTGAAAAAACCACTGAACTGAAATGAGATTTGTAGCACACTGTGTATGTCTGGAGTATTCCCTTCCCCTATCAATCTAGTATCTTTGTCCAAACAAAAAGGACATGGCATGACCTGTTCTTAATAAAGTTATGCTATCTCTTAGAGATGATCACTACATTTTCTAGGTTTTCAGAAAATGTCACGTTTATAATTCATTCTAAAATTATTCCAGGGGTTGAAGTCAAGTTCAAAGACCTCAAGTTTCCACACTCTTTTTTTCTTTCTTTTCCTTCTTAAATCAGGGGGATTGCCCTTCTCAATTCCTATGGCAATTCCTAGGTCATTGACAGTGTCTTGGTACTTATAACTTTTAGTTCATCTACCCTTGAAAAGTGTTACCCTGAACCTAGTGAGTGTGTCTAGTTCAAATTCCTCAATTTACAGGCACCTGAGGCTTCATAGAGTAAAGTAACTTGCCCAAGATCACGAAGTAAATTAGTGGTGGAGCCAGGGATAGAACCCAGATTTTCTTCCTCTAAGCTTAGTCACTTTTAAGAGGTAGGGGCTTCCAAGGATTGATAACATTTTGTTATGTCACATTTTATGGGTATGGGGGTAGGGTCTGACAAACAAATGAGAGACAAGGCAGCCTAGTATGGTAAATAGAACATACTAGGGGGAAGATTTGAACCTTGCCTTTATAACTTACTAGCTGTATGATTCTGGGCAAATCACTTACATCTCCGAATCTCAATTTCCTCATCTGTAAGGTGGAGATAATACTACTCCTTATAAATTAAATAATACCTGCATATTAAAGTGCCATATAAATTAAATAATACATAATATGTATAAAGTACCATAAATTATCTTCAGAGAAAAAACACACAAGTAGTGCATTCCAAAGTGAAATATAATTTTAAAAGATCTAGTTTGGAACTGTAACCTCAAATGATGCTGCAAATCAAAAATTAGCTGTATTTTGAACTTATGTAACAGTTTTCATGTCTATGACTTCATTTTATTCTTATTATATTCCACTGAGATAAGAAAAGTAGGCAGAATCACCATATTTTGCAAGTGAGTCTCTGAGGAGTTGCCAAAGTCCTCAAGTGAACAGAACTAGAACCGAATTACTACACTACTTCTTATTTGTATCAGTGGTTAGTTGTGCGCAATTCAATTCCACAAGCATTTATTAAGGGCCTACTGTGTGCCAGATATCCAAATCAAAAGTGAAAATTAATCTTGTCTTCAAAGAGCTCATATTCTACTGTGGCCAAAAGTAGCACAGGGTAGGAACAATGCATATATAGATAAGAAATGCACATACTCTATATAAATATATACACACATATAGACAGATAAATGCACATGCTATATATGTTCAAATTCAAATAACTATATTCAAGTTATTTTGTATGTATGGATGTATTCAAAATAATTTCAGGGTAGAAATAGGGATAGTAGTACACTAACCCACCTAAAAGAAGCAACTATTAGGACATTTTTGTTTGTTTTTGAATTGTCTTTTTTAAAAGAAGGGGAAAAAAACTGAGCCAAATGGAAAAACAAACTAACTGGGGACCTGGTCCAGAGAAGGAACAAGCTGTCCATTAATCACCCTACATGAAAGACAAAGAACTTATTTGGGGGAAAAGGAAGAAAGGCTGTAATCTATAGTCCATCAGAAACAGTGCATTTTTTATAGGGCTCAACTTTGGCCCTTGGGAGAGATACAGGCTCCAGCTGTTGGGAGTGAGTCACCTCCCAGGGAAGAGACAGCTACTCTATCTATGGCCTGTGGGAGCACAGATCTGTATCACACCTGTCTCTGTTCTCATTCCTGGAAATTCAATGGCAGCTAAGGATTGGGACCTGAGGGGAACTATCTAGAGGCCATGTCCTTGACGTAATTAGTCTAGAGTCTTAGATCATTAGCCTTAAATGTCACTCAGGGATGCATCTGACTACCTTCAATAACCAAAAGAAATTGAATGCACTAGAGCCAGGAACCAAGGTTCCTGGGTACATTTTCCTGGATACAACTGGAAAACTCCACTCGTGCTGGGATACAGGAGAATAAAGAATGTCATCTGGGGCACATTTATTAGAAAAAAGTGAAATTTCCTTCTGTGTGTATGGTGGTGGTAATGGTGGAGTTTTGTTGGAAGAACCAAACTTTAGAAAAACAAGTAGATAGAAACAGGAAAAGGGACATGGGAGGAGTCAAGTCATAGATCTTGAAAAAACTGAGACAGAGACAGAGAGACAGACAGAGAGAAAATGGAAGTGTCTTACTTAGATCTGAGACCTAAATAAATCAAAGGGAAGGAAAGAAAACTAGAAAGATTTAGTCCTCTTTCAACTCACCAGTAGAACTAGTGGAATTGATTCTTCATTCTCCCCATCCTCTTCAGGGGTGGGAAACCTGTGGCCTTGAGGCTACATGTGACACTCTAGGTCCTCAAAGGTGGCCCTTTGACTGAATCCAAACTTCATTCCCTCAGGGATTCAGTCAAAAGGCCACTCTTGAGGACCTAGAGGGTCACATGTGGCCACAGGTTCTCCACCCCCACTATATTCAATAGAGCCAAGTTTTCAGGTGCCTCCACATAGTAGGCCAAGAATACTCCTATGATATCAAGCCCCTAATAAGTTTCCAGGGAGTTTTTCTAGTCTTTACTGCTCTTCCAGCCTCAGAAACAGGCAAAAAAGTAGAGTTTTCCTCACCTTCTACTCATCCTTGTCAACTCTCCACCTTCTCCCCTCCCCCAAATCTCTGGGAAACAATTCAATGAATGTCACCTGGGCCATATTTATTAGAAAAAAGTGAGATTTCCTTCTGTGTGTAGGGTGGTGGTAATGGGAGAGTTTTGTTGGAAGAACCAAACTTTAGAAAAACAGGTAGATAGAAAAAGGGACATGGGAGGAGTCAGGTCACAGATCTTGAAAAAACTGAGACAGAGACAGAGAGACAGACAGAGAGACAATGGAAGTGTCTTACTTAGATCTGAGACCTAAGTAAATCAAAGGGAAGGAAAGAAAACTAGGAAGATTTGTATGAACTGATTTAGAGTGAAGTAAGCAGAAGCAGGAGGACAATCCATGCAATAATAACATTGTTGTAAAGATAAATAACCTTGAAAGATTTGGGAGCTTTGAGCAACGCTATTAGATGCCAGAGGACTGATAATGAAGGCTATTGCCCATCTCCTCACAGAGAAGAATTAGACTCAAGGTACAAAAAGTACCTTGGACACGGCCAGTGGGGAAAATATGTTTTCATTGACTGTGTATATTTGTTTCAAGGGCTTTGTTTTTGTTTTTCTTTTCTTTAATGAAGGAAAGATGAAAATAGATTTTTGTTACTTGACAAAAAATTAATTTAATTTTAGAAAAATACACATTAGAGAATAATAGGAAAGCCAGAAGGGAACAAAGACAAAAAGTTTTGAAAGCTATATTTAAAGGTTATTATATACTCAAAATGAAAAGCAGGCAGTTCCAAAGAAAGACTGTCAGTTTCACATACAATCCTGTTTCTCTGTGATACTTTGTATGTGGAAATGTTCATTTTATTTAATGTTAGTTTCGGAAGAAAAAAGTAAAATAAATCAGAGGGTGGGAGGGAAAGTCAGAGAGAGAAAACACAAGTATATGCCTACAAATGTGTACTAAACATGAAAACAGCAGCTTCACTTACGTGCACAGGATAGACTGATCTTCCCGGTCTGTGAACAGAAAAGGAAAAAGTCACAGATTAGAATCAAACCAGGCGCTGAGAGTTCTTAATGCCACTTTAAAGACTGTTAATTCCTCATCTCCTACTCGGCCTCACCACATCTGTGGGGAGTAGTGGGAAGGATTAACTAACTATCCCTAGCTCACAGGGAGAGACCAAGGCCTTGAGAGTCCAACTCAGAACATCAAGGCAAGGCAGGGTCTAAGCTCAGAATCCAAGGGCAAGTCAAAGAACAAACCCAAAGGAAATCCAGGAGCACCGATGCTGAAGGCTATGAGAATCCTGGACGCACTACATCCAATCATTTCTCAAATGTCTCCACATAGGCAATTCCTTTATGCTATAGTTAGCACTCCTTCCTAGGTAGGACCCTGAGCAGCAAAATTCTTTAAAAAATGCTTTTAATCTATAGAAAAAAATCCTAGAATGACCTAACACTCTTACAAAAGAATAAGCTAGGGTCACTAGTATCTCGCATAGTCCACAGACATTTCCTGACCACCCGCTGTACTGGACATATGGACTCACTGGTCCCAAAGAACTAAAAGATGTGGTTTGTGCCATGAAGGACCTTGGGATCTTGGGGAGACGGATCCATGAGATTACAACAGGAACAATTAGAAAGCATGTGAACATCGGGAATGAGTTGTCTGTGTCAGGTAGGGTTAAACAGGAAAATCTTTGTTCTCTGGGCCAGAGAGGGAGCAAATATCCTCTCCAGGGGAACGAATGACCTGACAACAGAAGTGTCAGGAACAAAAATTCTTTAGTAAGGGATAGTGAGAAGAAAGACTAGAAAATGGTAGGAAGAGGAGCAAATAATGTATATGGTGTACCCTCTGGGGATTTTTACGTAATTTGTTGGGGATGAATCTGCCTACTTGCCTTAGACTCACAATCCAGAGAAGCAAACAAACCAGGTCACAAGTTCTTAGAGTTTCTTCTGCTCCCAATATCATAGAATAACATGTGACCAGAGGCAAAAGCCAAACCAAATCCTTCTCAATAACTCATTCACCCAAGGTGACAGAAGGATCTAGCTTATGGCAGAATCATGTGGTGCTAAATTCTCCCAAAGAAAGGTAAAAAAAGGAGGTAAAACAGCCAAGGGAATTTTAACTTCTGTTCTTTCCCTCCTTTCCTATCCCTTTTAACTTATGGAATTCCTCCAGGGAGGTGGATGGGCTTTGAGTATTTGTAGGGACTGTGGAAAGAGGTGCTGAAAAGCTCAAGCCTCCAGAGATCTGAACTTCAAGTCTCGAGCTGACAAGACAACCCTTTAGCTGGAGTGGTAAGGGGCTTAAAAGTCCTAGAGGAGATAACACTTTATCAAGCTGCAGAAAGCAGCCAGACCCCTACCAAAGGACCAGTCCCTTGAGAGAGGGAGCCTGAACTAGCTTCCCTGCCCCTCCCCCATTTAAAATTCTCAACTTCAAATCCAGATGAGTCCTTTCTAGGACCTCATCTTTTGACCTCCTAGGCTAGGATTCATTCTTAAGTGGATGAACTTGATCTCCTTTAAACTTGAGATAGGCAGAAATGAAAAATTACTCTTACAGAAATAGAAAAAAAATAAGGTGTAGAGAAGGATAGTGTTTAAAAACAGAATCCCAACACCCTGAGTTGACCATCTCTATCAACTGTAGCAGTTTTTGGAACTTGTTTTGGTTGGTTTAGGGAATTCCCAATGGAAAAACTGCCTCCACCAATGCAGACTAGCAAGTGGTATGTAATTTATAGCTTTGGAGAGCTGCCAGGTCATTAAGCTATTGACTTGACCAAGGTTCCACAGCTAGTCCATAATCAGAGGCATGACTTAAGCCCAGGTCTTGCAGGACACAAAGGATAGCCTTTCTTTCTATCTTCTTTAATATGCTGCCTCAAAAAAAAAATGCTGCCTTTCTCCATCAAACTGTTACCTCCCACCAACAGTTACTTGTACTGAAACCCTCTCTGCCCTTCCATTTTTACTCAGTGCCAAAAATCCACTTGAAAATAGAATCCTATTAAATAAAGATAAATTCAGGGCTGAGGGTAGGAAAAGTCACACCACCCAGAAAGACAGGTTCCCATGACAATGGACTTGGATGTCAAAGGCCCAACTATTTTGAGAAAGCAGTCGTGATTGTGAGACAAACAAATCCTCTTAATCCATTTTCATCAATGACAAAGTGGAATAATTTTCCCACTCATCAAAAAAATTTATGCCCAAAGTGCGAGGAATATTCATGTCAGATTTTAGCCAGAGGGCACTTCACAGGGGAACTGACTTGGGAATGCTAGCTAGAGGGCTGCTTAGTGGTGGAGACCCATGGCCTGGGAAATTCCCATCTGAAATGCACTGGTTCAAATCGTGGGAAGCCATCTGATATCAGTTTAATGGGAGACATTGATATTCCACATAGTTGTCAAACCATGAATATTCTGGGCCCATGGAGTAAAAGCAGACTCAGATCTTTGGTTCTTCCTATTTCATTCATTCCTTGAGTCCTGATTTGATTTGGGATCCTGAAAGGGAGGCCTGGGTTTGAATTTTGCCTCTGTCACTGTTTATCCTATATGAAAGATTAAATTCTGCCACGTATCCTTATCCCAGAGCTTCAGTTTTCTTGTCTCTGACATGGGGGTGATTGTTCTTTCTTTTCTCCTTTAAAAGGCATCTGTGGATGAGTGTCATAAATGACTTCAAGGGATCTTTCACCAAAGCTGCCAACTAATTTTCTACTGCCCAGCTTTCAAGACACCAGAGCCTTTGTGCTCTTTTGAAGACACCTCGATTCACAAACCTCATCCTCGTTCCTCTCCCTCCTCCCTCTTCCCTAGAACTCTAAACAGCTGAGTAAGTAAAGAGGCATCCCTAATCTCTCCCTCAGACTTGGATTTCTCCTCTCTTAGAAGTGGTTAGCATCTCAGAAATCCTGGTGAGAAGAGGCAGATGGTCTCTACATCCAGGGTGAGTTTTCCCAGGAGATGAAGTGACTTGGCAAATCCCTTCCCAGTTCCCTCCTCCAGCCTGCCCTTGGAACCATGGAGCGCCCCCAGCTCCCAACAGACTTGGCTATTTCTGCCTGATCACAAACATAATCTGATGGTTTATCACTATGAAACAGCAAGTTGGCAACCGGACCATAAAAGGAGAAAACGCAGCTTCGAGCTCCACTCACTCGCTTCCTGCTTCTTTAGATTTGTTCCTGGCTAGACTGCCCAAAGGGTATAATTCCCATGCCAGGAGACTCTGGGATCCAGAGAAAAAGAGTCCTATATCTGTGGAGCTCTCATACACTTCAGTTGTATCTAGAAACTAAATTCATTCCATTTCCTCTCCTGTCCTCAATACCATTGAACAGCTTCTCTTCAGGGGACCCTCTGGTCAAAACGACTCACGAGGAAGTCATCTCTATTGCCTATCCTGGGAAATAAATTAGAGCTACTGCTTAACCTTTTCAATGGGTAAGGGAGGGGTAAAAGGGAGGGAGAAAATTTGAAACTCAAATTTTTTTAAAAATGAATGTTAAAAAAAATTTTTAAGTAATTTTTAAAAATATTGATAAAGAAATAGATAGTGCAATGCCAGGACTAGGAACAGATCCCCAGTGTTGGTAAGCATTTCTCAATGGGATGGATGTGAGTATTAATGGATAAAACTGGTGATGTGCTGGTAAATGCTTAACAACTGACTCTCCAAAAAAACCAATGACAACAAAATGTACTCTCAATACACTTTTAAATTTAATCTGCATTACTAACATTTTCTCCACCATTTTTTGAAATCTAGGCAACCAGCAAATTAAGCTCTTGAGAGCTGATTGTTAAACTGGCTCTTGAGAGCTGATTGTTAAACTGGCTCTTGAGAGCTGATTGTAAACTAGCTCCCGCATACCCCTGGAGAAGACTCTACCATAGCAGATAGTCTCAGAATCCCCACATTGAGCTTGTTCCAAAGGTGTTGTTATTGTTACAAATAATAACCTGTCCTTCATATATAAAGGTATTACCAAACCAATATGAGTAGAGTATGTACCTCAGTAACTCAGCAAGTATTAATTAAGCTCCTACATCGTGCCAGGGACTAGGAGCAAATCTTGCTTACTGGCTGTTTTTGTACTTCCTGTGATTTTCATTTTTAAATAAAGTTTTATCTGCCCTTAGGTCATAGTTTGCTGACCCATGATCTAAAAGACCCAGACCCTATTTGTGAAAACTTGACTACAGAAAAATGGGGTGCTAGGTAGACAGCTGAGAAGGGAAAGTCACTACACTCATTCAACTAAGGAAGCTAATTCTTTCTAGATGTTCCATTTAGATTTCCGAAGATGGCCAAACAGCTTTTCAATCAGTCACAGAATCTTGTTAGATGGAAGGGACCTTGGACATCATCTCCTCCAGTTCCTATGTGAATCAAGAATTCCTTCCATAATATATCAGGCAAGCCTCCGCTTGAAGACTTCCTGAGGCAACCTACTCCATTTTAACAATGTTAATTGTTAGGGAGCTTTTTCTTAGAATGAACCAAAATCTAGTTCCCTGTAACTTCCACCCATTAGTCCTAATTATATGCTTTGAAGACAAGGGGAATCAATCTGAATCCTCTTCTAACATTTGAGAATAATGCCTCCTAAATCTTTCAGAATAAATACTCTCAGTTCATCAGAGCTCTTTCCAGAAACCAGATCCATCCTCAAAGGATGAAGGATTTACTATTTTTGAAGGTCTTCAAGTAGAGAGACTGAATGACCAGTCTTTGAGGACACAGAGGAAGGCATTCCAACTTAGAGAAGAGTTGGGATCAAGTTTTCTTCCAACTGAGATTTTGACGATACTTTTTACAAAATATGTCACAATATCTGGAAACAATTTCCAAAAAAGATATTGAATCATAAAATCTAAATATTGAAAGGGACTTTAAAGATTATCTCAACTATTCCTTTTATTTGATTTATTTGAATTTCAGAGAAGTTAGAAAACTGAGACCCAAACGGAGGCAGTACAGCAAATGGAAAGAGTCTTGGACCCTGGATTTATAGCTCTCCCCCAATATTGACGAGAGCTGTGACCATGGAGAATTTGCTTACGCTCATCTGTAAAATGGAGAGAATAAAACTTGTCTCATTTCCTCACAACAAGATTGCTGTGAGGAAAAGCATTTTGTAAACCTTACAGTACTACATAAAATTGAATAATTAGTATTTATGCCAATTATTGTCAATAAATGGTCCAAGTTCATATTACTGGCAGAGCCAGTATTAGAACCCAGACTCATTCAATTTCTCATTTGGAAGGAGCTTAGTATGATCACAGGCATAGAACTAGAAAGAACTCCAAACAGCATCTAGTCCAAGACCCTCATTAGACAACTTGAGAATTTGCCCACAGAGACATCACTTGCTTACTTGGAGCCATTACAGGAAGACTTCTTCCTCTAAATCCAATACATTTTCCACTCTACCTGGATAGAATCTTGGGTTAGTCACTTTACCTTCCTAGGCCTCAGTTTTCTCCTCTGTCAAACTAAGTTAACTCAAGACAAGTTAAAGAGCATTTATTAAACACCTATTATTCAGTGACATTGCCTCCCCTCCCCTTCCTCCTCACCATCTCTAAACTCTGGACATTTTCTCTGGCTATCCTCCATTACTACAATTCTCTCCCTCCTCATCTCCACCTTCTAGATTCTCTGAATTCCTTCAAGTCCCACTTAAAATCCCACCTCCTACAGGAAGCCTTTCCTGACTCCTCTTAATTCCCTCTGTTGATTATCTCCGACTGTATTCTGTCTACATCTTGTTTGTACATAGTTGTTAGAAGGTAAACACCTTGTGGGCAGGGATTACTTCCTACCTTTCCTTGTATGCCTGGTATTTAGCACAGCGTCTGACACAGTAAGTACTTAAGCATATTTATCAACTGACAATGTGCCAGGCTGAGAGTACAAAGAAGGCAAAAGTCATCTTTCCTTCAAAGAACTCACAATCTAAAGAAGGAGACAACATGTAAATAACTATGTACCAAAAAAAGACATACAGGACAGATTGGAGACAATTTCATAAGGAAGGCACCAGCATTAAGGGGACTCAAGAAAGGCTTCTTGCAGAAAGTAGGATTTTAATTGTGTGTCAATGCCAGTTGTCCTGAGCTATGTCTGGATTCTGATGACTCTGGAGGAAATAGTGAGGCTGATGACTGCACAGCTCTGCCTCACTTAAATCCAATTCACTTGCAAGTCAAGACATCACCCGAGTAAACAAAGAACAACAAGGATTTTAGTTAAGTCTTCAAGGAAGCTAGGGAAACCAGAAGGTGAAGCCTAGGAGGGAGGCACAGCCACCAAAAAAATGCTAGCTGAAGAGTGTGAGAACTTTTTTGTGTCAAGATTCCCTTTGGCAATCTGGTAAAGTCTATGAACCTTTTTTCTGAGAATGTTCACTGCTTACATTCATGATCAAAAGAAATGCTGCTTCATTTCTTCTTTAATGAGAATAAAGGATCCCCTGAAATCTATTCATAGGTTCCTTTGGGGTCCATGAATCTCAGATTAAAGAATCCCTACCTAAATGAATTCTAAGGCCTCACCTCTAAAATTATTGGATTTCATGGCCTCGAGATCGTCTGCTTCAGCCTCCAACTGAAGCTGTATACCTTTCCTACAGCATCATTCAACATCTGCTTGAGGATCTCAAGCAATGAGGAACTTAGCTCATTCTATTACTAGATAACTTGAATTGCTAGAAAGTTTTTCCTTATAGATTCTTGTGGCTTCAGCTCCTAATTCTTTCCTCTGGGGTCAAACAGAACATATTTGACCTGTCTTTCACATTACCGATCAGTCAACACCACCATGCTAAAAGCCTGTATAACAGGAAATGTATTTGTATACTGTCTTGCCAGTGTTCCTCAACATTCTCCAACAGTGTGTAGTCTGTCTCCACAAATGGACTGTGGGCAGATTTTTAATTGTCTATCTTTCTCCTACTCCAAACTTTTTCAATGCTCTGCGCATAGTAGGTTTCAACAATGGTAACAGTATTAGCAACAACTCTATTAACTGGTAATAATTAGTTAAGAATAGTATTAACACTTCACATTCCAGTAGCATTTTAAGGACTACAAGTTGATTCCCTATAACAACCCTGTGAGGTTGGCAGTACAAGTCTTATGAACATCATTTTACAGGTAAAAGAAACTGAGGCACAGAGAGATGAAGTGACTTGCACACAGCTATAAAGTAGAGCAGCTAGGTGGTGAAGTAGACACAGTGCTAGCCCTGAAGTCAGAAAGACTCCTCTCCCTGAGCTCACATCTGGCCTTAGATACTTACGAGCTGTGTGACGCTGGACAAATCACGTTTTGCTTCAGTTTCCTCGTTTGTAAAACGAGCTGGAGAAGGAAATGAATGGCAAACCACTCCAATATGTTTGCCAAGGAAACCCCAAAGGGGATCACAAAGAGTCAGACACAACTGAAAAAATGACTGAATGTATAGTAAACCTCAGAGCTAGGACCCAAACTCCAGATTCAAGCTATTGTTATATGACTGATACAACTAGAGGAAATAAAACAGATAGACATAGAACGCGTGTCAAGAAGACTCAAGTTCAAACCTGACTTCAAATACTTCCTAGCTGTATGATCCTGGGCAAGTCACTTAATCTGTGCCTCAGTTTCCTCATAGGTAAACTAGGGAGTATAAATAGCACCTACCTCCCAGGATTATTGTGAGGATCAAATTACTATACTATTATAAATTGTTTAGCGTATTTACACTTTAGCACCTAGTAAGTGCTATATAAATATTAGCTATTATTTTGATTATTTCCAAAGCAACATACAAACAAATGCAAATTACAGAAAACAACATTTTTTTAAATCTGGACAGAAGATACTTGGTGACTAAAATGCAGTCAGTTAAATGTAGATGTAAAGCCCTTCTTGTTACTCTATGTGTTATATTCATTTTCTGTTTGTTGGCAAAAACATTTAAAGTCAATTTTTTTTATTTGTTCAAATGCATTCATTTCTATCGAGCTGTTGTGGGTTTTTAAAATCTGTGTTCTCATTTATAAAATGTCTCTTTATATTGGTTAACTCTTATTTTGGGTCAGAACCACTAAGAAAATAAATCCAGCAGCAGGCAGGGGAGAGACCCAACTTAATGCAAACGAATACAGGACAAATCGTTTACCTATGTGCTGAAAAAATAGAGACCCTCTCACTAATTAATACTCACTGAGCCCTTAATACACTCTCACCTAGTTTCAGAGATTCAGGACCACTTGGCCACCAATCCTAATGAGCATTTTTCTTGACCATTGAGATAGTATTTCTATTTCTAGAAAAAAATCCGCACTCTACTTCCAGCAGTATAGGCATAAAGCCAAGAAATAAACAGTGAGAGCCAGAACTTCTGACAGAATCTTGTGGGTGCAAGTCTATTTACA
>CM053769.1:73885317-73900951 GCA_028658325.1 Potorous gilbertii
AGAAGTGTAGGGAGAACTTCAGTGCCCCAGCCGCGTGACTTGAGTAGCCCATGTCCCTGGGGAGTACACGCGTGGCCCAGCTTTGAGACTGAAGAGAGCACACGGGGGCTGGGGCTTTGGGTTGTGTGGATGTGGGAGCTTGTCTGGAGACCTCCCTCCAGCCGGCCTGGGGCTCCCGGCCGGACCGACTCCTGCCTTTCGGCTGAGTGAGTGGCCTTGGGGGCATTTCATTCGATCCACAGAGGTGCTTTTCCTTCTTGTGGTTCCATGCAAAGAAGTGCGCTTGGGGGATTTTGTGGAAAGTTTGGGGTTGATTCTGACTCCTCCCTCCAAGTCAGGGAATGAATTTATTGTTGGCCCCCATTGGAAGTCACAAAGTCCCAAAGCGTGACCAGCTCTGGCTGTGTGTTGTCCTCTCTTTGTGCCACTGGGGGAAACCACTAGAAGGGACCACTGGGCAGGAGGTTGGGTTCCCCCACTGCTGATGCTCAGGGCTCAGTAGCCAGGGAAGTCAAAAACAAAATGAAACATTGTAACAGGAGAAGATGAATCCCGTGGGTAGTTTGGTGCAGGAGGTCTTTGACAAGGCATCTCCAGGAGTAAGGACCTGAGACCACAGTAATCAGATGCTCCAAGGAGGATTCCTGTTAACTCACATTGTTTACCTTTCCTTAGTTGAGAGTTACTTTCACCGAGGCAAGCATTGTTTCCTCCTCTGTCTTGAATTAGGGAGTTCGACTTAACAGAAGCTTGGTTACAGTGTAAGTTCTCTGACCACATCTGGACTAGAAACTATGTGGGGTCTTTAATGAGGGGTTGTTAGGGGGAGGGGAAGAAATTCCTTGTAATCCAGAAGTGGGTAATGGGAGGTCCAGCACCCTAAATGCATTTCTTTTTATTGTTTTTCTTGCTTCTCTGCATCATAAACTGCATTCAGGTTGTTTGTGTAATTCCTCCCATTGCCTCAGTAGCCCTAGAGGTCCCTGCTCCGTGTGGCAGAGCTGAAATGAGCCACTTGTCCTGTTTTCGGTTCACTGGAATATGATATTTAGTCTAGTCTGGAAATATTTAAGATTCTTTAGAGTTCAAGACTCAAGAGAGATTTAGGAACACAATTTCTACACCAAATGAGATAATATTTTTACAAGACACTTAGCGCAGTGTCTGGCACATAGCAATCCCTGTATAAATGCTTATTCCCTTCTCCTCCCCTCCTCTACAAGGACCAACTGTAGCAGTCAGGTTGTTGTAGTGGAAAGGGTGAGAAACTGTTTTGGTTCAAATCCATGTCATCAACCTCTCTGAGCCTGTTTGCTTATCTGTAAAATTCGACTCATCATGGCAGTACCTTCTAACCTCCCAACTGTGATTGTGAGGAGCAGCTAGGGGCAGGAGTAAGGAGGACCTGAGTTCAAATGTCACCTTACACACTTGACACTCACTAGTTGTGTGACCTTGGGCAAGTCACTTAACCCCAATTGCCTCATCCTGGGTCATCTCCAGTCATCTTGATGAATATCTGGTCACTGGCTCAGGAGGAAAAGTGAGGCTGGTGACCTACACAGCCCTCCCTCACACAAAACAAAGTCAAGTGCAAGTCATGTCATCATTTCTCTGATGGCATGGCCTTCTTCAGCAGGGAAGGATGAACTCACATGTTATTGCCAGGATCAAGTGAGACAATGTTTATAAAGCCTTTTGTAAACTTGAAAGCTATAGGTATGTGCCTAGTAAATTATTACCAGTGGAACTGTCTTAGTGGGAGTTGAGGAGAAAGGTTGAGGCTTTTTCTTCCATTTGTCATCTTACCAATTGTGGCATGTAGTTCTGTAAGAATTCATCTGGCGTTGTCAAATTGCTAGTTACCTTGAAATGATGGGAGTTTGTTTTTTTCTAAGTTAATGGAAAATTAGTAAATGATTCTTAGGAGACCACATATTTCTAGGAAAAGGCTGCTGTTTGCTAATATTTTTCCCTTGAAAATTGTTATGTGGTGATCTTACCAGTTGCCTTAATTCAGGAAAACTCACTTAGGAAGAATCTAAATCTGCCAATTTAATTTGTGCCTTTCTGAAATTTGCTGCCATACCTTTCTAGCCAGGTAAATAATAGTCACCAAAGGGCCTCTTCTCAGTTACTAACTCTGGTCTTTTCTTGCCTGCTAAGAGAGTCATGGCAAATCAGGCCAGTGTGTCACTCCTTTTCTAATATGCCCTAGTGAATGAGTGGGTGGGGAGGAAGGAAAGCAGGAAAGAAGGCATTAATAAACACCATAGACAGTTGCATGAGAATCGACTGCCTGGATATACCTAACCTGCATGCCAATAACATCCAAGTACTAATCAGGCCCTAGTCTAATTGTATACTGCCCTTCTTATGGGAAGATGGTGTGATGTGTGTTAATCTGATTTCCTCTGTGGTATATTTTTTTCCTGGTGGTGGAGATAGGTTGTATTGAGCCATTTGTACTCAGGACAAAGGCCATTAAGACCTTACATTTTTTTGTAAGACAGCAGTCTAGGTCCTGGAAGGAGGCAGTGGAGGCATTTCCTGGCCTTTAGGTAAATCACTTCTGTTATATGGCTTCTCTTTAGCCAACTGACCATTGATCTGGAATAGGAGTCACAAATAGACTAATGTATACATGTTATATAGCAATAATTGTTGTTCACTTGTTTCATTTGTGTCCCGACTCATTGTGACCCCATTGGGGTTTTCTTTTTTTTCTTTGTTAATAGTGAATTTGTTTTTAATTTTCAACAATCACTTCCATAAGTTTTAAATTTTTCTCCCCTTCCCTCCCCATTCCCTTCCCCCAACAGCATACAATCTTGTATGGGTTCTACACATACATTCTAATTAAACACATTTTTACATTAGACATGTTGCAGAGAAGAATTAAAACAAACGGGAGAAAACATGAAAAAAACCAAACCAAAAGAAAACATAATAAAATAGAAAATGGTCTACTTCATTCTGAGTTCCCACTATAGTTCTTTCTCTTGATGTGGATGATCTGTTGGGCTTTTCTTGGCAAAGATGCTGGAGTGGTTTGCCATTTCCTTTTCCAGGTCATTTTTACAAGATGAGGAAATTAAGGCAAACAGAGTTAAGTGACTTGCCCAGAGTCACACAGCTTGTAAGTGTCTGAGGCCAGATTTGAACTCACTTCTTCCTGACTCCAAATCTGGTGCTCTATCCACTGTGCCACCTGGCTGTCCTAAACACAATAACTATACAACAACCCTGAGAGGTATTACCTGCATTTTACAGATGAGGAAATGGAGCCTCCTCAAGGTTAAATGACTTGCTTATTGACACTTAAGAAGTAGCCCTAATGACTGAGTTCTATTATAAAATCTGATTCTTTTTGGTGGATCGTAGATTTAAAACCAGAAGAGTTCTCAGAAGTCATGTAGTCCATCCTCATTTTGCAAATGAGGAAACTGAGACCCAGAGAAATGAACTGCCCAAGGTTATATACTAAACGGCAGAGTTCAGGATTTGAGTCCTCTGACTTAAATCCCCTAGTCTTTTTCACTTTACCACAGAACACTTTTTTTTTTTTAAGTTGTAAGAAAATAACCATGTTCTTAATCTACTCTGTTCTTCCTCCCTTCTTGGTGAGTCTGAGATGAGAAAGGGAGAGGAGAAATATGACCCAGTGAACGAAGGCCTTAGGTTTATAAAGTGCTAAACAAGCTTTTCCATTGCCTTATCTGCCTTTTTGGTTTTGGTAAAGTCAGTAAACTTCTTGAATGATCAAATTAAGAGCTTTGAGAACCTGGCTTAAGTGGGATACTATTACCATTGAAGTGGCAGTCAAAACCACAGCGAGGGTTAAGAAATTTCTAATAAGGTGTAACCTCTCAAGATTGGAACTTCTACACAAATTTTTCAGCTCTCCTTGCTTTCTTGTTCTGGAAGAATGATATTTTCTTTGGAATACATTGGCATGAAGTTATTTTAAACAATTTGACTTGTTGGATTTCAGGTCTCTTAAACAATTTCCTTTATTTTTCTCTTTCCCTTTCCTTTTTCTGTATCCTTCCTGCCTCCTCTTTCTTCTGGGCCTTGTGGACAGACGCTCTAGACCATAGTTAACTACAATCTTGGTCAAACTTCTTTTGAAAAAGGGGACTTTTTTTTTTTTTCAGTAGTTGAGCAGTAAGTTTGGTATTTCCATCCCAAGAGGTCTTCTATACTTTTCTTCCACATTTTCTCAGTTCCTGGCGGTTGAGATGGTTTGGGATAGTTGAAGGATAACGTGGCGATGGTAAATGGGTGAAGAACATTTTTTTATCACTTACATTCCAGTTTTTACTTTCAAAGGAAGAACTTGTAGGTCACGGATTCCTAACCTGTAGTGTATGAAGTTGTATGTGTGTTTAAATTTTTTTTTGATAATTATTTCAATAGAATTGATTTACTTGGTAGTCCTATATATTTTATTTCATGCATTTAAAGATATTATCATTCTTTTGAGAAGGGATCCATGAGTCAGCTTGCCAGAGGGGTCCATGACACAGAAGAGGTTAAGAATCTTTGTTCTAGGCCAACTACGGATATTAATCTAATCCAGTTCAGTCCAGGAGCATTTATTAAATTCCTTTTCTGGGCAAGGCACTGTGTTAGGATAAAAAGATAACTAGTCCTTCAAAGTAGCTTACATTCTGCTGGAATGGACCCCTAGATAGCCAGGAATATCAGTAGAGGGAATTTCCTTACCTGGAATTTTCCTCTGCCAATTAAATCCCAGGCCTGGCTACAATGAGGGTAACAGCAGCAACAACTTTACATAGTACTTTAAGCTTACAAAATACTTTTCTTACAAGAGCCCTGCCAGGTGAGTAGTACAAGTATTAATCTCTCCTTTTGAGATTTTGAGAGGTTAAGTGGTCACAGAATTAGTGTTGAACTGGGACAGTGCGTGGACTGCACAGTGTGTTCATAGTCAGGATTCTGATCCAGGCCTCCTGGGTTCTTCCTACTGTATCGCTACCCATCTCTTTTGTCTAGCGATGATTGCAAATGTTGCTCTAGCCTTGTAGAACTATATCATTGACTTAGATGGATACAAAGAAGGATGGACACTGACTGTAAATCTTCCTGTCTGATTGAAGTATTCGCAAGTGTGTAATATAATCTGTGGTCTGGCTCCGGAAGCAGCGTTGAGTTTTCAGTATAGGCTTTCATGCTTCCTGAGACCCCCTTCATTACCAGATTATAATAGCTCATAAAACCCCAGCATCTAAAAGCTTCCCTCAAGCATTTGGCAGAATGAATTGTAAGTTTTTACAAAGTGGCCTGATGGTAAGCATAAAGTTCTGAGAACCTTTGGTGGAAGTATAAGCCTTCCCAACAGGAAACATCCCATCTTTGAAGGAAAAATGAGAGTGGCATTGTCCGCTGGGGTCCTTTCCCACCCACATATTGTCTTGTAGACCAGTGTTGCATGGTCACGTGTTGCTCATGCAGCCTCAGTGGACTCAGCACTCTTGACTTCCAGCTACCAGCAGCTGTTGCTGGTGGTAAGTGGAGGCAAACTGTTCCTGGGGTGTGGGCTAACCCTCTTCCTCTTCTTCCTTTACCCTCCCTGACTGGTTCTGGTAGCGCTTTTCCATGGCTTTGGAAGGCCTAATTTTAATTGGCTGTTTTGAGGTCATCTGCCTGGTTCTTAATAGCAAATGGGATAAAACTCCCAGTAGCTGAAGAAATGACTTGTGGCAGCTTTCCCATAATGATACGTTTTCCTTTTGAAGTGCCTCAGATATGAACTAACTATGGGACCCTAGGCAAGTCAGTGCCCTCTGCCTGCCTCAGTTTCCTTGTCTGTAAGGTGGGGACGATAATAGCACCTACCACTCAGGGCTCTTGTGAGGATCAGATTAGAAAATAAATGTAAAGAGCTTTTTAAATCTTAAAGAACGATAGAAATGCTGGCTATTATGTAAGTCCACATAAACCCATTAAAAAAATATTTTCAGTTCCAAATTCTCTTCCTTCCCCCACACCTCCCCTACCCAGTGAAAAGGCAAGAAATACAATACTCATTCTACATATGAAATCATGCAAAACATTTTCCTATTAATCATGTTGCAGGAAAAAAAAGAAAGAAAAATGTTCCAACGCACTCAGAATTCATCAGTTCTCCATTTGGAGACAGATAACAATTTATATCAGAATACTTTGGAATTGTTGTGACATATAAGCCAATTTTCCTGACCAAGATCTGCAATTTTATTTTTATTTTTTGTGAGCTTCTCCCCAAGTGGGCTCAGAATAAAAATGATTTTTTAAAAAAATTTAGTTCTTGGATACTTCACTTTAATTAGACTTTTCAGAGAATGGTTGGGAAATTTTGAAGTTTAAATTTGATCTAAGAGTCCCTGTGCATTAACTCAGAATTTTCTTGGCTAGTTCCAATCTAGGATTTTGCAGGGGAATTTGGACCAGTCCTGCTTAATGAACCTGTAGGTGCTGAAAGAGCATAAGAGGTTTAGACCTGACAGGATCAAGGAAACCTGTGTTCCAGTACAGCCTCACATACTTACTTCCTCAGTCTCCTCTTCTGTAAAATGGGGACAATACATAGCACCTATTTCCCAGGGTTTTTGTGAGACTCATGAGATCATATTTGTAAAATGTTTTTCAAACCTTTCAGACCTCACTTGTTTGCCTTCTTATCTTCGTCCGGGACTTAGTGATATCTTATATTAAGTCCTATTTGTCTTTGTCCAAAGCAGTATGGTGGAAAGAGCACTGGAGAGGGTCAGGACATCGGAGTTCTGGCCCAGGCAAGGTCACTTACAGGCTCTTGGGCAAGCAATTCCCATAGTCTCTTTTGGCATTGGCTTCCTTTTCTGTAAACTAAAGCTAATAGTAACTTGTCTTACTTATTTTTCTTTTATCCTTTCTCATTGGGGTGGGAGAGATGAGGTAGGAGAGAGAGAAGATGAATGCTTGTTAATTGAAAAAATTTAATTACAAAATAATGCTCTGCCCTTACCTCGCAGGACTAAATGTATTTGGAAATGCTTAACGCTGTGTAATAATATGGTATCGTCTGGTAACCATATTACCAGAAAGAGGGTACTGCCCTTTTCAGGTGAAGTAGTGGGACAACCTAATCCTACCTTCTCACTTTATAGGGAGGAAACTGAGGCTCATAGGGATTATGTGACTTACCTAAGACAGAGAACTCAGGCTGCTCAATAAACATTGATAGAGCATCCTTCTATGTACACTGTATTCTCTGGTAGTGAATGACTATAAGAACAGTTTGGGCTCTTGTGGAATTTTACAGGTCTAATGGGGGTGGGGGAAGGGTAAGGCACAATGCAGTAAATTATAATACAAAATAAGACGTGGAAATATGCTAGAGCTTAGACCCAGATCTCTAGACTACAATGACTGTACCATTCTATTTGATTAATGTCTTTTTGAACTTGTCTCAATTTGTTAGCCATTCTCTTCCCCTCTCTTGGCTCAAAGCTGCATGTAAAAATTTTATATCGAAGTAACTGTCCCTTGGCAGCTTTTCACAAAATTCTAACCCCCATTTGTCCCACTGTAATCTAGCATCCCCTTAGCCCTTAGTCAAGATTTTGTTTTTATTTTTCCCATAGTAAATACTGTTGATTGAGCAATCACAGTGACTTTGCAGAGGTTGTAAGAACATTTCCTTTGCAGGTTGCTTAACCGAGCTCAACTTTTTGGTCCAACAGGTTACACTTTTGTAAATTCTGCTACCTCTCATTCTCCAGACGGTGTTATTATCAAAATGACAATCATACACAATTGAGAACAGGATGGAAGTTATCCCTGTGCCTTGCTGGGGTGAAATGTCCAAGTTGGGGTAGTGTATGGGTGTGGAAGTTATGGTGGCAGCTGATGGTGGGTGGGGGTTTCCACCCAATTGAACAAATTCCACTCTAAAGGATTTCCAGTCCTCAGGTTTCTGTTGATTGTGAACCTTTGCCTGCATTTGGCTCTCATGCCTTTTAAAAAAAAAAGAAAGAAACAAAATGTCATATTTGATTTGTAAGTGCTCACAGGAACCAGAAGAACTTAAGCGATCGTCTGCTGCAGGTCTTTTGTTTGGCAGTCTGGTCAGAGTAATGTCTTAAAGTGCAGAAAACAAAGTATACACCATTATAAAGCAAATCGATAATGTTGAAATGCCACTATCAAAATAGTTAAAAAAAAAAACCAAACAAAACCCAGAAAGTTCACAGACCTCAGATTAAGAATCCCTGATTTAGTTCAACTGCCATCATTTTACATCTGAGGAAATTTAGGACCATACAAGTACTAAGTGACACATCCCAGATTCTTTCAGGTTTCCTGACTGTGAAGCCAGTGCTTTCCCCGTCTTTCCCCTATTATACCATCTTTTCTGATTACTACACCATAGTCTTCATTGTTATTTTTTAGAGAGAAATTGCTACTTCTTGTATCCTTTTACAGTTTCTTAAAATTGGGGGGAGGAGAGGTGTGCTGGTCCAGGGGAAAAGCATTTGGTGGGAGAGAGGTAGAAGGTGACCTGGTGGTTGTAATTAGGTTGGATTAACTAAAGCCTTTGAGAAATCCCCTTCCCCAAGATCGTTAATAAAATTACTCCTGGATAAGAGGAAAAGCCATGTCATAGGTTAGAATCTGTTGAAGGACTAGAGTGTAATTTAATGAGGGTGAATGATCTGGCCAAATTATTAATGGATCTTCCCCTGTTTCCTTTTTCCTCCAAATAAAGCTTCTGAACAAGCCATTTTCAAGATCAAGAATAGTTCCAGGTTATAGCTTTTAGCCAGACTGAATGACTGGGGTTGGGGGTGGTGTGTATATCCCGGAGAGATGCGTTAGTTTTTACACAAGTTGGACACCTCTCCAGTTTTGATTGTCTTGTAGCTCATTTTGGGGGAGAAGTAGCCATTGGCAGAGGGAAAAGGAAGTGTAGGAGATGGAGAAGTGAGGATGATTCAGAAGAATGCTGTTACAGTTTGCCTTGCTCAGATTTGTTGGGCCCTGGTAAGCTCAAGATTACATGGAAGGTCTTAGCAGAATTGGGGTCACAGCCTAGATCTCTTGACTCTAGGTCACTCCAGGTTCTTTAGGCTTGGCCTTGCATAGCAGTTAGGGAGGAGAACTTGGGTAAAATGAACAATAGGCATTTATGTCAGGTTTAAGGGCTGAACTTGAGCAATTGGCTGGAAAAAGCAATTAGTAAATTCCTTAATTAGGCCCTGTTGGTAGTTCTGTTGTAAGGATAATCCTTTCATTAACTTAATCTGTGAAAATAGGGCTGAGACCCCATTTTATATTTAACAACCACTGACCCATACCTGTGAAATTCAGGTTATCCTTTACTGAAAGGAAGAGATGACTGAATGAGCTAAGAAGTCATGACTGAATGGGATTTATAGACTTTGGAATATACACTGTAAAATGGGGGACTCTAATCTGCAAATACAGAATTAAAATCTGCACAACTCCAGTGTTTAGCTCAGTACCAAGCACATAGTAAGCCCTCATAAATGCTTATTGACTGACTTCCTTTTTAAGTATATATTCTTAAAGTGTGTGTATACATACATACATATATATATATGTATTATATACAGACATACACACACAAATATATATATATATGTATGTATACGTGCACACATGTATCTATATGTATGTGTATCTATCTCTGTCTCTCCATCTGTCTATTTTCTGGAGTCCCAGGAAAACAAGATATTTTCCATGTTGGAAAGAATATAGACTAGGGGCCCTGCTTGGCTTTACTTCTGACTTGATGAGTGATTTGAGGTCAGTCCTTTAACCTTTCTTAGTTTCAGTCACCAATGAGGATGAGGGTGACTGGAATACCTTTAATTTTCCGAGTGCCTCGCCCTTTTTGAAGGGTCTTCTTATGCATTTGATCCTTAAATTGACCTGTAAGAATACAAGAATCTCCAAAAGAATGGGAAATAAGACAAAGAATTTTATAAATCCAAAGTGTTGAAGTTTCTACATCCATCTTACTTGCTGGACTCAAATGGGATGGGGGTAGGGAGGGAGACTCTCAGAGGTCGACTAAGGTCAGTGAAGTAGATGTTTTCCTTCTGCCAAAGGCAGATTCGAGTGTGTGATTCAGCACATTGTGCTCCCTGCCTAGGGTAGGTAAGAATGAGGATTTTGCTTTCCCTCCTCCTATTAATCAGTATTTCCATAAGGGAGAGAAGAGGGCGATGTAAGGCAAAAGATATTCTGTGTGATATTCTGTTGAAAAATACTCTGTTGTGGTGAGGTATCCCGGAAACACAAGTTTTATTGCCACCTAAGTGCCATAGGTTGGCAAAAACAACATTGGATTGGGCAAGTGTTGGTGGAAGGAATTGTTGAAACAAGAAGTATCAGAAGCAGCTTGTGGCAGTGAATTGTTAAAGCCAAATTTTGGTCAGATCACAAGGCAGCTAGTTAACTGTAGAATCCAAGGCTAAAATTAGTACTGCTTCATTGTATGTTTGCCTCGCTGTGGAAAGATGCCTCAAATCAAGAAAATTTTGCCTTTTTTAACTCTGATAATTTAACGACAGTATGTTTCTTTAAAAAAAAGGTTTTTTTGATGCTTTTTGTTCTTACACCATAGTTATTTCTCTTATATAACACTTCCACTTTCCCATCCTCTTATCCCTTTGGTTGAAGGGGACAATATTAAAGGACATCAGCAGACATAGCCACCTAATTTTATTGCATATGTTATATTTTGCAGCCATAGCGCACTGCCTCTGTACTGAGAGGAAGGAGTTGTGTTCTTTTGGCTGTTCTCTGGGACAGTGTAATGAATCCATTCTGGCTGCTTCCTTTTGGGGGTGTTTTAATTTAAATTTTCTATTAATATTGTTTTGGTTCTGTTTACTTTTCTTTGTATCTGTTCATCTAAATCTTCAGTGCTTCTAAGAATTTCTCAGATTTACTGCTTCTCTTCATTCGTTTTTTTATTTCCCCCTGTCTAAACTTCTCCCCTTAAGAACTTCCCTGTTACTGTTGAGGGTACCACGTTCCTCCTCAGGATGCTCTCAGGATGGCAACCCAGGTGGCATCTTCAGCTTTTCGTTATCTCTCCCTCCCCAAATCCAATCTCTTGCCAAGGCCTGTCACCTTTACACCATCCCCTCTTTTTTCCTCTGACATTGCCACCTCTCTGTTGCAGGCTGTCATATCTGGACTATTCAGTAGCCAATGGTCAGTCATTCTGCCTCAAGTCTCTCCTCACTACAGTCCATCCCCCTTTCAGCTGCTCAAGTGATTTTCCCAAAGTTCTGATCTGACCATGTCATCTCCCTACTCAATAAACCAGTGGTTCCCTATCACCTCCAAGGTTAAACCACAGCCTAATTCCCTCCTACCTTTACTGGCTTTTTACACCTTACTCCCTGACATGTACTCTTGGATCCTGTGACACCAGTCCCTTGGCTGCTTTATCAACAAGACACTCTATCTCCCTGCTGGCCACCATGCCTGGAATGTTCTCTCCCTTATTTCTGCTTACTGCCTTCCCTGGCTTCCTTTAAGTCTGACGAAAATCCAGGCTTTTCCTAATCCCCTGTGTTAGTTATTTCCTATTTATCTGGTATAGTTGATTTATATTGGCTTGTCTTCTTATTAGATTGTAAGCTTCTTGAGAGCAAGTGCAAGCTTGTTCCTTCAGTGCAAGCTGACTCACGTCTCTCCTCTTGTGTATCATTAGCACAGGGCATCATTTTTTGTCCCATCGAATTATTCCTTGGCATTCCTATCACCCCAGTTTGTTCAAACATTCCCTCTTTAGAGGCACTTCACTAAAGGGAACACTTAATAATCACTAAAGGTGATCTCTTCAAACACTTGCTAACTGATCTGGGGCAAGTCACTTAGCTTTTCATTTCCTCATTGATCAGATGGGGTTAATAATGGCACCTGCCTCTCAGGGCGGGTTGTGAGGGCCAAATGAGATAAAATGTATAAAAGGGCTTTGAGAACCTTGAGGCACTATAGAAATGTTACTTATTATTTTGTGAATATGTACTGTTTGTGGGCTTAGAAGTTGAAGGGCCTGGGTGACTGTTGAAAGCTCTTTGAGAATTCACTACTGAGATTAGAGGAATTTTACCACCTTGATGTAAGGGGAATAGCCTATTTTCAAAAAGAGAGAGCTTTTAGGCATTGGCATTTATAAGAAGTACTTGAACCAGCTTCCTCATTAGTAAAATATGGGGCAGGACTAGAAGATTTCAGACCCTTTCCAATGTAAATCTATGATTCACATCCTTGAAAGGACTCAATCCAGGGTTAATTGGTGTAGTTTAAAATTTTACTTGGGTGAACACTGGTGCCCTTCTCCCTCAGTGCAAGCTGGCTCATGTTAAAGCAAAAAGCCTTGCTCTGCATGGGCTATTTTTCAGAACAGGTAATGTGGGAACTCCCTCTGTTATCATGGGATGGCTCAATACTTCTGGAGACATTATGATTATGTATCAAGAAGGGAGTGGGTGGGGAGTTGTATGTGATTTGGAGTGGGGCTACCGAGGAACATAGAATTATCACTGGAATTCACCAACACATTGGTCAGCATTTATTAATGTTGATCTGACTATGCAGAGCATCTTAGGTGCTGGCAGAGATCCAAAGGTTAGGTTAAGGCTTGGTCTCTACCTTCCGGGAGTTTATAGTCTTTTAAAGGGATTCATTTAAGAAAGTACCTTTCTTAAGGATTAGGCAGGTACTCCCTAGCAAGGTGCTTAGCACATAGTGGGCATTTAATATGTGTTATACTTTTATAGTATGCATAGTATGTGGCATAAATGAAATCTAAGCAGAGTGTTGGGTGGATTTCTGAAGGATATAAGAGCTTATTGTTGATTGAGGGCATTAGGGAGGGTCTCCTAGAGGGATTGTGGGATTTGAGTCAGGCTTTAAAGGCAATGAGTGGAATTTTACCAGCAGGAAGAATATTCTAGGCCTAGGACAAGAGCAGAAGCCTAGGGGTGGGAAGACATAGGATTCCTATGGGGTTCCTAAGAAGATGGGCGCAGGGGACGCCTCTTACTCCATTTAGGCTTTGACCTACATAAAGCACATGGAGGAGAATTATTCTTAAGTGGTGTGGGAAAGAATGAAAGGTGTTGAAATCACTACTTCCAGCCTCCCTAGGCATTCATTACTCCCTCACCTGCACTCTGTTGCTGAGTCATTTCAGTCATGTCCAACTCTCCATGACCCCATTTTGGGGTTTTCTTGGCAGAGATACTAGAGTGATTTGCCATTTCCTTCTCCAGCTCATCTACAGATGAGGAAACTGAGGCCAACAGGGTTAAGTGACTTGTCCAGAGTCACACAGCTAGTGACTGAGGCTGTATTTGAGTTCATGAGAATGAGTCATCCTGATTCTAAGGCTCTATATCGCTTGCCACCTAGCCCTCCCAAACTCTGAGATTCAGCCAAACTGACCTCTCTGTCCATTCCTTGTACCTGACATTCCATCTCTTGTCTTCGTGCCTGGAACCCTTTCCTCACCCTCAGGAAGTCCTTCCATCTCTTTAATATACAGCTCAAGAAGCTGTTCCTTGTTTCCCCAGCCACCAGCCCTGCCTTCCAGACCTCCTTGGGTTTAAATCCTTTGTGTAGATTTGTATTTATTTGCTTTATATTTATGCTGTTTATATTTATATCTGTACTTGTCTCCACATTAAAAGTTCCTTGGGAGTAGGAGTAATTTTTCTCTTTATACTTATTTTAATAGTAGGCCCTTACTGAATGCTTGTTGATTGGTTGATTGACTTTTAGGTTCCAGATTAAAGAGTGCATTTTTCTATCCAGGCTTCCAATTCATAAATTAACTATGTTACATAAATGCACTCAGCAGTCATTTATTAAACCCCTCTCTTATATACAAGGGACAGTATTGGGTGCTGGAGATCGAAACACTCAGGATGAAGTAGTTCCTGCCCTCCAAGGCTTACATTCTGTCAGCATTCATAGGAATAATTATATACAAAATAAATGCAGGGTATATTTTTGGGGGAGCAGGCATGAACAATGGGAGATCAGGAAAGGCTTCATGTAGAAACCTTTAAAAAGGGGGGAAGGGATTCTAGGAACCGGCGGTAAATTGTAGAGAGCCTCGACTGTCACTTTTAACCTGGGATTGGGCCAGACTCACTCGGTCTGGATGCGCTTTGTGTTTCTCTGCCCATTGATGAAACTGACTCTTCTCTTTTCTCTTGCTTAAGTGGAAGTATGAATGTGGGAGGGAGGAGGAATATAAGTCACCATTTCTGCTTCTTAATTTCCTGACTTCTCAGGGCTTTTGCAACATGTGGGTGATGAAGCACTTTTTCAGTGGTTGGAATCTTGGCCTGTTTTCCTGCTTTCTCCCTTTGAGCTTAGGATGATTATAGTGAGTCATCCTGAGAAACCTGGAAAACTGAAGGAAATGAAGACTTTGAAAGTTAACGAAAAGCTATCAACATATTGACAAACAGCTTTTCTCTTATCTGTATGAGTTTTATGTTTCCTAAAATAAATTCTGCTGTCATTTGGAGAGTAAGGATTAATTTTATGTTTATTAGCCCAAGGAAATTTTTGTGCCCTTATGCTATCCATTTTACCCCAGGGATACAGGAAGAACATAGGGCAAAAACTCTCAAAGTCATTTTATCTTAGCACTATCATCTGGGGAAAAACAGCAGAAAAATAAGATAAGAGCCAATCATACCTTCTCCTAAAAGTCAGAAGCATTCATTACAGAGAGCTGAACTGCCTGGCTCTCTTTCCATTCAAGCTAAGTTAACAGCAGCAAGAGAAAACTCTTGGCACAGATGAAAACCTGGAACCCGGTGAAAGATTGAATTAAGAATTAGAGCGAGTGTTGATAAGCATCAAGGAAGCAGTCTCTCAGTTCCTGCCTCCATTGGATTGACTGTTCATGTGCATTTGTTCAAAAAGTTGCTCATTTTCATATCTTTTCCTGTTCTATTAGACTAGAAGGACAAGAACTGAGTCTTCTTTTATATGACAACCTCCCTGCCTCTCCTAGTACCGGAATTTTGCCTCCAAATCAATAATAAAACAGATATAGACATCTCTAAGGCTTTCAAAAGACTTTGCATATATTACCTTACTTTATTCTTATAACTGTGATATAGGTGTTATTATAACTTATAAATTGACTATTATAACTTATAAACATATTTATATGCTATATTATATTTATATTATATGTAATAGAGTAAATATAAATATAAACTTATAAATAATAAGTATTCCCATTTTACAGATGGGGAAACTGGGGCTAAATAAAGTGTCTGAGTCCACCTTTGAACAAGGCCTCTTCTGAATCCTTGGCTTTATGGAAATCTCTAAAGTAAGCAGTTTATATTCAGTGCAAGCTTCTATATCTATAGTTTCCCTTCTCTGGACATTTTTCTCCCCTAAGGTGCCTTGTCTTTTCTCTTCATTTAAATCCTGCTTTTAAGACAGAAATTTAAATTAGAGCTTTATACTTTAGGACAGAGTTTCTTAACTTCTTTTGTGACATGAATGCCTTTGACATTCTGGATGAAGCCTCCAGATCCCTTCTCTGAATAATATTTTTAAATATATAAAG
>CM053769.1:73901051-73912801 GCA_028658325.1 Potorous gilbertii
CAAAGAAAATCAATTATATTGAAATCTCAAAATGTTGAAAAAAATGTCCACAGACTCAAGGTTAAGAGTCTTTTTTAGAGTGTTTTAGTGCTTTTTAAAATAGTTTTTGTTAGTGTTTTAGAGTAAATTTAATTCAGTGATCCTTGTCGATTACATGTAAGTCCTCATTAATTGTGGAATCCAAGTATCCTATGCACATTGGGCATTGGATCAGTGACTTCCTTAACTATCAAATCATACTTCTTTGTGGGGGAGGCTTGGCTTATAAGACACAAAGAGAGTTGGGAAAATCATTTAGAGCAAACTTTTGTGGCTACTTTTTCTGTAGAAGAATTCAGGATCAGCATATGTACAGTAGCAGAATAGTTAGTATTTCTTTTGATAGGAACATGTCAATAACAAGTGTTCTTTTGGATTCCACATTTTAGATTCAGAAGATCTTGCAAAAGTTGATGCAGGTTTCCTGTGCACTGTGGGTAAAGGCTGCTACAGGAATGCCAGATTGATAAATATTCAGTTGTTTTATTTTTAGACTTGATGAGTCAGAGAATGAGGACTCCTTGGAAGGCTCCCCAGTGACTCAGTGTAGGCTTGGGGATGGGAGACTCGAGTCTTCTCCTCTACAGATAAGTTTGATTCTGTTTCTGATACTGTCCAGTCAAACCTTTTTTCCCCCTTGTTTTGTGCTAGCTTTGGCACTGGGAGAATACGTCCACAGTCTGTCTCAGAGAGGATTAGCATCCAGAGCAGAGCAGATCTGATACTGTTCCTATCCGTGCCTAGCTGCAGGCCTCTGATTGCTTCTTTGTCTTTTACTCCCTCTAAAGTTAGGGATTCACTTTGAATGGCACTTATTCATTTGGCCTTCTGAATGTTGCATTTTTCAGTATTTTTGTTTTTTGTGTATGTATCCTTTCCCTCCCAATAGATAGTAAACTTCTCAAGGACTGGTACTGCGCTTATCTTTTTGCTATTTTCCCACAGGGTTTTGCTTATGGGGGATGTTCGGTTGATGGTATGTTGGCTGAGCAGTTGCGTTTTTCCCCTTCAGTTCACTTCAACCAACGTTTTGTTTTGTTGTTTTGAACTTCAGTTAATTAGGTGCAAGACTCTAGGCTAAGTTCCGAGTATACAAGAACATCCAATCCAGCCCCTGTATGAGATAAATAATTGACAATTGAATAGACTGATGTTGATTCTCCACCCTTATTTATCATAGCTCGTATTTCTGTTTCTGTGGAGGCTTTAAGATTTGCAAAGTGGTTTTCAAATATTAACATTTTCCTTACAACAATTCTGCAAGGTGAGTGCTATTGCCATCCCTATTTAGAGATGCAGAAATCAAGGCAGACAGAGTGACCAGACACTGCCTGGTGTCATGTCTTCCTGACTCCAGGTCTGGTGCTCTATCTACTGCATCACCCAGTTGCCTCTGAATTTATACTTTAAGCTTTATCCTTAGAATTGAGTTCCATTGCTACCCCAGTGGAATCACAGCCAAACTTTCCTTAGCTGGAATACTCAGGGATAGAGATGTTTTGATGAAATGATTACTGGAAAGACTTTGGTTTGTCCTGTGTTGAAAATGGTTCTGAAATAAGAGTAATGATAGGTAATACTTCTGTAACACTTGGTGTGTGCCATGCTCTGTGCTGAGCGCTTTACACTTGTTATCTCATTTTCCTCACAATAACCCTGGCAGCAAGTTCTGTTGTTATCCTTATTTTACAGACCGGGTCTCTGAGACCGAGGAAGGTTAAGTAACTTGCCCAGGGTCACACAGTTAGTAAGTGTCCGAGCCTGCATTTGAACTCAGGTTTTCTGGACCCCCAGCACTCTTTCCGCTACACCACCCAACTGCCTTTAAATTTACACTTCATATTTGACTTTTAGAATTGAGTTTCATTGCCCTCTCAAATAGAGTCACGGCAAAACTTCATTTAGTTGGAATATTCAGTGATAGAGGTGTCATGATGAAGTTTGGTTACTGGACTTAACCCTTGCTGAAAATGTTTCAGAAATGTTTGAAAGTAAAAGTAATGAGACTGACCTGATTTTGTTGTGGTGATATTCAGTGCTCTGAAATCTGCTTGTTTGTTTTAAAATAAACCCGTAGGCGAGCTTTTGTGTTCCTCCTGAATGCTAAGGGCACTGAAATAAGCAAGATCATTGGTGCACTGGTCATCTGGTTTAATCAAGGACTTACGCATTTGGAAATAAAAACGCAAAAGCGAGACCATCCTAGGAGAGGCTTATATTTAACTGGGATTTGTAAGTCGTGATTGATGATGAATCTAAATCTTGACTTCATTGAGTCCCTAAGGTGCCCTGAGATCTACGAAGCAAGTTGAATATTGATTCTTTGAACAGCTGGATTCTTAGAATGAAACAATATTCTGCTGAGAAAATCTTTTCTTTCTTCCTTTCTTCCGTTTGCTATCTTGTAGAGATCAAAATGATACAGTCATAACATATATGATGCCTATAGTTTCACTTTAAATGCTGCTGTCACACTTCAGTGGTTTAGGGACTGAAGGTTAGGTGAGTACATGTTTACAGAATTAAATTACCAAGGTGCAATGAACAGCTCTAGGAGGAAGTGGGTTCCCTCTCCCTGGAGGCTGGGTGACTGCTACACACAAACACACACACATGTATGTATGTATATGTATTTATGTGTGTGTGTGTATATATATATATATATATATATATGTATATATATATTTTTATTCATGTTTGACTCTTTATGACCCCCTTTGCTATTTCCTTCTCCAAATCAGGCAACTGAGGCAAACAGGGTTAAGTGACTTGCCCTGGGTCACACGACCAGTAAGTGTCTGAGGCTGCATTTGAATTTAGGTCCTCTTGACTCCAGGCTTGGCACTCTATCCACTTCCACCGCCAAGCTGCCCCTACTATTATTGGGAGATTCCCTTTTTTTTTTTGTATGACTTGGACTAGATAGCTGATTCTAACTCCTAGATTTTGAGATTAGCCTTCTAGTGAAAAAAGAATGAAAAGTTTAGCATAGGGAGACATGGTGGTCCTGGGAAAAGAAAACTGGCTCTGAAGCCGGGAGACCTGGGTTCTAAAAGCTGCTGCTGACAAAATCTGAATGGCCTTGGGCTAGTTAGTTAATTTCTTTGAGCCTTAGTTTCCTCATGCACAAGATGTATCGGGAATGATTTGGACTCTAAGGTCCCTTTCTGGCTGTGTGAAGTTTGAACTGGAAATTGGGATAGCTATACCCTGATGTTGGCTGTTCCAAATGACCCTGGATAAGATGCATACCACAGTTCTGTGTCTTAATTTCCCTCTAAGGAAAAGATTTGTCCCTGACCTCCACCCCCCCACCCCTATTTTTAAATTAATTTTTTTATTTTCAGTTTACTACAATCACTTCCATAAAGTCTTAGATTTTCTCCCCCTCCCTCTCACTCCCTCTCTGAGATGGCATACAATCTTACATGGGTTCTACACATACATTCTTATTAAACACATTAGTCATGTTGCATAGAACAATTAAAATGAATGGGAGAAACCATGAGAAAAAACAAACGAAAGCAAAACATAACACAAGAGAAAATATTCTACTTCATTCTGCATTCCGATTCCATAATTCTTTCTCTGGATGCAGATGGCATTTTGCCTCAATAGTCCTTTGGGAGTATTTTAGGTCCTTGCATTGCTGTGAAGGGCTGAGGCTAACAGAGACAGTCCTCACACACTGTGGCTGTTACTGGGTACAATGTTTTCCTGGTTCGGCTCACTTCACTCAGCATCAGTTCATATAAATCTTCCCGTGTTTTTCTGAAGTCCTCCTGTTCCATCATTTCTTGTAGCACAATAGTATTCCATTACATTCATATACCACAATTTATTCAACCATTCTCCAATTAATGGGCATCCCTCTGACTTCCAGTTTTTGGCCACCACAAAGAGAGCTGCTATAAATATTTTTGTACATGTGGGACCTTTTCCCTTTTTTATGATCTCTGTGGGATATTGTTCTAGAAGCGATACTGCTGGGTTAAAGAGCATGCACATTTTTATAGCCCTTTGGGCACCTGACCCCCTTTTTGTCTTGTAAGCATGGAGTGAGTAGTGTGGTTTGGATGAACAGGAACTGGGTGAGGCAGCAGTAGACATTTTTATTCAGGGGGAAGTTTGCTATGCACAGTCATGTGGGTTTTGTGCTCAGCAGAAGTCAGAGGCACAAAAGCCCTCCCTCGCCTCCACACTCATCCCGTGCAGTTAGAATAGGAAACCACAACTCTGTTCTGAGTAGCACACAGCATTGTCTTCAGAAACTGTTTATGAAGTCAGTGGCGGCCTGTCTTATGTGACTCTCATTCTAGGAAGTGCATTTACCTCCCCTCCATCCCTTGAAAACAGGTACCCATGCAATTGCATTGTAAATATGCCCATACTCCAGAAATAATGCTAAAATAGAATTCATGAACGAGAGCCGAAATGGCACTGGGGTGGGAGTCAGAAGGCTTGAGTGAAGAACCCCCTGCTCTGCTCCTTATTCATTGGGTGAATGTGGTATCATATCACTTACCCAGGTTTCTTGTCTGTAAAATGTATAAGTGTATAGATTTAGAACTGGAAAAGACTTGAGCAATCATCTGGCTTACTCTTCTCTCTCCCGCCCCCATTTTACAGATGAGGACGTTGTATCTTAGGTTGAGTAGTTTGCCCAAGATCGCATATCCCAGGATTTGGATCCCACATTTTTTTAACCATGTCTTGTGTCTCCTGAGGGTAAATAATTTCTGCCCCGTCTACTTCACAGGTTTTTAAGAATCGAATGAGGTTACACATATAAAAGTACTTTATGAAAGTGGTCTTAGAACCATTTGTAAAGAAATTATTATATTATTTCTTGATTTCAATTCGACAAACACTTAGAGGTAGCTAAATGGTGGTGGATAGAGCTCTGGTCCAACAATCAGGAAGACCTGAATTCAAGTCCAGCTTCAGATCGTTAGTAGCTATATGACTGGGCAAGCCACTTAACCTCTGTCTGCCTCAGTTTCCTCAACTGTAAAATATGCAAAATAACAATATCTACTTTCTAGAGTTTTTGTCAGGATCAAATGAGATAATATTTGTCAGATCCTTAGCATAGCACCTGGCACATAGTCTGTGCTTAGTGAATGCTTATTTCTCCTTATTAATTAAATGCTTACTAAGTGTAAGACACTCTGCTAGGCAGAGAAAATGAGGCCAAAATGAGATTGTCCCTGTTCTATTGAAACATCAAGACGGTTTTAACTATTTGTTAGCCTTGTCTAACAATAGCTATTTTATGTATGTTTGTATTTATTAATTTTATATTTATGATACATGTATTTTTATATTTACTTGTTATCCCCCATGGAGGCATTGTTTCATTCTTTGTACTTGTAAGTTCACCAGCCAGCAGCAGCATGGTTGATTGATTTGATTCTTGGTTCCTATAAAGAATTTCTCTGGCTCCCACTGATTATTCAAAGCTGTATTCAGTGTCCCATTAAATGATGAAAATACAGAGGTCATCTAGTGTCTGTCTTCATTTATGACCTAGTATCACAATTGGCTACGGGCACACAGTAGACGTCCAACAGATGCTTGTTGACTGACTTCTGTATGCCTCAACAGACCTGAACTGCACAGTTAAGATATTACCAAGTAAATAGTATCTTGATGACAAAATTCCAACTGAAAGAGGCCTGTTTTATGTATCAGGCCCTCTAGGTTCTGGTCAGCTCTGCCACTACGTAACTTAAGGATCTTGAACTAGCTATTTCATTTCTCAGGGTCTCAGTTTCCTCCTGTTCTGGTTTCATGTTCATTCTTCATGAAGGATAAACTCTTCTATGTGGGCCCTCTGTAAGTTGGACCTGCCCTACCTGACCATCCCAATTATTTTATAACCTTCCCCAACATGTATCTTTTGTAGTCAAGTTCAGTTCTCATTGTCCGTTGAGTAGTACATGAAAATTCCCACCTCTATTCATGGAATTCTTGCCTAAAAATGCCCTCTTCTCCTGTCCTCTTCCCCACTATTACTTCCTAGACAGAAGATTATCCACTCTAATGGTATCAGAAATCCATAAAGAATTGGAATAGGTATTAATTATGTGTAGTTTTTAATGTGTATCCTCCAACTAGATTGGAGGATGTCTTTAAGGATTTCAGCTAAGGTCTTTTCTGGTTCAAAATTTTCTTTATTTAAAGAATCTTCCATGTTATTGACCCAAAGAAGGTACTCAGGAAGTACTTTAAATTTATTAAATCATAGAGCATGAGACTCCCCTAGATTAAAGGTTCTTATTCTGGGAACTCAGGGGTCTACAGATAGATTCCAGAGGGTCTGTGAATTTGGATGGGGGGAAATCGCATCCTTAGTTTCACCATCTTCTAACAGCAGTTGAACATTTCCTTCAGTTATTTAAAAAACCAACAATAGCATTTTTGTGAGAAGGGGGTCAGATGATTTCACCAGATTGCCAAAGGGAGTGGGCCGTGACACGGAAAGGTTATGGACTCCTGATCTCGAAAAGGAGCAGACCATTTAGCAGACAAGGAACTTGTGGGGAACCTGCAGCTTTTGCCGGAGAAGGGAGGAAGTGCTGCCTGGGAACGGGAAGAGTTACTTGGTTGGCTCCACAGAGCTTATCCTGTGCAGTTAGAGTCAGGTATCTCCCTACCCCCAGCCAACCAGAGTGTTTGGTGGCAGAAATCTTCTAGCCTTTCAGCTGCTCTAGCTAAAAAAAGAAACAACAGTTATCATTCCCTTCGGGTAAATGAACCTGATGGCCTATGAGACAGCTACAAGGAACAGGAATATTTCAGGAGTTAGGACTGGTAGTACTCTGTCCTGCAACTTGACCTGGAGGGAACTCTTGAGTTAGAATGGGCAGTAGCTAAATTTTTATTAAGTATTGAGAAAATGTCAGAGAAGGCTGAAGTTTGATGTCTGGTTGATTTTTTTTCTGACCCCTTTATTTTCTAATAGAAGAGACTCTCAGTTCAGTTCAATGTCTAAGGTGTATAGGTGTCTTCACCAGGGGTATAAAGACAAAACTGAAAAATGAATCCCATCCTTAAAGAATGTATATCTTACTAGAGGGATATAAAATGTGTACCGATAAAGAAAAAGACGTTTGGAGAGAAAGACACAGAACGGTGTCATTGAGGAAGAGGGCATTCATTAATTGGGAGGAATTAGGGCAGATAGCATCTAAATGGAGCTCTGAATGAAGAGAAAGATTGTGAGAGGAAAAGACCAGAGAGGGTGTTGGCTTAGCAGGTTGTCCAGGATCTTAAATGTTAGGCTGAGGAGTTTGTGCTCCATCCTGGTTTGCTTTGAATAATTGCTTAATTGATTATTTTAGAGTCCGCAGAAAGATTGGGAATGTTGGTGAGCAAGGTAGTGACAGATTATTTTGACCGCTGTTGAGGGCAAAAGACTGGAAGCCAGGAGACCAGTTGTTCCAGATAAGGGATGATGAGCATTTGAATAAAAATAGTGTTCATTTGAATAATGGGAACAAATGTGAAAGATTCGGAGGTGGAACTTGAGTCAAGCGCCAAATAACTTTAGCAAAAAAACCTCACTGCCAACACAAAGTGCCATCGCTGTTTTATAGTAGCATTACATGTAATTGCAAAAAAAGAAAAGGAAGCAGCATATATGAGTAATAAGTAGGGAAATAGTTAAATAAATCATAGTACTTTAACATAATGGAATATTATAATGCAATTAAAGTCGATTAATATAAGGAACACTTATATGAGGCAGCTAGGTGGTGCAGTGGCAATCAGGAAGACTCTTCTTCCTCAGTTCAAATCCACCCTCTGACACTAGCTATTTCTCATTCTTATAAGCATGTAGTTAGACTAAATGAAATCCTTACATACATAGAAAGCACATCTGACTATCTAGAAGGGCATGTCGGGAGATTTGGTGGCTTTGTGTTTTTTTAAATTATGGATTTTGTTGAAATGTTATGATTAGAATATGTTAAAGCTAGTTGTCATTCTGAATTTTTATTGAAGCTTAAATGGGGAAGTCACTTAACCCTGTTTACCTCAATTTCTTCATCTGTAAAGTTATTTGAGAAGGAAATGGAAAACCACTCCAGTTTCTTTGCCAAGAAAATCCCAACTAGGGTCATGAAGAGTCAGACATGACTGAAACGACTGATCAACAAATTACTGTGCTCAAGGGTGTGTGAAATATCAAGGAAGAAACATGGGTTAGTAGAAAGAGAGTTGGAGTAGGACTCAAAAGGCTAGAAGGTAAGCTGGGTTTAAGTCCCCACTCTGCCACCATCTTACTTCAGTCACCCATTGCCCTTCATCTAGACCAGGGGTGGAGAACCTGCAGCCTTGAGGTCCCATGTGCCTCTGTGAGGACCCTCTAGGTACTCAAGTGCAGCCCTTTAGATTGGGGCTGCACTTGACGACCTAGAGGGCCACCTTTGGCCTCGAGGCCACAGGTTCCCCACCCCTGACCTAGATTATTACAACAACTTCTCTACATCATCTCATCACTCTACCTTATCCTACCGCTGCTAGCCAGAGTAATTTTCCTAAAGTTTGGATCTGCCCTTGTGACTCCTCTACTTAACAGACTCCAGTGTTTTCTAGGATTAAGTATAAACTTCTTTTTTAGCTTTAAGACACTAAGTACCTTGACTCTTAATTGATCTTTGACACCTCACTGTACATTTTCCCACTTTCTAGACTGTGAACAGCAGCCACACTGTTCTCTTTGCTTCTCACCCGTGACACTCAGTTCTGTTTCAGTGCTTTTGCACTGGCCATCCCCCTTTTCTGAGATATTTTCCCTCCTTACCTCTGCCTGATAGAGACCTTGTCTTCCTTTAGGCATCACCTTTTGCCTGAAGCCTTTGCTGATCTCTCGCAGCTCGATAGTGCCCTCTTCCCCAAACTACCTCATACTTAATTACTTTGTATATATTTGTATGTGTTCACTTTATATTTATGTTGTGTATGTTTTTTGTAGGAACTTGTTTATTATTAGAAGTAGTAAGCCCATTGTGAGTAGAGATTATTCCTTTCTGTGTACTTGTATGCCCAGTCGCCCAACATAATGTCTAACACATAGTAGGCTCTTAATAAATCCTTGTTGATTGATTGATATTAGCCAGGCAACTGTGGGCAAGTCACTTCAAAGAGGAGTTTGAATTAGTTGATCCATAGGGTACTGTCTGTTGAATGCCATCAAATTGTACTGTGCTGGGTATCAAAACATCTGAATTTCAATGCTGGCACAACTACTAACCAACTATATGACTTTGGGCATGTTACTTCATTTCCTTGATCTTAGCCCCATGTTTTATAAAATGAAGGTGTTGAGCTAGGTGATTTATAAAGTCTCTAATCATTCTGGGACTAGAATTGTTTGAGGAACCAGCTTGTTGCTGAAATGTTCTCCTCCTTAAATTATAAGTACTTTATTAATGTGCAGAGTACCTGTGAGGATATTCTGGGAGAATTTAGAAGAAACGAAAAGGTTAATCTTGAAGTTTATGGTCTAGTTGGTCAGGTCAAAAATACACACAGGAAATAACATGGCAAAAATTATGCTGGTAATCAGAAAGTACACAGTGACATTGTGCATATTGAATGGTCAAGGTCCAGAGAACACTGAGTAAGAAGCAGTTAGTGTAAGGACACGGAGACCACTGAGGTGGGAAACGGTGTGATGCTCTCAAGTGTTGACTAGTAGAGCTGGAGTGGGTGGCATAATCAAGGTAGAACATTTCTAGATGAGTTTTGAGTCAAGATTGGAAGTAAATTTGGATGAAGACTGGTAGAGAAGAGGAAGGGGGAAGAGTGAAAATAGAGATTGTAAAACAGAGATGGCAGATTTAGAACTGGAAGGACTTGGAGGTTATTCAGTCTAACTTCATTTTAGAGATGAAGAAACTGAGGTTTGGAGAGGTTCTGTAATTTGCCCACATACTGAGCCAAGAATTGGAGCCTAGATCATCCGACTCCAGATTCATTAAACCTACAGCTAGGTGGGGCAGTGGATAGAGTGTTGGGATGGAGTCAGGAAGACCTGAGTTCAAATGTGATTTCAGACACTGGTAGCTGTGTGACCCTGGGCACATCATTTAATCCTGTTTGTCTCAGTTTCCCCATCTGTAAAATGAGCTGGAGAAGGAAATGGCAAACCACTCTAATGTCTTTGCCAAGGATACCCCAAAAGAAGTCATGGAATCAAACACAGCTAAAAAAGTCCCTAAACAACAACAAAGCATTTAAAAAGAAGTCATATTCATCCTTTACCTACCCTTTCTAAGCTTTCACTTTCCTATTAGAAAATAGTCCAAATAACCTATTTCTCATTGTTATAAGCATGTAGTTAGACTAAATGAAATCCTTACATAGAAAGCACATCAGACTATCTGAGTGGCATGTCAGTGGCATTTGGTGACTTTGTGTTTTTTAAGTTATGGATTTTGTTGAAGTGTTATGATTAGAATATGTTAAAGCTAGTTGTCATTTTGAATCTTTATTGAAGTTTGAAACTGTTGAAACTTTTGGGACAGCTTATATTTCTTTTAAAAAAAATTTCTTTTAATAGAGAGAGAACTTAAAGCTATTGCCTTCCTTCTGAGTTTATCTCCAGTTTATTCTGTATAAAGCTTGTTTGGACATAGTGGTAGACTGTAGCTCCTTGAGAACGGAGATGATTTTTGCCTTGCATTTTATCACCACCACTCAGCACAATACCTGGCACATAGTAGGTACTTAATAAATGCCTGGTGACTTGCCAGACTTGTCAGTACTCTGTGTGGTGGGAAGCCTTATCTATGGTTTCCTCCTTTTATGGCAAATTAGTTTGTGTTTTTTTATTAATGATTTTTATTCATGACATATAGTAGGTTTAAAACTGGAAAGGGGGACCCAGCGTGAGTGACTGTATTCCTTAACTCCATATTTCAGTGAAGTTTTTCCCATGGAACTTTTGTCACTGACTGCCTCGCAGAAAACTCAGCCATGAGGGTCGAAGGGGAAGGCAGCAATGGCACCTTAAATAGTATTAGCTCCTCCGAGGGAAGGAACACTGTCTTTGTATGGATGCCCTTCACACAGTAGGAGATTGACAACTGTTCAGTAATGTTTTCCAGAATCCCTAACCCTCATAAAGTCCTTCAAAGAGGTTCAGAATAGGTGTGAAATGTATTGTTTCTTCTCTGATAACATTAATTTCCTGTACAGTTCTTAAGGGAAGACACAGAGGGCCCTTTGAGGGCTTTTGGGGGGTTAGAAAATAACAAAAAAGACAAAATACTGAAAACTTCCAGTGTGGTGGTGTGCTTTGGTGGCCTTTTTCCTCAACCCTCTTGGGGAGCAAGCCAGCTTCCTTTATCTTCAAGTTAGCTGTCTTCCACTTAAGGAATACTTCCTCAGCTCTCATACTGCCTCAGAAGGAACTGGAATGGAGCCCCACAGTCAGGTCACAGATTGTGTCGACCTTCCCAGGTAAGTTGGAGGCATTGAATAAACCCCCATAACTGTTGGGATTGTATAGCATGGTGTCAGTGAGCTACACAGAGCACTGTATCAGATATTCCTGGGGTCTCCTGTATTTTGTGCCCTGCATAGGTCATACAAATTTTTTTTTAATCAAAAAGCATATTAAATGCCCAAATCAGGGCTAGGCATTGTGCTAAGTGCAGGAGATACAAAGAAAGACTGAAACAATTGCAATTTTTTTT
>CM053769.1:73913301-73947865 GCA_028658325.1 Potorous gilbertii
TGCACAGCCCTCCCTCATTTGAAACAAAGTCCAGAACAAGTCACACCATCATTTCTCTGATGGCATAGTCTTGTTTGGCAACAAAGGACGAACACAACAAGACAACCATTCTGCGTAATCTACCTTTCTCTTATAAAGCCTTTTCTTTAGCTATACCTATGCTAAATACTTTGTGACCCTAAAAGGATCAGCTCTTATTTACGTACCCTTCTAATTCTAATATTTCTCTTTTTCTGTGATTCTGGAATTCTTCATTAAAAAAACTAAACAAACCACCATAGAAAACTTTGGTTGGCACGTTAAAATTTTGTAACATTTGCAAAAAATTTCAATTTGCATGCCATCCTTCTAGGAATTTTTCTATATTATGTAAAAGCAAGATGTAGTTCTATTCATGCTTTCACGTTCATTGGTTTGTATTGTCTACCTCAGCCTTATTTTCCCCTTAAGACTGTGTGAGGATTTCTCTTCTCAAGGTCACCCTGTCTGGTGCCAGGGCAGTGCAGTGGACTTGGCTAAAATTCAGAGGGTTCTGTTAGTACTTCTGCTCTTTCAACAGATGGAAATAACTGAATTCTTAGAACCTAGTTGGAAAGACTAATTAGTTAAAATAGGAAACAACCAAAAGGCAGATTTTTTTCCCCTTAGTAATCCGCTCAAGGCAAGCCTCTGCCTTACAAGCACCCATCATATACTGAATTTTGACTTATTGTGGGATGTGTGGTGCTGAGGTTAATGTCTTCCTGGACAGTGACCTGGCATCTCTTCACCAGTAATGCTTTGCGTCTCCAACGCCATGGGGTCTTTTCCTTCCATTGCCCTCTGACTTTCCTTTCCCCTCCCCCCCCAAAAAAGAATTTATCTTGGAAAAACTGCTCCTGTGGTACTTTGGGCTACTTTTTCCTGGACCTGCTTTGTGGTGCTTTTGCCCCATGTGTCAGAATTACTAAGTATGGCTCTGGTATGAGGCCCTTGAAGCTTTGTGCATGGGTCTTGGTGTCCTCTTTGATTTCATTGACAGAACTTCTTTTTTTTTTTTTTTTTGATCTCTTTAGGATTGGAACACTACCTGGTATACTAACAATCCAGACTTCACCAAGTGCTTTCAGAACACAGTACTGGTATGGGTGCCTTGTTTTTACCTCTGGGCTTGCTTCCCACTCTACTTCTTCTATCTCTGTCGGCACGACAGGGGTTATATCCAAATGACACTTCTCAACAAAGCCAAAACTGTAAGTGACGGATTTTTGTTGGGTGCTTGTTTTGTGGGGGGTGCAAGCGGGGTGAGGGAACAGACCAGTTGAGAGGATTGGGCTCTTTCCATTCCATGGGCAATAAAACTTCAGTTAGTTGAAACTCAGCTAATCAGAATCCTGACAGCTCAAATTAAAAAAATATAATTTATTGCTGTATTTTGTTTTGATATCACAGTCATTTCCAAATAATATCCAATAATCCACTCCTGGGTAGCCTGTCCCTTTAGCAGAAGACATCATCATTTACTCTAATAGCTTTAGTCAGTCATCCCACATTTATTAAGAGCACTGTGCTAAAAACTGGGGTTACAAAGAAGGCAAAAAACAATCCCTGCCTTCAAGAAGCATTTATGCTAATGGAGGAGATGACACATAAGTAACCAGGTAACTATAAGTTATATATGTATAGGTGTATATATAAGCTGTATATAAAGTATAAATGTTATCTGAAAGGGAAACATTAGCTGCTAGGGGACTGAGAAAAGCATCCTTATAAAGGTGGGATTGGATTTTGGGCTTGAAGGAAGCCTGGTAAACTAAGATCAAGTGAGATGTCTTATGCAGTACTCCACACCCATAGCGCACCACCTCTCCAAGGAAAGGAGGGAAGTATATGTTTACTTTTCCTCTCTGGGGCCAACCTTAGTCCTTATAATTACATAGCATTGAGATGGTAGATAGAATTTTTTTTTTGGCACATGACTTTAGAAAGAGAGATGTCAGTAACAAGAAAAGGATTTCATCAAAGAATTATTTATTTAAGAAAAAGCAATAAGTGGTATATCAATATGTCCTGAGGTCAGTATACCTTCATTTTAATTTTCTATGCCTTCCCCAGGGGCAATAGATGTTAAGACTGGTGCTGCTGAAGTCCCTTAGACACAGTTCTGTTCACTGGTTGGTATTCAATAATGAGGAACAGTGAACTTCAAAAGGTTTTCAACAAGAAGTTAAAGGGAAAGAAAGTTTCTTAATAACTCTTGTACTGAAAATGAGCAGGAAGGACACCTACTCCCCTTCAATCTATTACGTAAGCTAACTGAGGAATGAAACTATGATTTAGGGACTTGCATTCACCCTAGGAATTGTGCCAAATCAGGTATTTTGAATGTCAGTGGGTAGTAGGCAGATTGTAGAGGTCACAGATGAATATTTAGAAATTGTCTTGATTTGAATCACTTGGCTGACCCTTTCCTGATTTCCACGTCCTAGCCCTTCACCCTAGAATGGATTCACCCTTGGGTGGGGGAGGGAAAGGACACCAAACAAGAGCATTGCGTGATCAACTTTGGATAATGGAACATTCCTGTTTATCATTAAGGTCTTGTCTGGTAGGATGAGTTTTGGAAAGCTTCTCCCTCATCCTTTCTTGCAGAAGAATTGTGTTTTAAAAATACATGTTTTTGGACTTATGTCTTTCAATTGTAATTTATTCTTGATGTATATTTTAGGCTGCTGTAGGGGAAACTCTGCCCTCTGTTGACCACTTTTGGGGAATAGTGCCTTTGCTTGACCTGAAAGTAGTTCAGCCTTTGCTTATTTGATTATAGATTGTCTGTGGCCCCAAGTCTATATTCTCTTTATGGCCTTGCCTCCTTTCAGCTCTATTCCACTCTGGTTAATTCAGCTCTTAGGGCAGACCTGGCTGATCCCTTTATTAGAATAGACCCTAGTGCTGGGCCTTAGATCTACAATAGCAATGACAGATAGTTATCAGTGAAGTGTACACATATACCAGCCAAAGGGTGTTCCCTGCAACTCTGCAGAGAGACGCAGTCACACTCATCGAGGAGATGTCTTCACTCATCTTAATATATTAGTGGGGATGTCCTCACTTCTTTAAGATGTTGTCCTTCAAAGTAACACAAAGGACTCATCTTTTAATCTCAGGGTGACTAGGCTCTCCCACCTCCCAGTCACACCCTTTTAAATATTTAGGGTCAATCCTTTCCTGCTGTTTTGGGAATGCAAGGTAAATCTGCTATGTTAAATCTACTACAGAAGGACAAAATTGAGCTTGTATATATACATACGTATAAATATATATGTATGTGTGTGTATGCGTGACACACATACACACACACACACATACACATACACACATATCTGCCCATTCCTTCTCTCCTGTTATCCTTAGTTGATGTAGATGACAGTCAGTGGTGGATTGACTGCACCCTGATTGCCATCTCCACACCCACTATCCTATAACAAATGCAGATGGGAAGCAACGGTAGTGTAAAACGTGTGTTTCTATTCCAGGCCTTGGGCTTTTTGCTCTGGATAGTCTGCTGGGCAGACCTATTCTACTCTTTCTGGGAAAGAAGTCAGAGCATTTATCGGGCTCCAGTGTTTCTAGTCAGCCCTACACTCTTGGGCATAACAATGGCAAGTATGAACTGTCTTTGTGTTGGTCCTTGTTGGGTGAGAAACATGATTTTAGGGGAGAAGACGAATTTTTCCTGACGAGAATAACCAATGTCCCCTCTTGGTTTTCTTTTATCTTCCTCCCTCAGTCTAGGTTATCCTTATCCTCCTCGTTTTGAGCCTTCCTTGTTGGTTGAATGTGCACTCTTGAAATAATTGCTTAAATATCACTGGAATTCATTCTGTTGTGGGGAAAGGAGCCTAAATGGCTGAGAATTGAGCACATCTGCTGGATGTAGGATAATTTCATCTTTCCTCACGTCCCTTTGTATGTGTATTAAGAGTAGAAGGGAAGTCCTATTTCTAATTCTATAACCCTTATGTTCTCCCTGGACCCAGAGAAACCTGATTAGATTTATTCCTAAGGGTAGATGAGCATGTTCTCAGTGGCTGGTAGGAGTAACTTGCAGTTTTAGAGTGGAATTAATGGAACATCTCCTGGAAACTCTACTTAATATCCTGGGATCTTGGGGCTTTACCTAGCCTGCCCCGAAGGAATCATTCTGCCGCATGACAGTGACCAGAGCAACCATCCTTATAGAACCCACAAGTCCTGGGCCTCTAAATGGTCTGCGTTGGAGCCTTCATTCCAGCCACCCTGTTATTCTTGGTGCTAAAATTTGGGGTGGCCAGTTGGTTTTTGAACCTCAGTATTGTTGGGTGACAAGTCACAATGGCAGAGGCATCTCTGTGTTGGTACGTTTGGATGCCGTGTGTAGCCCCCAGGAACAGTGTATGAGTTTGTGATCTGTGGGGGGTTCTGTTTTGCACAAAGGCCCTAGGACACTGGGATGGGATAGGAATCATAATAGCTGCCATGATATACTAGCTGACGTTTGTATTATGCTGTAAGGTTTGTGAAACAATTTACAAATATTAGAGCATTTGATCCTTGTCCCGGGAGATAGGTGTTATTTGTTATTCCCATCTTACGGATGAGGAAATTGAGACAAACAGAGGTTAAGGTCATGTAACTAACCAGTAAATGTCTGAAGCAGGACTTATGCTTGAGTCTTCTAGACTCCAGGTCCAGTGCTCTATTTATTGAACCATCTCGGTAGAATTCTGAGTTTTCAGGCTGAAAGTTGCCCTTTAGAAAGGGGGAAATGACTTTAGAACACAGTTCATCACAGGTGCTGAGATGGCCTTTTCACAGACTCACGGAATTGTAGTCCTGGAAGAGACTTTAGAAATCATCAAGTCTGACCCTTTTATAGGGAAGGAAATATACACTTTGGATTTGCAAAGCTTTTTATGTACATTATCTCATTTGTTCACCAAATCTGGTTGCCTCTTAGGGTCACTGTGAGGACCAAATCAGGCACACACATTTGTATACATACACAAATACGCACACATGGAAAGCGCTTCGCCAACTCAAGAGCTTCTCATTATAGTATATATGCTTATAATTACTATATTACTTTGAAAATTATTATTTTCATATCTTGGTTTTGACCATGGATTAGAATGCTGCATATTATCTGAATGCCCTGTTGATTCCCGGATACGTCTTGCAGATATCTTTTACCTAACTCTTGGGAAGTAGTTTGAAGGCTGTTAAAACGTGTTTAACATAGAAAAGACTAAGCCTCAGTTTACTTCTTTCAAAGTTACTGATAAATGTTGTTTTAACGAAACGAAATGTGTAGTTCCCCGAAGGCGTTTAGCAAAATGAGACTTCGCTTTCATCTTTGTTCATTAGTAGGCATTTGTTTATGAAGCGCTTACTGTGTGACAGGTATACTAAGTGCTGAGGATATGAAGAAAAACTAAGTTGGGAGATGGATTTTTGTGTTGGAAAGAACCTCCATGAGACTGATGTCTCTGGATTTCCATTTCGATTAGAGTTTCCCAGGTCAAAGTGCTACAAACTGGCCAAGTATATAAATTCTCTGCTGCAGACCAGTCTCCCTTCTGTAGTGTCTGTTCTGTGGCTCACAAGTAGGTGACCAAGAGCTGAGAAAGAGCCCAGATTCAAGAAGAATTCCAGAAATCATTTGTTAAAAACTTGCTTTGTATAGTTTTGTTTACTAGTAAAAATTTGTTGTCAGTCAATAGCTGGGAAATATTGGTGGCCAGGAAGAAACATGTTATGGTTCTCTTAGTCTGTTATGCAGCACCAGACTCTTGTGGGGACTCTGGGAAAAATGTCGTCTTCCTAATAATTTCCTGTGTGTGTGTGTGTATGTATCTGTTGTGTGTGCATTTCTTTTCCAGTTGCTTGCTACCTTTTTAATTCAGTGCGAGAGAAGAAAAGGAGTCCAGTCCTCAGGGGTCATGCTCACTTTTTGGCTCCTTACCCTGCTATGTGCTGGCATTGTCTTTCGATCCAAAGTCCTGTATGCCTTAAGAGAGGTAAGTCATCTCTTGGTCACCTCCTTTCTTTGAGTTTTGTGTGGATCTGAATGTTTTATAGAAGCATAGGGATACTACCCCTCACCCTCTGAGAACAAGGACCAGGTTGGGAGTAAGGCCTTCATATGGTACTTTGTAGACCAACCAGTTAACTGTAAATAATAAGACAGGCCACCATCCCATGTCCTTTGGCTTGAGAGCAAGCAGGAAGGCAACCTTTTTCTCTGAGTGGTGCAAAACTTATCCCAGAATAACCTCTGTGTGGTAAATTCTTGTTCTGTCTCTGAGATGAGAAGATGTGTTTACTTGTTTCCAAGGGTATGCCCTTTTAAAGCCCAAAGCTTTAAAAAAATTGTCATTTAAAAAATTCTTTAAGTGGAAAGGGCTAAGCCTCAGCTCATTTTAAAAAAATTACCAATAAAGTTTGTCTTAGCAAAACAGAGTTCTTCAAAAAAGTTAAGTACAGCTCCATTTAGCTCTCTTTCTGTGAGATTTTTTTTGGGGGGGAGGTTTGGGGAATGGACCTACAATTTCTTTGCTGTAGGCATTTCCCATTGTGGAATTACCTCTGTCAAAACAAATTGCCTTCTGCTGTGCAGATTACAGTCTTAGAGAATGATGTAGGACCCTGAGAAATTAAGAGACTTACTTAAGGTAACATAGTCAGTATGGATTAGAGGTGGGACTTGAATACAAGTTTTCCTGGCAAGCTTTCTCTTCATTACATAACGCTATGTTTCTTATTCCTCAAATAGAACCACATTCCAGAGCAGTATTTCTTTATAGCAGTTTCCAAGCTTTAAATTTCTGTTTTTACCTGGCAGGTTCATTTTATACTAGTGACAGAAGTAAACATAGTAGAACGTACTGTATGGAGTGGGCAGGTGCCACTGGGATGACTTTATTTTCCCAAGTTGGAAATTTTTTGGTTCAACGTGGTAAGAAGCAGAGTTAGTATGTTTTAGGTGTCTGTTCTTGCCTGGCATATCTCCTCTTCCCCTAACAACCCTGAGAGTAGAAGTCCTGGAAGTTGGAGATTTCTTACCTTTTCCTTTCTTGTGTTTAGAGTAATGAAATTGATGTGTTTCGTGATGTCACTTTCTACATTTACTTCATCCTGGTACTGGTTCAGTTGATACTGTCCTGCTTCTCAGACCAGTCACCTCTCTTCTCAGAAACCATCAACGACCCTGTAAGTATGAAGAAAAATGGGTGTGTGTGTGTGTGTGTGTGTGTGTGTGTGTAAGAGAGTGTGGGAGTGGGTATCACTCTTCTCTAGCTTCCCACTCTCAGCCTGAGGGTGATCATGTCATGTAGGGTCAGGATGTCATGATTTCCAAGGCAGTAGTATGGATTGGGGCAGGAAGGAGACAGTCCTCTGTCTTGTCTCCTGTGTGGGTTCAAGGGGAAGTACATTCTCCTGTACTTGAAGCATTATTTGTGGCCAGCCCTCTGTGAACTGGAGATTTTGTAGTGGGAGCAGTTTTCTGGCTACCGAGATATACTTGGGTTTGGCCTCGGTTGACCTGGACTTGGACCATTGTCTTTGTGTAGGCCAATCTTTGATGTGTGGCCAATTTAAATGGAAGGAGAAGGTCCTGTGGTGATGAGATTTTTTTAAAAGGAAATCTTTCAGCTAAGGAAGCGACCTGGAACTTGTTGTTTTCAGAGCTCCTGCCTGGAGACCTAACTCTGCTAAGGAAATGAGCCCTTAGAGAATTCAGTCAGCCAGGAGAGAGAGAGAGAGAGAGTGTGTGTGAGTGAGTGTTGGTTATTCCTTTGCACTATCACTGTGCACCTAAAAGCATGTACCAAATGCTTATTTGCCTGTGATGCTGTGCTGGGTAATGAAGAGGGAGTCACACATAACCCAGTGGATAATTAAAGTCTGTGCGTGGGACAAATACATAGATAAGACCAAAAATATATGTTGTTTATAAGCCATAAGTTTGTAATTAATGAAGTAGTGGTGGCAGGCAGGGGAAAGAGAAAAGGCATCTGAGATTTCATACTTTGGCTGGGCAGCTTTAGTATAAATCGTTATCTCTCTGCCAACAATTTCAGGAAAATGGAAGACAAGCAGAGATTTTCTGACTGCTGAACCTATTGGGAATTAAGATAACAGTTCTTATGGGCTTCCTGAGTTCAGGGACGGGATGGAAAGTAGAATTCGTGTTGCTTTTTTTTCATTTTTTTCTTCCCTCTCTCCATTCTCTGTTGCCTGCACCAGGATGATGCTATTAGCTTTTGTGGTATTCTTTTGAAAGAATGGGTTCTCACTGCCCAGCCGTGGCAGGATCAGGGAATGCTCCTGCCTCCTAGAGAGTTCTAGAGAGGCTTCTGGAAACTCTCAGCTCGACTATAGCATTAACCTGAAATCTCGGATGAATGGCGGGTTGCAGAGAAAGATAGATGGAGAGCAGGGAGTTTTTTTAAGGAATAAAAGAAAAATCCCAAAACACCCTTCTCAGTGACGGCAACTTCTGTTGGGGCTAGAGTCTTGTCTCCACGGAGGATTTTGTTCAAAGTGGTCTTAGATGACAGTTTTCATAGTGCAGGTAGAATTTACTGTTCCTTGTTTTAGTTGCTTCACTGGTATCAGCCAAGTTGCCACATATTTGTGTAGGCTGGTAAATTTTGGTATTTAGCTACACAGCTGGCTGAGCATATGTTGTTTAGGTTAACAGAATCTATTCCATTGGCTAGCTTTTAGCCCCCCTTTAGTTTTCTTCTTTTAAGTAGTAATTTTTCTATTAGGACCATTTCAGTTAAAACAAAATTTATTAAGTACCGGTTACATAGAAAGCAAGTCCACTTAGCTTATCTTCTACCTATGGAAAGAATTGCCTTGTATTGTTGATTTTCCTTTCATGTTCCTTTTACTCATTTCCCTCCCTAGGCTGTGAGCTCCATGAGGTTAGGGACTGGATACCTGTTAGTAACCTCCACATGCCTTCTTCCTTCCTTCCTTCCTTCCTTCCTTTCTTAATGGCAATATTTGCCCTTGATATTGTGCTTTTGTATATGTTATCTTATCTTCACAACAATCTTACAAAACAAGTACTCCAGGTGTTGTTATCTCCATTTTACAAGTGGGGAAACTGAGACTTATCATAGTTAATTGACTTGCTCTTCTTTAGATAACTTATAAGAGTCAGAGGCATGATTTGAACGCAGAGCTCTTTCTGACTCTTCCCACAATGTCACCCTGCCTGTCATAGTACAAATTCCCATCAGTTATTGTTAAGAACTGTTGCTCAACATGAGTATGTACCCATGACTGATTTTTATTTCTCCATGTCCCTGATTCAGCCTCTCTTTTGGAAATTACAGAATTTTGTTTGTTTTGAAACACAGAGACCCAAGATTTTTCAGTATCTGTGTGTAACATGTTCATTTGTTCTCATACCTCCTAGATACAGATGCTAGAGAGGGAATCAATGGCTCAGGATTCATTTCTGGGTCCAGAACAAACATTCTGTAATGATTTAGTGAAGAGGGATCCTTTCCATTTGCGCTTCAATCCTGCCTTACAACAGCAGGACTACTTATGCAGCTTCAGTACTCAGGGATAGAGGAACCAACTGTTGGACTGGGCACAAGAATATTGGGTTCTAGTCCTGTCTGTTTTATATTGTAATAAATAATTTAAACCCATCTAGGCCTCAGTTTCTTCCTTAGTAAAATGAAGGAATTGGACTAAACACTTAAAAAAATACTCGCCTACCTTCTCTGCTAGGTGCTGGGAAGTTTAAGTAAGACATGCATCCTCACCTCATGGAGCAAAGGGTTAAGACATCTCAGACATCCTCTCTGACTCATGGCCCTCCCCATTCTAATCCACCCTTCATTTAACTGCCAAAGTGGTTTTCCTAAAGTCAAATCTAATTGTGTCAGCCTCCCACTAACAATCTACAGTGACTCCCTGTTACCACCAGGATCAAATGTAGCATCTGGTTCTGTGCCACCTTTTCCATCTTATACTTTATTTCCTTCTGAAAATTCTTTGATCTGGGATCATTGGCCTATTTTCTAGTCCTGAAACAAGACAGTCTGTCTTCTGACTCTGCCTTTTTCACTGGATGTCCCCCACATCTGGCCTCCTCATTGAATGGGACCTTGGTAACTGAACTCATTTGGGAGGTAAAGGTGAGGGAAGACTTGACTCCAGTTTGGGAGACTGGATGAATGGTGGTGCCACTGACAGAAATAGTTAATTCTCTCATCAAAATCCCCTTCTTGAGATGAGATACCGAGAATGGGATTCTGCCTCTTTGATGAATTCCACACCCCATAGGGTGAGGACATTTTTCTGGTGTTATTTTCTTCAAGCTTCCTCTTCCGTCAGCTAGGAACTACTCTGCTTAATCTTTTTGGTAATTTGGGGCCCTCTTGGATTAGCCAGATTCTGAGCACAGACCAAACAGAGAGAAGGAACCTTAGATCCCTGGGAAGTTTTCATTGCTGCTAATAGCTTGTAGGGTTACCTTCCAGGTCCCTGAGGCTCAGAGGTTAGAAGAAAGAGGAAGAGATATTTGCTGAATGTCTTTGATTGTATTCAGCAATGCTAGTCTTTTGAAAATGACTTGTGAGATTTGGTAATGAGGCTTCTCTCAGATTTTTCTTTGATCTCATTTCATTTTGGGGTAAGAGTGTAGCAGCAGAAGGAACTGAGTTTGTATTAACTTCAGCATCCAAACTCTATAGAGAGTGTTAGGCTGGTATTTTGTGTGTAGACTATTCATCTGTTTTATTTGTCTTGCTGTGCATGTTTGACCAGCAGATCTTGTACTGACCATGGACAGGCATCTGTCTTGGACTTTTCTTCGGTGATGTTGAGGTTCTCTTGAGAATTGGCTTACTTTGAGCCTCAGTGCCCAGCATGGTGCCTGGCATACAGCAGGAGTTCAATAAATACTTGTTGATTGATGGGCTGGTTCCCAGTAAAAAGTATGCATCACCATAGCCGTGCTACTTTTACTTTCCTAAAATTAAATTTCAAACAGCCCCTTCAGTCCTTATCTAGCAAAGTAATGTCTAGCCCAAAGAGCCACAAATAGTGCCAGTGTTAGAAAGACAGGGAATTGTTTATAGGCTCACAGGAAGATAGTTAGAAAGAACCTCAGATTGATTAAATGATGTGCTTAAAACCACCTGGTTAACTAGTAAGAGTAAGTACTTGGATTTGATCTGGGTCTTTTACCTCTTGGTGTAATAGTCTTTCCCCACACCATGCCTGTGGATTTGGGGCAAGTCAGTTAACTTTGACCTTAGTTTCCCCATCTGTAAAGTGAGGGATTAGACCAGAATATGGTTTCTGAAGTTCTTTCTCTTTACAGTTTTGACATTCTGTGGTTCTATATCATTGAAACCCTTTAATTCTAATATAGTTGGCCTCTTAAAGTCAGTTTAATGTACCTGATTTTGAAGCCAGGAAAACCTAGGTTCAAGTGTTGTCTGACACGTATTGATAGTGCGACCCTAGATAAGTCCTTTAATCTCTCAGTGCTGTAGTCAGCTCTCTAAGACCGTAAAGCAGAAAGGTCCCAACCTGTATTGACAGAAGATGCTTCCTCCCCGCATAACAGTGGAATCACAGCTCCAATCCTTATCCCTGTCCTCTGTGGCTGATCTTTGAGGTTTAAAGGCCTATCACACCAGTACTGTAGAGGATTCCCATTTCCTTTGATGGGCTAACAGTGTTGGAAAGCAATCACCAAAACGTTCGGCAGAGAGGATTAATTCAGTTCATTGAGGTCCTGGAGTAAAACAGGAAGAGAATGTGAGCCTTCCTGAACGAGTCTCTGAGCTGTCACTGAAACAGTGAAGTTAGCCAGTTATGATTTGACATAAAATTACTCCTCACTTCTCCATAAATAATTGAGTTTCTGTATTCACTAGGCACTAAAGATGGAGCCCAGAAGGACCCACTCTTTTGAGGGGAAAAAAGACCCACAAAAAAAAAAAAAAGGAACACAAGGTTGTGTCTGGTGACTTGGCTGCATCGAAAGCTTGAGTCTCCCTGATCCCCTCTCACTTCCTTTCTAAGAGAGGAATCCAGAAAGCTTTAAGGACACTGTTGTCTCAGAGTTTCTGGTACTCAGCACAGTCTCTGAGGCCACATTCTCCTCTGAGGATAATTTAATGCTTAGTCACAGGCTTAGCGGCTGTCCTTGAGAGTGAGTCTGTCAGAGCTCTGGAGTCACAGTGGCCTTATAATCTAGGATGTCCAATATTCTTAGAGACCATGTTGCGTGTCTATCCTCCCTCTACTGGCCCTTTGCTGCATCCCTGGAAATTCACTGAAGGTTTCTCTGGCCAGCATGATAGCTGGTTAAAGACTGAGCAGACTTTTCTCTTGACCTCCCTCTCTTTCCTCCCTCTCTTTTCTCCACCCCATTCCCTCTAACCTCCTTCCCTGTGTTTATCTGCCTTACCTTGCTCTCAGAGTATTTTGGTTGTGTCTGTCTAAGTGTACAACTGTGAACATAGGACTGTGGAGTGAGTTTATTTGGAAGATTGGAATAGGCAGAGGCCAAATAGATTTATTTAGACAAGTCCCATAAAACCTTATTAATTTGGGGTAGAAATTCTGCCCCTTATGGGTGAAGTATCCAAACTATAGAGTGTTCTGGAAACAAAAATAGTTTCTTTATCACTGTTATAACAGACATTCACATAATGCATTAACATTTGCTAAGTACCCACTTTCCATGTATTAACTTATTTGAGCCTCAGAATAACCAACCCTATAGGTATTATTCCCATTTTATAGATGAGGAAACTGAGACTCACAGTGGTTTAGTCAGTCAGCAGTCATTTATTAATTGCCAACTTTGTTTTAGACACTGAGAATATTAAGAAAAAAATTAAATAGTCCCTGTCCTTTGGGAGAGAGAACAAGTATGGTTTTTTTTTTATAATTTGTTTTCAGATTTCAACAATCACTTCCTTAAGTCTTAAATTTTCTCTCCCTTCCTCTCCTCTCCTTCCCCGAGACTGCATGCAATCTTGTATGGTGAGAACAAGTATGTTTTTAAGCATATGCAAAATTAATGTAATTTCAGGGGGAATACACTAACAACTGGTGGGTAGGGAATGGTGGACTGAGGAAACATCTCATGTTGAAGATGGTTCTTGAACTGAGCTTTGAAGGAAACTAGAACTCTAAGAAATGGAAATTAGGAGGAAATGTTTTTTGGGGATGATCAAGCAGTTTGCCCATGGTCTGACAGCTTGAAATCTTCCATGGCCCTCTGGACCAGTACCAGTAGTAATTTAAAAAATTTTTTATGTATATTACATACATATATATGTATGTGTGTGTATGTTATATATGTTTATATATTACTTTAAGGTCTACAAAGTACTTTCTTCACAGTAACTCTAAGACGTAGGTACTGTGAAGTATGATTTGTTGCCATTTTTAGAACATGGCAGAATAGCTTGTGAAGTATTGAAGCCCCAATTGGAATCTGGAACTCTCTTAGCATCAAGCTTTGTTTGTGGAGGTCATTGAGATAAGTTAATTAAAACCTGCAATTCATAAAGATACCTGTGTGTATGTATATGTGGATGTATACATACATGTGTATGTATAGATGTATACATATATATATTAACGATTAAAATTGAAGTAGGACTTTTGGGACATAATTGCACACCCACACCTATCGTGAAATGGACTTTAGAGATCATTTAGTTCAACTTCCTCATTTTACAGCTAAGGAAGCTGAGACCCAGACATATTGTGACTTTCCATGGTTCCTTAGCTAGTAGCAAACACAGGTCACCAACCTGTCCTTGGCTCCCAGTATAAAGCATATTTATATTATGCCCACTGCTTCTCTGGCTTCAAGCCAATCATATCTCTTTCATTTTGTCACAGAGTCTAGTGCTTGGCACATACTAGGCACAATATAAAAGCTTATTTCTTACTTGATTGTAAGTAGAACTGTGGATTTACTAACATTTCTCACTCTAAAAATGTAACATCTACAACAACAACATGTAGGACCATGAAAGTTGACCTTTCTCTGTGAAATACTCAAGAATATAAGAGGCTTTTCCTTCCTTCACCCGTGGCTCCTGACGCATGTGAAAAAGTGCAGCTGTTGTAGCCCTGGTCACACCATATTTTGAGAAAGGAGAGAAGAATGGAAAAAGGAAGGGAGATATGAATGGAAGGAGCACACTGTTCTTAAGAAGGCCAAGTAATCCTGCTAAGCTGCTGGTATCTTCTTATAAAGTAAGAGGCCCCAGATCGGCATCCAGAGAACAAAACAATCCTTTGTTAACAATGCCACTCTTTGTAACTCTTTACTTGCTGAGAATCTCCTTCACCTTCCTCCCCCAGGGCTGAGTCTGAATTCTCATGGGTTTTTAATTACTAGAATATGAATTAATGAAGTTCTGCAGTAACCCTTTGGGATGAAATTCTCCCAGACTCTGCCCCGTTCAGTGTGTCAGAAATGTTTGTCCTTCTGGATGATGATGGTCTCTGTAGGCTGCCCGAGTCTAGTTAGCAGTCCAGGGCAAGTATCTTTGGTGGATAATAGGAGTGGCTTAAAAAATATCATGCTTGAGTTAACTTAAGTAGATAAACTGTAGAAAAAATTTAAAACAGTTCAGTGGTGTTTTGATTTCGTATGGTTCTTTGGGTCTTGGTTACTTTGAGACATCTGTGATCTTGATTCCTTGTCCCCTTCTACAGTCAGCTTTCCAAATCTATGTTTAGTCATGTCTCCATCAATCAGAGAAGCCTGTTGCATAGATAATACAAAACATTAGATAATTTGGAAACCATTACTCTTTGAACTTATATACACATCCACATATGTAATGTGTATCTTCGTAAGGACTCTCCAAAAGTTTAATAATTTAGGTTATGGGTATAATTTTGGGGGGATCCAGACTGCAATTCCATTGGTATAGAGAGCTTCCAGTATAGAAATTCCCTTTATCATTGCAGACTCACAGAGGATCAGTAACTTATAATCTTAGAGAGTTATCTAGAGCACTGAGAGGTCCAGTAACCAGCCAGTGATTACATAGCTAGTATTAATCAGTCAGCAGCATTTATGAAGTACCTACTGCATACCAGGCACTATACTAGGTATCGGAGGTACAGATACAAAAGCCAGCTAGTCCCTGTTCACAAAGAGCTTCCATTCTTCTATGTAGGGATACAGTCAATTCCTTAGGTCAACTATGACTGTGATTATCTCTCTTTGGACATCTCTGTCATGTTTGGCTAGAATTCAATTTGTCAGTCTCTCTCCCTTCAGATATGGGGCTCAAACTTCTCTGTCTATCTGTCTATCCTCCAAAAAGTCTTTGTGCAGTTGGAAGCTTTAATAGCTAAAAGTCACACTAAGACCTTTGGGATACATCGTGTATGTCCATCATTCAATCAACAGGCATTTATGTAGTGCCTTCTCTATGCCAAGCACTGTGTTGGGAGCCAGGGATGCAAATGCAAAGAAATTTACTGAAGCTTACGTCCTAATAGAGGAGACAAGTACTCATAAATAAATAAATATATATAGTATAAATACAAATATACATAGTATAAACATAAATATACATAGTATAAATATAAAGTGTAATACAAAGGGTAGTTTGGGAGAGCCCTAGCAGTTGGAGGGATCAGAAAAGTTCATGCAGAGGATGGTACCTGAACTGCCTATTAAAGAAAAGGAGGTGAACAAGTTGTGATATATGAATGTAATGGAATCCTGTTATTCTATAAGAAATGATAAACAGGAGGATTTCAGAAAAACTTGGGAAGATTTACACGAACTGATGCTGAGTGAAGTGAGCTGAACCAGGGGAACATTGTACATGTCACAACAACATTGTGCAGTGACCAACTTTGTTAGACTTATCTCTTCTCAGCAATACAGTGATCGAAGACAATTCCAAAAGAGTCATGATGGAAAAGAGAAAACTATGGAGTCTGAATGCAGATCAGAGCATACCATTTTCTCTTTTTTTTTCTTTCTTGTGATTTTTTTCTTTTCTGATTCTTCTTTCGCAACATGACTAATGTGGAAATATACTTAATAGGATTGCACATGTATGACGTATATCAGATTGCATGCCATCTTGGGGAAGGAGGAGGGGAGGAAGGGAGAAAAAAAATAAAGAGAGGTATTCAGTGAGGGGGATTGAGAAGGGAGTGCACCTCAGGCATATGGAAGGGCCAGAGCCAAAGCACGGAGAGGGGAGATGGGGTATCTTGTCTTGTGTGAGGAACATAGAGGCCAGTTTGCTTGGATTCCATGGTGCCCAAGGGAGAGGAATGTCCATGATGCTGGAAAGATTGGTTTGGACCAGATCATGAAGGGCTTTAAATGCTAAGCAGAAGTTTATATTTTAACCTAGAGGAAATAGAAAGCCACCAGACTTGACTAAGTGTAGAGTCACGTGGTCAGAACTTAAAGAAAATGACTTTGGTATCAGTGGTTAGGACTGAAGTTGAGAGACTCGTTAGGCTGTTGCAATAATCCAGGACAAAGATGATGCGAGCCCTGACCTCACGTGGTAGCCATGTGAGTTAGAGGAGAGGGATTCATCAGACATATAACATCTGTTTTCCTCTTCCTGCCCCATGTTAGGCTAGCAGATTTGCCTTTCTAATTATGTTTGGTTTGTATTGATAATTAATTTTCATTCACCTTGTCAGATACCCACCTATGATTGAATGTAGCATCCTAGGAAACATGAAGGTGTAGTTCTCCTAGGGAAGTCAGATTGTGATGGAATATTTTCTGTACATGATCAAAAGATGAACAATTAAGAGTTGTTTGTACTGTCTTGTAAATAGAATATGTCCTTTAGCTTCATATTTTGTTAAAGGTCTTTTGTGACTGTGTACTCACTGTGGGCCTCTTTCCTTATCATTTTCTTAAAAAAATAATTTTAAAAGCTTGGATCCCAGAATTCAGCGTTAAGCTCTGTGGTGGTGCTGGGGGCAGGTGAACCGCCCTGTGTATTTGAATCCAGACAATACTTGTTAATGATGTGTTTGGGATTTTTTATGGAACTTTTGGGTGCTCCTCTGAGAAAAGGTCTGAAGATTGAAGGTAGTGTCTTTTTTTTTTTAAGAAGTCATTGTAACTCAGGAGAGAGAGTACCACGTTTGGTGCCAAATTGGATGTGTTAAAGTGATCAAATATCACCGAAGCAGAAGGATAAGGTGTCAGTTACTCCTTTAATTGTCCCAGTGTTTGTGACTTAATTATTTTCTTTTTTTCCCTCTATCTCTTTTTTCCCAATAGAATCCTTGTCCGGAGTCTGGCGCTTCTTTCCTTTCCAGAATCACTTTCTGGTGGATTACTGGGTAAGGACATCGAACCCTTACTCTTGGCTGTATTTCTGAGCTGATTGACTCCACAGATTGGCCTAGCTCCTCTGCTTGTATGGAGGTATTGTGGCCAGTAGGAGCTGTGTATTCATGAATGGATTGGTACTTCACTCATTTTGCCCATCTGTAAAAAGGGGACAGTGATACCTACTTGCCACAGACCTACAAATGTACTCCTCTCTCAAGTGGAGAGTTATAAAAATAAAAAATACTTTGAACCATTTGACAGGGAAGGACTGGGCCACTTGAGGTTTTCTTCTCTGCATCAATACTTTCAAACTCAAGTAGAAACAGGGGCCATTAAAAGACCCCTTTGGGACACATATTGACTAAGTTTTGGCATGTAATATTACCTGTGTTTTCTTGTATTTTTATTAATTTTGTTAAATATTTCCCAGTTTATTTTTATTTTCAGTTCCAAATTTTCTCCCTCCTCCACCTGTTGGTAAGGCAAGACTTATGAAACTCAATATATATTATGAAATCATACAGAACTTATTTCCACATGCCCAGTTACAGTTTACTCTGGTTCAGGAATATGTGGGTTGCATGTGGCCCATGAGCTACATGTCTTATATCTGTGTTCTACATGATAATTTTTCAGTGTTTATCCTGGTATTTTTTTCTTATTCATTAGAATGATCCAGAATGGGAGGATATCTTTCTTCATTAGTAGTCTGTTTCCTGGTGTTGACACGAAAATCTACTTGTCCTCTCACACAATTCCTCTGTGCTTCAAATGTAGGTTGATGGTCCAGGGATATAAATGTCCCCTGGAGGCTAGAGATTTGTGGTCTCTGAACCCAGAAGATACCTCTGAACAGGTGGTGCCTGTTTTGGTGAAAAACTGGAAGAAAGAATGTGCCAAGTCAAAAAAGTAAGTGTGAGTGCCATGGATGGGCGGATGATCTAGACTTCTGACTAATGAAAACCCAGGAAGGTCTGTGATAAGAAATCTGGGAACTTTGCCAATTATTAATCATGAGGTCAACAAGGCCAGAATGTTAATTGTTTAGGCCATTGGTATAAGAGAGTAATTCTCCAACTTTTTGGCCATGGGACCCTTTGACATACTCTTAAAATTTTTTGAGGACCCCAAAGAGCTTTTGTTTGTGTCAGCTATAACTGGTTTTTTAAATTGTATTTACTGTGTTTGGTATTGGTATTTATTATATTGTACTAGAAATTAAAACCAATCATTTAAAAATTTATCAGTTCATTAAAAAATAAAAATAAATTCTATTTCATGTTAAATAACATTTTTGTGAAAAAAATTAAAAAAAATTAGAGTAATACTGTTTTACATATTTTTGCAAGTCTCTTTATTGTCTGGCATAATAAAAGGCACCTGCATTCTCATAGCTGCTTATGCATTCAATCTCTCATGATACCTGATAGATACCTGATCATGTTTCTGTTCTTGGGAGGGGGAAATACAGGGTATAACTGTTAAAACCAGAATTTGCCTCATCTTTGCTCGCTCGTATCTCCTGAGGGAAGACTTAGTTGGCTGACTTGTGTGTGCTCTGGCCTCATCCTGGGGCTTAGGCAGTGGTAAGAAGCTAGCCACAGGAATGGTAGGATGGTAAATTTCCATCACTATGAGAAATGGGCCCTTATCCTTTTTTATCCTGACATGACTAAACTAGACATGAAAGGAACCAAGTTCCCAGGATCCACATCAGAGAAATCAAGAGAACCCTGCTGGGTTCTAGGATTCCTGTTTGATTGTAGTCTGGGCCTTTCTTAACTGAGGAATGCAGGGACTGTTACTACCATGGTATATTGTAGCTGCTCTACAGTCATTCCTGTCCTGTAGAGTGGAACAGACCATGTAACTGTGTTTTTCCTTTCATGCTGCCATTAGGGATCAGGAACAGAGGTTGCCAAAGTATTTGAAAATGAGAGGTGGTCCTCAGAACAGCTAAATACTATTTATTTGCTCATAGCAAAATTAAGGTTGTATATAACAAGCAAGTTCAGACATCTTATTTCTTCAGTTTAGCAAGTTTTGGGGAATATAATCTTCTCTGTAAGTCATCATGTTTACCCCCATTTAACTCATTACCTTATTTTTTGTAAATTTTATTAAGGACGTTTATTAAATACAACGAAATTAAAAAAAAAACTTATGTCCTATTGGAACAACGTGATAAAAATTAGAACAAAAACTGGTGGGAATCTGATAATTGTAACATTTAAAAAAGAAGTTTATTAATGGCTTTTGTTTTTTGTTTTTTACATCATCATAGTTTTTCCCAATATCCCTTCTTTTCCCTCTCCCAGAGAGCCATCCCATATAAACTGAGAGAGAGAGAGAATCAGTACAACTGACCAGTATGTGAAAAAGCCTAAAAATGCAATGTGTAGCACCTTTCCACCTCTCAACCCCTTGAAGTTGGGAGTTGGGAGTGTCTTCTCATATCAATTCTTTTTTTTTTCTTTTAGGCAATCAGGGTTAAGTGATTTGCCCAGGGTCACAACAGCTAGTAAGTGTTTGAGGCTGAATTTGAACTCACGTCCTTCCTTGATCTACTGTACCACCTAGCTGCCCTTCATATCAATTCTCTCAAGTCATGCATGACCTTTATAATTTTGCAACAGACCTCTTACCTCATTAATTCGAATTATGATTTCCAAGGCAATCAAAAGATATGTTCTGCTATTTCCTCACAAATTACCAAACTTGGAGGGTCTCATTAATCAGTTAACTCTGAGTCCTCACCCTAGTTTATTAAATATTCTTTATTCAATTAACCAGAGACACCTCTATTCCCATATACTTTTGTTCCTTTCTAAATAACCCTTCCTTCTTCCCCACAGTGTTCTAAGCTTAAATAAATCTCAAGGTTACTGGCTTTGCAATTTAACAATTGAACAATCACCAACCAATGAGGGGAAAATGCAAGTGATTATTGACAGTATACTAATTGTGAGAAAGTCACACAACCAGTTACCTTTAATGATTAACTCTGGAAATACCAACTATTCAGCTCTTACAGCTGCTAGTTTAAATCTTTTCTCAAGAAATCTTGTCATAATGGGTTTTTTCCCCCACAAAAGGGGAACTAAACTCCATTTTCTCATGAAATATTTCCACAGATTCCTTCTCCTTAATAGAGAAATCATCCAGTTTCTCAGGAAACAAGTTCTTTGTCTAGCCATCTCAACTAAAATATATTCCACAATAATAGTCAACTTCCCAAGATTCCATTCCTTCCTAGAGGGCTGTTGAAACCAGTCTTGTACCATGGGTTTGTAGGACTGGGGCGCCTGCCTTGGCCGGTAGTTTTCTGCTCTTGTTCTCTGGGCCTGCAGTCTACTTTCTGTCTTTTTACATTCTGCTTGGCTCTAGCCCACAACCCCGGTTACCTGGCATGGATCTCTTCTAGGCTCCTTAATATCTTAAAATATAAGATCTTGTCTAATTTTTTTTCTCGGTGTAAATTCTCATTTATCTGGAATCTTCTTCTTCTTGACTTACTCTTAACAGACTCCTTTCACCCCCATCTTACTTCTTTTGCTCTATGTTGCTCTCCTATCTTCTCTTGCACGGGTCTTCTCTCTCTTTTCTGGTATTCAGTCCTTCTACCTTTGTATCTTCCCGTGTCCTGTAAGTGTAAAAGGCCAAGAATAGATGATGTCTCTTGGTAGTCGTGACTAGGCAAATGAACAGTGAAAAATTGGAAAACTGGAAAAAAATGAATTGAGGGATTGCATCTTTTCCCTTGTTCTCAAACAGAAAAAACAAACATTAAAAAACTTAATATTCCACTTGATTGTAGATATAGCATGTGTGTTAGATACGTACATATACGCAAAAATGCACATGCATATGTACATTTGTGTGTGTGTGTATAGACACACACACACACACACACACACACACACACTAGTTTATTAAAATAAGCAATGCAGACAAAAGTAGGAGATTAGAGAAGGAAGAAATTCAAGTGGGTAGCATGATGGGGTTGACTTCATGGAAGGGGTGACATTTCTTAGGGCCGTGAAGGATATGTGGAATTTGGCTCGATAGAGAGGGTGGGGGAAAGAAATTCTAGGTAACAGGCGAGATAGAAGAAAAATTAGGGAGTTGAGAAAGAGCATGTTATCTTTGTGTTCACTGAGTATTAGGAGATGTCTGGCTAGAGAGGCTGTAGTTGGATTGTGTAAAATAGATTTCAAACTTGATTGTGTGTAAAATCAATTCTATGTAAAATAGTTGCCAAACTCACAGTTGCAAAACTCAGCTTAAAATGTAATTGGGAAAGGTCTAACAAAATATATAAAAACGTAGTACCATATAGGTAATGTTAGGGCAGCTAAGTGACTTAATGGATAGAGCCTTGGGCTTGGAATCAGGAAGACTCATTTTCATGAGTTCAAATCTTGCCTCAAACACTAACTAGCTGTGTGACCCTGGGAAAATTGCTTAGCCTTGTGTGCCTCAGTTCCTCATCTGTAAAAATGAGCTGGGGAAGGAAATGGCAAACCATTCCAGTGTCTTTGCTAAGAAAACCTCAAACAGTCTCATGAAGAGTCGGATATGACTGAAACAACTGAACAGCAAAAGATAATATTAATTTCTGATTTTCTAAGTCAGCATACCTCGCAGAGATCATTTCTGTTAAGAGTTTGATACCACTGATGTAAAACAATGAATATTAGATACACTATGTGGGATTTTATCTTGTAGACATATGGGAGCCATTGGAGTTTTTTGTGTAGGGTAGTGATATGGAAAAATTAGATATTTTTAGAGGATTAACTTCATGGTAGCCTGCAAGATAGATTGGAAAGAGTCAGGGAACTAGAAGTCAGAAGGTGGAAAACTGTTGCAGGAATCCAGGTCTAGGGTGCCGGCAGGTATTTGAATGCCTAATGGGCATGTTTCTTTGCTAGGGTACGTTGTGGTGACTGGGGCATGTTACTTAACCACCTTGCTTTCCTTCTGTCTTTTAGGAAGCCTGTAAAGATCGTGTATTCCCCCAAAGATACAACAAATTCCAAAAGGGGCTCCAAAGGAGACGTGAATGAGGAGGTTGAAGCCCTCATTGTAAAGCCCACTCAGAGGGAGAGAGAGCCCTCTTTGTTTAAGGTGTTATATAAAACTTTTGGGCCTTACTTCCTCATGAGCTTCTTTTTCAAAGCACTCCATGACCTTTTGATGTTTACAGGCCCTGAGATCCTCAAGTAAGACCCCTTCTCTTTGAGTCTCCCCCTTTTATTTTCATTGTTCAGTCCTTTCCTTTGGCTATTATTAGTCAAGCTCCTTCTGGGGATCATAACTGGAGTGGTGACACTGAAGAACTCATGGTCTTCCATGTCTTATTTTAAAAAAACTGCCATGAGTCTAGCATACGTTTATACCAGTCTAGCCCTTATTGACCTCATATGTTGTTGAGAAGGAAGTATCCTATTTATAATTAGCGTCAGAAGCATTATAATACTTTTGGGCAAGCTGTACTTCTCATTGTTTTTGTCCCTCCTCGGCCTCAGATTTGGCATCCATCCCTCAACATTTATTAAGTGCCTGCCATGTGCTGGACACTGTCCTAAGTGCTGGGCATGGAGGTAGAATGGTAGAAAAAACACTGCGTCTTAGAGTCAGCGCTCCTGTGTTTAAATCTCATCTCTTCTAACTTGCCATATTACTTGGCAGGTTGCATGACCCCTGTGGGCCTCAGTTTTCTCATCTGTAAAATGAGGCAGTACAGCCAGAATCTCCTAAGATCTCTCCTGGCTCTAGACTCTTTGATTCCTTCTTTTGTAACTCTGGCTCTAAGTCCTGTGTTCCTAGTCTTGGGGGTTGGAAGCTGGGCTAACTGGATAGGTGGTGAGGCAGAGCTTTTCTGAATTGTCCCCCTGGATTTACCCAAGACTTGGGCGCTCAAGGCTATGTAATCTGTTACTTCCCCAGCTCTGTACTTCACCTTTCCCCAAAAGTTTTATTTAATTTTTTTTTTTAGTCTTTAAAGAGGTTAAGGAATATGTGTAAGTTGGTTGTTGGCACTTCCTACGTTTTGTATGGAAGGCGTGACTTGTTGCCTTTTCTGCCCAAGTTAATGATGGGCCTTCCTTTTTCCTTGAACAGATTGCTCATCAGTTTTGTGAATGACAAGGAGGCCCCTGATTGGCAGGGGTACCTGTACACAGCACTTCTCTTTGTGAGCACCTGCCTACAAACCTTGGTCCTGCACCAGTACTTCCACATCTGCTTTGTGAGTGGGATGAGGATCAAAACTGCTGTCATTGGGGCCATCTATCGCAAGGTAACTTAAGTTTAAAATTCCCTGACCCAGATGGCAAGTTATCTTTGGGATCTTTAATTTCTTGTCCCCTGTTCACTGAGCTGCAGAATCTACCATGATGCCTCAGTGACCTTGGACAGGGACTTTGTTTTTTGCTCATATATCTTAATATATTTTTATTAATATCTTTTGGTTTTGCATCACATAGGTTGTCTGCTTTATCCCTTCCCATTCTCTCTTTCCCATATAAAAATTTTTTTTTAAATAGAGAAAAAAGAAGAAAAAAGTTTGACAAGATTGTGTTAAGGCATGTAGGTTGAGGCCTGAATTGTTACAGGTATTCTGGAAAGCAATTTGGAATTAAGCAAATAAAGGGGCTAAAACATAGAGTGTTCCCTGTGAGGCACATACCCCACTATGGTCATTGAGGAAAAGAAAGGCATGCCAAAATATTTATAGCAATACGTTTTGTGGTAGAAAAAAAAACTGGAGGGCAGTTAGGTTAAAACATTGAATAGAGCTCTGGCCCTGGAGTCAGGAGGACCTGAGTTCAAATCCAGCATCAGACATTTAGCACTTACTACCTTGGGCAAGTCACTTAAGCCCAATTACCTTGCCTTCCCCACTCCAAAAGAAAAGGAAAAGAACTGGAAATACAGTAGATGCCCATTGACTGGGGGATAGTGAAACAATTGTGGTACATTAGTGTAATGGAATATCACCGTGCTGTAAGAAACAATGACTATAATGAATATAAAGAAACAATGTAGGCAGTCACTACAACAATGTGAATGGAAAGAACGGCCACCCCCAAACAACAGAGACTGAATGCTGTGAAATCATAAAGAATAAGCTTGTTCCTGAAGAAGAGATGGGAGGGGATGCCTCTGCCCCTTTGCAGAGATGGACGTCTGCGGGTATGGAGTATCGCCTAGAACGTTGGACTTGTTTTATGTCATTTCAAACAAAGTTATGGATATGTTTTGCTATGATATGACTTTGATTTCAGTATATTCCTCCCTCTCCTATATCTAGAGAGTTGTTCTTTGTAACAAAAAATAAAAGAGAAAAAAGAAAAACTATCCAAGAAATGAATCAAGTCCAGCAGTTTATAGTGACTATGTATATAGATTCCAGTGCCCTGACTCTGCAGAGAGAAGAGGGAGGTGCCTCTTCTAATCTCTTCTTCAAGGCCAGTCTTAGTCATTGTAATTACATGGTGTTCAGTCTGGGTTTTTTGTTCTTCCATTTACATTGGTGCAGTGCCAATTCTGCATACTTTTTACATTGTACCATTTTATATGTCTCCCCATGTGTATTTTTCATATCCATCCTGTATTACATTCAACAATATTCTGTTAACATTCATGGACTGCAGTTTGTTTAGCCATCACCTAGTTGAAGGGCAGCACCTCCTTTGTTCAAGGGATATATTGCCAAGAGAATATTCACAGCACTGATGGTGACTAAATATTCCAGCATAGTTCTCAATCGCAAAGTATAATGGACCCTCCACATAGAAAGCAGAAGAAAAACATTTATTCAGACACCAGAAAGTCATATCCCAAAACCAGAAAGCCAGATGCATTATAGTAACCAAGAAACATTATCACATTATCACAGCAGGGGACAAAGCCATTCCCAAGCCTCCCCAACCTCCTGCTGGGACCTTCTCACAAACAAACGCTCATGAGCCTAGCTGTGCCTGCCTGCCTGTGTCCTCTCTCCCTCACCCTACCCACTCTCACCAGCTTCTTCCCAGTTCTGCTCCATCCTTCCTATTCCACCCATTCAGCAAGCTCCTCTTACTACATGTAAATTAGGCTTCCATGTGGTTTAAGCAGGTCACATGGGTCTATTAATGAATGGGAAAGATCTTCCCATTTAAATTAGCATTACATGGGATAGATTTTAAATTCAGTTTCTGGAGCTGTTAAGATGAGGATGCATTAATGTTAGGTTTATGAAACGGTGAAGAGTGGTGCCATTACGTACCTGACTGTACTAGAGAGGGTGATTTCCTACGTTAGCATATAGAATGTATGAGCCATTAACATAGTCATTGTTAATAGACAAGGGTTTCTTGAAAGGAACAGTAAGCTGATTTTGGAGGTCTGGATTTAGCTAATAGTTTTTTTTTTTTTAGCCATTATTTTACTGCGTATGACGTTAGGCTCATCATTTAAGTTGGGAGCATCAGGCGTCATTAAGTAGGTTATATGTTCTTTGAGCTATATAGTAACTGGTATGTTGTGGGTTCTCTCTTTATGTATCCTCTTGTTTTCTCTTTTCCCATTTCAGTGAAGCCTGGATAAAACTATCTGCCTCTGAATATTGTAGAGGGGCTTCTTACATTGGGAGGTGGGAGGGGTGTGATGAGACAGAATCTGAACTCAAAGATCTCTGGGGTCCTATCCTTTGTAAAGACTCTATGAGCTGCCTTCTAGGGTGTTAGGAAGATTGGAAGCTGTGCAAACTCTTCAGGGGAGAAGAGTCAGACACTTTATAAATTCAGGTAATAGTTTGGTAAAATGCCCTGAATTGTCTTTTTTTTTTTTAAATTTTGTTACCAAATGGATTTATCTTTAGAGAAGCCATAACCTCTGCAAACTGGACAAGATGTGGCCTTGGTCCAGAATGCCCAGTCATCCCACCTTCTGCTTTTTTTCTTAGGCCCTGGTGATTACAAATGCTGCCCGAAAGTCTTCCACAGTTGGGGAAATAGTGAACCTCATGTCCGTGGATGCTCAGAGGTTCATGGACTTGGCCACCTACATTAACATGATTTGGTCAGCCCCTCTGCAGGTCATCCTGGCTCTCTACTTGCTATGGCTGGTATGTACTTGTTGCTTTTCCTTTATTGTTAAGCCCTTACGATTGTGTTCAATACAAGCAGTAACTTGAACTGGGGAGCTGGGTTTATTTGCCCTCTCTTTCAGACATGAGAATGGTGGAACAGGATATGTTTCTATCCTTCTTTATTTGGTCAAGTATGATAACTGGCATTTGTACTGCAAAGGTCTAAATGTACGTGATTTCTTTTGCAACTAGGTGGTAGGTGCTGTGCATATTACTGTCCCCATTTCACAGGCAAGGAAACAAATTCAGAAAGATTAAGTGACTTGCTTCACATAGCTGATGATTGTCCGAGGTGGGATCTGAGCTCAGGTCTTCTTGACCTCAACTCTAGTGCTCTATCCACTCTACCACACTCCCTCTTTTAGAGCATTATGGGGTCTAAGTAGGAAAGTTCCCTAGTTTTTTGGTAGTCAGTACTTTAAAAAAAAGTTTTTTAAAAAATGGATTGACCTCTTTTTTTTTTTTACCTACATTTCTCCATATGCCTTTTCTCCTTGTAACAAGAGAGCCATCTCTTATAAGAAAGAATAAAAAATAAAAAAGAGGAAGAAAAACAGTCCAGCCATATTATGTTAACTAACGTGACAAAGTCCAATATTGTGTGTCATGGTCCCCAAGGATAGTTTCCTCCCCCTGCAAAGAAGGTAGGGAGCTGCATCTTGTCTCTTCTTTGGGGCCATGGTGGGTCATTATTTCAGGGCATTCAGTTTTGCTCTTGTTTCTCTTTCCATTAATTCTAATTCAATTAATTTGTTTTTAAATTTTATTTTTTATTATGGACTTAAACATCAATAGAATGACCATTTCATTGTGTAATGAAAAACAAAAAGGAGACTTTATATGAAACACTGAATTTTTATGTCCAACTTGATTTTTTTCCCTGCTGTGTATAGCTTGGGGTGTTTTCTTTTTGTGGACGGGTATGTATGATTCAAATTTAATAGTGGTAATTCCAACACTACCCTACTTTTCTGTGTCTCCTTCTGAACTTCCTTCTTCTTTTTTCTGTTTAATTTTTTCTAATGATTCATGAACACTTTTCCTTCCTGTGTTTTAGTATCAAATATCACTATGTCTTTTACCCCTCTTTCCCCCCGAGAAGAGAAAAGACAAGCCCTCTCTTGTAACAAATAAGTACAATCAGTAGTTAGGTTTTAGTCTTTTTCTTTGCTGTTCTCTGAACTTTTTTGGAGAAAAGTGAGTTCTTGTGCCTATTTGCCAATTTTGGCTGTTTTATTCCTTCTCCTGATGACCTGATATTTTTACCCTGTTTTTGGCCCTGTTCTTTTGCTAAATTTATCTTGAAGTCCCTGCATGATGTACCTTGTGTAAGCCTTCTGACCTTTAATGTATCCATAGAGAGAGGGAAATATGACAAGAGATGAGGTGTGACCACCAAAGATAGAGACCAAAACTGAATGTTTAGCAAACAAATCAGACCTCAGACATCCCAGTGAGTGTAGTCAGTCACACTGTTGACTTGTTCTAGTGTTTCTGCCATTGCCCAAATCACGAGCTGTAAGACAAAAACAGACCTTTTCCTTTTGATAGTTGCTCCCCATACTTGGACTGGCAGCTCTCTTGTTTGTACTATATTAATAATTTGACTGGATCCCAGTCCTTCCTTCCCTCACCTCATTTATGCTTCTGAGCACTAAATGATTTATATGTTTAGTTTTGCTATTTCCCAATATCACTCTGCCCTCATGGAATCAATACTTGTCTTCAAAGACATTTCAAAAAAGGGCCTATGTCAGTATTTACAGGTAGTGCCTGGTGGGGTTATCAAGCATATTTTGCGTAATGACACCTTTACCTAAGGTATGTATTTTGTAGTAGATGCCACATTTGGAGGTGTTCATTCTTGTACGTTCCTGTTGAGCCAGTTCAGATGGTAGGATTTTGTTGCTCAGTTGCCGTTTCAAAGAGCTCCCCTCATGTAGGCAGTATTCTTTCAGGGCAGCTGTTTCTTCCTAACTCCCTTTTCCTTTTTTTCCCCTTAGAATTTAGGCCCTTCCGTGTTAGCTGGAGTGGCTGTCATGATCCTCATGGTTCCCCTCAATGCTGTAATGGCCATGAAGACCAAAACCTATCAGGTAAGGTCTCTGCTGTGGAGAGCCTCAGGCTGGGCTTAGTAATGTTTTCCTCCTCTGCCAAGTTTTCTCAGATAAAAACCCTATTATTGAATTAGAACAAGAGCTTGAAGGAGGACAGAATAACTTCCAGGTTGCTTATGGAATTTAGAATGTGGGGACTTGGCTGAACTTTTTGGAAGTCACAAACTTGGAATCCTGCAGATGAGTTCCAAGGCCCAGCCTTGATGGAGCAGAATGTCATGTTCTTAGTAGATGGCCTTCTCAGATTAAGGGGTGGGTCTTAGAACTGCCTTGGTGCTCCCCGTGTTCTTTAATGAGCAGATTTCCTTCAATTTGTCCTTTCCTTAAATCTCCCTCATCACGAAAGGCAGTCCCCTCTCTCCCCAACCCCCAGCAGAAACTCTAAATGGACTGTTCTTGGCTTTGCCTTTAATGTTGTAAATCACATTTTTCCCTCTTGGCTTCTGGAGGAATAAATAAACAGCCTGCCAGTGGAGCAGAGGGCCTGTCTGTGATAAGCAGGATCTCATGAAGGAGAAAAGTATGGTCTTTGGCCGGGCTGTGTGAGGCTTATCTTTCAAAGTCTCACAACCTGGGTTTAAATCTTGTCCATTATTCTTTATTCAAGCTTATCACCATTAGTCCCCTTGCAGTGGAATTAAATCTACCTTTAAAGATCAGTAAAAATACAGATGTGGAGATGAAGGACTTGAGGGAGGCTTTGGGTTCTTCTTCAAGGTGTCTACAGTGTAGGGTTTTTTTTCATAAATAAATCTTAGTGTTAATTTGAAGCTCTTAGAACAACAAATCAGCTCTCAAGTATAAGTTAAATATTTTCTGCATCCTGGAGATGTTTTTTTCTTTCTTCAATGGACCTTGGAAGGAAAAAAAGTGGAATTCCAATTGAGAAGATCTCTCACTCTCACCTCACCCCTCTTCCATGGTCAACATCCTTGTTCTCTTAATTAACCCCAATAGTTATGGGGAGGGAGGAAAAGAGAGTGAACAGAGATGGAAAACAATGAAGGAAATAGAGCAGGGATGGGGAACCTTTGGCAAATTCTTTTATCAAGGGGATTTGTTCTGCGAAGTTTAGATTCAGTCACATGGCTGCACTTGAGGACCTTGAGGACTGCAGGTTGCCTACCCCTGAAATAGAGAGATGAAGGAAAAGAAGAGAGAAGTGGGGGAAATTAAGAGAGAGGAATGATGTGTCACTACATCAGTAGTGGCTCCAGGTGCCTCACAATTGCTTCTCTTTGGTCAGATCTAACACAAATTTTTTTCTTTCTTTTTTCTGTCCAACCTGCATTTGGTGGCAAAAGTCCTTTGAGTGAACTTTCAGGATACTGCATTCTGGACAGTGAAAAATTTAGCAGGATGACATATAAATTAGAACCCTAGTTCCATGGTAACTCAGCAAGTCCTCTGTTGACCCTGTTCCTTTTGTCTAAATTTAGTAACTGCATTGAAGTTGACTTGAGCAACACATTTTAAATGATTTAGGTTGTTTGTGAGACCAGGCATTTTCTTGGGGGAAAACGGAATCATCTAATAACTTTTCTTGGGAGAAATGAACATTTTCATTAGGAGTAATTGGTGCAGTTTTCCACCTTAATGAAGATCCTTTTTAAAATGTGGCAATGATAAGTGACAGGAGAACTTGAGTAGTTGACTACTTCTGAACGCCTACATTGATTTCTCTGGAAGGTGGCCCACATGAAGAGTAAAGACAATCGGATTAAGTTGATGAATGAAATTCTCAATGGGATCAAAGTCCTGAAGCTGTACGCCTGGGAGTTGGCCTTCAAGGAGAAAGTGTTGGAGATCCGACGGGAGGAGCTCAAGGTGCTTAAGAAATCTGCTTACTTGGCCGCTCTGGGGACCTTCACTTGGGTCTGCACACCCTTCCTGGTAAGTGAGGTCCACAGGAACCTTGTCCCTAGTTCACTTAAGGTTCAGATCTTCTGGTGAGGTGGCGTCATCAGTGAGACCAGCTTCAAACTGACAGTTTGAAGTATGAAGTATGGGAAACATTTAAGCAGAGCTTGATAATGACTGAAGGTTATTCATCAGAGTACCATATAGTTCCTAGGTTTCTTCATTTCTTTACATATTTCTCTAAACTGTGCCATTGATATCTCCAGAGTATCATGGACATCATCTAGTCTAACCACATTATTTTAGAGATGAGAAAGCTGGGATCTGGAGAGTTAAATGGGGTGGCCCAAGGTGCACAGTCAGAGGCAGAGCTTGGGTTTGAACCCATTTTAATATAAATGCATCTCTTTCTTTTCAATAAGTTTTTGCTTATTTTAGCTAATAGTGGTAGTTACTATAGGATAGATAACATGATCTGTCAGTTTAGCTAGTCAGCTAAACTATTTCTACCTAAATAGAAGCTTTCTAAGTGGAACAAAGCATTAATAGGTTTTTCTTTTCAGAGAATCTGTGTGACCAAAGTCTAGGCATCACAACCCACTTGCTGGAAAATGAGCTAAATTGTAGGCATGGGGCCTCTAAGTGATTTTTACCAGAGCATATAAATGACCATGTCATTCCCTCATTCAATGGCCCCAGGGGCATCCTGTTTTCCCTAGAATCAAGCACAGACTTCTCTGTTCGTCATTTAAATTCCTTCACCACCTGTCACCAGCCTCTCTTTCCAAGGATATACAGTACCCCAAGTGGTCTAGCCAAACTGGACTTATTGCTGCTTCGCATGTACAGCATGTCATTTCCTGTCTCCGTGCCTTTGCTTAGGTTATCCTTCCTGCCTAACTCTTAGAATGTGTAGTTACCTTCATACTCATCTCAAAGTTTATTTCTGTGTGAAGCCATTTGTTATCTACCTCAAATTACCTGGTATTTATTTCATGTACATTTTGTAATATTCACGCATGAACATATTGTTTCTCTCAACAGAGGATGTCTCTGAGTGCAGGGACTTTTGCATTTCTTCCTTTGTGATCTCAGGACCAAGTGCAGTGTTAGCCATATAGTAAGAACTTAGTAAATGTTTATTCATTTGCCTAATAGAGAGGAAGAAATAAACCACCATGAACATACTAACCTTCCAAACTCGAACTGTCCTACCCATTCGCAAACATCATACCACATCCAAGTGGGTATTTGCCTGCAACTAGATTTCATTTAGCCTTAGCATGGCTTGGCAGAAACAATGTCAGATGGGGAGCCTGGAGACCAAACTGGGTCTTAGCCTTGGTTCTACTACTGCCTCACATGTATGCCCCTGAAAAGATTATCTGTGGGCCTTAGTCTTCTTATGGGTAAAATGGGTGAGTGAGAATGGATCATTCCATGGGTGTATTCAATTCTGAAATTCAGGGGTTCTGGGATATAGTGACTCAGTATCTGTTTGAACTCAAATGGACCCAGTTTGGACCCAAATAGACCAAAAGACTATTTCCAGACTTTAACTGGGACTTGAAGGGAAAAAAAGTGAAATAAAAGATTGTGAAATGAAAAGTGCATCGAAAGCTTGAAAAAACCCCAGATTATTAGATTGACAGAACTGTAAGGTTGAAGAGTAACTTCCAAAATTATTTCAGGCGTATGAAGCATTAGGAAAATTTCTTTGGAGGCCATTTTCTGTTGGTGCAGTGTCTAGAATGTTGGACCTGAAGTCAGGAAGACATGAGCTCAGATCTTGCCTTAGACTCTTAGTGTGATCCTGGGTAAGTCGTGTAATAGCTTTGTGCCTCAGTTTCCTAATTTGGAGAATGAGAATAATTATATCACCTGCCTTACAGTTTGTGAGGATTTGAACTCAGCTCTTTCAGACCAGATGCCTAATATTTTTGCTATCGGTTTTGAGGAAAGCACTTTATAAATCTTAAAGAACAGCATAATTAAGAGTTGCTGTTAGTTTGTCATATTGTGACCAAAATAATCTTTTTATGCATAGATCTTATATACTTCTGCCCAAACATTTCTAAGGGTTCCTTCCAACCTCAGTAAGGGTCAAGCTCTTTGGCCTGACCTTCAAGGCTTTCTGAATTCTAGTATCATCCTACTTAGAGTCTTAGGATACTTCAACCCTAAAGGACTACTCTTTGGTAACTCTGCTTTTCTAACTGTGTCTGGGATGGTCCTTCCTTTCCATGTTGACCTTTTAAATTCTTCCACATCTTTAAAGCCCGACTCAAATGCCACCTTCCCATAAAATTTTTCCTAATCTTCCACCTCATGGTAAGGACCTAACTTCTCAGTTCTTATGTAATTATAGAGGCCATGTTGGTCTGTGGAAAGATCATTGGCCCTAGAGATTTAGAATCTGAGTTAAATATAGTCACAGGTCTGCCATTTTACTCTCTGTATGACCTTGGGCAAGCCACTTAGCTCGTGAGATTCAGATTCCTTGTCTGTAAAATATAGGAGTTGGGCTAGATAAAAGTATCCTTTTCCAGATCTAAATCTCTGATCCTGCTTTTGTCTTGCAACTCTCTAGTGTGTTTACCATATACTGATGTGTAGTTATATATATGATTTAGCTCCTTAATAGGCTTGTGACAGCAAATGTGGTGTCTCATCTAAACTTTTGTATCTCCTACTGTGCCTTGTACAAAGTTGTACACATAGTCAGTGCTTAATAAGTGCTTGGGGATTGAATAAATAAATGAATAAACCAGTTGTGTAATAGGGCTTGGGATTAGAAGTCAGGAGAACCGGCTTCTAATTCTAGCAAATCAGTAATAGTGTGGCCTTGGCAAATTATTTCATCTCTCTTTAGTAAACAATAAACAGTAGCAATAATTTATATTTCACTGTAAGATCTGCAAAGCACATTACAGAACTATCTCCTTTGCTTCTTATTTGAGTTTCCTTATCCTCTAAATAGTGGTGGGGAACTGGGGGTGTGATGGCGGTGGAGTAAATGATCTCGGTACTTTTCCAATGGAGGCTTGTCCAGAGGACCGAGCTTCGAATGCCAGCTCTTCTATTTCCATGAATCATTCTGTTAGGAGTACTGAGTGGTAACATCCTTTTTGTTCTTGTACCCTCTGTCTCGCTCCCACCAGCTTTTAGAAAATGCCCAAGTGCCTGACTCCTCTCATAACCTAGAAGGAGGATCATGGAGGAGGAACATGCCTCATGATTTCTTACTTAAGACAGGGCGAGGAAGTTCTCCCAGAAACCCCCGATTTGCATTTTGCTTCATTCATTGGAGCCAATCTATTCGAGGTGTGTCAGACCAACTTTTTCATCTTAGTCATATTTTCCTACCACGCTCTCTGGTTGTGCAAACAAGGAGAGGCTTCTGAGGGAATTGGAGAGAGGACAGAAAATTCCTTCTTAACTTTTACAAGTTGTAGCTAAAATTTTTTTTTTTTGATCAGTGGAGTTTAAAGTGCTTGTTGTATGATTGTGCTTAGAAGATATAATCCATTACAAATGGATCTTTTGCATAAAACAGCCTGGAAGCTGCAGTGGGACTGAAAAAGCAGTAAATCTTAACCACTGACTTAAAAGCCCGAGGCCTCTGACTACATTAGGTTAAAATATGTTCAGTTCTGTTTGAAGACACCTTAATGTTCTTTACTCTGGAAGATTCTTTCCCTTTAATGATGGCGAAATGTTTATAGAGACAAAGGTGTGATGAAAGACAGGATCCTGGGATGGTAGGTCCTGGCAGTGACACTATCACCAGCCTGTTTTTTTATATGCTGGTTTTTCCTCTGAAAGTATAAACTGCTGTGTTTAAAGTCAGTCTGCAGTAGTGTAAATGGAAAGAATAAAAACATCCCGCGCGAATGCTTTGTAATTTTAATGACCGAATTTGACCCCAAAGAAAAGATGAGAGAATGCATTTCTCCAGTTCATCCTCAAGCTTTCCAAATGATTTTCCCAAAGTGCAGTTGTGCTCGTGTCATCCCCCCATTCAGTGAACTCCAGTGGCTCCCTCTTACTTTCAGATCAAACATAAAGACT